>JAZKJV010000388.1:0-600000 GCA_037367405.1 Ottelia alismoides
TAGGGTTTTAAGCAATGAAAAATAGCCAAAATTGGCTAGAAAATCAAGAAACACAAAAGAAACAGTACCTAATTTTTATAGAAATTTTAAGGGGGTTTTTATATTTTTTTGGGATTTTTAATTCTAGACAGTAGCTAAAATAGAGGTTTTTGAATTTTTAAAAATAACAGATGAAATAAAAAATGTCCTAAAAAATTCTCAAAAATCCTACAACATGGCAGGAGCCATGTGTCAAATTTTCATCGAATTTGGAGGTGATTTGATATTTTATTCAAAAATCAAAAGAGGGCACTGTGCACAGGGACTGAAGTGCAAATACCCGAAGTTCTAGGGGTCCAGGTGCAATTTTCCCAGCAAGTCACGCGCGCGGCGCGTGCCTGGGGCACTCAGGGACCTTCTGGTAAGAAAAACAAGTCCGAGGACCTTTTGGTAACTCGTACCAAAAAGTCCAGGGGCTATACTGCAATTAACCCACAAAATAGGCGCACATGCGTAATTAAACACTCACAGGGGCATATATGCAATTACCAAAAAGTTTTCATTCAATCAGGAACATCCAAAACTACAGGGCTAGAGTTGCAAATACACCAAAACTACACGTGACGAAGCACGTGGCTCACACATACAGGGGCATAAGTGCAAATACTAAAAAACACGAGGTCCAATGTGCAAATAACCCAACGTAAATAAAAAGCACAAAATATTTACAGGACTGAAACGTAAAGCATAAACTAAGAGGGGGCCTACGGTAAATTACCCCTTTATTACGTCGACGGCTAGATGATGGACGCGTGGCTGATCGGACGGTTCTGGACGCGGGCGCCTCTCTCCTTCCGCACGTGGGCCCAATCAACGTCTCAGAGGAGGGCACGTGGAAGATCTGACGGCCTCGGGTGCTGGTGCCTCTCTCTCTGTGCTAACGGTCAGGATCGTCCCTCGGGATGATCAAGCGGTGGCTGCAGCTCCTGAATGGATGGACGTGATGCGAACTGGAGCGCTGAGGGCGATCGGACGGTGGTCGAGGATCCTGGAAGAACAGTTGGCCGGCGAGCTTCGCCGGCCTCGTGCGAGCGCGATGGTCCTCGTCAGCTGCCTCTGAAGATCGGAACAGGTCCGCGATGAAGTCCCGCAGCTGGTGGTGGCCTCCGATGGCCCAGCCGAGCCCTGGAGGGGCTCCGGCGAGGTCGGCGGAGGAAAGCTCCTGGACGGATGTTGGGAGGCCTCAGATAGCCTCCTATGGTCCTGCCAAAATGGGTCAGAAGCTTCGCGGGTTGAGGGCAAAGTGCCTCGACCCGATGAGGCGGAGTGAAGGTGGTCGATGCGTCGGGATGAGTAAGCTCCGGCGAGCGACGGACGGTGGAGCTCGAACCCCAGCTCCTGTGCGAGCTGGGTTGAATGAAGGGGCGAAGAAGGTGCGTGGAGGAAAGGCGATGGTGAACGTGGGTTCCGATGATCGAAAGGGTATGCGAGATAGCCGGAATCGACGGAACTCGGCGGAGCTACGATTTGGGGCAACCAAGAAATTAAGCGAAATAGGGACGCTAAGAGGTTACCTGGGCGGTCGAGTAGACTAGGCTGGAGCTGAGGTAGCTCCCGGTCGTGGCCTCAAAGGTCGTCTGGTTCTGAGGCTCGAGCTCCTGCACTGGGCGGAGCACGGCGACGCTACGTCGCCGGATCAGTGGTCCGACCACCCCCTCCTCGCTGCGACACGGGCAATCGAGAGCTGTCACCTCAGGGACTGCTGTGGAGGTCACGGGATGAAGGGTGAAGAGCCAAAGATGGAAAAAGAATGCGGCGGAGCTCAGACTATATACCGTGGAGGGTCCGGCAAGATTCGATCGGGTAGGGTAGCGTGAAGCGCGGATCCCAATGCAATCCCCCGGGCGATGATCTCGGATGCAAGAAGAAGGATTAGGACCCGGGGTTTGCGCGAATGGCGGGCGGATCAGGCGGGGAAAAATCGGGAGAAATCGGGTCGACAGCCCGATCCGCGAGAGAAGAGGGTCCGCGGGGGAGTTGACTGGGGGGTCAACATCCCCGTGGACCAATCAGGAGAGGCCACGTCATAAATAATTTAAAAATTCAAAATAAAATAGGAGATGACCGAATTATTAAAAACTCAAAACATAAAATATTTTTATTTTAATTTTTTCTATTTTTTGGTGATTTTTAATTAATTTTTCAAAATAAAAATAAGGTATTTACATAATAGGGCTATATATAGGTATATGTACAATATATTTTTGTTGTTTTAATTTTGTTATTTTATTTGATTTTTTTGTTTTGTTTCTTTTTATTTTATTTATTTACAATATATAACATAGGATATTTACAAAAAGTTTTGAAAATAAATAAATTTATTTACAAGGTTAAATACATAAGGAGGCATGGTCTATGTACATGGTGAAAGGGCATTTTTGAATTTTTGAATTTTTGATTTTTAGATTTTTATTTTGTTTTTAATAGTTTCTAAATATATACAAAATATATACAAGCATATTTTTGGGTGGGGAAAATATAATTTATTTATTTACAAAAATATATACACATGAGCCCCTATCTCCCTCTACTTTGGCTTTTATGCGGTCAGGCCCATGCTGAGCCCTCCCTTGGGCTAGGTTGCTCAATATTTATTCTAAATATTTCCCTCTTTTTCTTTTTCATCTTTATTCTTTTATTTTTGCACAAAAACATGCTAATTGTAGGTTTTTACAAAATGCATGCTTTTGCTAACTATTCCTATTTACACATATCTACATGCATTTGCATAGGTTTTTGTAGCTAAAATATAAGAATAAAGAGTGATGAATGGGTATTCATCACCCCCTATACTATACTTTGCTAGTCCCTTAGCAAACACTTATTTGAAAAAGAAGTGAAAAAGAAAGAAAAAGAAAAAGAAAAAGAGGATGTACATGGATCAAGGTTGATTATTAAACTTGCCTTCATTAAATTGAGGTATGGAGCTCAATCAGATCTTTGGATTATTGATGTGTCGGAACCTTATTTAGACTTAAGCTTAAAACCTAACAGCCTCTAAGTTCCACTAATCTATAACCAAGACTCCTCAATTCTCCAGATCAGAACAAGTCATCAATCACAAACCCTGAAGACCATGAATCTTTCCTTGTCCTGTGAAAGTGAGGTCTAAGCTCTCCACCTCAGAAATGGCAACTTGACAACCCTCCCTAACAAGGTAACTCTATGACCTCAATCTGGCCACTCTTTCCTCGAGGAGCGGGGTATTCCCTTCTAAGTTCAAGTACAACCGGCTCAAGAAGAGGGGGAAGAAGAGAATGGGTCAAGGCCAGTGTAGCCAAGTACCCTTGGGAGCTTGACCAGTGTAGCCAAGTCTCCCTGCTGCAAGCTACAACAGGTGGATCATGAAACCAAGCTTTGCTTATTGCACTTATATACATACTCCGGTGGGATTATTATTTTCTCTCAGACCCACCACTTTTTTGGAGTTCTTTTCTTTTTGCACATTTTTTTTTCGAGTGCATCTATACAACATATACATGTGCAGCATATATACAAGGAGTTTTTCCTCTTGAGCCAGTAGACTATCCCTCTTTTGAAGCTTTATTGCAACCCACAACTCCCGTCGTTAGACCTCATGGCAACCAGACCAAGTTGAGACGTACTTCCTTCACTATAAGAAGAAGAGAGGTTCCGCCTAGAAGTACTACCCTCATATGCTACCCCAAGTCAAGGAAGACTGCCTCCTCACCATCTCATCCGTAGAAAGCTCGGTGCATAGTGCGGGTGTCCAAGTAAAGCCATAATCTATATGAGTCGTGTGTTGTTGTTAAGTGCTCTACTTAGGCTCATTGAGATGACATGTGATCATAGCCTAGTGGACTCAAAGAATTAAGTCACCATGGACCTGAAAAGCCTTAAACCTAAGCCCTATAAGGTTCCTCTTAGAAATTAGGTGGATTAAGATCTTAATCAAGCTCCATTTCTCAATTTGATTCCAGGCTAGTTTAAATGTCAACTATCATCCAAGAAAACTATATACATATGTACAAAAAAGATGCATATTTACACAATGGTTTACAATCATGCAAAATTTTTGAAAAATGTTTTGAAATCATGAATGATGATGCATGAAGTGCAAGTTTTGCAAAAAGGTATTTACACACATTTACACAAGATTTTTGCAAACTTTTTGATTTTCAAAACATTTTGGAAAAATTTTGTACTATATACATAATTTTGATACAAAAATATTTACACAAGCTTTACACAAAAGATTTTTGAAATCATTTTTACAAAAATAATTTGTACACTAGCTATGTATGTGCAAATAAAAGAAGATTATGTACATGAAATTTTTTTTAATTTTTGTGGTTTTTAGCCATTTTTATTTATTAACACACTCACACAAAGTACGAGTTATGGCTAAAGTATATATGAAATATATACACCCCCCCTATACTTAGCTCGAACGATGTCCTCAGAGTCAAGAGCAATGAAGAAGACATAACTCGTGCTATGTATAGGGAAGTGAAAAGAAAGGCTATACAAAAAGGAGATGAAAAGTTAAGAGGATCTCGGGTCTTCCCCCTATACTTAGGATCAAGTAATCCTAAGTATAGCAGGCTGTATACTAAAGGAAAACCTGAGTGCAGAATGTACAGGGTCTGCCCCCCCTATACTTAGGGTGAAATATCCCTAAGTATAGGCAGCAAAACAGGGGTAGACAGAAACAAAAGAAATACCCGAAAGGTCTCACATCCCCCCTATACTTAGGGTAAAGTGCACCCTAAGTATAGCATAATCACAAGATGAAGAAGGGGATGTAGGACTAAGGAATGTGATGATATGGACATCTGGATCTATATACAGCGGAAGATCAGTGAAACCCAGGCGTGAGATGCATTAGATGTGAGTCAAAGACCACATCTCACGCAAAATGAATAGGGGCAAGATCAGCGACCCGCGGCTCATGATCTAAAAATGGCTTGAGCCGCTGGCCGTTCACTCGGAAGGTACTCTCAGAAGACAACTCAGATATGTCGATGCTACCGTTGTCGTGTACCTTCCTAACCAGATAAGGTCCTTTCCATTTGCTCTGTAGCTTCCCTGGAAATAATCTAAGCCTCGCATCAAACAGCCATACTCTCTGTCCAATCTCAAAATGCTTGTGGCTGATATGAGAATCATGCCACTCCTTGACTTTCTCCTTATAATGTAGGCTGCTTGAGAAAGCTGCATCTCTAAGCTCCTCCAGGGCAGCTAGCTCTGCCCTCCTCTGGTCTCCCATACCATCTGGATCCATGATAATGTCTGTAACTGCCCAAAGTGACTTGTGCCTCAGCTCAACAGGTAAATGGCATGGCTTGCCATATACGAGGCGAAAGGGAGATGTGCCCAAAGGTGTCTTGAAAGACGTCCTATATGCCCACAAGACCGAGTCCAAAAGCTGTGACCAATCCTTTCGGTCAGGGCGGACGACTTTCTGCAGAATAGTCTTGATCTCCCTATTCGACACTTCGGCTAGACCATTCGTCTGTGGATGGTACGGTGTAGCAACACGATGATCTATGCCGAACTCGCTAGCCAGTGCCTTCACCTGGTCGTTGATGAAGTGAGATCCCCCATCAGAAATAAGAACTCGTGGAACCCCGAACCGCGTGATGATATGCTTCCTCAAAATCTGCAAACTGTCCTTGCATCAGCGGCTCGGGCGGGGATAGCCTCCACCCAACGACTCACATAGTCAACGGCCAACAGAATGTACTCAAATCCCTGACTCTTAGGGAATGGACCCATGAAATCGATGCCCCATGCGTCAAAAATCTCACAGAAGTGAATGGGCTGCATCGGCATCATATCACGCTGTCCACAAGTGCCCATCCTCTGACACTCAGTACACCTCTTCACGAACTCATCTGAATCCTTGAAGAGGGTAGGCCACCACAAGCCGGATTGGAGCACTTTCTGTGCCGTTCTCCTCCCAGAATGATGTCCTCCTGCCTCAAGCTTGTGGCAGTAAGTGAGGACGCTATGGTGTTCCTCCTGAGGAATACACCGACACCAGACGCTATCCCCTCCTTCGTGGTAAAGGATGGGATCCTCCCAATGGTAAGACTTGGCCTTCGCTAGGAAGGTCTCAAGCCTCTGCCTGGGCCAATCCTGTGGGACTTTCCCAGCAACGAGAAGTTCACAATATCGGCGTACCATGGGAGTGAGGCGATAGCAAGGATCGCCTCATCTGGGAAGGTATCTCGGATAGGATCAGTCTGCTCAGTCTCCTCAGGCTGCTCTAATCGGGAGAGATGGTCCGCCACCACATTCTTGACTCCAGGCTTATCCTTAATCTCAATGTCGAACTCCTGGAGTAGAAGGATCCATCTAGTCAGTCTGGCCTTGGCATCCTTCTTTGCCATGAGGTACCTGATGGCGGTGTGATCTGTAAACAAAGTCACTCTAGATCCGATGATATATGATCTGAACTTATCCAGGGCAAACACCACGGCTAGCATCTCCTTCTCTGTGACCGTGTAATTCCGCTGGGCGGAATCCAATGTGTGGCTAGCGTAGTGTATAGCAAATGGCACTCCATCCCTCCTCTATCCCAGCACTGCCCCTACGGCAAAATCGGAGGCGTCCGTCATGATCTCGAATGGGAGAGACCAATCAGGCGGCTGGAGGACAGGAGCCTCAATCACACACTGCTGGAGAGTAGCAAACGACGAAAGACACTTGTCATCGACAAGGAACTCGGTGTCTTTCGTCAAGAGGTCAGTCAACGGCCGGGCAATCCTGCTGAAGTCCTGAATGAATCTCCTATAAAATCCAACGTGCCCCAGAAATGACCGTAGCTGCCTCAGATTGGACGGCGGTGTGAGTTTCCTAATGACATCAACCTTGGCCGGATCAACCTCCATGCCCCTGTTGGAGATGATGTGGCCAAGCACCGTCCCTTGAGTCACTGATGAATCCACATTTCATCATCTTTATTCTATCATTTTGGCACCAAAAACCCTAGCAAATGCCTGTAAATAGCCTTAAATAGAGCATCTTAGCATTCATGCATGTGCATCTAAACAGTGTGTAAATTACTGTAATTAAGGCCAAAATAATAGAATAAATAAAGAAAAGAAAAAGAATAAAATATTGTAAATATTTTATGACCCAAAACCCCCGAGACCTAGGCATCTTGATGAATAGGTCGACAAGGAATAAAGTAGGGGGAGATAAGGCCAAAAACACAGTCAAAATACCTATACTTGTTATTCATTCTTTATTCATTTTAGGACCCATTTTTGGTTCCACTTTTTACACATCAAATAAAGAAACTTTGTACATGAAAGTTGTAGATAATTTTATAAAGAAAAATACAAAATTTATTTCACAGAAAAATCATATACTGACAAAAAGATATGGTCTGAATAAGAATCCAAAATCCCAACTTCCCAGACCCGTATCTCACAACTGACAACTCCAAATGTAGCAAACTCACCTTTAATTGTATATAGAATAAAATAATCTATCCAATGGCGGTGGTTTCGCATTTGGCGGAGCTCCGGTTTGAAAGTTGAGTTTTGGACCCTCATTGTATACTTGTACTGAATAAAATATTCAATTTATTCTTGATCCATTATTTATTCATTTTTATATTTTTATAATTTTGTAAATATTACTTATAATATATATGTGCATTAAAATTGAAATAAAATGCAAAGAAAAATAAAAATAAAAATACTTGTATAAAGACTACATAGGTGTACTGCATCTACTTATACCTATATAAAATACACTTGTATTTTATTAATTATATAAAACATCTCAGAAAAATAAAATAAAAATATACTTATGTATATAAAAGTATGTTATAATTTTACAAAATCATAAATAAAAATAATAAGATTAAAAATACATAAAATAAAAATAAAATATTAAAATACATAGGTATTATACCTATATAGGGTTAAAAAGGTAACTTGTAAAAATATAACTCCTAAAATTAAATAAAAATCAGAATTAAATACTACATAAAATTCTAAGCATTTTTTATTTTATAACTTTTAATTAATTCGACCTTTTTCTATTTGCTATTGATTTTACAAATCATTTCTTAGGGATTTTTCCTGATTGGTCCACGTGGACCAATCAAGAGACGGTCCCAGTTGACCCCGGTCAACTGGCCGTCCTTCCCATGTGCGACGTCAGAAGGCTCGGTTTTTGGGCCAATTTCTTGGCTTTCTCCCAGCCAACTCTTTCACTATCTCGTCTCGATTTCTTCTGCAAACCTCTTCCCTTACCAACCACCTTGCCCGCCGAGTGATTTTCTTGGGGGTCGCATCACTGAATCGCTCCAGATTCCTTGGTCTTTGGCCCCCTGTCACCTTGGGTCAACCCACTTAAAACCGACCCCCCTTCTTTCCATTCGAATTGAGTCCCCTTGGTCCACCCTTCAGCGCCACCATTGTGCTCCTGAGGTCCGTGGAGGTGACAGCTCCATCGCCAACCCTTCAGCCGAGGCGCGTGAAGTCGAGGGTGCCTCCACCACCTCCGCCAACAGCCGGCGTCGAGGTACTTGTCTTCCTCTGGTTCCGGCCATCGAGGGCATCCCCCCCGTTTATTTCTTTGCACCATTAGGTTCCTGTTAGTCGCATCTTCGAAAACCCCAAAAAAATTCTAAGTTCCATTACGTATTTCACCCATCTAAGCATCATCGCCGGAGCGCAACTCCGGCCACCGTCGATCACTCCCCCTCGCGCTTAGATTAGGTCCACCTAGGGTCCAGGAACTTTGCCCTGGACCTTCTCACCATTTCTTGCAGGTCAAAGAGCAGCGAACGCACCTGGAAGGCATTTTGCGACCTTCGCCGGAGATACCTGGAGCTGAGAGCTCCGCCGCCTCCGCGACAGCACCTCGACGCCTCTCCGGCGAATCTGAGCCATCCAGGCCATAGAGGGACCTCCCGGGAGTCTGCAGCTCCATTTTGGAGCCCATTCATCGCCGGAGAAGCGAGATCGGAGCTGGGGAAGTTCGCCTTCGCCGGCCTTCTTCCCTGTTCTTCCTCCTCGCGTCCCCACCGTCGATCGAGCCGCAGCTCCAGATCAAGCAGTAGCCGTTGGATCGCACCACGCCTCAGCCTTCAGATCGTCTTCGAGCGTTCTAATCTCCGCCGTGCATCCACGAACCGTCATCGGTCGTTCTCCAGCTGCCACGTGTACAAGTGGATTGCTTCCCGCCGCTGGATCGCCCATCGCCTCCCAGCCGTTGGATGCGCGCCACGCGTCACCTGCAGAGCGCCCGAGCGAGGGTATTTTGCATTCTACTCCTCGCAACTTTTGTATTTACTTTTTAGTCTGTAATCTTTCGTCTGTAGTTTAAATATTTTGTAATATTTGCAAAAAGACCCCCAGACTTTCGATATTTGCAGCCAGGTCCTCGCCACGTCACCTCACGTGACCAGTTCACGTGAGGGGGTGGGCATTTTGCAGAGGACCCCTCGGGCTTTTGTGTATTTCATTTTAGTCCCATAACTTTCGTAGCAGGTGTAATATTTTTGGTTATTTTGCAAAGAGACCCCCAGGCTTTCGAGATATTGCATTCCAGTCCTTCCCAGGCGCGTGCAAGTCACGCGCCCTGGTGGGAAAATTTCGATTAGGCCCAGGCGGGTTTTGTAATTGTCTTTTGGTGCTAAAAATTGAATATACAGTGTATATTTTTGTGGAAAATTGCATGTATGCCCCTGGATGTTTTGGATATTGCACATATACCCCTGCCAGGACTGTTTAATGTTTGGATATTTGTCCTAATTGTTTAAAATATCATTTCAAGTCCAAAAATTCCACAAAATTAGGGTTAGGCTCCTGTGCACGTGTACTTTAACGCCATCTATGTAGTTTTTGATTTTATTTTATTTTCATATTTATTAAAAATCAAAAACATCTATTTTGTGCACTGTCTAGCTTAGAAAATACCAAAAAAAATATTAAAACACCTCTAAAAATTCCAAAAAAATTACCTAGTGTCTATTTTATCATCTTTTAGTGTCAGTCCAAAAATCATTAAAAATTTCAAAAGAAAAACACTAAAAAATTAAAAACTCTCAAAAACTTCAAAAAAATATATAAAATAGTAGAAAAATCAAAAAAATTATAAACTCAGCTTCTGTTTATCCCTTATTTTGTTCTTTTCAGTAGAAAAATAGTGTGAAACATTTTTGGTACTGGTTGCTATTTTTAAATTGCATTTTATTCACAGCCAGCCTTATTTCCACTGTTTTCCTTTATTTCAGTAATTAAAAATACCAAAAACATCCTAAAAATTACCCAAAAATCACAAAACAGTAGAAAACCTTAAAAATACCAAAAACATTTTATTTCTGAATTTTTGAGTATTTTTGTGCATTTTTATAAATCTTTTAGTTTGCCTTTTATTATATTGCCTTTACTTTCCAATATTGAAAAAGAAAAAAAAATAAAGAAATATAAAATATAAAAATCAGAAAATCAAAATTAAAAACCCACAAAAATTGCTTTGTTCTCTTGCTTAGTGTAGACACATCACACACTCACACACTTTAGCATTTTTGCTTGAGCTACACTGTTTGTTCCCTGTGTTCGAACTCTCTACATACTTGCACCTATACATCTTTTATGTAGAGTTAAAAATAAATTTTAACTCCACATTGTTTCTAATTGGTTGATCTTAGTGTGGGTTAATTGTTGATTAAATTCGGATTTTGATTGGTCGACACTGCGACTGAGTTCACGCTTTGTGTTGAACTTAAGACCGTCGATTTTCGAGTTTATCAAATGGCGCCATTGCCGGGGAGCAACAGCGAGTAGTTCATATTTTGTTTGATTGATTGTGTGATTGTTTACCATAGCATTGTTTTTCATCTCTTACATTTTGTTATATCTTGTTGAGCTATCTGACCACTCTTCTTTGTCTTCTTGCGAGGGGACCGCGGAGCGAGGCGGATCGCCTAGGAGACCCGACGCAACCTTGGGACGTGGAGCCGGCTATTCTTTAGCCAAGCCGGCAGGAGAGAGCAAGGAGTGAGAGAGAGAGTGCTTAGATTAGCTTGTCCTTTATTTTTGGTGAGAGAGTGATTTATTTAATTTGTAATAATACAGGTACACTTGGACTTGGACACTTAGACATTCGGGCCTAATTTCCGGGTGTTTGTTCACCCGGGGGCTCACCGCAGTTTTGACGAGTTTTCATCGCTGTCATTTGCCGGTTTTGTTTTCATTTTACTCTTTCTTTTGTGGATTGAGCTCTTAGTTATAGGTCCTGCTTGACTCGATTAGAATAGGTCCAAACACTTAATCATATTTGCATGCTCCTATAGATACGTATTTGGACTTAGACTAATTAAACAGTTAGTTAGTAGCTTCCAAATCCACGCGCCGCGAGCTCACACCCGAACAAGCGCTTTCTCCTACCCCAAATGTGTTGGGCAGAGGAGGGGTGAGCCTAGACCGGACATTCGGATTAGGAGTTGCTAGCTAGCTTGTGGTTCTTCACGCTAGCAGTTGCCTGTTCTAGGACGATTTCCGCTTGCATTTCGCCATATAGCTTAGGTTTAAAAATTCTGCTTTGCATCCCGCATGGAGAGAGCTGGGATTCGCTGTAAGTCCTCTTACTTTGCATGCATCATCTAGGCACAAAGGTGAGATTTCTACCTTGGTGTCGACTTGCACGGCTTTTCCGACTCTATTCTCCCTCTGTTTTTGGAACAAAGTAGGATAAAGGAAAAATACAAAAACGTTAGGCGCTTGTTTGAATTGACTCAAAAGAAGCGATAACACCAAAAAAATTAAAAAAGGGACTGCTAAAGAAAACTTGACCAAAAATAAAATCGGTAATTGGATTCATTGCTTGGGGAGAGTAATACCCTCACTTGTTTTCAGGTTGCATGGGAAGGTCTCCTTCCAAGTGAGGTGAGCGTTTCGTAAGGATTAGAGCCCAAAACCCAACTTGTGGCTGCCTTGTGTATCGCCTGGATTTCCGAAGTATTGGCGCTACTATCGTACGTAGTCGAGTAGGACTTGGTCGCCATTGGTGACTCACTATTGTGTGAGCGCCGACCTTGTCCGAAGTACCGAGCTTAGGCCACGCCTTCACGGGTGTGTCTGTCTCACCGGCTGCGTCCGAGTAGGATCTTGCACGCTCACGGGTGATTCCGTTGCGAGCGAGGTCCGAAGTATCGGTTTCGCCTATCGGCTTCCTCTCTCTTTTCTTTGGCTGAGTAGGGATCCAGGAAGGGTTACAAGGACCTTAAAAAGCGCAAGTTACAGGTTACACAGGAGGAGGACAAGTACGGGGACACTTTCCTGGCAGTACTCTCTCTCCTATAGGCGTAGCGCTCTAAGGACTCGTGAAAAGATTAATACCTGAAAAACAAGCTAAAACTGACAAGATAAAAGCCGAACCTTCACGGCTTCACGAGTTGAGTTGGTGAACTTACCCTTGCTTTGTGTTTGATTGTTAGATTTATTAAGGTCAAGATCAAAAACACCGCACAATTGTGCAAAATTTTGTTGCATCTCATTTTCTTCTTTTCTTGCATTATCCCCACTCTTCTCAAATAATCAAGATGATGGGACGGAGATCTCTTAGGCCGACCTTGTCGGCACCGCTATCCAGCACTCCTCCCTACTCATCTAGGAATGCCTCGGAGAGCCCGCTCTCCGAGCCTGAGTTCACATCCACCCTGTTCCCCCTCGACCACCCTTCCCATTCTCCTTCCCTCAGTCCAATTGTGTCAGAATTCAGTGCATCGCAGAGCTCAGCTCATTCAACAGCACCTGAAATGGCCTCTTTTGCATTTTCAGAGAATCAAGCAATGGCAGACAGAGGCGAGCACCCAGATGACCACGATCACCCTCCATTCATAATTGATCAGGCGGCCATCAACAATTCCTTGCTAGCATCCCTGGAAAATATGCAGAGACAGATCCGTGACCAGGGCACATTCATGGGTGACCTTATGAGAGAGATTGCACAGCTGAGAGAGAACAGACCTGGAGGAGGCGGTGGCGGAGAAGGAGGAGGACCCGATGCAGGAGGAGGCGACCCGGATGGTGAGCGACCGCCACAGACTATTATGAGGGAACTGCACAACCCAGCTTCGTCCCTCACTCACCGGTGGATTAGACTCCCGCCAATCCACGGAGACTTCGAGCTTCGGCACCACACGATCCAGCTTCTTCCCAAGTTTCATGGGTTGCCGACCGAAGAGCCGCACCTCCATCTCCAAGAGTTCGAAATGATATGCAGCACTATCCACGATCGGTTGTTGACCGAGGACACTATCAAGATGATCGCCTTCCCGTTCTCATTGGTTGATCGAGCCGCATATTGGCTCAAGCATCTGGGGCGATTCGTCGACACTTGGGCAGATCTCCGGTCCGTATATTTGAAGAAATACTATCCTCTCGGCCGGACCAACGCAGCTCGAGCCATGATCAGCAATTTCGTCATGATCCCAAATGAACAGTTCCATGAAGCATGGGATCGATTCAGAGAGCTCATAGACCGGTGTCCACATCACGATATCTCCAAGCCCCACCTGGTGCAGAGTTTCTTCTGTGGGCTGACACCGGAGCTGCAGGGGCTTGTGAACGCCTCTTGCGGTGGGTCCTATTTCTCCAAGGGAGAAGACGACGTCTGGGCCATTTATGAAGGAATGGCAGAGAACTCCACAGTGATGACCCAGGCCAGAGTCTACACTCAGCAGAAGCCCCCGCAGGGAGCGGGATCATTTCATAGGATCGCCCGCATCGATGCCGGTCCCAGCACAACGTCGGTAGCCGCAGCCCAAGCAGAATCAGCAGCAGCCGACATGGGCATCATCAGTGAAAAGTTGGACCGCATGGAGATCCTCGAGAAGAAGCAGAACCAAGGTCTAGCCCAGATGGACCTTCTCACCAAGACAATGAGTGAACTGAAAACTCAAATTCTCTGTATTCAGGAGGCACAGGCCCATTCACAACAGCCTCCCAGGTCACAGGTTGCTTCCAGCAGCAACAATCCCAACCAGGCCTCCACCTCATACCGCCAGGTGAACCATATCCAGGCGGAGCCGGTTCCATTGTTGCAGTACCATCCAGAGCAACCGCCATCTCAGGAGACACAGATGGTGGTGTATCAGCAGGAGCAGCCACTGGCAGTTCTTCCTCCACATTCCTTCGAGCAGGAACCGTTGATGGAAGTCAACGGGATTTGGTATGACCGATACCCTCAGCCCGCAATTCGTAGGGATCACCCCGGATTCTGTTGGGGTAATGGTGGATCCTCATCCCAACAGCATTCCCCTGCTCAAGGACAGCAGAACGGCCAGCCACAGCAACAACACCAGCAGCCCCAATACAACCAGCCCCAGCAGTATCAGAGTGGTCCTCGTCCCGCCTATCAGGGACAGCAGTGGAGGCAGCGACAGCCGCCTCAGCATTCTTATGCCCAGCCTCCCCCCCAGTATCAGCAACAACACCAGCAGCAACAGCCTCATTTCCAGCAGGGACAGACATCCGGTTCTCAGGGTCCAGCCTATGAGAACCCAGCCCTCGATGATCTTGCCCGCTTGCTATCTGAACAGCGAGCATCTTTCAGGCAAGAAATGGATGAATTCCGGCAGGAGATGCGGGATATTATCAAAGGCAAAGCCGTCATACCCGCTCAGATCGAACCCAATCCTAATAATTTAAAAAGAAAATCTGAGCAGGTAAAGTTCACAGAGGACACCTCTCCTAGTAATTATTTGAGTGACATGTCTTATTCCTATTATGATGCTGATTTTGTTACTACTAGGAGCGGTAGGATACCAGCCGGCGGCGCCTCTTCTGAGAGACGGCCAAATGCAGAATCAGGAGCGCCAGAGGAGCAGAGGAGTGGTGCTGATGCCGCTAATGATGATGTTGAAGACGGTGGTGCTGATGCCACCAATGATGGAGTCCAGGACGACGGTGCTGATGCCGTTGTTATACCAGATGCAGACGGTGGTGCTGATGCCACCATTTTGGATGCTGAACCAGAGCGCGGTGCTGATGCCGCGAAGACCGGTGCTAGTGGTGGTACTGAGGCCACCACATCCACTTTTGTTGAGCCATCTTCTGTGATGTTACCACATTTTGTACCTAGAGACTGTGGGAACAAAAACAAAAACAAAAATATGAATAAAGGAAAGGTTTCTGTTCAAATTGCGGATCCATATGTGGTGAATGATGATTTTTGTATGGATTCTCCGTCTTCACAGGCACAGGGACCGATTCCTAGTCCTCCATCTGAGGAGGCCCCTACCATCCCCTTTCCCGAGGCACTCCGCCGAGCGAAGGGGAATAAAAAAGAAAATCCTAAAAAGAGCCAACAGGTAGAGTTCGGCAACGAGATGATTGACAGATTTCATATTCAGCTGACTCTACGAGAAGCATTTGAGCATATCCCCTTCTTCAAGAAGAATTTGAAAGAAACAACTACTGTCAGAAGGAAGAAGAGGCACAGAGATCAAATCCATATGCTCACTCATGACACTTGCTGCGCCATTCAGAAAACATTGCCAGCCAAGCGACCAGACGCAGGAGCTCCCTATGTCAGATGCGAGATTCAGGAGCAGCAGTTTGATCGTACTCTATTAGACAGCGGCTCTTCAATTAACCTCCTTCCGGCAGCCTTACTCAAGCAGTTTGAGTTTGGCCCTCTTCTTCGAAGCAGAACCGTCCTTCAGTTTGCTGATAGGTCGATTAAGAGGCCGAAGGGGTTATTGAGAGACATGGTCGTTACCATTCAGGGCCTGCAATTCCCCGTGGACTTCGTTGTGTTGGACATGGAGATCCCTGAGTCGGTAACTGATGCCCCCATCATTCTCGGACGTCCATTCTTGGCCACAGCCAAGGCGGTGACCGACCATGATAGTGGGAAGGTATGCTTTCGCGTAGAGGGCGAAACCATACAAATAGAGACGATCGAAGAGATCAGAGCCAGAGAGGCAGAATGCTCAGAACAGTCCAGCGAAGCCGAGCAGATGACAGAGGAGGAGCTAGACATCCACCAGGTTTGTGATTTCGAGATGACTGATGATGAATCCAACTGGAAAGATCCCGTAGCACCGACCCTCGCCTTGCCTACAGATTCACTGTATCTCAAGCTCATGGCAGTCGAGAGCCGGGAGAGCACAACCCTGGATGAGGATATCTCTGAGGCTGAAAGTGTTGTGATGAGTGGTGCTGAGGAGTTTCAATCTTGCTCATCGTCTTCTGATCCCTCGGATTCAGACATTGACTGGGATGACTTTGATGACTATTTACCTTGTCTGATTCCTACTGAGCTAACAACCATGACAGAGTGCGAGCCAGTGCAGTTTATTGATGATCCATCAGGCCGCCCTTCGTCAGCAATTCAAGCAGAGCGAGAGTTCTCCCATGCAGACCTGGTCGCCTTCACACAGACATATCAGAAGCCAGATCTGCCACCTCCCAGTTGTCCAGAACGGAAACCTCTACCGCAGTCGATGAAGTACAGATTCCTTGCTGGAGAGCCAGAAATGCACCCAGTCATTATCTCAGCAGATTTGACTGGAGAACAAGAATCTCGTCTGATGGAGGTTCTTGAAAGAAACCGCAAGGCAATCGGTTGGAGTATAGCTGATCTCCAGGGGCTGAGCCCAAATCTTTGCTCTCACCACATCTATCTTGAAGATAATGCTAAACCGTCGCGTGAGTTCCAACGACGGCTGAACCCGAATCTTCGAGACGTAGTCATGAAAGAAATTTCCAAGTGGTGGAGCGCTGATTTCATCTATCCCATCTCCGACTCCAAATGGGTAAGTCCGTTACATGTGGTACCCAAGAAGACGGGTATCACTACAGTTGTCAATGAGTCTGGAGAGGAGATCGCTACCAGAGTACCAACTTCTTGGAGGGTCTGTGTGGACTACATACGATTGAATGAGGCCACCAAGAAGGATCACTTCCCGCTTCCCTTCATTGATCAGATTATCGAGCGGTTAGCCGGGAAGAGTCATTACTGCTTTCTTGACGGGTACTCTGGATATAATCAGGTGGCCATTGCGCCCGAAGACCAGGAGAAAACGACATTCACCTGTCCGTTTGGGACTTATGCTTTCAGACGGATGCCCTTTGGTCTATGTAACGCTCCGGCGACATTCCAAAGGTGCATGTTGTCCATCTTCTCGGACATGGTGGGTGACTGTTTAGAGGTCTTCATGGATGACTTCTCGGTCTATGGCGACGGGTTCGACGCTTGTCTTGACTGCCTAGACCGCGTGCTGAAGCGCTGCATTGAGGTCAATCTTGTCTTATCCTGGGAGAAGAGTCATTTCATGATGACTCAAGGGACGGTCCTTGGTCATATCGTCTCCAACAGGGGCATGGAGGTCGATCCGGCTAAGGTGGATATCATCAGAAAACTCAATCCGCCGTCCAACTTGCGTCAGTTACGGTCTTTTCTGGGGCATGTCGGTTTCTACCGACGGTTCATTCAGGACTTCAGTCGAATTGCCCGACCGCTTACTGACTTGCTGACCAAAGACACCGAGTTTATTGTTAATGATAAGTGTCTTGAATCTTTTGAGACTCTCAAGAATATGGTTGTTTCAGCTCCTGTCCTTCAGCCACCCGATTGGTCTCTTCCATTCGAGATCATGACGGATGCTTCAGATTTTGCCGTTGGGGCTGTGCTTGGACAGAGGAGGGATGGTTTACCGTTTGCCATTCACTACGCCAGCCGGACTTTGGATGCCGCACAGCGGAATTACACTGTAACTGAGAAAGAGATGCTGGCCGTAGTCTTCGCTCTTGATAAGTACAGATCATATATTCTCGGATCTAGAGTGACAATCTACACTGATCATACCGCCATCCGGTACTTAATGGCTAAGAAGGATGCCAAAGCACGTCTCACCAGATGGATCCTTCTACTCCAGGAATTTGATATTGAAATTAAGGATAAGCCTGGAGTCAAGAATGTGGTGGCGGATCATCTCTCCAGATTGGAGAATCTTGAGGAATCTGAGCCCAGCGCACCTATCACAGAGACATTTCCAGATGAGGCGATCTTGGCTGTCACCTCACTCCCATGGTATGCTGACTTTGTAAACTATCTTGTTGCCAAGACAGTCCCTCAGGGTTGGCCCAGGCAGAAACTTGAGACCTTCCTAGCTAAGGCCAAGTTTTACCATTGGGAGGATCCCGTCCTTTATCATGAAGGAGGGGATAGTATCTGGAGGAGGTGCATTCCTCAGGAAGAGCAGCATAGCGTCCTCACATACTGCCACAAGCTTGAGGCAGGAGGACATCATTCTGGAAAAAGGACAGCACAGAAGGTGCTTCAATCCGGCCTATGGTGGCCTACTCTCTTCAAGGATTCTGATGAGTTCGTGAAGAGATGTACTGACTGTCAGAAAATGGGAACCTGCGGACAGAGAGACATGATGCCCATGCAACCCATTCACTTCTGTGAGGTTTTTGATGCATGGGGGATTGATTTCATGGGCCCATTTCCTAAGAGTCAGGGATTCGAGCATATTTTGCTCGCTGTGGATTATGTCAGCCGATGGGTTGAGGCCATCCCCGCCCGAGCCGCAGATGCTAAAACCGTATGCAAATTTTTGAGGAAAAATATCATTTCACGGTTCGGAGTACCAAGAGTCTTGATTTCAGACGGGGGGTCTCACTTCATCAATGACAGAGTCAGGGCCCTTGCAGACGAGTTCGGCATTGACCATCGGGTTGCCACTCCTTATCACCCTCAGACTAATGGTCTTGCCGAAGTATCGAACAGGGAGATAAAGACTATCTTGCAGAAAGTTGTCCGCCCAGACCGAAAGGATTGGTCACAGCTTTTGGACTCGGTCTTGTGGGCTTATCGGACATCTTTCAAGAATCCATTGGGACATCTCCCTTTCGTCTCGTCTATGGCAAGCCGTGCCATTTGCCAGTGGAGATCAAGCATAAATCTTTTTGGGCAGTTACTGAGTTGCTTCTAGATCCCGAAAGTATAGGAGAACAGAGAAGAGCAGAATTGGCAGCCCTGGAGGAATTGAGAGATACAGCCTTCTCCAACAGCCTACAGTACAAAGAGAAAGTGAAGACATGGTACGATTCGCATATCAGCATAAACAGTTTGAGCCAGATCAGAGAGTATGGTTGTTTGATTCAAGGCTAAAGTTATTTCCAGGGAAGTTACAGAGCAAGTGGAAAGGACCGTATGTGGTCAGGAAGGTACATGACAATGGCAGCATCGACATATCTGAACCGTCATCTTCTTCTACCTTCCGCGTCAATGGTCAACGCTTGAAATTATATCTTGATCATGATCCACCGACCATTGACGTTGCCCCCATTCTTCTGGTATGAGATGTGTCCTTGGACTCTCATCATCTACGTCTCATACATGGTGATCAAATTCTAGCTTTCGCTGTACAGATCCATCTGTTTATATCACTCTGTTTTCTGTTGATTTATTTTCTTATTTTCTTCTTTTCTTCTTTTCCTTTTCTATTTTCTGTATCTATCAAAAAGGTGCCACCCTTGTAGACAGTTTTCCATACTTAGGACGTACTTTGTCCTAAGTATAGGGGGGTTGGCACCCGAGTTTTTCCATTCTTTTTTTTGATCCTCTCCATTGTCTCTTCTTCTTGTCTATACTTAGGGATATCTCACCCTAAGTATAGGGGGAGACAATCTGAGTACGATCTGTTCATTCCCACCCTTGACCCTCCCAGCGTTGTGTACAGTCTGCTATACTTAGGATTATTTGATCCTAAGTATAGGGGGGACGGTCAACTTCTCATTCGATTGATTCATTTGTTCCTTTATTATTTAGACTTGTCTATACTTAGTACGAGTTATGTCTTCTCTTTTCTCTCCGATCTATGAGGACATAGCTCAAGCTAAGTATAGGGGGGTCGTATATACTACGTATATACTGTAGCCATAACTCGTACTTTCGTATTTTCTTAATAATATGGCTAAAAATTCTCTAAAATTCATTAAAAATTCTTAACAAAAGATGTGGTTATTCCTCAAATTCTTTTTGTATTTACTGATTAATAAATCAGGTGAAAATGTTTTTTGCAAAATGTTTGAAAAATAGTTTGAAAATCTTTGTGAACATCTATTGAAAACTATTTTGAAAATATTTTGTTTCGTGTTTTCAACCTGGGTGGTTTGTAAAACTTCTTTTCTTTGTGTGAAATAAAATGTTTGAAAAATGATTTGCAAATGGTTTGAAAAATGGTTGCAAAAATGATTTGAAAAACCTATATATACTGTTTTGAAAGCCTTTGCAAAATGATTTTCAAATGTGTGTAAAATGTTTGTAAAAACTATTTTGGACTATAGTTTTCAAAAATTGTGTGCAAATTGTTTTCAAATAAGTTTGAGGAATACTTACATCTCATCAAAATCCACTATATATATATCTGTATAAAATTGATCACTTACCCTGTAAATTCTTAAAATCCACTTCTTGTATATATAAGAAGCACTCCCATGTACATAGTTTTCACCTTGTTTTCAGCCAAAATCTTTTTGCTTTCAAAAATTCCCAAAAACATTTGCAAAAATTAAAATCCAAAAACATTTGAAAAATCCTTGAAAAATACAAAAAAAATGCATCTGCATATGCATCATCATATTTTCAAAAATCCATAAAAAGTTCAAAATCTTTGAAAGTTGCATCACAAAATATTTTCTGCATTGCATTGCATAGCATGAGCATTTTTCGGATTGAGTTTGATAGTTGAACAAGTCTAAGTAAAATCCGAAGATTGGAGCTCGATTGGACCTTATAATCTACCTAATAACAGGAACCTTATAGGAACTGGGTTTGAGGTACTTCAGGTCTAGTTGACTTAATTCTTTGAGGATCACGGGACTTGGTTCAATGGATTCTTGACTGCCTAAGTAGAGTATTTCGGAGCACACGCATGACTCTTGTTGATAATGACCTAACTTGGACACCTGCACCTTTCACATGGCTCAACTCAGTTGGAGTGGTGAGGGGATTGGATTTGCCGGTATGAGACGCACACAAGTGGAAACACTTGTCCTCCTCTAGGGAGGGAAGTGCACCCCAACCCGTCCAGTGATTAGGAAGTCTAAAGACAGGAGGCTGTGGGTTGCAATAAAGCTTCAAAAGAGGGATAGTCTATTGGCTCAAGAGGAAAAACTCTTTATGTAAATGCTGCTGTATATAGTATTCAAAAAAAAAATGTTCAGGCATGTACAAAAATAAAAAGCCTGCAAGTATGTACAAAGTCAATAAGCAAGCTTGAGTTCCAAAGTCATATCATGTGAGCCTGCAGCAGGATGACTTGACTACACTGGTCTTGCATCCAAGGATAGGTAGCTACACTGGCTACCGTCCATTCTTCTCTTCACCCCCTCCTCTTGAGCTGGTTGCCACTTGAACTTAGAAGGGAATACCCCGCTCCTCGAGGATGGAGTTGCTGGATTGGGGAATCACTGGGTTGTCATACTGGAGAAGTCAGTTTCTTTGTCATTCTAGTTGGGGAGAGCCACCATCACTTACACTGTACAAAGTCAGATTCATAGTCGTAAGAGTTTGCGTATGAGTTGAGATATTTCTGACCTGGCTATTGAGGAGACTTGAGCAGAAGTTTTGGGATTCTCAGGGACTGTTGGATTTCAAACACGGTTCTCACTAAGGTTCCGCCCGCACTAAAATTCCGAAGGTCCGACTTAAGCTCCAAACTTTGATTTTGTGAAGACAAGTTTGACAATCAGATAAAATCCAAGTTCTTCTTTTTCTTTTCTTTGTTTTTCTTTTTGCACTTATTGCATAAGTGTTTGCTAGGGACTAGCAAAGGTAAAGTATAGGGGGATGATTAATCCACATTTCATCATCTTTATTCTATCATTTTGGCACCAAAAACCCTAGCAAATGCCTGTAAATAGCCTTAAATAGAGCATCTTAGCATTCATGCATGTGCATCTAAACAGTGTGTAAATTACTGTAATTAAGGCCAAAATAATAGAATAAATAAAGAAAAGAAAAAGAATAAAATATTGTAAATATTTTATGACCCAAAACCCCCGAGACCTAGGCATCTTGATGAATAGGTCGACAAGGAATAAAGTAGGGGGAGATAAGGCCAAAAACACAGTCAAAATACCTATACTTGTTATTCATTCTTTATTCATTTTAGGACCCATTTTTGGTTCCACTTTTTACACATCAAATAAAGAAACTTTGTACATGAAAGTTGTAGATAATTTTATAAAGAAAAATACAAAATTTATTTCACAGAAAAATCATATACAGACAAAAAGATATGGTCTGAATAAGAATCCAAAATCCCAACTTCCCAGACCCGTATCTCACAACTGACAACTCCAAATGTAGCAAACTCACCTTTAATTGTATATAGAATAAAATAATCTATCCAATGGCGGTGGTTTCGCATTTGGCGGAGCTCCGGTTTGAAAGTTGAGTTTTGGACCCTCATTGTATACTTGTACTGAATAAAATATTCAATTTATTCTTGATCCATTATTTATTCATTTTTATATTTTTATAATTTTGTAAATATTACTTATAATATATATGTGCATTAAAATTGAAATAAAATGCAAAGAAAAATAAAAATAAAAATACTTGTATAAAGACTACATAGGTGTACTGCATCTACTTATACCTATATAAAATACACTTGTATTTTATTAATTATATAAAACATCTCAGAAAAATAAAATAAAAATATACTTATGTATATAAAAGTATGTTATAATTTTACAAAATCATAAATAAAAATAATAAGATTAAAAATACATAAAATAAAAATAAAATATTAAAATACATAGGTATTATACCTATATAGGGTTAAAAAGGTAACTTGTAAAAATATAACTCCTAAAATTAAATAAAAATCAGAATTAAATACTACATAAAATTCTAAGCATTTTTTATTTTATAACTTTTAGTTAATTCGACCTTTTTCTATTTGTTATTGATTTTACAAATCATTTCTTAGGGATTTTTCCTGATTGGTCCACGTGGACCAATCAGGAGACGGTCCCAGTTGACCCCGGTCAACTGGCCGTCCTTCCCATGTGCGACGTCAGAAGGCTCGGTTTTTGGGCCAATTTCTTGGCTTTCTCCCAGCCAACTCTTTCACTATCTCGTCTCGATTTCTTCTGCAAACCTCTTCCCTTACCAACCACCTTGCCCGCCGAGTGATTTTCTTGGGGGTCGCATCACTGAATCGCTCCAGATTCCTTGGTCTTTGGCCCCCTGTCACCTTGGGTCAACCCACTTAAAACCGACCCCCCTTCTTTCCATTCGAATTGAGTCCCCTTGGTCCACCCTTCAGCGCCACCATTGTGCTCCTGAGGTCCGTGGAGGTGACAGCTCCATCGCCAACCCTTCAGCCGAGGCGCGTGAAGTCGAGGGTGCCTCCACCACCTCCGCCAACAGCCGGCGTCGAGGTACTTGTCTTCCTCTGGTTCCGGCCATCGAGGGCATCCCCCCCGTTTATTTCTTTGCACCATTAGGTTCCTGTTAGTCGCATCTTCGAAAACCCCAAAAAAATTCTAAGTTCCATTACGTATTTCACCCATCTAAGCATCATCGCCGGAGCGCAACTCCGGCCACCGTCGATCACTCCCCCTCGCGCTTAGATTAGGTCCACCTAGGGTCCAGGCACTTTGCCCTGGACCTTCTCACCATTTCTTGCAGGTCAAAGAGCAGCGAACGCACCTGGAAGGCATTTTGCGACCTTCGCCGGAGATACCTGGAGCTGAGAGCTCCGCCGCCTCCGCGACAGCACCTCGACGCCTCTCCGGCGAATCTGAGCCATCCAGGCCATAGAGGGACCTCCCAGGAGTCTGCAGCTCCATTTTGGAGCCCATTCATCGCCGGAGAAGCGAGATCGGAGCCGGGGAAGTTCGCCTTCGCCGGCCTTCTTCCCTGTTCTTCCTCCTCGCGTCCCCACCGTCCGATCGAGCCGCAGCTCCAGATCAAGCAGTAGCCGTTGGATCGCACCACGCCTCAGCCGTCAGATCGTCTTCGAGCGTTCTAATCTCCGCCGTGCATCCACGAACCGTCATCGGCCGTTCTCCAGCTGCCACGTGTACAAGTGGATTGCTTCCCGCCGCTGGATCGCCCATCGCCTCCCAGCCGTTGGATGCGCGCCACGCGTCACCTGCAGAGCGCCCGAGCGAGGGTATTTTGCATTCTACTCCTCGCAACTTTTGTATTTACTTTTTAGTCTGTAATCTTTCGTCTGTAGTTTAAATATTTTGTAATATTTGCAAAAAGACCCCCAGACTTTCGATATTTGCAGCCAGGTCCTCGCCACGTCACCTCACGTGACCAGTTCACGTGAGGGGGTGGGCATTTTGCAGAGGACCCCTCGGTCTTTTGTGTATTTCATTTTAGTCCCATAACTTTCGTAGCAGGTGTAATATTTTTGGTTATTTTGCAAAGAGACCCCCAGGCTTTCGAGATATTGCATTCCAGTCCTTCCCAGGCGCGTGCAAGTCACGCGCCCTGGTGGGAAAATTTCGATTAGGCCCAGGCGGGTTTTGTAATTGTCTTTTGGTGCTAAAAATTGAATATACAGTGTATATTTTTGTGGAAATTGCATGTATGCCCCTGGATGTTTTGGATATTGCACATATACCCCTGCCAGGACTGTTTAATGTTTGGATATTTGTCCTAATTGTTTAAAATATCATTTCAAGTCCAAAAATTCCACAAAATTAGGGTTAGGCTCCTGTGCACGTGTACTTTAACGCCATCTATTTAGTTTTTGATTTTATTTTATTTTCATATTTATTAAAAATCAAAAACATCTATTTTGTGCACTGTCTAGCTTAGAAAATACCAAAAAAATATTAAAACACCTCTAAAAATTCCAAAAAAATTACCTAGTGTCTATTTTATCATCTTTTAGTGTCAGTCCAAAAATCATTAAAAATTTCAAAAGAAAAACACTAAAAAATTAAAAACTCTCAAAAACTTCAAAAAAATATATAAAATAGTAGAAAAATCAAAAAAATTATAAACTCAGCTTCTGTTTATCCCTTATTTTGTTCTTTTCAGTAGAAAAATAGTGTGAAACATTTTTGGTACTGGTTGCTATTTTTAAATTGCATTTTATTCACAGCCAGCCTTATTTCCACTGTTTTCCTTTATTTCAGTAATTAAAAATACCAAAAACATCCTAAAAATTACCCAAAAATCACAAAAACAGTAGAAAACCTTAAAAATACAAAAAACATTTTATTTCTGAATTTTTGAGTATTTTTGTGCATTTTTATAAATCTTTTAGTTTGCCTTTTATTATATTGCCTTTACTTTCCAATATTGAAAAAGAAAAAAAATAAAGAAATATAAAATATAAAAATCAGAAAATCAAAATTAAAAACCCACAAAAATTGCTTTGTTCTCTTGCTTAGTGTAGACACATCACACACTCACACACTTTAGCATTTTTGCTTGAGCTACACTGTTTGTTCCCTGTGTTCGAACTCTCTACATACTTGCACCTATACATCTTTTATGTAGAGTTAAAAATAAATTTTAACTCCACATTGTTTCTAATTGGTTGATCTTAGTGTGGGTTAATTGTTGATTAAATTCAGATTTTGATTGGTCGACACTGCGACTGAGTTCACGCTTTGTGTTGAACTTAAGACCATCGATTTTCGAGTTTATCAGTCACCATGAAGTGACTCTTCTCCCAAGATAGCACCAAGTGATACTCAATACATCGCTGGAGTACTCGATCTAGGCAGTCAAGACAAGAATCAAATCCGTCGCCGTAGATCGAGAAATCATCCATGAAGACCTCCAAACACTCCCCTACCATGTCCGAGAAGATCGACAGCATGCACCTCTGAAAAGTCGCAGGGGCATTGCATAGCCCAAATGGCATGCGTCGAAAAGCATATGTGCCGAAGGGACAGGTAAAGGTGGTCTTCTCCTGATCCTCAGGAGCGATGGCCACTTGGTTGTAGCCCGAGTACCCATCCAGGAAGCAATAATGGCTCTTCCCAGCCAGTCTCTCAATGATCTGATCAATAAAAGGCAGGGGGAAATGGTCCTTCTTGGTGGCTTGGTTGAGTCTCCTGTAGTCAACGCAAACCCTCCAAGAGGTGGGTACTCGTGTAGCGATCTCCTCTCCCGACTCACTGATCACAGTCGTGATGCCCGTCTTCTTAGGCACCACATGCAAGGGGCTGACCCACTTGGAGTCGGAAATGGGATAAATAAAACCTGCACCCCACCATTTTGATATTTCCTTCATCACAACCTCTCTCAGGTTGGGGTTCAGACGCCGCTGGAACTCACGCGACGGCTTCGCCCCTTCCTCGAGGTAGATATGGTGGGAGCACACTGATGGACTAATCCCATGGAGATCTGCTACGCTCCATCCGATCGCCTTGCAGTTCTTTTCAAGAACCCCCATCAAACGGGATTCCTGCTCTCCAGTCAACTCGGCGGAGATGATGACTGGGTACATCTCTGGCTCGCCCGCAAGTAATCGATACTTCAGCGAAGTAGGGAGCGGCTTCAGCTCTAGAATGCTGGGTGCCGGCAAATCTGGCTGCGGAAGAAACTGAGTGAAAGCTGCAAGGTCGGCCAAATCTGCCTGGGAAAGTGAAAGCATACTCTCGCAAACTGGATCGGGAGAAGGCTACTCTCCTGCACTGTCTCTGCTCTGCTCTGCATCTACCTCCTCCTCATCTATAGGCTCAGATGGACTCAGGTCTGGCATCTGATCATAGCAATCGGCCCAATCAGACTCTGAATCCGAGGGATCTGTATCAGAAACGGTGGCATCAGTACCACCGGAAAACAGGGTGGCCTCAGCACCACCATCACTAATCATCGTGCTGCGATCGAGGACCGGCTCTGCTGCCTCAATAGTATCCTGAACCAGGTCTGTGCTCTCCAGACTCTCCTCTGCTATCGTCTCTGCATCAGCTGTATCTGAAAGTGAGAGGGTGGTCTGTGTCTCAAGATCTGCCCAAGCTGCCTCATCATCTGTGATCACAAAATCACAGTCCTGGTGGATGTCTGGCTCTGCGTCTGTCAGCTGCTCTGAGTCTGTACTCGCATCTGAGCGGGATCTGAATCTGGCTCTATAGTCCTCGACCGTCTCTATTTGTATACTCTCGCCCTGGACGCGAAAGTACACCTTCCCGCTATCATGATCAGTCACCGCCTTGGCTGTGGCCAAGAACGGACGACCAAGGATGATGGGGGTATCGGCCACTGACTCAGGGATCTCCATGTCCAACACTACGAAGTCCACGGGGAATTGCAGGCCCTGAATAGTGACGATAACGTCTCGTAATAACCCCTTCGGCCTCTTGACAGATCGATCGGTGAACTGAAGGACTGTCCTGCTCTGTCGAAGAGTGCCCAACTCGAAGCGGTCGAGAAGGGCTGCCGGAAGAAGGTTGATCGACGATCCGCTATCTAGAAGAGTACGATCGAACCTCTGCTCACTGATCTGGCATCTGACATACGGGGCCCCTGAATCTGGCCTCTTGGCTGGCAGTCGGTTCTGGATCGCGAAGCACGTGGCTTTGGTCAGCACATGGATCTCTGAAGTGTGGTTCCTCCTTCTCCTCCTGACTGTAGTCCTCTCTCTCAAAGATCGCTGGAGAAGGGGGATGTGCTGCAAAGCCTCCTGGAGGGTCAACTGGATATGGAATCGATCAATCATGCTCTGGCTGAACTCCTCAAGCTCTCTCTTTTTGGGATTTTCTTTTTTCTTCCCCTTCCCCATCTGAAGGGCTCTAGGGAAGGGGATCACTGGGTCCTTCTCAGATGAAGGATTAGGAAAAGGTCTAAGCGGTTCAAGGACCGGATCCACACATACATCATGCACCACAGTGGGACCAGAAGAAAGTAACCCTTTTCCTTTATTCATAGCAGAGTTCCGAGATACATGAACACGAGGAAAAACAACATCACTGTCTGTACAAACACCGGTGGCCTAAGTACCACCACGGGCTGGCTGCTCTGCTGCTGCTGATGGTAGACGTCGTGCGGCATCAGTACCGCTGGCTGGCTCGGCTGAATGGGTGGCATCAGTACCACCTCCTAGATCTGGTGAAGCGGCGGCCTCAGTACCGCCGGTGGGATCAGCATCCTTGGTGGCCTCAGTACCACCGTCATCGTCTGGAGCGGCCTCAGTACCGCTCTCCTCCTCCTGTGGCGCCTCGGGATGAAGCTCAGATGAGGCGTCGCCGCCTGCTGGGGTCCTACCGCTCCTAAGTGTGACAAAATCAGCATCAAATAGATCCGAAGAAGTATCATCAAATGGATCACTAGGAGTGGCTAACTCAGTATGTACTACCTGCTCAGAGTTCCTCTTGAGGCTGTTCGGATTGGGCTCTATCTGGGCTGGTATGGCGGCCTTCCCTCTCACCAGGTCCCGCATCTCCTGGCGGAACTCGTCCATCTCCCGTCGGAATGTAGCCTGCTGGTCCGTGAGGAGGCGGGCGATGTCATCCAAAGCGGGGCTCTCATGGGAGCCCGACGGGTGGCCTCTCTGTGGGTGAGGCTGCTGGAACTGCTGCGGGTAAGAGGGGTAGGATGGAGGCTGCTGCTGCTGATATCCCTGGTGAGACTGCTGCTCACGTCTCCATGACTGTCCCTGCTGCTGATAGGGACGCGGACCGTAGGATGACTGCTGGTGCTGCTGATAGGCTGGGGGCTGCTGCTGCGACTGGTGATGGTCTCTCTGCTGGGAGTAATGCCCTCCCTGTCCTGACGGCTGCTGCTGGGGCTGGGCACCACCACTCCCCCACCTGAATCCGGGATGGTCTCGTCGGATCCCAGGCTGGGGGCGGTCGTACCAAATCCCGTTGACATCCATCAACGGTTCGGCATCATAGGGGGCTGGCGGGAGTACTGCCAGAGGCTGGTCCGGCTGGTAGACCACCATCTGCATCTCTGGAGATGGTGCGGACTGGTAGGTGGGCTGCGGCTGCTGGTACGGCTCCGCCTGTACAAGGTGAACCTGTCTAGGCTGCACTGGGGTGCTGGAGCGCTGGGACGAGCTGCTGCTGCTGCCGGCGTCGCCTCGCGACCGAAGACGGGGCTGAGAAGCCGTCTGTGCCTCCTGGAGACACATGAGCTGTGTCTTCATGTCGCTCAAGACCTGTGCCATCTGCTCCATCTGCGTGATACTCTGGCACTGCTTCTTCTCAATCAGCTCCATGCGGTCCAACTTCTCGCTAATGATACCCATGTCCGCAGCTGATGACTCTGCCTGTGCTGCTGCGGCTGCGGACGAACTGGATGGACCTGCATCTACCCGTGCTATCCGCTGGTACTGCACGGGTCCTGGCTGATGTGGCTGGGTCTTCTGAGTATAGAGCCGGGTCTGGGACATCACCATATAGTTCTCTGCCATCTCCTCAAAGATGGCCCAGACCTGGTCGTGGTCCTTGGCGAAGTAGGACCCGCCGCAAGAAGCATTCACCAGGCCCTGTAGCTCTGGTGACAACCCGCTGAAAAAGCTCTGAACGAGGTTCGGCTTCGTGATGTCGTGGTGCGGGCATCTGTCCAGAAGCTCTCGGAACCTCTCCATGCCTCGTGAAACTGCTCATTGGGGAACATGGAGAAGTTGCTGATCAGGGCCCTCGCTGCATTCGTTCGCCCGAGTGGATAGTACTTGTTCAAGTACTCGGTGCGGAGCTGCTCCCAGGTGTAGACAAACTTCCCCAAGTGTTTCAGCCAGGTATCTGCTCTGTCTGCCAATGAAAAGGGGAAGGCGATCATCCTGATCGTGTCCTGGTCCACATGCCGGTCGTGGACAGTGCTGCAAATCATCAGAAACTCCTGGAGGTGGAGGTGGGGCTCCTCTGTAGCAAGTCCATGGAACCGAGGAAGCATCTGCAAGGTGTTCGGGGGGAACTTGAAGTCCCCCACGATAGCTGGTACCACCACCCAATGGTGCATCAGTGTAGATCCGGGGTTGTGCAACTCCCGCATCGGTCTCGGTGGTCCTCCTGCCGCGGCGGCTGCCGCTGCGGCGGCCGCGGCTGCTGCTGCGGCTGCTGCGGCACGTGCATCTGCATCATCTGGCTCATCTGGCTCGCTCCGGTGGTCTCGCTCTGCTCTGAGCCTCTCCAACTCGCGCCTCATCTCTATCATGAATGCTCCCTGATCGCGGAGCTGCTGCTGAACTGTCTCAAGTGATGCGATCAGGGTGGAGTTGATCGCTCCCTGGTCTAAAACGAAGTGCTCTGGCTGTCGGGAGTGATCATCGGAACTGCCTGCTCCGGCCATGTCGACGTCTGCAAAATCAAACGAGCCCAGCTCAGGTGCTGTCAAATGTATCAATCTCTCCTCGGGCTCATGTCTCTCAAGAAGGTCAGAAAGGGGATCGAGGGGGAACAGGGTGGAGTCGTACTCGGGCTCGGAGAGTGGTCTGAGCTCTCACGAGCCAACCTAGATGATGTGGTAGACGCGCCCGAAAGCGGTGCAACCAGAGGTTGCCTAAGAGATCGTCTACCCATCATCTTGATCTGGCGAGTAGGGCGGATGAGATCTGGAAAAATTATGATCTGAAAACAAACCCCCGGTTCACCAACGCAACGCGAGCTGAAGACCGTGAAAGTTCGGTCAAATTATCTTGTCAATTTTATTTTGGTGAACACACAAATATCAGAGCGCTTACGTGACCTGTTGGGATATCCGATGCTAACCCAACCGACTGGCCCGCACGGAAGAGTCGGTAATCAGTCGGGTTTAGCAACGGGGGGCTCTACCTAGTGTGCGGGTCACTCTCTCGCGCATACAAACCAAGCAATGAGGGGGTTGCTCTCCCCAAGACAAAATTTTTAGGGTGAGCGAGTTTTAAGGTCAATAATTTTAGCAGTCCCAATTTTATGGTTTCACTTTTTTAATATTTTTCAAAGCAAACAAAAGGCCTAACGAATTTTTCGGTTCTCCTGATTATTAAGTCCAAAACAGGGGGGAGAAGTCGAAAAAGCCGATGCACGAGAAATCAATGATGCATGCAAAGTCAGAAATGCGTACCTTGCTCCAGCTCTCTACATGCAATATGATCCGCGCATAAAATAAAAGACAGAAATAAAACTAACCTAAATGATGCAGCGGTAAAGCCGAGTCCTAGACGAGCAACTTCTAGCGAAGAACCGTCTAACCGGTCACCGACCTCCAAGCCAAAGAGTCCGGTCTTGGCCCGTCCCTCCTCTGTCCGACAAATCGGGGGTAGGAGTAAGCGCTTTACAGGACGGGCTACGGCACATAGGCTACGGAGGCTAGCGAATCGGTTATTTTTATTATTGATTTTAAGTAGGTCCAATTACGATCTATAGGAACAGATATGCAATTAGGTGTGTGGATCCTACTAATTACGGCACATTCACCAGAAAATCCTAAGTCTAGGGGCTCGAGCAAAAACTGCGAAAAACCGGAAAAGACAGTAAGAAAGAAAAATATAGTCGCGAAGAAAACCGCGAAAAACCGCGAGGGTCCTAAAGGGTCCCCCGAGCACACCGGTGCTCGGCGAAACAGACCCGCTACGGTAGAAGTGTCCAAGTCCAAACAGTCCAAGTGTCCCTGTATTATTACAATAATAATAATGAAATAAAAATCCTAATCTAACCTCACCCACTCAACTCTCTCTCTCGCTCTCTCCTGCGGCTTCGTACAGAAGGAAGCCGCCTCCAAGTTCCTCGGCTGCACCGGCTCCTCGAAAGTCGCCTCCGCGTTCCTCGGGCCCTCGCAAGACAAAGAGAAGAGTGGTCAGACCGGCAAAGATAATCAAGTAATAAAGAAAAGAAAGGAAAATAAAAGTGAGGGTATATATGCAAAAATGGAAAATGAAATAAACACACAAAATAAAACAATGATAAATATAAAAGAAAATCAAAATAAAACAAAAAGAAAATAGATACAAAAGCCGCGAAAAGCCGCGAGCTCCGAAGAGCCGCGAAAAGCCGCGAAAACAAAAACGAAAATAAAAACAAAATGAACTACTAAGCCGTGCTCCCCGGCAACGGCGCCATTCTGATAACCCAAAATTCCCAAAGACCCGGGTGAAGGTAATAAGACAAGGGTCGTTGCGACCCGGATCTCAGAGGATAGGTATATCAAGAAAAATCAGACCACTCGAAACACGTAAAATCAATCAAGCTCAAAAGTAGCGGTCCAGCTATGAGATTAACCTGGTATAGCACCCAGGGTCGAACACAAGGAGCACGGGTTGGCCAAAGGCCTACGAAGTAGTAAAAATGAAATAAAATAAAAATAAAATATTTTTAGTGGTTTTTAATGATTTTTATATTTTTTTTAGATTTTTAATATGTGAAGAAAATAAAAGAAACAAAAACAAGCACACTTAAGCAAATTATTTAATGTGTCAAAAATTAAGCAAAAATTCAAATAAAAATGTTTTTATGTTTTTTAGGTTTTTTAATGTTTTTGGTGAATTTTTGGAATTTTTCTGATGTGTATTTTATTTTCTAAAATTCAAACAGTAGCAAAAATGCTGGGTACTGTCCAGCCAGGCCCAAAATCCAAAGATAAAATATCTAAGGATCTCAGAGGGACCTGGAGGTAATTTTCCTGTATACTAGAGAAAACTAGGAAAATTTGAGCACCAAGATTATTGTTTTTGGGTTTTTAGATTATTTACTAGAATTTTTATGAGTTTTTAGGTGTTTTTGAGTTTTTAGGGTTTTTAAGCAATGAAAAATAGCCAAAATTGGCTAGAAAATCAAGAAACACAAAAGAAACAGTACCTAATTTTTATAGAAATTTAAGGGGGTTTTTATATTTTTTGGGATTTTTAATTCTAGACAGTAGCTAAAATAGAGGTTTTTGAATTTTTAAAAATAACAGATGAAATCAAAAATGTCCTCAAAAATTCTCAAAAATCCTACAACATGGCAGGAGCCATGTGTCAAATTTTCATCGAATTTGGAGGTGATTTGATATTTTATTCAAAAATCAAAAGAGGGCACTGTGCACAGGGACTGAAGTGCAAATACCCGAAGTTCTGGGGGTCCAGGTGCAATTTTCCCAGCAAGTCACGCGCGTGGCGCGTGCCTGGGGCACTCAGGGACCTTCTGGTAAGAAAAACAAATCCGAGGACCTTTTGGTAACTCGTACCAAAAAGTCCAGGGGATGTACTGCAATTAACCCACAAAATAGGCGCACATGCGTAATTAAACACTCACAGGGGCATATATGCAATTACCAAAAAGTTTTCATTCAATCAGGAACATCCAAAACTATAGGGCTAGAGTTGCAAATACACCAAAACTACACGTGACGAAGCACGTGGCTCACACATACAGGGGCATAAGTGCAAATACTAAAAAACACGAGGTCCAATGTGCAAATAACCCAACGTAAATAAAAAGCACAAAATATTTACAGGACTGAAACTTAAAGCATAAACTAAGAGGGGGCCTACGGTAAATTACCCCTTTATTACGTCGACGGCTAGATGATGGATGCGTGGCTCATCGGACGGTTCTAGACGCGGGCGCCTCTCTCCTTCCGCACGTGGGCCCAATCGACGTCTCAGAGGAGGGCACGTGGAAGATCTGACGGCCTCGGGTGCTGGTGCCTCTCTCTCTGTGCTAACGGTCAGGATCGTCCCTCGGGATGATCAAGCGGTGGCTGCAGCTCCTGAATGGATGGATGTGATGCGAACTGGAGCGCTGAGGGCGATCGGACGGTGGTCGAGGATCCTGGAAGAACAGTTGGCCGGCGAGCTTCGCCGGCCTCGTGCGAGCGCGGTGGTCCTCGTCAGCTGCCTCTGAAGATCGGAACAGGTCTGCGATGAAGTCCCGCAGCTGGTGGTGGCCTCCGATGGCCCAGCCGAGCCCTGGAGGGGCTCCGGCGAGGTCGGCGGAGGAAAGCTCCTGGACGGATGTTGGGAGGCCTCAGATAGCCTCCTCTGGTCCTGCAAAATGGGTCAGAAGCTTCGCGGGTCGAGGGCAAAGTGCCTCGACCCGATGAGGCGGAGTGAAGGTGGTCGATGCGTCGGGATGAGTGAGCTCCGGCGAGCGACGGACGGTGGAGCTCGAACCCCAGCTCCTGTGCGAGCTGGGTTGAATGAAGGGGCGAAGAAGGTGCGTGGAGGAAAGGCGATGGTGAACGTGGGTTCCGATGATCGAAAGGGTATGCGAGATAGCCGGAATCGACGGAACTCGGCGGAGCTACGATTTGGGGCAACCAAGAAATTAAGCGAAATAGGGACGCTAAGAGGTTACCTGGGCGGTCGAGTAGACTAGGCTGGAGCTGAGATAGCTCCTGGTCGTGGCCTCGAAGGTCGTCTGGTCCTGAGGCTCGAACTCCTGCACTGGGCGGAGTACGGCGGCGCTACGTCGCCGGATCAGTGGTCCGGCCACCCCCTCCTCGCTGCGACACGGGCAATCGAGAGCTGTCACCTCAGGGACTGCTGTGGAGGTCACGGGATGAAGGGTGGAGAGCCAAAGATGGAAAACGAATGCGGCGGAGCTCAGACTATATACCGTGGAGGGTCCGGCAAGATTCGATCGGGTAGGGTAGCGTGAAGCGCGGATCCCAATGCAATCCCCCGGGCGATGATCTCGGATGCAAGAAGAAGGATTAGGACCCGGGGTTTGCACGAATGGCGGGCGGATCAGGCGGGGAAAAATCGGAGAAATCGGGTCGACAGCCCGATCCGCGAGAGAAGAGGGTCCGCGGGGGGAGTTGACCGGGGGGTCAACATCCCCGTGGACCAATCAGGAGAGGCCACGTCATAAATAATTTAAAAATTCAAAATAAAATAGGAAATGACCGAATTATTATAAACTCAAAACATAAAATATTTTTATTTTAATTTTTTCTATTTTTTGGTGATTTTTAATTAATTTTTCAAAATAAAAATAAGGTATTTACATAATAGGGCTATATATAGGTATATGTACAATATATTTTTGTTGTTTTAATTTTGTTATTTTATTTGATTTTTTTGTTTTGTTTCTTTTTATTTTATTTATTTACAATATATAACATAGGATATTTACAAAAAGTTTTGAAAATAAATAAATTTATTTACAAGGTTAAATACATAAGGAGGCATGGTCTATGTACATGGTGAAAGGGCATTTTTGAATTTTTGATTTTTAGATTTTTATTTTGTTTTTAATAGTTTCTAAATATATACAAAATATATACAAGCATATTTTTGGGTGAGGAAAATATAATTTATTTATTTACAAAAATATATACACATGAGCCCCTATCTCCCTCTACTTTGGCTTTTATGCGGTCAGGCCCATGCTGAGCCCTCCCTTGGGCTAGGTTGCTCAATATTTATTCTAAATATTTCCCTCTTTTTCTTTTTCATCTTTATTCTTTTATTTTTGCACAAAAACATGCTAATTATAGGTTTTTACAAAATGCATGCTTTTGCTAACTATTCCTATTTACACATATCTACATGCATTTGCATAGGTTTTTGTAGCTAAAATATAAGAATAAAGAGTGATGAATGGGTATTCATCAGTAACACGTACCAAAAGTCCGGGGACCTCAGATGCAAATTACCCTAAAATAAGCGCACATGCGCAATTACAACATTCACAGGGGCATAGATGCAAATACTCAAAAGTTTTCATTCATTTATAAACCTCCAGGACTACAGGGAATAGATTGCAAATAACCCAAATATACACGTGACGAAGCACGTGGCTCACACAAATAGGGGCATAAATGCAAATAAACTAAAGTACGAGGTCCAATGTGCAAATAACCCTAAACTAAACAACTTGCTAAAATATTTACAGGACTAAAGCTAAATAAAAACAAGAGCTGGGCCTAAGGGTAATTTACCCTTTATTAAGCGGGGCCGTCGGATGCGCTCCACGTGGCTGATCTGACGGGTACGGCTGGTGGGCGCTCCAGATGGCGTCTCCTCAGATCGGACGCTCAAGACAACTCCGCAGATGGACGGCTCAGATCACACCTGGGGCGAGGAGGCACTATCAACGGTCCGGGAGGATCCAGGAAGAACTGGTCGCCGGCGACTTTCGCCGGCCTCGTGCGAGCGCTGTGGTCCTCGTCTGCCGCTCCTGGAGATCGGAGAAGCTCCGCACTGAAGCTCCGCGGCTGATGGTAGGCTCCGATGACCCAGCCGAGCCCTGGAGGGCTCCGGCGAGGTCGGCGGAGGAGAAGCTCCTGTCTGAATGTCGGGAGGCCTCAGATAGCCTCCTCTGGTCCTGCAAAAAGGCTCAGAAGATTCGCGGGTCGAGGGCAAAATGCCTCGACCTGGTTAGGTGTCGTGGAGGTGGTCTGTGCGTCGGTGCGGACGAACCCCGGCGAAGCGACGGCGAGGGGATTCGAATCCCAGCTCCTGTGCGAGCTGGGTTGAATGGAGGGGCGGAGAAGGTGCGCGGAGGGAAGGCGGAGATGGATATGGATTCCGATGATCGAATGGGTGCGCGAGGTGGTCGGAATCGACGAAGAACGGGGACGGAGCGATTTGGGGCAAAATGGAAATTTGACTAAATAGAGGAGCGAAGGGTCTACCTGGGTGGTCGAGGAGACTATGCTGGAGCTGGGGGAGCTCCTGGTCGTGGCCTCAAGGGTCGTCTCGACCCGAGGCTCGAGCTCCTGCTCTGGGCGGAGCACGGCGGTGCTGACTCGCCGGATCAGTGGCTTTCGCCTCCTTTCCTCGCTGCGACAGGTCGAGAATCGAGCTGTCACCTCTCTCTCTCTCTCTGGAGCTCACTGGAAATCGAAGCAAATGGCCAAAGATGCCGATTGAAGGTGGCGGAGCTCGAGATATATATGGGTGCAGACCCGACTAGGGCTGGTCGGGTAGGGCAGCATGGAGCGCGGAGCCCGATGCAATCCCCCGGGCGTTGGTCTCGGATGCAAGAAGAAGAATTAGGACCCGGGGTTTGTGCAAATGGCGGGCGGATCAGGCATGGAAAAATCGGAGAAATCGGGTCGACAGCCTGATCCGCGAGAGAAGAGGGTCCGCGGAGGGAGTTGACCGGGGGTCAACATTCCCCGTGGACCAATGGGAAACTGCCACGTATTTTATTTTTGTTTATTTATTTTAGGCTAGATAACGGTGGAATTAGCAAAAACTTAAAACACAAAATATTTTTATTTTATTTTTTTCTATTTTTTGGTGATTTTTAATTAATTTTTAGAAATAAAAATGAGGTATTTACACTATGTAGCTATATATAGGTCTATGTACATTAGGTAGATTTTTTATTTTTGATTTTTAATTATTATTTTTGTACAATTTTATTCCTATTTTATATTTTATTTATTTATAGAATAAAATGAGGAATAAAAGGGTATTTTTATTTTGTTTTTATTATTTATATACATAGGTGAAATAAATAGTTATGTACAACTATATACATGGCATATGTACAATATATTTTTGTTATTTTAATTTTGTTATTTTTATTTGATTTTTGTTTTGATTCTTTTTATTTTATGTATTTACAATATATAACATAGAATATTTACAAAAAGTTTAGAAAATAATTTTATTTATTTATAAGGTTAAATAAAGAAGCATGGTCTATGTACATGGTGAAAGGGTATTTTTTTGATCTTTTTAATTTTCAAATTTTTATTTATTTATTTATTTTTAATATTTTCTGAATATATACAAATATGTACAAGCATATTTTTGGGTGAGGAAAATATAATTTTATTTATTTATATAGATATTTACACATGAGCCCCTATCTCCCTCTACTTGGCTTTTATGCGGTCAGGCCCATGCTGAGCCCTCCCTTGGGTTAGGTTGCTTAATATTTATTCTAAATATTTCCCTCTTTTTCTTTTTCATCTTTATTCTTTTATTTTTGCACAAAAACATGCTAATTATAGATATTTACAAAATGCATGCTTTTGCTAATTATTCCTATTTACACATATCTACATGCATTTGCATAAGGTTTTTGTAGCTAAAATATAAGAATAAAGAGTGATGAATGGGTATTCATCACCCCCCTATACTTAACTTTGCTAGTCCCTTAGCAAACACTTATTTGAAAAAGAAGTGAAAAAGAAAGAAAGAAAAAGAAAAAGAGGATGTACATGGATCAAGGTTGATTATTAAACTTGCCTTCATTAAATCGAGGTATGGAGCTCAATCAGATCTTTGGATTATTAATGTGTCGGAACCTTATTTGGACTTAAGCTTAAAACCTAACAGCCTCTAAGTTCCACTAATCTATAACCAAGACTCCTCAATGCTCCAGATCAGAACAAGTCATCAAGCACAAACCCTGAAGACCATGAATCTTTTCTTGTCCTGTGAAAGTGAGGTCTAAGCTCTCCACCTCAGAAATGGCAACTTGACAACCCTCCTCAACAAGGTAACTCTATTACCTCAATCTGGCCACTCTTTCCTCGAGGAGCGGGGTATTCCCTTCTAAGTTCAAGTACAACCGGCTCAAGAAGAGGGGGAAGAAGAGAATGGGTCAAGGCCAGTGTAGCCAAGTACCCTTGGGAGCTTGACCAGTGTAGCCAAGTCTCCCTGCTGCAAGCTACAACAGGTGGATCATGAAACCAAGCCTTGCTTATTGCACTTATATACATACTCCGGTGGGATTATCATTTTCTCTCAGACCCACCACTTTTTTGGAGTTTTCCTCTTTTTGCACATTTTTTTTTTCGAGTGCATCTATACAACATGTACATGTGCAGCATATATACAAGGAGTTTTTCCTCTTGAGCCAGTAGACTATCCCTCTTTTGAAGCTTTATTGCAACCCACAACTCCTGTCGTTAGACTTCTTGGCAACCAGACCAAGTTGAGACGCACTTCCTTCACTATAAGAAGAAGAGAGGTTCCGCCTAGAAGTACTACCCTCATATGCTACCCCAAGCCAAGGAAGACTGCCTCCTCACCACCTCATCCGTAGAGAGCTCGGTGCATAATGCTGGTGTCCAAGTAAAGCCATAATCTATATGAGTCATGTGTTGTTGTTAAGTGCTCTACTTAGGCTCATTGAGATGACATGTGATCATAGCCTAGTGGACTCAAAGAATTAAGTCACCATGGACCTGAAAAGCCTTAAACCTAAGTCCTATAAGGTTCCTCTTAGAAATTAGGTGGATTAAGATCTTAATCTAGCTCCATTTCTCAATTTGATTCCAGGCTAGTTTAAATGTCAACTATCATCCGGGAAAAACTATATACATATGTACAAAAGATGCTTATTTACACACTTTTTACAATCATGCAAAATTTTTGAAAAATGTTTTGAAATCATGGATGGATGATGCATGAAGTGCAAGTTTTGCAAAAAGGTATTTACACACATTTACACAAGATTTTTGCAAACTTTTGATTTTCAAAACATTTTGGAAAAATTTTGTACTATATACATAATTTTGATACGAAAATACTTACACAAGCTTTACACAAAAGATTTTTGAAATCATTTTTACAAAAATAATTTGTACACTAGCTATGTTTGTGCAAATAAAAGAAGATTATGTACATGAAAATTTTTTAATTTTTGTGGTTTTTAGCCATTTTATTTATTAACACACTCACACAAAGTACGAGTTATGGCTAAAGTATATATGAAATATATACACACCCCCCTATACTTAGCTCGAACGATGTCCTCAGAGTTAAGAGCGATGAAGAAGACATAACTCGTGCTATGTATAGGGAAGTGAAAAGAAAGGCTATACAAAAGGAAATGAAAAGTCAAAAGGGACTCAGGTCTCCCCCCTATACTTAGGATCAAGTAATCCTAAGTATAGCAGGCTGTATACTAAGGGACGACCTGAGTGCAGAATGTACAAGGTCTACCCCCCCTATACTTAGGGTGAAATATCCCTAAGTATAGGCAGCAAAATAGGGGTAAACAGAAACAAAAGAAATACCCGAAAGATCTCACATCCCCCCTATACTTAGGGCAAAGTGCACCCTAAGTATAGCATAATCACAAGATGAAGAAGGGATGTGGGACTAAAGAATGTGGTGATATGGACATCTGGATCTATATACAGCGGAAGATCAGTGAAACTCAGGCGTGAGATGCATTAGATGTGAGTCAAAGATCACATCTCACGCAAAATGAATAGGGGCAAGATCAACGACCCGCGGCTCATGATCTAGAAATGGCTTGAGCCGCTGGCCGTTCACTCGAAGGGTACTCTCGGAAGACAACTCGGATATGTCGATGCTACCGTTGTCGTGTACCTTTCGAACCAGTTAAGGTCCTTTCCATTTGCTTTGTAGCTTCCCTGGAAATAATCTAAGCCTCGCATCAAACAGCCATACTCTCTGTCCAATCTCAAAATGCTTGTGGTTGATATGAGAATCATGCCACTCCTTGACTTTCTCCTTATAATGTAGGCTGCTTGAGAAAGCTGCATCTCTAAGCTCCTCCAGGGCAGCTAGCTCTACCCTCCTCTGGTCTCACATACCATCTGGATCCATAAGTATGTCTGTAACTGCCCAAAGTGACTTGTGCCTCAGCTCAACAGGTAAATGGCATGGCTTGCTGTATACGAGGCGAAAGGGAGATGTGCCCAAAGGTGTCTTGAAAGACGTCCTATATGCCCACAAGACCGAGTCCAAAAGCTGTGACCAATCCTTTCGGTCAGGGCGGACGACTTTCTGCAATATAGTCTTGATCTCCCTGTTCGACACTTCGGCTAGACCATTCGTCTGTGGATGGTACGGTGTAGCAACACGATGATCTATGCCGAACTCGCTAGCAAGTGCCTTCACCTGGTCGTTGATGAAGTGAGATCCCCCATCAGAAATCAGAACTCGTGGAACCCCGAACCGCGTGATGATATGCTTCCTCAAAAATCTGCAAACTGTCCTCGCATCAGCGGCTCGGACGGGGATAGCCTCCACCCAACGACTCACATAGTCAACGACCAACAGAATGTACTCAAATCCCTGACTTTTAGGGAATGGACCCATGAAATCGATGCCCCATGCGTCAAAAACCTCACAGAAGTGAATGGGCTGCATCGGCATCATATCACGATGTCCACAAGTGCCCATCCTCTGACAGTCAGTACACCTCTTCACGAACTCATCTGAGTCCTTGAAGAGGGTAGGCCACCACAAGCCGGATTGGAGCACTTTCTGTGCCGTTCTCCTCCCAGAATGATGTCCTCCTGCCTCAAGCTTGTGGCAGTAAGTGAGGATGCTATGGTGTTCCTCCTGAGGAATACACCGACGCCAGACGCTATCCCCTCCTTCGTGGTAAAGGATGGGATCCTCCCAATGGTAGGACTTGGCCTTCGCAAGGAAGGTCTCAAGTCTCTGTCTGGGCCAATCTTGTGGGACTTTCCCAACAACGAGAAAGTTCACAATATCGGCGTACCATGGGAGTGAGGCGATAGCAAGGATCGCCTCATCTGGGAAGGTATCTCTAATAGGGTCAATCTGCTCAGAATCCTCAGGCTGCTCTAGTCGGGAGAGATGATCCGCCACCACATTCTTGACTCCAGGCTTATCCTTAATCTCAATGTCGAATTCCTGGAGTAGAAGGATCCATCTAGTCAGTCTGGCCTTGGCATCCTTCTTTGCCATGAGGTACCTGATGGCGGTGTGATCTGTAAACAAAGTCACTCTAGATCCAATGATATACGATCTGAACTTATCTAGGGCAAACACTACGGCTAGCATCTCCTTCTCTGTGACTGTATAATTCCGCTGGGCGGAATCCAATGTGCGGCTAGCATAGTGTATAGCAAATGGAACTCCATCCCTCCTCTGTCCTAGCACTGCCCCCACGGCAAAATCGGAGGCATCCGTCATGATCTCGAATGGGAGAGACCAATCAGGCGGCTGGAGGACAGGAGCCTCAATAACGCACTGCTGGAGAGTAGCAAACGACGAAAGACACTTGTCATCGACAAGGAACTCGGTGTCTTTCGTCAAGAGATCGGTCAACGATCGGGCAATCCTGCTGAAATCCTGAATGAATCTCCTATAAAATCCAACGTGCCCCAGAAATGACCGTAACTGCCTCAGATTGGACGGTGGTGCAAGTTTCCTAATGACATCAGCCTTGGCCGGATCAACCTCCATGCCCCTGTTGGAGATGATGTGGCCAAGCACCGTCCCTTGAGTCACCATGAAGTGACTCTTCTCCCAAGATAGCACCAAATGATACTCAATACATTGCTGGAGTACTCGATCTAGGCAGTCAAGACAAGAATCGAATCCGTCGCCGTAGATCGAGAAATCGTCCATGAAGACCTCCAAACACTCCCCTACCATGTCCGAGAAGATCGACAGCATGCACCTCTGAAAAGTCGCAGGGGCATTGCATAGCCCAAATGGCATGCGTCGAAAAGCATATGTGCCGAAGGGACAGGTAAAGGTGGTCTTCTCCTGATCCTCAGGAGCGATGGCCACTTGGTTGTAGCCCGAGTACCCATCCAGGAAGCAATAATGGCTCTTCCCTGCCAGTCTCTCAATGATCTGGTCAATAAAAGGCAGGGGGAAATGGTCCTTCTTGGTGGCTTGGTTGAGTCTCCTGTAGTCAACACAAACCCTCCAAGAGGTGGGTACTCGTGTAGCAATCTCCTCTCCCGACTCACTGATCACAGTCGTGATGCCCGTCTTCTTGGGTACCACATGCAAGGGGCTAACCCACTTGGAGTCAGAAATGGGATAAATAAAACCTGCACCCCACCACTTTGATATTTCCTTCATCACAACCTCTCTCAGGTTGGGGTTCAGACGCCGCTGGAACTCACGCGACGGCTTCGCCCCCTCCTCGAGATAGATATGGTGGGAGCACACTGATGGACTAATCCCATGGAGATCTGCTACGCTCCATCCGATCGCCTTGCGGTTCTTTTCAAGAATCCTTATCAAACGGGATTCCTGCTCTCTAGTCAACTCGGCGGAGATGATGACTGGGTACATCTCTGGCTCGCCCGCAAGGAATCGATACTTCAGCGAAGTAGGGAGCGGCTTCAGCTCTGGAATGCTGGGTGCCGGCAAATCTGGCTGCGGAAGAAACTGAGTGAAAGCTGCAAGGTCGGCCAAATCTGCTTGGGAAAGTGAAAGCGTACTCTCGCAAACTGGATCGGGGGAAGGCGGCTCAACTGCACTGTCTCTGGTCTGCTCTGCCTCTACCTCCTCCTCATCTGTAGGCTCAGGTGGAATCAGGTCTGGCATCTGATCATCACAATCGGCCCAATCAGACTCTGAATCCGAGGGATCTGTATCAACTGCGGTGGCATCAGTACCACCGGAAAACAAGGTGGCCTCAGCACCACCATCACTAAACATTGTGCTGCGATCAAGGACCGGCTCTGCTGCCTCTATGGTATCCTGGTCCAAGGCTGTGCTCTCCAGACTCTCCTCTGCTATCATCTCGGCATCAGCTGTATCTGAAAGTGAGAGAATGGTCTGTGTCTCAAGATCTGCCCAAGCTGCCTCATCATCTGTGATCACAAAATCACAGTCCTGGTGGATGTCTGGCTCTGCGTCTGTCAGCTGCTCTGAGTCTGTACTCGTATCTGAGCGGGCTCTGAATCTAGCTCTGTAGTCCTCGACCGTCTCTATTTGTATACTCTCGCCCTCGACGCGAAAGTACACCTTCCCGCTATCATGATCAGTCACCGCTTTGGCTGTGGCCAAGAACAAAGGACCAAGGATGATGGGGGTATCGGCCACTGACTCAGGGATCTCCATGTCCAACACTACGAAGTCCACGGGGAATTTCAGGCCCTGAATCGTGACGATAACGTCTCGTAATAACCCCTTCGGCCTCTTGACAGATCGATCAGCGAACTGAAGGACTGTCCTGCTCTATCGAAGAGTGCCCAACTCGAAGCGGTCGAGAAGGGTTGCCGGAAGAAGGTTGATCGACGATCCGCTATCTAGAAGAGTACGGTCGAACCTCTGCTCACTGATCTGGCATCTGACATACGGGGCCCCTGAATCTGGCCTCTTGGCTGGCAGTCGGTTCTGGATCGCAAAGCACGTGGCTTTGGTCAGCACATGGATCTCGGAAGTGTGGTTCCTCCTCCTTCTCCTGACTGTAGTCCTCTCTCTCAAAGATCGCTGGAGAAGAGGGATGTGCTGCAAAGCCTCTTGGAGGGTCAGCTGGATGTGGAATCGATCTATCATACTCTGGCTGAATTCCTCCTGCACTGTCTTTTTTGGATCTTTTTTCTTCCCCTTCCCCATCTGAAGGGCTCTAGGGAAGGGGATCACTGGGTCCTTCTCAGATGAAGGACTAGGAAAAGGTCTAGACGGTTCAAGGACCGGATCCACACATACATCATGCACCACAGTGGGACCAGAAGAAAGTAAACCTTTTCCTTTATTCACAACAGAGTTCTGAGATACAGGAATACGAGGAAAAACATCATCTCTATCTGTACAAACACCGGTGGCCTCAGTACCACCGTGGGCTGGCTCTGCTGCTGCTGCTGGTAGACGTCTTGCGGCATCAGTACCGCAGGCTGGCTCGGCTGAACGTGTGGCATCAGTACCACCTCCTAGATCTGGTGAAGCGGCGGCCTCAGTACCGCCGGTGGGATCAGCATCCTTGGTGGCTTCAGTGCCACCGTCATCATCTGGAGCGGCCTCAGTACCGCTCTCCTCCTCCTGTGGCACCTCTGGGATGTCCTCGTGGTGAAGCTCAGATGAGGCGTCGCCGCCTGCTGGGGTCCTACCGCTCCTAAGTGTGACAAAATCAGCATCAAATAGATCCGAAGATGTATCATCAAATGGGTCACTAGGAGTGGCTAACTCAGTATGTACTACCTGCTAAGTTTTCCTCTTGAGGTTGTTCGGATTCGGCTCTATCTGGGCTGGTATGGCGGCCTTCCCTCTCACCAGGTCCCGCATCTCCTGGCGGAACTCGTCCATCTCCCGTCGGAATGTGGCCTGCTGGTCCGTGAGGAGGCGGGCGATGTCATCCAAAGCGGGGCTCTCGTGGGAGCCCGACGGGTGGCCTCTCTGTGGGCGAGGCTGCTGGAACTGCTGTGGTGGGTAAGAGGGGTAGGATGGAGGGCGCTGCTGCTGATATCCTGGGTGAGCCTGCTGCTCACGTCTCCATGATTGTCCCTGCTGCTGATAGGGACGCGGACCGAAGGATGACTGGTGCTGCTGATATGCTGGGGGCTGCTGCTGTGGCTGGTGGTGATCTCTCTGCTGGGAGTACTGCCCTCCCTGTCCTGACGGCTGCTGCTGGGGCTGGGTACCACCAGTCCCCCACCTGAATCCGGGATGGTCTCGTCGGATCCCAGGCTGAGGGCGGTCATACCAAATCCCGTTGACATCCATCAACGGCTCGGCATCGTAGTGGGCTGGCGGGAGTACTGCCAGAGGCTGGTCCGGCTGGTAGACCACCATCTGCATCTCTGGAGATGGTGGAGACTGGTAGGTGGGTTGCGGCTGCTGGTACGGCTCCGCCTGTACAAGATGGACCTGTCTAGGCTGCACGTGGGTGCTGGAGCGCTGGGACGAGCTGCTGCTGCTGCCGGTGTCGCCTCGCGACTGAAGACGGGGCTGAGAAGCCGTCTGTGCCTCCTGGAGACACATGAGCTGTGTCTTCATGTCGCTCAGAACCTGTGCCATCTGCTCCATCTGCGTGATACTCTGGCACTGCTTCTTCTCTATCAGCTCCATGCGGTCCAGCTTCTCGCTGATAATGCCCATGTCCGCAGCTGATGACTCTGCCTGTGCTGCTGCGGCTGCGGACGAACTGGATGGACCTGCATCTACCCGTGCTATCCTCTGGTACTGCACGGGTCCTGGCTGATGTGGCTGGGTCTTCTGAGTATACAACCTGGTCTGAGACATCACCATATAGTTCTCAGCCATCTCCTCGTAGATGGCCCAGACCTGGTCATGGTCCTTGGCAAAGTAGGACCCGCCGCACGAAGCGTTCACCAGACCCTGAAGCTCTGGCGTCAACCCGCTGAAAAAGCTCTGAACTAGGTTCGGCTTGGAGATGTCGTGGTGCGGGCATCGGTCTAGGAGCTCTCGGAACCTCTCCCATGCCTCGTGAAACTGCTCGTTGGGGAACATGGAGAAGTTGTTGATCAGGGCCCTCGCTGCATTCGTCCGCCCGAGTGGATAGTACTTGTTCAAGTACTCGGTGCGGAGCTGCTCCCAGGTATAGACAAACCTCCCAAGATGCTTCAGCCAGGTGGCTGCTCTATCTGCCAGTGAAAACGGGAAGGCTATCATCCGGATCGTGTCCTGGTCCACGTGGCGATCGTGGACAGTGCTGCAAATCATCAGGAACTCCTGGAGGTGGAGGTGGGGCTCCTCAGTGGCGAGTCCGTGAAAACGAGGGAGCATCTGCAGGGTGTTTGGGGGGAACTTGAAGTCCCCCACGATAGCAGGTACCACCACCCAATGGTGCATCAGTGTAGATCCGGGGTTGTGCAACTCCTGCATCGGTCTAGGTGGTCCTCCTCCTCCCGCGGCTGCTGCCGCTGCGGCGGCGGCTGCGGCTGCTGCTGCTGCTGCGGCGGCTCGTGCCTCTGCATCCGGTATCTCCTCGGGCTCGCTCTGCTGGTCTCTCTCTTCTCTGAGCCTCTCTAACTCTCGCCTCATCTCTATCATAAATGCCCCCTGATCGTGGAGCTGCTGCTGGATTGTCTCGAGTGATGCGATCAGGGTGGAGTTGATCGCTCCCTGGTCTAAAACAAAGTGCTCTGGCTGACGGGAGTGATCGTCTGAACTGCCGGCTCCGGCCATGTCGACGTCTGCAAAATCAAACGAGCCCAACTCAGGTGCTGTCAAATGTATCAATCTCTCCTCGGGCTCGTGTCTCTCAGGAAGATCAGAAAGGGGGTCGAGGGGGAACATGGTGGAGTCGTACTCGGGCTCGGAGAGCGGGTCTGAGCTCTCGCGAGCCAACCTAGATGATGAGGTAGACGCGCCCGAAAGCGGTGCAGCCAGAGGCTGCCTGAGAGACCGTCTACCCATCATCTTGATCTGGCGAGTAAGGCGGATGAGATCTGGAAAAATTATGATCTGAAAACAAACCCCCGGTTCACCAACGCAACGCGAGCTGAAGACCGTGAAAGTTCGGTCAAATTATCTTGTCGATTTTATTTTGGTGAACAAACAGAATATCAGAGCGCTTACGTGACCTGTTGGGATATCCGATGCTATCCCAACCGACTGGCCCGCACGGAAGAGTCGGTAATCAGTCGGGACTAGTGATAAACGCGAAAATCGACGGTCTTAAGTTCAGCACAAAGCGTGAACTCAGTCGAAGTGTCGACCAATCAAAATCCGAGTTTGATCAACAATTAACCCACACTAAGATCAACAAATTAGAAACAATGTGGAGTTAAAATTTATTTTTAACTCTGCACAAATGGTGTATAGTGTCAAGTATGCAGAGAGTTCGAACACAGGGAGCAAACAAGGTAGGTCAAGCAAAAATGCTAAAGTGTATGTGTGATGTGTGGAGTGTCTACACTAAGCAAGCAAGCAACTACAATTTTTGTGGGTTTTTAATTTTTAATTTAATTTTTTTTATATTTAATTTTAAATTTTGTATTTTGATTTTTGATTTTCTGATTTTTATATTTTATATTTTATATATTTTTTTTATTCTTTTTCAATATTGGAAAGTAAAGACAATATAATAAAAGGCTAGGTAAAATATTAATAAAAATGCACAAAAATACTCAAAAATCCAGAAATAAAATGTTTTTGGTCTTTTTAATATTTTTTACTGTTTTTGTGATTTTTGGGGGTTTTCAAGGTGTTTTTGATATTTTTAAAAACTGAAATAAGGCAAAACAGTGGAAATAGGGCTGGCTGTGACTAATGAAATTTAAAAATAACAACCAGTAGCAAAAAATCTTCACACTATTTTTCTAATGAAAAGAACAAAATAAGAGATAAACAGAAGCTGAGTTTATATTTTTTTGATTTTTCTACTATTTTATATATTTTTTTGAAGTTTTCGATTGTTTTTAAATTTTTAGTATTTTTCTTTTGAAATTTTTAATGATTTTTGGACTGACACTAAAAGAGGATAAAATAGACACTAGGTGATTTTTTTGGAATTTTTGGAGGGGTTTTAATATTTTTTTGGTATTTTCTAAGCTAGACAGTGCACAAAATAGATGTTTTTGATTTTTAATAAATATGAAAATAAAATAAAATCAAAAACTAAATAGATGGCGTTAAAGTAAACGTGTCCAGGAGCCTAAGTCTATTTTTGTGGAATTTTTGGACTTAAAATGATCTTTTAAACAATTAGGACAAATATCCAAACATTAAACAGTCCTGGCAGGGGTATATGTGCAATATCCAAAACATCCAGGGGCATACATGCAATTTTCCACAAAAATTTACACCGAATATTCAATTTATAGCATCAAAAAGCAATTACAAAAGCCGCCTGGGCCTAATAGAAGTTTTCCCACCAGGGCGCGTGACTTGCACGCGCCTGGGAAGGACTGGAGTGCAATATCACAAAAGCCTGGGGGTCTACTTGCAAATTAACCAAAAAGTTTACACTTAACGCCACAGTTTTGGGACTAAAACGAAATAAGTAAACAACCGAGGGTCCCTTTGCAAAATGCCCACCCCCTCACGTGTACAGGTCACGTGAGGTGACGTGGCGAAGGACCTAAATGCAAATAAATAAAGCCTGGGGGTCTTCGTGCAAATATTACAAAACTTTTACACTACAGACAAAAGTTTAAATACTAAATATTAAATACAAAAATGGCGAGGGTGTAGATGCAAAATACCCTCGCACGGGCGTTCTGATGACGACGCGTGGCGCTAATCCAACGGCGGGGCTACAGGGCGCGATCCAGCGGCTGGAAGCGATCCACTTATACACGTGGCAGCTGGAGAACGGCCGATGATGGTTCGTGGATGCACGGCGGAGATTAGAACGCTCGAAGACGATCTGACGGCTGAGGCGTGGTGCGATCCAACGGCTACTGCTTGATCTGGAGTTGCGGCTCGATCGGACGGTGGGGACGCGAGGAGGAAGAACAGGGAAGAAGGTCGGCGAAGGCGAACTTCCCTGGCTCCGATCTCGCTTCTCCGGCGATGAATGGGCTCCAAAATGGAGCTGCAGACTCCTGGGAGGTCCCTCTACCTCCTGGGGGCTTCAAAATTGCACGGGGATGGCCGTGCTGCTCGCAGACGATCGGCGGAGCTGGAGAGCTCGGCTGAGCTCCGGCGAGCTTCAAAATCGCGCCCAGGCGCGAGTCAACATGCTTTGACCCTGCAAAAATGTTAGAAGGTCCAGGGCAAAGTGCCTGGACCTGGGGAGGACCTAAACTATGCGCGAGGAGGAATGGTCGACGGTGGCCGGAGTTGCGCTCCGGCGATGATGCTTAGATGGGTGAAATACGTAATGGAACTTAGAATTTTTTTGGGGTTTTCGAAGATGCGACTAACAGGGACCTAATGGTGCAAAGAAATAAACGGGGGGATGCCCTCGATGGCCGGAGCCAGAGGAAGACAAGTACCTCGACGCCGGCTGTTGGCGGAGGTGGTGGAGGCACCCTCGACTTCGCGCGCCTCGGCTGAAGGGTTGGCGATGGAGCTGTCACCTCCACGGACCTCAGGAGCACAATGGTGGCGCTGAAGGGTGGACCAAGGGGACTCAATTCAAATGGAAAGAAGGGGGGTCGGTTTTAAGTGGGTTGACCCAAGGTGACAGGGGGCCAAAGACCAAGGAATCTGGAGCGATTCAGTGATGCGACCCCCAAGAAAATCACTCGGCGGGCAAGGTGGTTGGTAAGGGAAGAGGTTTGCAGAAGAAATCGAGACGAGATAGTGAAAGAGTTGGCCGGGAGAAAGCCAAGAAATTGGCCCAAAAACCGAGCCTTCTGACGTCGCACATGGGAAGGACGGCCAGTTGACCGGGGTCAACTGGGACCGTCTCCTGATTGGTCCACGTGGACCAATCAGGAAAAATCCCTAAGAAATGATTTGTAAAATCAATAACAAATAGAAAAAGGTCGAATTAATTAAAAGTTATAAAATAAAAAATGCTTAGAATTTTATGTAGTATTTAATTCTGATTTTTATTTATTTTTAGGAGTTATATTTTTACAAGTTACCTTTTTAACCCTATATAGGTATAATACCTATGTATTTTAATATTTTATTTTTATTTAGGTATTTTATTTCTTTATTATTTTTATTTAGTATTTTATAAAATTGTAACATACTTTTATATACACATATATATTTTTATTTTATTTTATTGATTTATTTTGTATATTTAATAAAATACAAGTGTGTTTTATATAGGTATGTATATAGATAATGTACCAATGTATTGAATATACAACTATTTTTAGTTGTATTTTATTTATATTTTTATTCTGATTTTAATACTCATACTTATTATAAGTAATATTTACAACATTATAAAAATATAAAAATGAATAAATAATGGATCAAGAATAAATTGAATATTTTATTCAGTACAAGTGTGCAATGAGGGTCCAAAACTCAACTTTCAAACCGTAGCTCCGCCAAATGCGAAACCACCGCCATTGGATAGATTATTTTATTCTATATACAATTAAAGGTGAGTACACTGCATTTGGAGTTGTCAGTTGTGAGATACAGGTCTGGGAAGTTGGGATTTTGGATTCTTATTCAGACCATATCTTTTTGTCTGTACATTCTTTTTCTGTGAAATCAATTTTGTATTTTTCTTTATTTAATTATCTACAACTTTTATGTACAAAGTTTCTTTATTTGATGTTCAAAAAGTGGAACCAAAAATAGGTCCCAAAATGAATAAGAAATGAATAGAATGAATAGGTATTTTGACTGTATTTCTGACCTTATCTCCCCCTACTTTATTCCTTGTCGACCTATTCATCAAGATGCCTAGGTCTCGGGGGTTTTGGGTCATAAAATATTTACAATATTTTATTCTTTTTCTTTTCTTTATTTATTCTATAATTTTGGCCTTAATTACAGTAATTTACACACTGTTTAGATGCACATGCATGAATGCTAAGATGCTTGATTTAAGGCTATTTACAGGCATTTGCTAGGGTTTTAGGTGCCAAAATGATAGAATAAAGATGATGAAATGAGGATTCATCATCCCCCTATACTTTACCTTTGCTAGCCCCTAGCAAACACTTATGCAATAAGTGCAAAAAGAAAAGGAAAGAAAAGAAAAAGAAGAACTTGGATTTTATTCGATTATCAAACTTGTCTTCACAAAATCAAAGTTTGGAGCTTAAGTAGGACCTTTGGAATTTTAGTGCGGGCGGAACCTTAGTAAGAACCGTGTTTGAAATCCAACAGTCCTTGAGAATCTCAAAACTCTGTCCATGTCTCCTCAATAGCCAGGTCAGAAATATCTCAATTCATACGCAAACTCTTACAACTATGAATCTGACTTGTACAGTGTAAGTGATGGTGGCTCTCCTCAACTAGAATGACAAAGAAACTGACTTCTCCAGTACGACAACCCAGTGATTCCCCAATCCAGCAACTCCATCCTCGAGGAGCGGGGTATTCCCTTCTAAGTTCAAGTGGCAACCAGCTCAAGAGGAGGGGGTGAAGAGAAGAATGGACGGTAGCCAGTGTAGCTACCTATCCTTGGATGCAAGACCAGTGTAGTCAAGTCATCCTGCTGCAGGCTCACATATTTGACTTTGGAACTCAAGCTTGCTTATTGACTTTGTACATACTTGCAGGCTTTTTATTTTTGTACATGCCTGAACTCTTTTTTTTTTTTTGAAATACTATTCACAGCAGCATTTACATAAGGAGTTTTTCCTCTTGAGCCAGTAGACTATCCCTCTTTTGAAGCTTTATCACAACCCACAACCTCATGTCTTTAGACTTCCTAATCACTGGACGGGTTGGGGTGCACTTCCCTCCCTAGAGGAGGACAAGTGTTTCCACTTGTGTGCGTCTCATACCGGCAAATCCAATCTCCTCACCACTCCAACTGAGTTGAGCCATGTGAAAGGTGCAGGTGTCCAAGTTAGGTCATTATCAACAAGAGTCGTGCGTGTGCTCCGAAATACTCTACTTAGGCAGTCAAGAATCCATTGAACCAAGTCCCGTGATCCTCAAAGAATTAAGTCTACTAGACCTGAAGTACCTCAAACCCAATTCCTATAAGGTTCCTGTTGTTAGGTAGATTTTAAGGTCCAATCAAGCTCCAATCTTCGGATTTTACTTAGACTCGTTCAATTATCAAACTCAATCCGAAAAATGCGAATGCTATGCAATGCAATGCAGAAAATATTTTTGTGATGCAATTTTCAAAGATTTTGAACTTTTTATGGATTTTTGAAAATATGATGATGCATATGCAGATGCATTTTTTTGTATTTTTCAAGGATTTTTCAGATGTTTTTGGATTTTAATTTTTGCAAATATTTTTGGGAATTTTTGAAAGCAAAAAGATTTTGGCTGAAAACAAGGTGAAAACTATGTACACGGGAGTGCTTCTTATATTTACAAGAAGTGGATTTTAAGCATTTACAGGGTAAGTGGTCAGTTTTATACATATATATATATAGTGGATTTTGGTGTGCTGTGTATATTCCTCAAACTTATTTGAAAACAATTTTACACACAATTTTTGAAAACTATAGTCCAAAATAATTTTTACAAACAATTTACACACGTTTGAAAATCATTTTGCAAAGGTTTTTCAAACAGTATATATAGGTTTTTCAAAACATTTTTGCAACCATTTTTCAAACCATTTGCAAATCATTTTTCAAACATTTTATTTCACACAAAGAAAATAAATTTTACAAACCACACATTTTTACAAAGGTTGAAAACATGAAACAAAATATTTTCAAAATAGTTTTCAATAAATGTTCACAAAGATTTTCAAACTATTTTTCAAACATTTTGCAAAAAACATTTTCACCTGATTTATTAATCAGTAAAATACAAAAAGAATTTGAGGAATAACCACGTCTTTTTATTAAGGATTTTAATGAATTTTTAAAGAATTATTAGCCATATTTATTAAGAAAATACGAAAGTACGAGTTATGGCTAAAGTATATACGTAGTATATACGACCCCCCTATACTTAGCTTGAGCTATGTCCTCATAGATCAGAGAGAAAAGAGAAGACATAACTCGTACTAAGTATAGATAAGACTAAAGAATACATGAATGAATCAATGAGAAGTTGACCGTCCCCCCTATACTTAGGATCAAATAATCCTAAGTATAGCAGACTGTACACAACGCAGGGAGGGCCAAGGGTGGGAATGAACAGATCGTACTCAGACTGTCTCCCCCTATACTTAGGGTACGATATCCCTAAGTATAGACAAAAGAGGAGACAATGTAGAGGATCGAAAAGAATAGAAAAACTCAGGGTGCACACCCCCCTATACTTAGGACAAAGTACGTCCTAAGTATGGAAAACTGTCTACAAGGGCTGCACCTTCTTGATAGATACAGAAAATAGAAAAGGAAAAGAAGAAAAGAAGAAAATAAGAAAATAAATCAACAGACAACAAAGTGATATAAACAGATGGATCTGTACAGCGGAGGATAGAATTTGATCACCATGTATGAAATGTAGATGATGAGAGTGAAAGGACATATCTCATACCAGAAGAATGGGGGCGACGTCAATGGTCGGCGGATCATGATCAAGATATAATTTCAAGCGTTGACCATTGACGCGGAAGGTAGAGGAAGATGACGGTTCTGATATGTCGATGCTGCCATTGTCATGTACCTTCCTGACCACATACGGTCCTTTCCACTTGCTCTGTAATTTTCCTGGGAATAATTTCAGCCTGGAATCAAACAACCATACTCTCTGATCTGGCTCAAACTGTTTATGGCTGATATGCGAATCGTGCCATGTCTTCACTTTCTCTTTGTACTGTAGGCTGTTGGAGAAGGCTGTGTCTCTCAATTCCTCCAGGGCTGCCAATTCTGCTCTTCTCTGGTCTCCTATACTCTCGGGATCTAAAAGCAACTCAGTAACTGCCCAAAAAGATTTATGCTTGATCTCCACTGGCAAATGGCACGGCTTGCCATAGACGAGACGAAAGGGAGATGTCCCTAATGGATTTTTGAAAGATGTCCGATAAGCCCACAAGACCGAGTCCAAAAGCTGTGACCAATCCTTTCGGTCTGGGCGGACAACTTTCTGCAAGATAGTCTTTATCTCCCTATTCGACACTTCGACAAGACCATTAGTCTGAGGGTGATAAGGAGTGGCAACCCGATGGTCAATGCCGAACTCGTCTGCAAGGGCCCTGACTTTGTCATTGATGAAGTGAGACCCCCCGTCTGAAATCAAGACTCTAGGTACTCCGAACCGTGAAATGATATTTTTCCTCAAAAATTTGCAAACGGTTTTAGCATCTGCGGCTCGGGCGGGGATGGCCTCAACCCATCGGCTGACATAATCTACAGCGAGCAAAATATGCTCGAATCCCTGACTCTTAGGAAATGGGCCCATGAAATCAATTCCCCATGCATCAAAAACCTCACAGAAGTGAATAGGTTGCATGGGCATCATGTCTCTCTGTCCGCAGGTTCCCATTTTCTGACAGTCAGTACACCTCTTCACGAACTCATCAGAATCCTTGAAGAGAGTAGGCCACCATAGGCCGGATTGAAGCACCTTCTGTGCTGTCCTTTTTCCAGAATGATGTCCTCCTGCCTCAAGCTTGTGGCAGTATGTGAGGACGCTATGCTGCTCTTCTTGAGGAATGCACCTCCTCCAGATACTATCCCCTCCTTCATGATAAAGGACGGGATCCTCCCAATGGTAAAACTTGGCCTTAGCTAGGAAGGTCTCAAGTTTCTGCCTGGGCCAACCCTGAGGGACTGTCTTGGCAACAAGATAGTTTACAAAGTCAGCATACCATGGGAGTGAGGTGACAGCCAAGATCGCCTCATCTGGAAATGTCTCTGTTATAGGTGCGCTGGGCTCAGATTCCTCAAGATTCTCCAATCTGGAGAGATGATCCGCCACCACATTCTTGACTCCAGGCTTGTCCTTAATCTCAATATCAAATTCCTGGAGTAGAAGGATCCATCTGGTGAGACGTGCTTTGGCATCCTTCTTAGCCATTAAGTACCGGATGGCGGTGTGATCAGTGTAGATTGTTACTCTAGATCCGAGAATATATGATCGATACTTATCAAGAGCGAAGACTACGGCCAGCATTTCTTTCTCAGTTACAGTGTAATTCCGCTGCGCGGCATCCAAAGTCCGGCTGGCGTAGTGAATGGCAAACGGTAACCCATCCCTCCTCTGTCCAAGCACAGCCCCAACGGCAAAATCTGAAGCATCCGTCATAATCTCGAATGGGAGAGACCAATCGGGTGGCTGAAGGACAGGAGCTGAAACAACCATATTTTTGAGAGTCTCAAAAGATTCAAGACACTTATCATTAACAATAAACTCGGTGTCTTTGGTCAGCAAGTCAGTAAGCGGTCGGGCAATTCGACTGAAGTCCTGAATGAACCGTCGGTAGAAACCGACATGCCCCAGAAAAGACCGTAACTGACGCAAATTGGACGGCGGATTGAGTTTTCTGATGATGTCCACCCGGATCGACCTCCATGCCCCTGTTGGAGACGATATGACCAAGGACCGTCCCTTGAGTCATCATGAAATGACTCTTCTCCCAGGATAAGACAAGATTGACCTCAATGCAGCGCTTCAGCACACGGTCTAGGCAGTCAAGACAAGCGTCGAACCCGTCGCCATAGACCGAGAAGTCATCCATGAAGACCTCTAAACAGTCACCCACCATGTCCGAGAATATGGACAACATGCACCTTTGGAATGTCGCCGGAGCGTTACATAGACCAAAGGGCATCCGTCTGAAAGCATAAGTCCCAAACGGACAGGTGAATGTCGTTTTCTCCTGGTCTTCGGGCGCAATGGCCACTTGGTTGTATCCAGAGTACCCATCAAGAAAGCAGTAATGACTCTTCCCGGCTAACCGCTCGATAATCTGATCAATGAAGGGAAGCGGGAAGTGATCCTTCTTGGTGGCCTCATTCAATCGTCTGTAGTCCACACAGACCCTCCAAGAAGTTGGTACTCTGGTAGCGATCTCCTCTCCAGACTCATTAACAACTGTAGTGATACCCGTCTTCTTGGGTACCACATGTAACAGACTTACCCATTTGGAGTCGGAGATGGGATAGATGAAATCGGCGCTCCACCACTTGGAAATTTCTTTCATGACTACGTCTCGAAGATTCGGGTTCAGCCGTCGTTGGAACTCACGCGACGGTTTAGCATTATCTTCAAGATAGATGTGGTGAGAGCAAAGATTTGGGCTCAGCCCCTGGAGATCAGCTATACTCCAACCGATTGCCTTGCGGTTTCTTTCAAGAACCTCCATCAGACGAGATTCTTGCTCTCCAGTCAAATCTGCTGAGATAATGACTGGGTGCATTTCTGGCTCTCCAGCAAGGAATCTGTACTTCATTGACTGCGGCAGAGGTTTTCGTTCTGGGCAACTGGGAGGTGGCAGATCTGGCTTCTGATATGTCTGTGTAAATGCGACCAGGTCTGCATGGGAGAACTCTCCCTCTGCATGAATTCCTGACGAAGGGCGGCCTGCTGGATCATCGATAAACTGCACTGGCTCGCACTCTGTCATGGCTGCTGGCTCAGAAGGAATCAGACAAGGCAAATAATCATCAAAGTCATCCCAGTCAATGTCTGAATACGAGGGATTAGAAGACGATGAGCAAGATTGGAATTCCTCAGCACCACTCATCACAACACTGTCAGCCTCAGAAGTATCCTCATCCAAGGATGTGCTCTCCCGGCTCTCGACTGCCATGAGCTTGAGATACAGTGAATCGGTCGGTAAGGCGAGGGTCGGTGCTACGGGATCTTTCCAGTTGGATTCATCATCAGTCATCTCGAAATCACAAACCTGGTGGATGTCTAGCTCCTCTTCTGTCATCTGCTCGGCTTTGCTGGACTGTTCTGAGCATTCTGCCTCTCTGGCTCTGATCTCTTCGATCGTCTCTATTTGTATGGTTTCGCCCTCTACGCGAAAGCATACCTTCCCACTGTCATGGTCGGTCACCGCCTTGGCTGTGGCCAAGAATGGACGTCCGAGAATGATGGGGGCATCAGTTACCGACTCAGGGATCTCCATGTCCAACACAACGAAGTCCACGGGGAATTTCAGGCCCTGAATGGTAACGACCACGTCTTTCAATAACCCCTTCGGCCTCTTAATCGACCTATCAGCAAACTGAAGGACGGTTCTGCTTCGAAGAAGAGGGCCAAACTCGAACTGCTTGAGTAGGGCTGCCGGAAGGAGGTTAATTGAAGAGCCGCTGTCTAATAGAGTACGATCAAACTGCTGCTCCTGAATCTCGCATCTGACATAGGGAGCTCCTGCGTCTGGTCGCTTGGCTGGCAATGTGTTCTGAATGGCACAGCAAGTGTTGTGAGTGAGCATATGGATTTGATCCCTGTGCCTCTTCTTCCTTCGGACAGTAGTTGTTTCTTTCAAATTCTTCTTGAAGAAGGGGATATGCTCAAATGCTTCCCGTAGAGTCAGCTGAATGTGGAATCTATCGATCATTTCGTTGCCGAACTCTACCTGCTGATTCTTTTTTGGATTTTCTTTTTTATTCCCCTTCGCTCGGCGGAGTGCTTCGGGAAAGGGGATGGTAGGGGCCTCCTCAGATGGAGGACTAGGAATCGGTCCCTGTGCCTGTGAAGACGGAGAATCCATACAAAAATCATCATTCACCACATATGGATCCGCAATTTGAACAGAAACCTTTCCTTTATTCATATTTTTGTTTTTGTTTTTGTTCCCACAGTCTCTAGGTACAAAATGTGGTAACATCACAGAAGATGGCTCAACAAAAGTGGATGTGGTGGCCTCAGTACCACCACTAGCACCGGTCTTCGCGGCATCAGCACCGCTCTCTGGTTCAGCATCCAAAATGGTGGCATCAGCACCATCGTCTGCATCTGGTATCACGACGGCATCAGCACCGTCGTCCTGGACTCCATCATTGGTGGCATCAGCACCACCGTCTTCAACATCATCATTAGCGGCGTCAGCACCACTCCTCTGCTCCTCTGGCGCTCCTGATTCTGCATCTGGCTGTCGCTCAGAAGAGGCGCCGCCGGCTGGCATCCTACCGCTCCTAGTAGTCACAAAATCAGCATCATTCACAAAAGGAGACATATCATTCAAATTGTCACTAGGAGAGGCACCCTCTATGAACTCTACCTGCTCAGATTTTCTTTTTAAATTATTAGGATTAGGTTCGATCTGAGCGGGTATGGCGGCCTTGCCTTTGATGAAATCCCGCATCTCCTGCCGGAACTCATCCATTTCTTGCCTGAAAGATGCTCGCTGTTCAGATAGCAAGCGGGCAAGATCATCGAGGGCTGGGTTCTCATAGGCTGGACCCTAAGAACCGGATGTCTGTCCCTGCTGGACATGGGGCTGCTGCTGCTGGTATTGCTGCTGATATTGGGGGGGAGGCTGGTGATAAGATTGCTGAGGCTGCTGGCGCTGCCTCCACTGCTGTCCCTGATAGGCGGGACGAGGACCACTCTGATACTGCTGGGGCTGGTTGTACTGGGGCTGCTGGTGTTGTTGCTATGGCTGGCCATTCTGCTGTCCTTGAGCAGGGGAATGCTGTTGGGATGAGGATCCACCATTACTCCAACGGAATCCGGGGTGATCCCTACGAATTGCGGGCTGAGGGTATCGGTCATACCAAATCCCGTTGACTTCCATCAACGGTTCCTGCTCGAAGGAAGGTGGAGGAAGAACTGCCAGTGGCTGCTCCGGCTGATACACCACCATCTGCGTCTCCTGAGATGGCGGTTGCTCTGAATGGTACTGCAACAATGGAACCGGCTCCGCCTGGATATGGTTCACCTGGCGGTATGAGGTGGAGGCCTGGTTGGGATTGTTGCTGCTGGAAGCAACCTGTGACCTGGGAGGTTGTTGTGAACGGGCCTGTGCCTCCTGAATACAGAGAATTTGAGTTTTCAGGTCACTCATTGTCTTGGTGAGAAGGTCCATCTGGGCTAGACCTTGGTTCTGCTTCTTCTCGAGGATCTCCATGCGGTCCAACTTTTCACTAATTATGCCCATGTCGGCTGCTGCTGATTCTGCTTGGGCTGCGGCTACCGACGTTGTGCTAGGACCGGCATCGATGCGGGCGATCCTCTGAAATGATCCCGCTCCCTGCGGGGGCTTCTGCTGAGTGTAGACTCTAGCCTGGGTCATCACTGTAGAGTTCTCTGCCATGCCTTCGTAGATGGCCCAGACGTCGTCTTCTCCCTTGGAGAAATAGGACCCACCGCAAGAGGCGTTCACAAGCCCCTGCAGCTCCGGTGTCAGCCCACAGAAGAAACTCTGCACCAGGTGGGGCTTGGAGATATCGTGATGTGGACACCGGTCTATGAGCTCTCTGAATCGATCCCATGCTTCATGGAACTGTTCATTTGGGATCATGACGAAGTTGCTGATCATGGCTCGAGCTGCGTTGGTCCGGCCGAGAGGATAGTATTTCTTCAAATATACGGACCGGAGATCTGCCCAAGTATCGACGAATCGCCCCAGATGCTTGAGCCAATATGCGGCTCGATCAACCAATGAGAACGGGAAGGCGATCATCTTGGTAGTGTCCTCGGTCAACAACCGATCGTGGATAGTGCTGCATATCATTTCGAACTCTTGGAGATGGAGGTGCGGCTCTTCGGTCGGCAGCCCATGGAACTTGGGAAGAAGCTGGATCGTGTGGTGCCGAAGCTCGAAGTCTCCGTGGATTGGCGGAAGTCTGATCCACCGGTGAGTGAGGGACGAAGCTGGGTTGTGCAGTTCCCTCATAATAGTCTGTGGCGGTCGCTCACCATCCGGATCGCCTCCTGCATCGGGTTCTCCTCCTTCTCCGCCACCGCCTCCTCCAGGTCTGTTCTCTCTCATCTGAGCTATTTCCCTCATGAGATCACCCATGAATGCACCCTGGTCACGGATCTGTCTCTGCATATTTTCCAGGGACGCTAGCAAGGAATTGTTGATGGCCGCCTGATCAATTATGAATGGAGGGTGATCGTGGTCATCTGGGTGCTCGCCTCTGTCTGCCATTGCTTGATTCTCTGAAAATGCAAAAGAGGCCATTTCAGGTGCTGTAGAATGAGCTGAATTCTGTGATTCACTGAACTCTGAAATGATTGGACTGAGGGAAGGAGAATGGGAAGGGTGGTCGAGGGGGAACAGGGTGGATGTGAACTCAGGCTCAGAGAGCGGGCTCTCCGAGGCATTCCTAGATGAGTAGGGAGGAGTGCTGGATAGCGGTGCCGACAAGGTCGGCCTAAGAGATCTCCGTCCCATCATCTTGATTATTTGAGAAGAGTGGGGATAATGCAAGAAAAGAAGAAAATGAGATGCAACAAAATTTTGCACAATTGTGCGGTGTTTTTGATCTTGACCTTAATAAATCTAACAATCAAACACAAAGCAAGGGTAAGTTCACCAACTCAACTCGTGAAGCCGTGAAGGTTCGGCTTTTATCTTGTCAGTTTTAGCTTGTTTTTCAGGTATTTATCTTTTCACGAGTCCTTAGAGCGCTACGCCTATAGGAGAGAGAGTACTGCCAGGAAAGTGTCCCCGTACTTGTCCTCCTCCTGTGTAACCTGTAACTTGCGCTTTTTGAGGTCCTTGTAACCCTTCCTGGATCCCTACTCAGCCAAAGAAATAGAGGGAGGAAGCCGATAGGCGAAACCGATACTTCGGACCTCGCTCGCAACGGAATCACCCGTGAGCGTACAAGGTTCTACTCGGACGCAGCCGGTGAGACAGACACACCCGTGAAGGCGTGGCCTAAGCTCGGTACTTCGGACAAGGTCGGTGCTCTCACAATAGAGAGTCACCAATGGCGACCAAGCCCTACTCGACTACGTACGATAGTAGCGCCAATACTTCGGAAATCCAGGCGATACACAAGGCAGCCACAAGTTGGGTTTTGGGCTCTAATCCTTACGAAGCGCTCACCTCACTTGGAAGGAGACCTTCCCATGCAACCTGAAAACAAGTGAGGGTGTTACTCTCCCCAAGCAATGAATCCAATTACCGATTTTATTTTGGTCAAGTTTCCTTTAGCAGTCCCTTTTTTAATTTTTTTGGTGTTATCGCTTCTTTTGAGTCAATTCAAACAAGCGCCTAACGTTTTTGTATTTTTCCTTTATCCTACTTTGTTCCAAAAACAGAGGGAGAATAGAGTCGGAAAAGCCGTGCAAGTCGACACCAAGGTGGAAATCTCACCTTTGTGCCTAGATGATGCATGCAAAGTAAGAGGACTTACAGCGAATCCCAGCTCTCTCCATGCGGGATGCAAAGCAGAATTTTTAAACCTAAGCTATATGGCGATATGCAAGCGGAAATCGTCCTAGAATAGGCAACTGCTAGCGTGAAGAACCACAAGCTAGCTAGCAACTCCTAATCCGAGTGTCCGGTCTAGGCTCACCCCTCCTCTGCCCAACACATTTGGGGTAGGAGAAAGCGCTTGTTCGGGTGTGAGCTCGCGGCGCGTGGATTTGGAAGCTACTAACTAACTGTTTAATTAGTCTAAGTCCAAATACGTATCTATAGGAGCATGCAAATATAATTAAGTGTTTGGACCTATTCTAATCGAGTCAAGCAGGACCTATAACTAAGAGCTCAATCCACAAAAGAAAGAGTAAAATGAAAACAAAACCGGCAAATGACAGCGATGAAAACTCGTCAAAACTGCGGTGAGCCCCCGGGTGAACAAACACCCGGAAATTAGGCCCGAATGTCTAAGTGTCCAAGTCCAAGTGTACCTGTATTATTACAAATTAAATAAATCACTCTCTCTCCAAAAATAAAAGACAAGCTAATCTAAGCACTCTCTCTCTCACTCCTTGCTCTCTCATGCCGGCTTGGCTAAAGAATAGCCGGCTCCACGTCCCAAGGTTGCGTCAGGTCGCCTAGGCGATCCGCCTCGCTCCGCGGTCCCCTCGCAAGAAGACAAGACAAGAGATGGTCAGATAGCTCAATAAGATATATCAAAATGTAAGAGACGAAAAATGCTGCTATGGTAAACAATCACACAATCAAACAAAAATGGGAACTACAAGCTGTTGCTCCCCGGCAACGGCGCCATTTGATAAACGCGAAAATCGACGGTCTTAAGTTCAGCACAAAGCGTGAACTCAGTCGAAGTGTCGACCAATCAAAATCCGAGTTTGATCAACAATTAACCCACACTAAGATCAACAAATTAGAAACAATGTGGAGTTAAAATTTATTTTTAACTCTGCACAAATGGTGTATAGTGTCAAGTATGCAGAGAGTTCGAACACAGGGAGCAAACAAGGTAGGTCAAGCAAAAATGCTAAAGTGTGTGTGTGATGTGTGGAGTGTCTACACTAAGCAAGCAAGCAACTACAATTTTTGTGGGTTTTTAATTTTTAATTTAATTTTTTTTATATTTAATTTTAAATTTTGTATTTTTATTTTTGATTTTCTGATTTTTATATTTTATATTTTATATATTTTTTTTATTCTTTTTCAATATTGGAAAGTAAAGACAATATAATAAAAGGCTAGGTAAAATATTAATAAAAATGCACAAAAATAGTCAAAAATCCAGAAATAAAATGTTTTTGGTCTTTTTAATATTTTTTACTGTTTTTGTGATTTTTGGGGGTTTTTCAAGGTGTTTTTGATATTTTTAAAAACTGAAATAAGGCAAAACAGTGGAAATAGGGCTGGCTGTGACTAATGAAATTTAAAAATAACAACCAGTAGCAAAAAATCTTCACACTATTTTTCTAATGAAAAGAACAAAATAAGAGATAAACAGAAGCTGAGTTTATATTTTTTTGATTTTTCTACTATTTTATATATTTTTTTGAAGTTTTCGATTGTTTTTAAATTTTTAGTGTTTTTCTTTTGAAATTTTTAATGATTTTTGGACTGACACTAAAAGAGGATAAAATAGACACTAGGTGATTTTTTTGGAATTTTTGGAGGGGTTTTAATATTTTTTTGGTATTTTCTAAGCTAGACAGTGCACAAAATAGATGTTTTTGATTTTTAATAAATATGAAAATAAAATAAAATCAAAAACTAAATAGATGGCGTTAAAGTACACGTGTCCAGGAGCCTAAGTCTATTTTTGTGGAATTTTTGGACTTAAAATGATCTTTTAAACAATTAGGACAAATATCCAAACATTAAACAGTCCTGGCAGGGGTATATGTGCAATATCCAAAACATCCAGGGGCATACATGCAATTTTCCACAAAACTTTACACTGAATATTCAATTTATAGCATCAAAAAGCAATTACAAAAGCCGCCTGGGCCTAATAGAAGTTTTCCCACCAGGGCGCGTGACTTGCACGCGCCTGGGAAGGACTGGAGTGCAATATCACAAAAGCCTGGGGGTCTACTTGCAAATTAACCAAAAAGTTTACACTTAACGCCACAGTTTTGGGACTAAAACGAAATAAGTAAACAACCGAGGGTCCCTTTGCAAAATGCCCACCCCCTCACGTGTACAGGTCACGTGAGGTGACGTGGCGAAGGACCTAAATGCAAATAAATAAAGCCTGGGGGTCTTCGTGCAAATATTACAAAACTTTTACACTACAGACAAAAGTTTAAATACTAAATATTAAATACAAAAATGGCGAGGGTGTAGATGCAAAATACCCTCGCTCGGGCGTTCTGATGACGACGCGTGGCGCTAATCCAACGGCGGGGCTACAGGGCGCGATCCAGCGGCTGGAAGCGATCCACTTATACACGTGGCAGCTGGAGAACGGCCGATGACGGTTCGTGGATGCACGGCGGAGATTAGAACGCTCGAAGACGATCTGACGGCTGAGGCGTGGTGCGATCCAACGGCTACTGCTTGATCTGGAGCTGCGGCTCGATCGGACGGTGGGGACGCGAGGAGGAAGAACAGGGAAGAAGGCCGGCGAAGGCGAACTTCCCTGGCTCCGATCTCGCTTCTCCGGCGATGAATGGGCTCCAAAATGGAGCTGCAGACTCCTGGGAGGTCCCTCTACCTCCTGGGGGCTTCAAAATTGCACGGGGATGGCCGTGCTGCTCGCAGACGATCGGCGGAGCTGGAGAGCTCGGCTGAGCTCCGGCGAGCTTCAAAATCGCGCCCAGGCGCGAGTCAACATGCTTTGACCCTGCAAAAATGTTAGAAGGTCCAGGGCAAAGTGCCTGGACCTGGGGAGGACCTAAACTATGCGCGAGGAGGAATGGTCGACGGTGGCCGGAGTTGCGCTCCGGCGATGATGCTTAGATGGGTGAAATACGTAATGGAACTTAGAATTTTTTTGGGGTTTTCGAAGATGCGACTAACAGGGACCTAACGGTGCAAAGAAATAAACGGGGGGGATGCCCTCGATGGCCGGAGCCAGAGGAAGACAAGTACCTCGACGCCGGCTGTTGGCGGAGGTGGTGGAGGCACCCTCGACTTCGCGCGCCTCGGCTGAAGGGTTGGCGATGGAGCTGTCACCTCCACGGACCTCAGGAGCACAATGGTGGCGCTGAAGGGTGGACTAAGGGGACTCAATTCGAATGGAAAGAAGGGGGGTCGGTTTTAAGTGGGTTGACCCAAGGTGACAGGGGGCCAAAGACCAAGGAATCTGGAGCGATTCAGTGATGCGACCCCCAAGAAAATCACTCGGCGGGCAAGGTGGTTGGTAAGGGAAGAGGTTTGCAGAAGAAATCGAGACGAGATAGTGAAAGAGTTGGCCGGGAGAAAGCCAAGAAATTGGCCCAAAAACCGAGCCTTCTGACGTCGCACATGGGAAGGACGGCCAGTTGACCGGGGTCAACTGGGACCGTCTCCTGATTGGTCCACGTGGACCAATCAGGAAAAATCCCTAAGAAATGATTTGTAAAATCAATAACAAATAGAAAAAGGTCGAATTAATTAAAAGTTATAAAATAAAAAATGCTTAGAATTTTATGTAGTATTTAATTCTGATTTTTATTTATTTTTAGGAGTTATATTTTTACAAGTTACCTTTTTAACCCTATATAGGTATAATACCTATGTATTTTAATATTTTATTTTTATTTAGGTATTTTATTTCTTTATTATTTTTATTTAGTATTTTATAAAATTGTAACATACTTTTATATACACATATATATTTTTATTTTATTTTATTGATTTATTTTGTATATTTAATAAAATACAAGTGTGTTTTATATAGGTATGTATATAGATAATGTACCAATGTATTGAATATACAACTATTTTTAGTTGTATTTTATTTATATTTTTATTCTGATTTTAATACTCATACTTATTATAAGTAATATTTACAACATTATAAAAATATAAAAATGAATAAATAATGGATCAAGAATAAATTGAATATTTTATTCAGTACAAGTGTGCAATGAGGGTCCAAAACTCAACTTTCAAACCGTAGCTCCGCCATATGCGAAACCATCGCCATTGGATAGATTATTTTATTCTATATACAATTAAAGGTGAGTACACTGCATTTGGAGTTGTCAGTTGTGAGATACAGGTCTGGGAAGTTGGGATTTTGGATTCTTATTCAGACCATATCTTTTTGTCTGTACATTCTTTTTCTGTGAAATCAATTTTGTATTTTTCTTTATTTAATTATCTACAACTTTTATGTACAAAGTTTCTTTATTTGATGTTCAAAAAGTGGAACCAAAAATAGGTCCCAAAATGAATAAGAAATGAATAGAATGAATAGGTATTTTGACTGTATTTCTGACCTTATCTCCCCCTACTTTATTCCTTGTCGACCTATTCATCAAGATGCCTAGGTCTCGGGGGTTTTGGGTCATAAAATATTTACAATATTTTATTCTTTTTCTTTTCTTTATTTATTCTATAATTTTGGCCTTAATTACAGTAATTTACACACTGTTTAGATGCACATGCATGAATGCTAAGATGCTTGATTTAAGGCTATTTACAGGCATTTGCTAGGGTTTTAGGTGCCAAAATGATAGAATAAAGATGATGAAATGAGGATTCATCATCCCCCTATACTTTACCTTTGCTAGCCCCTAGCAAACACTTATGCAATAAGTGCAAAAAGAAAAGGAAAGAAAAGAAAAAGAAGAACTTGGATTTTATTCGATTATCAAACTTGTCTTCACAAAATCAAAGTTTGGAGCTTAAGTAGGACCTTTGGAATTTTAGTGCGGGCGGAACCTTAGTGAGAACCGTGTTTGAAATCCAACAGTCCTTGAGAATCTCAAAACTCTGTCCAAGTCTCCTCAATAGCCAGGTCAGAAATATCTCAATTCATACGCAAACTCTTACGACTATGAATCTGACTTGTACAGTGTAAGTGATGGTGGCTCTCCTCAACTAGAATGACAAAGAAACTGACTTCTCCAGTACGACAACCCAGTGATTCCCCAATCCAGCAACTCCATCCTCGAGGAGCGGGGTATTCCCTTCTAAGTTCAAGTGGCAACCAGCTCAAGAGGAGGGGGTGAAGAGAAGAATGGACGGTAGCCAGTGTAGCTACCTATCCTTGGATGCAAGACCAGTGTAGTCAAGTCATCCTGCTGCAGGCTCACATATTTGACTTTGGAACTCAAGCTTGCTTATTGACTTTGTACATACTTGCAGGCTTTTTATTTTTGTACATGCCTGAACTCTTTTTTTTTTTTGAAATACTATTCACAGCAGCATTTACATAAGGAGTTTTTCCTCTTGAGCCAGTAGACTATCCCTCTTTTGAAGCTTTATCGCAACCCACAACCTCATGTCTTTAGACTTCCTAATCACTGGACGGGTTGGGGTGCACTTCCCTCCCTAGAGGAGGACAAGTGTTTCCACTTGTGTGCGTCTCATACCGGCAAATCCAATCTCCTCACCACTCCAACTGAGTTGAGCCATGTGAAAGGTGCAGGTGTCCAAGTTAGGTCATTATCAACAAGAGTCGTGCGTGTGCTCCGAAATACTCTACTTAGGCAGTCAAGAATCCATTGAACCAAGTCCCGTGATCCTCAAAGAATTAAGTCTACTAGACCTGAAGTACCTCAAACCCAATTCCTATAAGGTTCCTGTTGTTAGGTAGATTTTAAGGTCCAATCAAGCTCCAATCTTCGGATTTTACTTAGACTCGTTCAATTATCAAACTCAATCCGAAAAATGCGAATGCTATGCAATGCAATGCAGAAAATATTTTTGTGATGCAATTTTCAAAGATTTTGAACTTTTTATGGATTTTTGAAAATATGATGATGCATATGCAGATGCATTTTTTTGTATTTTTCAAGGATTTTTCAGATGTTTTTGGATTTTAATTTTTGCAAATGTTTTTGGGAATTTTTGAAAGCAAAAAGATTTTGGCTGAAAACAAGGTGAAAACTATGTACACGGGAGTGCTTCTTATATTTACAAGAAGTGGATTTTAAGCATTTACAGGGTAAGTGGTCAGTTTTATACATATATATATATATAGTGGATTTTGGTGTGCTGTGTATATTCCTCAAACTTATTTGAAAACAATTTTACACACAATTTTTGAAAACTATAGTCCAAAATAATTTTTACAAACAATTTACACACGTTTGAAAATCATTTTGCAAAGGTTTTTCAAACAGTATATATAGGTTTTTCAAAACATTTTTGCAACCATTTTTCAAACCATTTGCAAATCATTTTTCAAACATTTTATTTCACACAAAGAAAATAAATTTTACAAACCACACATTTTTACAAAGGTTGAAAACATGAAACAAAATATTTTCAAAATAGTTTTCAATAAATGTTCACAAAGATTTTCAAACTATTTTTCAAACATTTTGCAAAAAACATTTTCACCTGATTTATTAATCAGTAAAATACAAAAAGAATTTGAGGAATAACCACGTCTTTTTATTAAGGATTTTAATGAATTTTTAAAGAATTATTAGCCATATTTATTAAGAAAATACGAAAGTACGAGTTATGGCTAAAGTATATACGTAGTATATACGACCCCCCTATACTTAGCTTGAGCTATGTCCTCATAGATCAGAGAGAAAAGAGAAGACATAACTCGTACTAAGTATAGATAAGACTAAAGAATACATGAATGAATCAATGAGAAGTTGACCGTCCCCCCTATACTTAGGATCAAATAATCCTAAGTATAGCAGACTGTACACAACGCAGGGAGGGACAAGGGTGGGAATGAACAGATCGTACTCAGACTGTCTCCCCCTATACTTAGGGTACGATATCCCTAAGTATAGACAAAAGAGGAGACAATGTAGAGGATCGAAAAGAATAGAAAAACTCAGGGTGCACACCCCCCTATACTTAGGACAAAGTACGTCCTAAGTATGGAAAACTGTCTACAAGGGCTGCACCTTCTTGATAGATACAGAAAATAGAAAAGGAAAAGAAGAAAAGAAGAAAATAAGAAAATAAATCAACAGACAACAAAGTGATATAAACAGATGGATCTGTACAGCGGAGGATAGAATTTGATCACCATGTATGAAATGTAGATGATGAGAGTGAAAGGACATATCTCATACCAGAAGAATGGGGGCGACGTCAATGGTCGGCGGATCATGATCAAGATATAATTTCAAGCGTTGACCATTGACGCGGAAGGTAGAGGAAGATGACGGTTCTGATATGTCGATGCTGCCATTGTCATGTACCTTCCTGACCACATACGGTCCTTTCCACTTGCTCTGTAATTTTCCTGGGAATAATTTCAGCCTGGAATCAAACAACCATACTCTCTGATCTGGCTCAAACTGTTTATGGCTGATATGCGAATCGTGCCATGTCTTCACTTTCTCTTTGTACTGTAGGCTGTTGGAGAAGGCTGTGTCTCTCAATTCCTCCAGGGCTGCCAATTCTGCTCTTCTCTGGTCTCCTATACTCTCGGGATCTAAAAGCAACTCAATAACTGCCCAAAAAGATTTATGCTTGATCTCCACTGGCAAATGGCACGGCTTGCCATAGACGAGACGAAAGGGAGATGTCCCCAATGGGATTTATTTTTTTTTAGTATTTTATAAAATTGTAACATACTTTTATATACACATATATATTTTTATTTTATTTTATTGATTTATTTTGTATATTTAATAAAATACAAGTGTGTTTTATATAGGTATGTATATAGATAATGTACCAATGTATTGAATATACAACTATTTTTAGTTGTATTTTATTTATATTTTTATTCTGATTTTAATACTCATACTTATTATAAGTAATATTTACAACATTATAAAAATATAAAAATGAATAAATAATGGATCAAGAATAAATTGAATATTTTATTCAGTACAAGTGTGCAATGAGGGTCCAAAACTCAACTTTCAAACCGTAGCTCCGCCAAATGCGAAACCACCGCCATTGGATAGATTATTTTATTCTATATACAATTAAAGGTGAGTACACTGCATTTGGAGTTGTCAGTTGTGAGATACAGGTCTGGGAAGTTGGGATTTTGGATTCTTATTCAGACCATATCTTTTTGTCTGTACATTCTTTTTCTGTGAAATCAATTTTGTATTTTTCTTTATTTAATTATCTACAACTTTTATGTACAAAGTTTCTTTATTTGATGTTCAAAAAGTGGAACCAAAAATAGGTCCCAAAATGAATAAGAAATGAATAGAATGAATAGGTATTTTGACTGTATTTCTGACCTTATCTCCCCCTACTTTATTCCTTGTCGACCTATTCATCAAGATGCCTAGGTCTCGGGGGTTTTGGGTCATAAAATATTTACAATATTTTATTCTTTTTCTTTTCTTTATTTATTCTATAATTTTGGCCTTAATTACAGTAATTTACACACTGTTTAGATGCACATGCATGAATGCTAAGATGCTTGATTTAAGGCTATTTACAGGCATTTGCTAGGGTTTTAGGTGCCAAAATGATAGAATAAAGATGATGAAATGAGGATTCATCAACTAGCAACGGGGGGCTCTACCTAGGGTGCGGGTCACTCTCTCGCGCATCCAAACCAAACAATGAAGGGGTTGCTCTCCCCAAGACAAAATTTTTAGGGTGAGCGGTTTTTAGATCAATAATTTTAGCAGTCCCAATTTTATGGTTTCACTTTTTTAATATTTTTCAAAGCAAATAAAAGGCCTAACGAATTTTTCGGTTCTCCTGATTATTAAGTCCAAAAACAGGGGGGAGAAGACGAAAAAGCCGATGCACGATAAATCAATGATGCATGCAAAGTCAGAAATGCGTACCTGTCTCCAGCACTCTACATGCAAGATGATCCGCGCATAAAAGTAAAGACAGAAATTAAACTAACCTAAATGATGCAGCGGTAAAACCGAGTCCTAGACGAGCAAGTCTAGCGAAGAGCCGTCTAACCGGTCACCGACCTCCAAGCCAAAGAGTCCGGTCTTGGCCCGTCCCTCCTCTGTCCGACAAATCGGGGGTAGGAGTAAGCTCTTTACAGGACGGGTTGCGGCACGTAGGCTACGGAGGCAAATGAATCGGTTATTTTTATTATGTTTTTTTAAGTAGGTCCAATTAATCGATCTATGGGAACAGATATGCAATTAGGTGTGTGGATCCTACTAATTATGGCACATTCACCAGAAAATCCTAAATCTAGGGGCTCGAGCAAAAACCGCGAAAAACCGGAAAAGACAGAAATAAAAGAAAAATAAAACCGTGAAAAAGCCGCGAAAAACCGCGAAGGTCCTAAAGGGTCCCCCGAGCACACCGGTGCTCGGCGAAACAGACCCGCTACGGTCAAGTCACAAATGTCCAAGTCCTGTCCCTGTATTATTACAATAATGATATAAATGAAATAAAAACCTAATCTAACCTCACCCACTCCACTCTCTCCCTCTCGCTCTCTCCTGCGGCTTCGTAGAGAAAGAAGCCGCCTCCAAGTTCCTCGGCTGCACCGGCTCCTCGAAAGTCGCCTCCGCGGTCCTCGAGCCCTCGCAAGAAAAAGAGATGAGTGGTCAGAACCAATAATAAAATAATAATCAAAGGAAAATAAAGACAAATGAAAAATAAGGGTATATGCGCAAAAATATAAAATAAAATAAACCACAAAATAAAACAAACACAAAAATAAAAGAAAAAGAAAATAAAATCAAACAAACTATAGACAAAAAGCCGCGAAAAGCCGCGAACTCCGAAGAGCCGCGAAAAGCCGCGAAAATAAAAACGAAAAGAAAATAAGAAAAACTACTAAGCCGTGGTCCCCGGCAACGGCGCCATTCTGATGACACAAAAACCCGAGCGACAGAGGTAAAGGTATCTAGATAGGTCGTTGCGACCTCGATCACTCGGATGTGTCAGTCAAGAAAAATATCAGACCACTCGAAACAAATAAAATCAATCAAGCACGAAGATAGCGGTCCAGCTATGAGTTTAACCTGGTATAGCTCCCAGGGTCGAACTCGAGGAGCACGGGTTGGCCAAAGGCGTACAAAGTAGTAAAAATGAAATAAAATAAAGACAAAATATTTTTAATGCTTTTTAATGATTTTTATATTTTTTTTGGATTTTTAATAGGTGAAGAAAATAAAAGAAACAAAAAACAAGCACACTTAAGCAAATTATTTAATGCATCCAAAAATCAAGCAAAAATTCAAACAAAAATATTTTTATGTTTTTTAGGTTTTTTAGTGTTTTTGGTGAATTTTTGGAATTTTTCTGATATGTATTTTATTTTCTAAAAATCAAACAGTAGCACAGAAACAAGGTACTGTCCAGCCAAGCCTAAAGTCCATAGATAAAATATCTAAGAACCTCAAAAGGGCCTGGAGGTATTTTTCCTGTAAACTAGATAAAACAAGGAAAATTTGAGTACCAAAATTATTGTTTTTGGGTTTTTAGATTATTTAATAGAATTTTTATGGGTTTTTAGGTGTTTTTAAGTTTTTATGGTTTTTAATCAGTGAAAAATAGCCAAAAATGGCTAGAAAATAAAGCAATATAAACTACACAGTACCTAATTTTTATAGAATTTTTGAGTGGGTTTTTATATTTTTTTAGGGTTTTTAAAACTAGACAGTGGCTAAAATGATGGTTTTTGAATTTTTTAAAATAACAAATAAACTCAAAATGTCCTCAAAAATTCTCAAAAATCCTACAACATGGCAGGAGCCATGTATCAAATTTTCATCGAATTTGGAGGTGATTTGATATTTTATTCAAAAATCACAAGAGGGCACTGTGCACAAGGACTGAAGTGCAAATACCCTAAGTTCTGGGGGTCCAGGTGCAAAATTCCCAGCAAGTCACGCGCGCGGCGCGTGCCTGGGGCACTCAGGGACCTCTTTGTAATGAAAATAAGGTCCGGGGACTATTTGGTAACACGCACCAAAAGTCCGGGGACCTCAGATGCAAATTACCCTAAAATAAGCGCACATGCGCAATTACAACATTCACAGGGGCATAGATGCAAATACTCAAAAGTTTTCATTCATTTATAAACCTCCAGAACTACAGGGAATAGATTGCAAATAACCTAAACATACACGTGACGAAGCACGTGGCTCACACAAACAGGGGCATAAATGCAAATAAACTAAAGTACGAGGTACAATGTGCAAATAACCCTAAACTAAACAACTTGCTAAAATATTTACAGGACTAAAGCTAAATAAAAACAAGAGCTGGGCCTAAGGGTAATTTACCCTTTATTAAGCGGGGTCGTCGGATGCGCTCCACGTGGCTGATCTGACGGGTACGGCTGGTGGGCGCTCCAGATGGCGTCTCCTCAGATCGGACGCTCAAGACAACTCCGCAGATGGACGGCTCAGATCACACCTGGGGCGAGGAGGCACTATCAACGGTCCGGGAGGATCCAGGAAGAACTGGTCGCCGGCGACTTTCGCCGGCCTCGTGCGAGCGCTGTGGTCCTCGTCTGCCGCTCCTGGAGATCGGAGAAGCTCCGCACTGAAGCTCCGCGGCTGATGGTAGGCTCCGATGACCCAGCCGAGCCCTGGAGGGCTCCGGCGAGGTCGGCGGAGGAGAAGCTCCTGTCTGAATGTCGGGAGGCCTCAGATAGCCTCCTCTGGTCCTGCAAAAAGGCTCAGAAGCTTCGCGGGTCGAGGGCAAAATGCCTCGACCCGGTTAGGTGTCGTGGAGGTGGTTTGTGCGTCGGTGCGGACGAACCCCGGCGAAGCGATGGCGAGGGGATTCGAATCCCAGCTCCTGTGCGAGATGGGTTGAATGGAGGGGCGGAGAAGGTGCGCGGAGGGAAGGCGGAGATGGATATGGATTCCGATGATCGAATGGGTGCGCGAGGTGGTCGGAATCGACGAAGAACGGGGACGGAGCGATTTGGGGCAAAATGGAAATTAGACTAAATAGAGGAGCGAAGGGTCTACCTGGGTGGTCGAGGAGACTATGCTGGAGCTGGGGGAGCTCCTGGTCGTGGCCTCAAGGGTCGTCTCGGCCCGAGGCTCGAGCTCCTGCTCTGGGCGGAGCACGGCGGTGCTGACTCGCCGGATCAGTGGCTTTCGCCTCCTTTCCTCGCTGCGACAGGTCGAGAATCGAGCTGTCACCTCTCTCTCTCTCTGGAGCTCACTGGAAATCGAAGCAAATGGCCAAAGATGCCGATTGAAGGTGGCGGAGCTCGAGATATATATGGGTGCAGACCCGACTAGGGCTGGTCGGGTAGGGCAGCATGGAGTGCGGAGCCCGATGCAATCCCCCGGGCGTTGGTCTCGGATGCAAGAAGAAGAATTAGGACCCGGGGTTTGCGCAAATGGCGGGCGGATCAGGCATGGAAAAATCGGAGAAATCGGGTCGACAGCCTGATCCGCGAGAGAAGAGGGTCCGCGGGGGGAGTTGACCGGGGGTCAACATTCCCCGTGGACCAATGGGAAACTGCCACGTATTTTATTTTTGTTTATTTATTTTAGGCTAGATAACGGTGGAATTAGCAAAAACTTAAAACACAAAATATTTTTATTTTATTTTTTTTCTATTTTTTGGTGATTTTTAATTAATTTTTGGAAATAAAAATGAGGTATTTACACTATGTAGCTATATATAGGTCTATGTACATTAGGTAGATTTTTGATTTTTTATTTTTAATTATTATTTTTGTACAATTTTATTCCTATTTTATATTTTATTTATTTATAGAATAAAATGAGGAATAAAAGGGTATTTTTATTTTGTTTTTATTATTTATATACATAGGTGAAATAAATAGTTATGTACAACTATATACATGGCATATGTACAATATATTTTTGTTATTTTAATTTTGTTATTTTTATTTGATTTTTGTTTTGATTCTTTTTATTTTATGTATTTACAATATATAACATAGAATATTTACAAAAAGTTTAGAAAATAATTTTATTTATTTATAAGGTTAAATAAAGAAGCATGGTCTATGCACATGGTGAAAGGGTATTTTTTTGATCTTTTTAATTTTCAAATTTTTATTTATTTATTTTTTTTTAATATTTTCTGAATATATACAAATATGTACAAGCATATTTTTGGGTGAGGAAAATATAATTTTATTTATTTATATAGATATTTACACATGAGCCCCTATCTCCCTCTACTTGGCTTTTATGCGGTCAGGCCCATGCTGAGCCCTCCCTTGGGTTAGGTTGCTCAATATTTATTCTAAATATTTCCCTCTTTTTCTTTTTCATCTTTATTCTTTTATTTTTGCACAAAAACATGCTAATTATAGATATTTACAAAATACATGCTTTTGCTAATTATTCATATTTACACATATCTACATGCATTTGCATAAGGTTTTTGTAGCTAAAATATAAGAATAAAGAGTGATGAATGGGTATTCATCAATATACACCCATAAATTGATTTAAAAATATATCCAAATCCTACATGTCATCCATCATGGCATCTAATACCTTCACTAATGATAGATAAAACTTTTTAATTGTCCGCAGGAGGGAAAATATACTCTTAGACCTGCTGATATTTTGATTTTTGAATGGGTTGGAGGGAAACATGCCTGTGTAGAATTGACAAGAGTTTCTCCACTAGTGGGATTAAAGAGTGTGACCTTTACAACGGGCACGCTGCCCTTAAAGGCGCCTCAGCAAAAATGGTGAAGTACGAAAAAGCTTGCATGGAGAATCAACATGCCTTCATCCCTTTTGGTTTTGATACTTTTGGATTCCTAGCACCAGAAGATATTGAACTTTTGAAAAGGGTCCAAAAAGTCATGAGCAGTAATGTTATGGTTCTTAAGTTTATGGATGTTATGTTTAGAAGGATTGGTTCTATAATCCAAAAAGGACTAGTGACGCAGCTTGTTGCCCGCTTGTCTCCTATCTCGATGTTTTGAAATTCCCGTTTATGATGGAACAAAAAAAATGTTCGTCTCTTGATCACGACAACATGAATTTCTAGAATTTAAAAATTGAAAAAACCTCTTTGAAGGAAGTCCACCTCTTCTTTGTAACAATGGTTGCGTGAGATGGTATCCATCGTGGTGCACGATGAAGGTCATGTGGTCAGGTGATGGCAACCATACTGACAATTGACGAATCATAGTTTCATTCTTTCATTTTGTCTAAAATTCTACTAAAACACATATAAATACTCATTAATTCACATTTTGTTATGAAACTCATCATATAAATAAAAATGCATTATTAACTTCAAAAATAAAATAAAAAGAACAAAAGAAGAACAATAAAAATAAAAGAATAAGAGGGCCATAAGTATGTAAATATGTATAGATTGACCTTAACCCAGAGACCTAATCAGTAATAACTTCGTCGATAAAGTAGCAAGCAGAGAAAACAAGCTCCCATGAAGAAAATAATAAAAAGAACTAATTTTGTACATTTAATAACACTTAAAAATAATTTTACACTACATAAACTTCGCTTATTTATTTAGAACATCTATATAAATATTTTTAGCAATTGTCCTCATACTTTTTTTAGATAATAATTATCATTATTTATAAAAGTTATATCAAAAATAACACGGACCGAACCAGAGATGAAAACATAAACATAAATTCCTACAATTGGCAACTTTCGTGATTGATAACTACTATAGAAATTTTTAATTGACTAAACTCATTTTTGAACTTAGTAAATAATATATATTATTTATAAAAAGCTAGCAAATTCCAGAGGTAAAAGGCATCAGTTTCGGCTTTCGAGTATTATTTAGCAATTGTATTATATGTATATATACTTCAAACTTTTTTCTAGAATTAATATAATAAACTCCTTTTAACTTTATTCTTTGTTGTAGCTTGTATAAATCTAAAAAATAATATATGTGTCACAATGCAAAATGTGTGTATACTTGTAGAACTAAAACCCTAATTAACAATTAATCTACAGTAAAGACCTTATATCTAACACATATGAACTTCAAATTAAGCACGCTTACCTTTTATAAAATTATCTGTATAATGGGGGTAGTCTCACTTAAAAAGAAGATAAGAGGCAAAAGTTAGATTTTGGGATCTATATAGTTAGTGTGCTTGTAACTCGATTATCTAACTTATACATTTTTTATAAAGTTATTTATAGCTCTTTTCGGTGTGATTTCAAATTTTAAATATTTTCTTGATATTATTTTTTATTGAAAAATAAAACAAGAATTGAAGTAAATCAAAACGATTTAAATAAATTGAAAAAAGTTCTTAAATTAGAGGCAAATTATGATATACTTCTATTTGTTTAGTAATTAAAACTAAAGGACAAAACAAAATAAGGAATTATTCTAACTCTTAATTATTTTTATATAAAAATAATATATCTGAAAATTGATAATTATGATTTTTTGTCAAGTCAATGGAAATGGAATGATGATTATTTAGACATCTAAACTAGAGAAGGGGGGGTCAGGAATAGGGATGAAAATGGTCGGATATGGATACAAATATTACTATAATCATATCCTTATCTATTTTAAAATACGAATACGAATGCAAATATGAATATTTACAGATGTGAAATATGTGTTACCATATCCTTAAAAACGAATACGAATGTAAAATGAATACGAACCAGATACAAATAATAACAGAAATCTTTAATAGATTAACTAAAATATACATGTTTAGGATGATTTACACATAAACTAGATATACCAGATATAGTAATTTTGTAACAATTATATCAACAATGGTGAATGCAATCATAAATATTGTTACACACGGTTATAAATAAACATATTACTATACTTATGTATGAAAACAAATATACGAATACGAAAATATTAGTGAATGTTAAAGTGATATCCATATCTGCATCGATTTTAAAATGAATACGAATGTCAAAATATGTATAAAACGAATACGATAGTGGATCGAATACGAATATATTCACATTAGTTTTCATCTTTAGTCAGGAACCATCAAGCAAAAGGTAAGACACATCTTTATAATTCAAGCAATATAAAAAGAAAAGAAATTACACAAATTGACGAGAGTCCAAAGTTGACAAAGCAACATCCTTAGTCCTTTCCTCGATGAGGATAATCCCAAGTTTGCGACCACATATATCTGAAATAAAGATATAGCGGGACAAAGGAATAAATTTCATAAAAAATTAAGATAGCAAATTTCTCTTCAAATATCATCGTAGGATTTGCAAGAATTTTCAACGATGATATCACATCTTTCTTTCCAACATAGTCAAAGTAATGGTAGACCTTTATTGATGAAATGCCTATTATTTGCATTGTCTTGAGGTGGTAGAGATTGTCCTAAGCAAGATTTGTTATAATTTAAAATTAGGCATTGACTTGGTATATTACAAATATCTATCGAGCCAATAGCACAAGTAGAACAAAAAAATAGAGTGCACATGATTTTTGTAAAGAATGGCTTTTTTTGTTAAGCATTAAAATCGAATAGGGTTCATCTCATAGTTGCAAACACGTAAAAGAGGGGAGAAATTATTACATTGCGAAAGCTATAAAGAACGAATCCTGATAGCTATGATTTTAACCTAATTATTTCTTAACTTATTATATTTTGTGGATTTAGCTAGCTAAATACTTTGCCTTTATCGTAAGAGAAAACTACTCGAAAAAAGTTCAGAAAAAGATTTATTATGTAAAATTTTAAGATACCTTAAAGATGCCAGTAGACAATTACCATCTTTTTTTAATCTATGTGAAGTAAAAAGTTTTGGCTTTGAGCAAAGTCTTAGGGTGTGTTTGATTAGCGGGCTAAGGCGGGTTAAACTGGTAGAGGGTAATCAATTTTTTGATTTTGGTGTTTGGATAGAGGGTTAAACTAGGTGTGTGTTAGAAGTGGGTTTGTTGTAATATAATTGTGTTGAAGTTTGAAAAAGTGAGTAGTTATTGTGATGTGATTGTATTGAAGTTTGAAAAAGTAAGTAGAAGTGGAGTAGTTTATAATTTTTATATGATATGATTGTATAATATATTATTTTTTGATAAGATTGATGATGTAAAATTGATTTATTTAATTTTTTTAAAAAGGAACAAAGTGGGGCCCGCATGAGAGAGAAGGAAGGTGGGTTCCCCTTGCCGAACGGTACCTTAGGGAAATTCGAACAAGATGTTGGTGAAGGGACAAATATAAGGATTATGGAGTTTTTATAAAGATTAGAGAGCATAAGTTTGACTCAAAATAGATTAAATCGTACATTCGGATTGTGTGATTTCCAAAATATTTAAGATAGAAGGGAGTGTGGACCATTCCAGATTTCCAAAATATTTAATAGAAGGGATTGGGCTTGTATTGTGTGTAGGGGTGTTAGAAAAAAATCTCGAGTTCGATGTTCGATCATATTCGATTCGTTTAATGTTCGATTCGGATTCGGTTCGAAAATAAACGAGTCGAACCTTGATATAGGTTTGAGCTCGTTTATTCAAATGAATCGAACCTTGAAATGGTAGGTTCACTCAGGTTCTGTTCGTTAAAAGTTCGATACACAATATATATATATATAGAGAGAGAGAGAGGGCTTATCCAGAGGGCAATGTGTCGATTTGGGTCGTGGTGAGCACCAAACGTGGGCTCGCCACGTGTATGTGTCGGTTCTATTTGGAAGGGGACGGTTTTGGCAATAACAATGTGCATGCATTATTAACATAATAAGAATTCGAATTAAATCATTTCCTTAAAAATAGGTGGTCGGTTTTAGTAAGATAAAAAATACGCATTTAAATTATTGTCGGCATATATTCTATTTATGGAATGATCATTCCACGTTTGGATTAAGAAAGATAAATTACTGATTATAATTATTGATTACGTCAATTACTAATGTCCATACAATAATTACCTATTACAAATATACATATTACTGAACACATTATGATTGTTACTGAATCTATAGTTATTTTACATCTGTAATATTACATTGTACAGAGATCAGTAATTCATTCATGTTACTCAAGTAATATATATTCAGTTCTCAAGTAACTATTGTTGTGGGATCAGTAATTAAGTATGTGAATTACTAATGTCCATACAATAAGTACTGATTACAAATGTACATTTTACTGAAGTCATTTTGATTGTTACTAATGTTATAGTTACTCAATACTTTGAGTCTTACTGAAGCACCTCTTATTTACTTATATAACATTTTTAATTACTTATAATGTATCGACTGTTACTGATAGCAATACATAAGTTACTGGTTACGTGATTTTTTATACTTATTCCAACTTACTTATTCCATTACCTTCTTTTACCTACAATTTATTATATGTTACTGATGCTTCTATGTATCTTACTTGTTTTATTCTTTGTTTTGAATTACTATCGAATCACACATTCTTTACTTATGTAGCCTATTTAATTACTTGTAATACGTCAAGTGTTACCGAAAGTCACGCATAAATTACTTAATTATAGTTATATGGTGAACATCCAAATGTCAACTGTCTTCTAGTTCATTTAGATGATGTTGTTTTGCTCTCGCTCCTCGGCATAACAACAACTTCTTCAAGACACCAAATTGTGCATTGTTCTGCAAGAAACAATAAGTTAATTTATATCCGTGAATAGTAAGAATTGTATAAAGAAAAGTAATTCAGCAATATACTCACTTCAGTAAGAATCATTGAATGACAAGTAACTTGTAATGAATTGTTAGTAATATTTATTATATGACAAGTAACTTGTAATGATTGTTAGTAACTCAGCAATATACTCGCTTCAGTAAGAATCATTCAATGACAAGTAACTTGTAATGAAATGTTAGTAACATTTGATTATTGACAAGTAACTTGTAATGAATTGTTAGTAACTCAACATTATAGTCAGTATATCTTCAAAGTAACACATTAAAAGTAACAATTTTGATAGTAGTAGTAACATAAAATATCTTATAAGTAAAATAAGTAGATATATCAGTAACTCAGTATATATTCAAAGTAAAACATTAAAAGTAACAATTGTGTTATCATTAGTAACATAAAATATCTTATAAGTAAATTACTTAAATACATCAGTAACTCGGTATATTTTCAAAGTAACACATTAAAAGTAATAAGTGTGTTAGCATTAGTAACATAAATATATCTTGTAAGTAAATTACTTAAATACATCAGTAACTTTTTATTGTATGAAATCAAAATACCTTCGAAAAGATTCAATAGACTACAAATCGTGTATCAAATTCAATCAGATTCAAATCAGTCATAAAAATACGATTCAAATCGTGTATCAAATTCAATCAGATTCAAATCAGATTCAATGGACTACAAATCGTGTATCAACTCATGATCCAGAAACATAAAAAAATCAAAATATGGTATATAATCAGTCAGATTCAAATCAAAATATCCAAAAAAAATTCTTTCTACATATTATAAGATTCAAATCAAAATGCGAAAAATAAAAATCTAATCGAAATACAATACCTTGCATTAGATAAAAAACGATCGCCTCTCTTTACATGATTCATCGCCTCACTTTGCAAATCGCTAGATCGAAAAATGCGAGATCAACCGCCTCTCGTTGATCTATCAACACATGTTTCCATAAACATATACTAATTTAAGAATTGCTTAATATTTCCAATTAGCTTCTCTTTCCATTTTGGTTATGGTTCCTATTTTTAAGGGATTGAGAGATACAAATCTGACGGTTGGAATTAGAGGCTCACCACGACCCAAATCGGCACAGTGCCCTCTGGATAAATTTCATATATATATATATATATATATATATATATATATATATATATATATATATATATATATATATATGCACCATGATGAAAATAAGGTATATGCATAAAAGTTCACGGCCTTCAGTGTCGTCCCTGACATTTCGTGGGCCCTAGGCAAAAGGAAAGAATGGGCCCTTAACAATTTTTCGGGGAACAATGTGTCATTATGGAGTCCCATTAAATTTTGGGCTTTCATATTGAGTTGTTCACCTTCAATTCCATACGGGCCCATTTTTTCAGTGAGTTGTTTCATCGAAAACTTGATTTTATAAGGGTTCATTTTTTATGAGTTCTTTCACCAAAAATTCGGTTCTATAAGAGTTCAATAGGACAGATACTATTTTTTTCCTAAGCTAAAGATTGAAGAACATGTAAAAATGGGGTCCTAAAATTGATGGGCCCTAGGCCATTACACTCACAAACTACCCTTAAGGACAGTCCTGACGGCCTTTGATCATGACATACCGAAGGGATGTGATTATTCGACATTCCAAAAATACTTAAATTTCAAAGAGTTCATCGCTAATCGAACATTAAACGAACCGAACCTTCACAAATTAAGATCGAGCCGAACCAAACCTTAACACCATTTTCATCTTATCGAATCGGACCGAACCCGAACCTCTAAAAATACTAAACGAATCGATCCGGAAGCTTGGCATTTTCGCTCAAGTTTGATTTGTTTATAACCCTATTTGTGTGCTTTCGAAATGACCCAAACTGGGGACCGTCCTCCGCCGGTGGGTGTAGTGTGAGGATGACCGTCCTCTCCTCTGGAGGACCCCATATCACCTCACCTCACCTTTTAGGGCCTGTTTGGTTGCAGGGTTGGACATGGTTGGGTTGGGCAGGGGTACCCCTGTGAATAGTAAACTGTGAGGAGGAGAACCATGTTTGGTTGGAGGGGTAACCCGGGTTGGACCAAGCCAACCCTGTCCAACCCTCCAACCAAACAGGCCCTTAAAGGCAGAGGAGTGGACTGGAGGTGTTTGTTTGCTGGAGAAGCATCCAATCTGTCCAATGTTCCAAACACCATTGGAGATGGAGGAGAGATATTCGAGGAGTTGTGCCCCCATATCTCTCTCTCTCTCTCTCTCCATATAGTCTGTGGACTTTGTCTTTTATTCCCCTCTGGCCCTTCACATCCTTCATGTGAACATCGAGAAGTCGTTTTGTTTTCTTCTCTCCCCTTTGTTTCTCTTTCCTTCTAGTTGCCATCGCCTCTGTCTTTTGCACCCTAAACATGAGAATGCACTATATAACCGAGTTACTCTTGAGCGGCAGTGATCGGTTTTCACTACGTGTAAAAAGAACAAATACAAGGTATATGAAGAGCCCTAACCTGAGGAGAGTTTACTTACTACTCCCGCATCGAGAGCCCCATCTTGCTGAGGTATGCTATAGCAGGAGTGGGTGCATGCAACGGTTCTTCAACCTGAGGATAGTTAGGATTCAAGGTATATCAACATTGTAGAATAGAATATTTATATGGATGCTTCATTATAAGTAAATCTTTACGCCATAGTCCATAAAAACTCGCTGTTTACATCGCGTCCCCATAAAAAATAATGCATTGCCTTACATTCAGTTCAACTGAACAAGTCGTTTGGTATGAAATATTGAAAAGCAATTATGATAATTACCTGGTACTTTAAATTATCGACTTCTCTTTATCTTCAACCCCCCTGCTTTTCTTCCTTCTTCATCCATCATCTCGATCTTTCTTCCTCTCCTCATGGCACTCACTTGGTTTGGTGCCCCTTCTTCCCATCTTATCCTCCGCCCCTCCTCCCTTCCTCAACACTCGCGCACATCGCCGATGACGAACCCTATCTAAAAATCAACACTTCATTTCCCGTGACCAGCTATGCACTCTGTCGTGACTTGACGGCAGGATGAGCATTGGTTGAGCCCTATACGGCATAGGTCCAAGCCCATTTATTTTTTCGAGCTTTGGATCGGGTCTAAGCCCACTAATTTTGATTTTTGAAGGTCCAAGCCCAAGCCATTCCATTAAATATTTTGAATTAGAACTGACACTCCTCGCCCTCGTATTTTCGTTTCAATGCCTGCTAGAACGATCCCTTGCATCCATGGCTATGGCGTTTGCATGCCATCTTAAGTGTGTACAAGCTCCTTATATCTCCATCTTTTCACGACAGCTCGGACATTCAACCTTATTCTTGCAGTTCGAAGACCACTTGAGCAACAGAAAAAAAATATTTCCATTCGTCCTTCCCGTAAATTAGGGTTTCACGCTTGTCTTCTGCTGCTTCTAAGGATGCTTCTGGTGGACGCATGATCTTGATTACCAGTTAAAGATGTTCTTTGATCTTGATGTTGCACATCTTCTTGTTGCTGCCGCTACTGGATATGGATTCTCGTCTCTTCTAACCTTTGTACGGCCTTCATAGTTGATATCCCAATGTCATGATATGCATCACATGAGGAATATATATTATCTGAAAGCACAATCCAACTGCAAAGCAAATTAAAAGCTCCAATCAATCAGGGTTCAAGTACCCCCTATATATATATATGCTCCAGTCATCGAGAAGGCAAAGCTGCTTTCTCTCCCTCTCTAATTAATGGTGCCCCCACATCACATAAGGACAACCTGCACCGGAATCTCTCCTCCTCTGCCTTTAAACTCTCGCCATTATTTCAGAACTGCAGATGACTCTGCGCGTGCAGCTCTTTTCTTGGCCCCTTTACATTACAAGTGCTGTTAAACTCATCAACCTTTCCCATATGTAGCTTTCTTTCTTCCTGCCATTGCCTGCCACTTCTCCGTTAAGATATCCAAGGGCTAAACTAAAGCTTCCTCCACACTCCAATCCATTGAAAGGTGCACTTGGGTGGGCTTGTAACAGCAACCCTTCGCATCTGTGTCTCCCATTTGCATCCCGAGATTGACCCATGAGCCTTCACATTTAACTCCGTCCGTTTTCAAGATCCAGCTGGCTATGCCGATGTCCGAGTTCTACTTTTCGTGGAAATTATAGGTTGAGATAATTGCGGAGATTCTTGCTTTTTTAATAGAGTAGAGTCTACACGTAAGAAGCAACGTGTTGTTGACATGAACGATGGTATGTTATTGTGAGGAGGAAAGCATGAGGCAGAAAGGAGGACAAGAGTATATAGCTACAAGGCCTTGTTCTTGTTGGTTAAAACGGGGCCCCCACCTTATTTGCATTTTATTATGGATGCCTACGCATTTTTTAAGTTTAGTTTTGTGTTGAGGAGTGGAGAAGCCTAGAGTATCGGGTACTATCGGCTGGAAAGATAGGATAAAGGAGAATAAGATGAGTCGTAACGGGTCTTGTGGCTTAGAGGTTGAAGAGTCAGAGAAAGGCGGAAGATGCATCGGACGTGCGGGTGCATCGACGATGATATGCTTTCAGTTGCTTTCTTCTTCCTATTTTGAGGAATAAGGATAGTTAAAGTGTAATAAAGATAGAAATAAGGGTGGAATAATGGATGCGGATGAGAATAGCCGTACTTTTGAAAACCACATTGGACGAGTAATTGACCTCTTATTCCAACACTTATTGGGAAAAAATAGGATGCTAACAAGCAGAGTTCAACTCTGTGTAATCTTCGAAGGAGATTTGATTGCATGTGATCAAATCTCATTAAGAACTTGATTGTTGAGATTTTAATTAATTGAGATTTGAATGTTACAATCAATTTAAGATTGTATTTGAGCCAATAATTACTCGTTCTTCTTTGTAGCAAATTTTCTAATCTGGTGGTCATGACTGGTGATAGAGCACCATATATCATGTTGTAGCTTACTCTTCATATGCTTCAATGCTGGTCGGGTGATTGGGAATGCATATCTCGTTCATATCCCCAATAATATACACTGTCTTACATTTTGGCTAGCGCATAAAAAATGTAGATATGATGTTGGAAATAGACATATGACAATTTAACAAGCCTACAATGCTGGAGCAGCTCATCCCGACAGTTGTGAACCGTTGACGAGGTCTTTTAAACCATCGGAAATCAAAAATAGATTCGTCGGCAAAAGTCTTTGGCGTCCGTCAATAAATCGTCGAGGATAATAAGTAATCCTTGGTGGCAGAGATGGAGGGAAGGGGGCAGGAGGAGGCCCGGCCTAGACCTGACTAAAATGCAGGCCGGGCCCGGCCGACCCATGGGATAGGCCGAATGGATCGAGGTTCAAAAATCTATGTCCAAAGTCCACCCATGGGCCGGCCCGTGGCCCATTTCACTCTTCATCTATTGAATTTTCTAATGGGATTTAATATGTACCAATGATTTTATTAATACCATTTATACTTTATATAACTAATAGAAGTAGTTACATGTTACTTGACGTATAAACTAATATTTTTTATTTAAAACTAGTGTCACATGTGAAAAATTTGAAGTGTATTATATTAAACATGTATTATTCAACTTATATTTATGTATTTTTTACTTTTTACAGATCGGGTCGGGCTGGCCTATTCCCAAATATCCTAGCCAAAGTCTGGCCCATGAGCGAGTTGGGCAAGTTGGGCGGGCGGGCCCACAGCCCGTTGGCCAGGTCTAGCCTAGCCTCCCTGTTAATCTTTGTAATCGCCATATTTTAGGATCCCCCCTCCCTTTGATAGAATGTATTCCCTATTTTTTAGCACTAGGAATCCTCAAAATTAGACATTCTTCCATCCTATTCCAAATCTTAATTGATTAAAATAGACATTTGTTTCATCCATACTCCTCATTCTCCTCGTGCTCCTCATTCTCCACCTTTTGTGTGTGTACAAGGACAATGTTGTTGCTTGAGATGCTAGTATTTTCTCTCTTTTTATAATATAAATAATATTTATTTAATTATTCATATGCAACGGAATTTATAATTTGATTTCACGCATTCTTCTTCAAAATAACAATTTTTTTTACTACATTGTACACAAGTTATAAATAACTTTTTACAATGTATATAATGTTTGGAAAATTCATAATTGGATGAAGTACCTGAGTAATTTTTCATGTAACCTTCATATCATAGTAATATTACAAGTTATTGAGCTACAGTACTAACGAATGAGAAGATCACAACTTATTTGATCATTTATGCAAAAATTGTAATTAACTTGGTATATGCAAATATAATTTGACTACTTCCGTATAAAAATAGACCCAACATTTTCCGTTGATATGGAGATTACTTTCTGAAATCAAATTAAATACATATATTTTGATCAGATTAGCTTGTACGTGAATGTACATAAGGGAAAATTATGTAAAAAAGGATACTTAACAATGATATCATATCATCAACCAACGGAATACAATCTAAGAAAAAAATATAATATAGGAAGGAAGGTATGATAGCTTGTATCATAAAAGTTACAAGGCCCTTAATAAAGTTAAAAAAATAATTTTTAAAGGCTAATTTTTTCTTAGATACAAAATAAGAAGTTATCATCATTGCCTATTTCCAATAATATTAACAATAAACTACCAATGCATTTGTCCCAATACAATAGTAAAAATAAGGGATATTTACCCAGCAGACCCTATAATCTTTCGAAATTACCTCTACGACCTTTGAAACATCGTAATTCCTCCCACGACCCCGTAATCTTCCTAACTCTTACTCTACAAACCCTGTGGTTAACTCTCATCCATTAAGCCGTTAAAGTTAACCAGATTCTGTTATCTTCTTGTACATTATGCCTATTTTATCTATCAAATTTACCATAAGTGCCACTCCTTCTCCCTCCCCCTGCTTAGCCTCCATTGCTCCTCCCTCCGACTGAGTCTCGACCCATTGCCCCCGGCAACCAACCCAGCACTCCCCCCGCCCCCGGCAGCCGCCAGCTCCCCCAGGTCGAGGACGGACCCAACCCAGCACCCCTCACCTCGGCGGCCGCAAGCTCCCCCGGATCGAGGATGGATCTAACCCAGCACCCCCCTACCCCTGCGATGCCTCCCCGCGAAGCCGCCGGCAGCCGCGTCGAGGATGGACCCAACCCAGCACCCCCCACCCCCGCGATGCCTCCCCTGCAAAACCCCAACCCAGCTCCCCCTTAGCATGCTTCGATATCAATCGCGCGAGGGTCCTGAAGTGATTGTCTGTCCAATCCATCATCGGCGCCACGCTGCAGCAAACAACGACCGACCAACAAAAACCTATGCCGTGATTTAGCTAAAAATCCACGTCGAACGTCATAAGAATCGAATATTTTTTCCCCACCTGAACCACGGGGGGAGGTAGTTCTTGCCGCTACCATCGTTCTCTTTCTCAAAAGATGGCCTTGTCCTGCAGGAGATTGGACTCTTTCTTGGACGAGAGAGCCCCAACAAGCAGCGAAGCGGGCGTTGGCTTGTGGGTCTGAGGTGATTGCTGTGGATAGGAAGGAAGGATGCGAGTCGAGGAGCATGGATGGTCGACTTCGGCATGTGTGATTCGGAGAGGTCTCGAGAGCAGTAGTGGGAAACCCCAGCCCCGCCACGATGCCTCCCCCGCCACCCCTCCACCCCCGGCGTCGTGATGCCTCCCCTGCGAAACCCCAACCCAGCTCCCCCCTCCTGCGGAACCCCCCCGCGATGTCTCCCATGCCCTGGGCACCGGTTTGACGCTCCTCCCCCAGTGTGCCAGTTGAAGCCCCTTCCCCTCCTCGAGGACGTCAACACGTGCTCGTCCCCAGTCCTCCCCCCCGGCCCTCGCCGATTTGAAGCTCCTCCCCATCTCTCTCGTTCAGGTGGAACGCCGCCCCCGCACCTCCTCCGGTCAGGTCGAGACTCGTGAGGAGGGAGGAATTTTTTCTTCTCTTGCTTGATTCTAGCCGTCCGATCGCGGATTGGTTAAATTAACTCGCCTCTAACTCAAGGAAGTTAACTCTAGATGTATCAATTTAACGGTAGGGTTCGTAGGGTAAGACGGAGCAAGATTACGGGGTCGTGGGAGGAACTACGATGTTTCAAAGGTCGTAGAGGTAATTTCGAAAGATTACATGGTTTGCTGGGTAAATATCCCTAAAAATAAGAATCTAAGATAGCCGATAATATAGTACAAGATAAGAAGAAAAATCGGACCTAGTAACAAACAAGAGAACATGGTACATGTAAAGTCGAATAGAATAGAACAAACTAATAACAATGACGTGCAATCTTATTTATTTTAAAAGTATGTGGAGCCTTGAAAATATAGCAACATAATTACGTTCGATACATATGAATCAATAGAAATCTTTACGTGATGACAAAATAAGACATGGAAATTTTTGGCAAATTGAAAAGGATCAAAGGTAAGTGTTGTAATAAGAATGGGAAACGAATTATTTTTTCTATTTATATTGTGATTGTTGTTATTTTATTCTATTTTAATTTGTCTTATATTATCTTTTGTATAAACCCTACATGTGTTGATATAAATCCAATTGGCGCTCTTCGAGTAAGATATTTTAAGAACAATTGATTAGCAATCATAAAAAGAGGGAAGACTGTGAGAAGACAAAGTAAGCTCAGTACAAAATGCAAAATGACAAGGTTGTATGCTAGCATAAACAGAAAAAAGATTGTCCTCATATTCCCGAATATTAGCTTTTGTAAGAATTGTTAGTAACAATCGCTAGTGGAAGTAATAATTCAAGTGCATTATTCGCTCATCGAATTTACTCATCTAGCATTTTAAACAACCATTCTAGATAATTATCCAGATATATCACAATTTTATAAATCCATCAATCATTATTCAAAGGTTTCTTCCCAATTGGTTCACCTCTTTTAAACAACAATTGTATATCAGAAATTGTAACATACTTTTATTAATACTATTAAAACTACACAGTTGTTGTACACAATAGAAAAATCATACCGCGACGAAGCGTTGGTCGAACGACTAGTACGTGTATGAAAAGTAGTTTGGCTGTTATTTTCTATATAAAGATTATTATATTGTATTTTTAACAATGGTAAGACTTATGTAGGTGGTACATATGGATTGATAAGATTTTATCATAAAATAATTATCTCTTTTGATATAATATTATATTTCCAATTTATCTTTTTTTCTAAAAAAATCAATTGCCGGAATCAATGTCAATTGTTTATTATTTTTCTCCTTCTAGAGTGAACTAATATCTATCATGGTTAAATTATTTCTTTCGTTAATATTTCATATCAGTTCTGTTTAGACAAATAATGTCAAAGAGGCCAATCACTGCTTATTTTATGAAGATGAATGATAACGCTACTCAAGAAAATTTACTTTCTTCTGAAAATTCTAAAGAGAGCAGGCTTCCTCCTTCTAAGATTTCACGAGTTGAAATATGTAATTTTGTTGATGGTTCATTAGAAAGCGATCCAGGACTTCGCAAAATAATATGAGAGTATCCTCATGATGAAAGGGATGATATAATACATCCTTATATTATTTTAGGACCTTATCAATATATTATGACAAATTATCCATATAATGACAATGAGAAACATCGTTAACAATTTCAAGCTGCTTGGTTTAGACAACATTCATGGTTAGAGTATTTCCTTTCTGCATTTTGCTTTTCTTGCTTTCTGTTTTCAGATAAAGACAATTTAAAGCACGGCATAAATGTCTTTGTGATTGAGAAATCGAAATTGGAAGAAGGTTAACAATGGAAATGATTGTTCTTTCCTGAGTCACATAGGAAGTAAAGATTCTACACATAGCTTTGCATATATAAGAAAGTATGAGAAGTTTCATGAACAAAGTACAATATATGAACATGTTATCCGAAAACAAGATCTTACACAAATTCAAGAAAATCATTTACGTTTAAGGACTACTATCAATGTTACTCATTTTTTAACATTCCAAGCATGTGCATTCAAAGAAAATAATGAAAGATCATGTCCATCCCAATCATGGAAATTTTATCAAGTTAATGAAATTTGTGGCGTCGTATATTGAAGAGGTAGATAAAGTTGTATTACAAAATGTACCGGGAGATGTCAAGTATACGTCACCATATGTTCAAAAAGAAGTTCTCCAAATTATTACCGGTAAAGTAAGAAATATTGTTCGGGACGAGATCACAGATGTTGCATATTGTATTGTAGTCGACGAAGCTAGAGATGAAGGCAAGAGAACAGGGGCGGAAGGGGGCGGGTGGGGGCCATGGCCCCCCCTCCCAATTGAAAAAAATTGCAGACTCCCCCTCCTAATATCCTTCTTTCCCTTGATCATGCTCCAACAAAGATGTCTTAACTTGCAATTTTTTCATCTTTTTTTGGCAAATTTGACTGACGTTACAACTCCTCTCCTTGGACTCCTCCTAATCCCGGGATTGCAAGCACCATTACGGTATTATCCCCCATTCCCAAATCCTCAAATTTGCATTCCATTCTCAGCCTGCTGCAGCGCTGCCTTCATATCCGTTCAAGCAAAAGCCAGTTGCCAGCGACGAGCATCAACACCACAGGCCCTTGCATCTCTCCTTTACAGCTGCACTACAGAATCATCCTCTACATATTCTGCACCAAATTACGACGGGACTCGAGAAGAAAGTTCGTATTTTTTGCATTTAATCGCAATCGGGATTCATGATCTTAATTAGAATTTCTGATTTGCGGTGATTCTGTAGGATCAGAGCCATAGGAAGAGCCGATACATGATGCATTGGTTGACGAGGAACATGTGCATTGCTGCTTGAGAGGTCATCAATCACCTGCCTTCATTTTCTTTGATCTTTTGATCTTTGTTCTACTAGGAATTGATATATTCAATAGTTACGGACATATTATTATAGCATCTTAAACCAATTCATAAAAAATGTTATAATTTTTTAAAAAAAACTAAGGTACAGAACCATACTCAATATTGAAACGTTTTCTGACAAAAGAACATAATGCCTGTGAACGTGGATTTCAGCATTATAGTAATTTATCTTCAATACTATTTTATTTTTTAATTTAAAATGACTAAATCGACCTTGGTTGATTAGTTATATGTAATCATTATCGTTATTAATAAACATAATATTTCTAAAAGGAGTTTCTAAAAAGAATGACAAATAGCTAATTGGACTTTGCCAGTGAAAATCTTGAATTAAGGAGATCATATCCCTAAGGTCGATTTTATCATTTGATGAAAAAATAGCATGTCATCGGGTAAGCGTTTTAGTGTTAAAATCCATGCTGCAAGTGCAAACTGTTACTTTTTTTTAAGTACTAGAAGGGGTAGAATTGGAGAGGGGATTCGAACCATGATCGTTTCTAGTGGAAGCCACAGAGAGTTCTGCAAACTATTACTTGCTTCAGGATTTTTTATATTTATCAGAAATTTTGGGTACTTTTTCTGTAATTTATCTTTTTTGTGGCAACTACTAGATATTAATAAACCAATTCATAAAAAAATTTAAGTTGCTTGATATTGGTGAATTATTGGCTATTGATTCATGTCGAGTCATAGGAACATGTAATTTTTGATAGAATGAACATAAATTTGAGCAAATAATATGATAGTTTTGATCATGGATTAGTATGTTTACAATTCTTCTGACAGGTCTTCAAAAGGACCATCTGGCACTCTCCTCTCCCTCCCTGTACAACTCCATATTACCAACATTACTCATACTTGTCGTCAGTAATCCTCACCGCTCTGCTACCGCCGGTGAGTCAAAGCTTCTATATTGATTCTTGTGGTTTTTCTGGGTGTGGTTCGCATGTTTATCGAGTGTCGACGATTGTGTTTGCTTAAGGTCACGGATTAGGATTGGCCTAGTTGGGGTTCGTATAATTGAATAGCCAGTGCACGAGAGGACAAGTTGTAGTCTTACAGAGGCAAGCGAAGATCGTTACTCGTAAGGTAAAAAAGTGTTTTAAAGATCTTTATAATTCAATATTTTTATCATATTTTATTGTTCTTAGAAATACTAGAACAAACCAAACATTAGAATTCAACATTTTATGCATTTTATAGGGGAATATATTATTATTACTCAATTATCTACCATACATTTTAGAGACTACATTCTATAAATTATTGATTTTTTCATGTAAAATTAGGTTTGATCATGGCTAAAAGAATAATCGACTCCTATTTTAAGAAACCAAGAGTTGATATTTGTGATAAAGATGTACATCAATCTTCTGCAAATTGCACACCTGTCCCACATGATGGTCTGCCTCCTACAATTGATCCATCTCCTTCTGGTATATTTGCTCAAAATTATCCACGAGAAGTGCAAAATGAACTTATTGATGAATCTTCTATTGTTCGTGATCCGGGATTGCGCCGTCAAATTTAGGAATATCCAGGTAAAGAGAGGGATAAGATTCGACGTGCATATATAAATAGTAGACATATCGGCATTATCTTTTAGAATATCCATCATCTGGCCGTGAAATCATCAACGTCGATTTCAAGCATCTTGGTTTCACCAAATATTCTTCATGGTTAGAATATTCTCCAGTCAAAGATGCAGTATTTTATTTGCCATGTTTTGTTTTCAATAAAGTATCCACTGGACGATTTGGATCAAATGTCTTTACGATTAATGGTTTTTGCAATTGGAAAAAATTGGAGGAAAAGATTGTGCATTTTTACATCACATTGGAAGCGATCCATGCTCACCTCATAATATAGCTGAACAAGCTTGCAAAGATTTGATTATTCAAACAAGGCATATTGATAATGTGATACATCGACAATCATCAGAAGAGATTAAATGCAATAGGCTACGATTGAAGACATCAATTGATTGCGCTAGATGGTTGGCCTTTCAAGCATGTGCATTTAGAGGGCATGATGAATCTACAGATTCAAAGAATCAAGGAAATTATATTGAAATGATTAAGCTATTGGCATCGTATAATGAAGAAGATGTCAAAGTTGTTTTAGATAATGCCCCTAAAAATGCAAAATATACATCTCCGACAATTCAGAAGGAGATATTGGATATTATTTCAATTAGAGTACAAAAGGCTATTCGCGATGAGATTGGAAATGCAAAATATTGTATTATTATTGATGAAGCTCGGGATGAATCTAAGAGAGAACAAATGGCTATCGTCATCCGCTTTATTGATATTAATGGCTTTATTAGAGAAAGATTCTTGGATATTGTTCATGTCAAAGATACAAGTGCAACTACATTAAAAAAGAAGATTTCAGATGTCCTTTCTCACCATAATCTTAGTATTCAAGATATGCGTGGACAAGGTTATGATGGTGCAAGTAACATGCGTGGAGAATAGAGGGGACTACAAGCACTCTTTAGTATGGATTGCAAGTATGCATATTATGTGCATTGTTTTGCTCACAGACTCCAATTAGCATTAGTTGCAGCATCAGAGAAGTTATTTTTGTTCATCAATTTTTCTCAAAGTTAACATTTATCATTAATATTGTTAGTTCTTCTAGTAAGAGGAATGATGAATTACAAGATGTTCAAGCATCTAAATTGGCTGAAAAAATTGCAGCTAATGAGATTGAAACAGGAAGAGGTATTAATCAGATTGGGACACTACAATGTGCATGAGATACTAGATGAGGATCTCATTTTCATTCAATTTCTAGCATGATAAGGTTGTTTGATTCGACATGCCTTGTATAAAATCATATTGTGAAAGATGGTTCTACTTATTCTCAACGTGGGGATGCCGATGCTGCTTATGATTCAATAACGTCCTTTGAATTTTATATTTATTTTGCATTTGATGAAGGATATTCTGGGATATACAGATGTCTTATGGCGTGCATTGCAAAATATCGATCAAGATGTTCTGAATGCGATGACTTTGGTTTCAACTACTAGATCACTTATTCAAGACATGCGTGGAAATGACTTGAATAAATTCTTTGATAATGTACAATCATTTTGCTCAAAGAAAAATATTGATATTCCAGATATGAGTCTTCCTTATTCTAGCAGAGCTCGATCTCGTCATGAGAAAAGCAACATTACACTTGAACATCATTATCGGGTGGATATTTTTATGGCTACATTGGATTCACAACTTCAAGAGTTGGATCACAGATTTAACGATACAGCTATGGAGCTCTTACGTCTCAGTTCTACACTCTAGACCCAAAAGATGGCTATAAAAAATTGAATATAAATGATATTTGCTTTCTTGCGGTAAAATATTATCCACAAGATTTCTCTGATAATGAAAGTGACTTGCTACGTTTTCAGTTGATGCAATATCAATTTGATGTTCCTAATCATCCAAAGATGAAGCATTTGAGTAGAATATCTGAACTATGTCAAGCATTAGCAGAAACTGGAAAGTCACGAGTCTATTATTTAATTGACAGATTGATCTGACTTATCTTGACTCTTCCCATTTCAACTGTTACAACTGAACGCGCATTTTCAGCTATGAATCTCGTGAAGACACGACTTCGAAATAAGATGGAAGATGGATTTTTAAGTAGTTGTATGATTGTTTACATCGAAAAGGAAATATCAGAAAATATCACTATGGAAGAAGACATTGATGATTTCTATGTAATGAAAAATCGTCGAGCGTAGCTTCGATAAATTATGTAAGTTTATCCATCACTTTTAAATCTATGTACCTTAACATTAGTAGTTTCAATTATTTATATGCTTGACTAAACATCGGTCCCACCTATGCAATTTTTCTGGCTCCGCCCCTGGCCAAGCGCTTTATGGATTATGGATTCCACGCACCAACAATGTCATGGCATGTTCCAGGCACTCTCATGATTGAGCCCGCCGAGAGTGAGAGCAAGGTATCACAATCAACAAATGTTCCTTGTGGTGATTCTCAGTTGGTGCTTTGTCTCCTTTTTCTTGATAAAAAGTACATCATTTCTATTATAGGCTGAACTAGACAAGTTCTGCGATGCTCTCATTTCCATCAGAGAAGAGATCGCTGAGATCGAGGTGACAATTATCAACAGCTTGCAGAAGCAGATGAAGCATATGAAGAAGTAACTTCCTATGAATTCATTCTTATAATGCATACTATGGAAGCTATATTGGGGATGACAGAAGATTTGTGTCAAGTTCTCCAGCGGAAAAATTTAGATAACTTAAATGCCTTACAACTTGTCTCATCTACTAAAGAACACTTCAAAAGTTAAGAGGAGATGGTTGGGATGCATTATTTTCGAAAATCATAACATTTTCTCAAAGAAGAAACATTGAAGTTTCAGACCAAAATTTGCAATATTCAACAAGTCGAATAAGGTCTCGTGGTCAAGTAACTAAAATTACACTTCTTCATCATTATCGAGTGGATATATATACTGCCGCGATAGATACCTAGATATCAGAATTAACAACAAGTTCAATGAAAAGGCCACCAAACTTCTTACACTCAGTGTGGCTCTAGATCCAAAAGATAACTACAAATTATTTCATAGTGTTGATATATGTAACTTGACAAGGGAGTTTTATCCTATGGATTTCTCAGAACAAAAAATTTTGCTGTTAGAAAAACAACTACTACATTACAAATCAGGACAATGACAAGGTTCTAATATTGTGGGTAGAATCTAGAGTATGTTAAAGACAGTGAGGACAATGGCAAATGATTGTGAGTGTGAAAGATCCGAAGTCGACCCGAGTATAACAAGAGGCGTGACAGAAGAAGTTTCAAAGGTGTCATGGGATGATATTGGAGGATTGCGAGAACTGAAGGTATGCTATATTTGTAACTTTTGAACATCAACCTATTTCATATTTCAACTTGATGTTTTAAATTTGGAATAGAAGAAACTTATGCAAGTTGTTGAGTGGTCTATAAAGCATGCAGATGCTTTTTCAAGGATGGGGATATTGTCGATTCCCGACGTCCTTTTAAATGGGCCACCTGAATGCTCAAAGACTATCCTTGCCAAGGCAACTACTCATGCTTCTCAGACTGCATTCTTTTCATTGAGGTGTTGATGAATTCTGTATTCATCATGCTAAAATTGATCAATTAGGCTTTGTTCCCCAAAATTCACTTGCATTTAATCAATAATAGAGCATCATTATCATATATACATGTGTAAATAATATTTGCATTTCACCATGCATAATTGCATTAAAAATTCCAATTGTAAATCAGCTCAAAAAGCCGCTAACTTCGTATATTTTTAATTAATTCATTGTAAATTCGATTGACCCAAATCACCTCCATTGTGTAGATATTACTAACAATATTAAATAAAAAATAAAAAAATTACTAACTCAAATAAGTGTCAAATAATCCCAAAGCCTGATTTCACATCTGACGGATTAAAACGAGCATATCTTCCTCAAACAGTGTCTGATTTTGATCTACTCACTTTTAAAACACTCCAATTTCAAATACCTTCAAAACAATACTAATTTCGTAAAATTCGGAGCTCATATGTGAAAGTTGGGTTTTAGGCCTCTTTTGCACATTTTAACTTTTTGCTAATTTTGACCTAAGTTTTGATGTACATAATTAACTCATTTAATTTTATTTCTTCTTCATTTGTGTTCTTTGATGAAAGTTTTATTAACCAACAAAAAAATCCAAATCTAGATCAAGATTGAAATCAAGGAATCTGACTGTGTCCAAGTGTCCGTTGGGAGTCTTTACAAAAATCCCATATTTTACACTTCTATTTATTTTTCCTACTTTATTATTTATTAAAAATCCAAAAAATTAGATTAGTGTGTAATTAATTTTCATATTTTATCGTATTTTTTTCTAGATTTTTTTCTCTTTAAAAACCACCAAAAAAATTATAAAACTCCAAAAAACTGGTTTTCTATACACATAGAAAACCACCAAAAATATCACTTTGCACAGATGACCTATTTTGCTCTTGAGTCCTTCATGAAAATTGTAGATCTCGTCGAGACGAAAAATTTTTTATGAAGGAATTTTTTTGATCAGAGGTCTCTGATGAATACTCATTCATCACTCTTTATTCTTATATTTTAGCTACAAAAACCCTTTGCAAATGCATGTAGATATGTGTAAATAGAAATAATTACCAAAAGCATGCATTGTGTAAAAACCTATAATTAGCATGTTTTTGTGCAAAAATAAAAGAATAAAGATTAAAAAGAAAAAGAGGGAAATATTTAGAATAAATATTGAGCAACCTAACCCAAGGGAGGGCTCAGCATTGGCCTGACCGCATAAAAGCCAAAGTAGAGGGAGATAGGGGCTCATGTGTGTACATATTTATGTAAATAAAATAAGAATATTTTTCTCACAAAAATAGGCTTGTAAATATTTGTAAATAGCTCTAAATATAAAATCAAAATAAAAAATTTAAAAGTTAAAAAGAAAACAAAAACACCTCTTATACATGATTACACAGAATCACCTTTATATTTATTTAGCCTTATAAATAAATAAAATTAATTTCTAAAATTCTTGTAAATATCCTATATTATATAGTGTAAATAAACAAAATAAAAATAATTAAAACAAAAACAAAATAAAAATAACAAAATTAAAAATACAAAAATATATTGTAAATATACCATGTATATAAATGTATATATGTATTTATTTACCTATGAATATAAATAATAAAAACCAAATAAAAACATCTTTTTATTCCTCATTCTATAATGAAAATAAATAAAATATAAAATGGGAATAAAATTGTATAAAAATAACAATTAAAAATCAAAATTAAAATTTTATATATTGTATATATACCTATATATGAACCTACTATGTACATACCCTATTTTTATTTTGAAAAATTAATTAAAAATCACTAAAAAATAGAAAAAATTAAAACAAAAATATTTTATGTTTTGACTTTTTAATAAATCGGCCATTTACTATTTTTAAATGATTTTACAAATCATTTCCAAACGGCCTCCTCTCATTGGTCCACGGGGATTGTTGACCGCCCGGTCAACTCCCCCTGTGGACCACCTCCCCGAGTCTGGTTCGAGAACCCGATTTCCTCCATTTATTACCGCCAGACTCGATCACCATTTTAGCCTAACCCAGGGTCCTAATCACTCCCCAGGTATCCGGGAATCTCGCCCAACTAGATCCTAGGGATCCGTGCTCCATGGAGCCGGACCCGAGCCATCTTTCCCGGACCTGCACCCATACATAAGCCGAGCTCCGCCACCCTAATTCTCCATCTTTGGTCATTTGATTCCACCCCCAGTGAGCTCCAGAGTGTGCGCGAGAGCGACAGCTCGCGTTCGGTGCTGTCGAAGCGAGGAGAGGAAGAGAGACCACTGATCCGGCGAGCTTCGCCGCCGTGCTCCGCCACCAGCTGGAGCTCGAGCCTCGGAGGGAGACGCTCCTCGAGGCGAAGACTCAGAGCTTCCTAAGCTCGTCCCCAGTCTACTCATCCACCCAGGTAATCTCGTAGGACCTTCTTTTTCTTTGATTTTACATTTCGCCCAAATCGCCGCTCCGCCGTATTTCGCCGATTCCGACCGCTCCATAGATAGACTCGATCATCGGAATCCACAGTCATCTTCGCCTTACTCCTACGCACCTTCTCCATCCCTCCATCTAACCCAGCTCACACAGGAACTGGTATTCGAGCTCCACCGTCTCCCTTCGCCGGAGCTCGTCCATCTCGCCCCATCGTCCACCGTCACCCCGCCTAACCGGGTCGAGGCAGTTTGCCCTCGACCCGCGAGTCTTCTGGTCATCTTTGCAGGTACTACCCCAGCCATCTGAGAGCTCGGGTCATTCTGACCAGAAGGCTTCCTCCGCCGTCCTCGCCGGGGCTCACCAGAGCTCGGCTGGATCATCGGAGCCCACCACCAGCTGCGGGACGCCATTGCGGAGCTTCTCCGACCTTCAGGTGCAGCAGAGGAGCCTCGGAGCGAGGCCACTGGGCCGGCGAACTTCGTCGGTCATCTGTTCTTCGAGCATCCTCCTCCTCCGTTCGATCAGCCCTCCAGCTCCAGACTTCATCGGGGTCGTCCATCTTAGGAGCAGCAGTCACCGTCCGATCTCAGGAGGACCGATCCCAGCCATCCGATGCACAAGGGTTAGCCACATGCGCCCTACACCGTCCGATCGCCCACGTGGAGGAACCCTCGCCATCGGATTCGCCCAAGGAGTCCAGCTGTGGAGCGGCCGCAGTTCCCCACCGTCGGATGCGCCACGTGCCCTCCATCCAGCCGCTCCATTAATAAAGGGTAATTTACCCTTAGGCCCTCTTGTTTATTTCATTTCGTCTTTAGTCCTGTAAGTAGTTAGTATAGTTGTTTAGTTTTTGGGATTATTGCATAGAGGACCCCGTACTCTACTTAGTTTGCATTTATGCCCCTGTGTATGGTCTGACACGTGCATCGACACGTGCTTTTTGGCTTATTTGCATTCCACGCCCCTGTAGTTCTGATTGTTAATGATTGAATGAAAGTTTGTGTTTATTTGCATTTATACCCCTGTGCGTATTTTATTTGAACATGTGCGGATATTATTGGGTTATTTGCAGATAAGCCCTTGGGCTTTTGGTACCTGTTACCAAAAGGCCCTCGGAACTTATTTTTCTCACATTTGGGTCCCTGAGTGCCCCAGGCACGTGCATAGCACGTGTTTCACTGGGTTAATTGCACCAGAACCCCCAGAACTCTGGGTATTTGCACTTTGGTCCCAGTGCATAGTGCCCCCTCTTTATTTTCGAATAAAATAGCAAATCACCTCCAAATTTAATGAAAATTGGACACATGGCTCCTGCCATGATGTAAAATTTTTTATAAATTTTGGAGACATTTTCGTCACTTTTTGATATTTTTAGAAAATCAAAAACATCTATTTTTGCTACTGTCTAACTTTAAAAATCACAAAAAAATATTAAATTGTGTCCAAAAAATTACAAAAAAATTGTTTACTGTCTATTTTGTTGTGTTTGATTTTCTAGCCAACTGGCTATTTTTCATTACTGAAAATCACTAAAAATTAAAAAACACTAAAAATCTTATAAAAATTCCAGTAAATCAATTAAAAATCCAAAAACAATAAAATTGGTGCCTAAATTTTCCTTGATTTATTCTCTTTACAGGAAAATTACCTCCCAGGTAATTTGGGGCCTTTAGATATTTTATCTAGGCCCTTTTAGCTTGGCTGGACAGTACCTACTGTTTTAGTCACTTTTTGATTTTTAGAAAATTAAATAAACATCATAAAATTCTCAAAAATTCACCAAAAACACTAAAAATTATAAAACACCTAAAAATATTTTTGTTTGGATTTTTGGTTGATTTTTAATGCTTTTAATAAATTGTTGAATTGTGTGTTTATTTACTTTTCTTATTTTCTTAATACATTAAAAATCCAAAAAAATATTAAATAATTAAAAACCACCAAAAACATTTGCTTCTTTTATTTTATTTCTCTTTTTGACTACTTCGTAGGCCGAGAGGCCAACCCGTGCTCCTTGAGTTCGACCCTGGTCGCTATACCAGGTTAAATTAATAGCAGGACCGCTATCTTATGTTTGATTGATTTTATTTCTCGTGGTGGTCTAATTTTTCTTGATTGAGCCGAGTCTGAGTGATCGAGGTCACAACGACCGAGTAGCTCCTTTACCTTAGTCGCTCAGGCCGCTCATCAGTCTCCTACTAATTCTTTTCTATTTTCTTCTCTCTTTTATTTTTTTGAATTTTTTTTTGAGTGACACGTGGCAGCCTCTGGGAGTGCCACGTGTCACCACCACCTCACCCGACTCTCCTTCCTTCCCCATGTCACGTGCCGCGCACGTGACCTCTCATGTTCCTTGGTCATGTGCGAGGCACGTGACTCACACCCCCTCTCCTTCCTCCGGTCATTCCCACGCCCCTTCCCTTGCTTCCGCGGCCATTAAGCCCCCGGCCGTTACAAGCCGCCAATCACCTCCACGCCTCCCACTCGTTCACCTCCCTCTCGTAACGTGCGACGACGCAACTCCTATAAAGGCCCTGCCACCAGCCTCCTCTACACTTATCCACCATCTGCAAAATCCACCTCTCCATCCCTATATTCTCCTTGCAGGTGACAGCAGTCAGGGAGCACGACTCCGGGCGACGACGAGCACGAGATTTTGGTGAGATCCACGGCCGTCTCCTCGACCGTGTATCTGCCTTCAGTAGCAGAGATTGTGCTCTTCACCAGGGCACTCGCAGCGATGATCAGGAGGCTGAGCTCCTCCTCCACTAGGTGATTTCCTTCGCCACTCGCCAGTATCTTGGCCACTGCTGCTCTACCCCTTCCAATTGTTGTCAACCTTCGAACCTCCACTTCCCTTCTACCTTTCCAGGTCCCCCTCCACCTCCGACGTCGCTAAGGTCGGAGATCTAGCTCCGATCCCCTCACGTACAAGCGAGCTCCCCCCCCCCTCGTTTTCCCGTTTTAGATCTAACCCTTACAGATACGCCTCCGCCACTCGCCAGCAGCCGCGCACGGCTGCTCCGCCTGCCACGGCCTCCGTCTGCCACTGCCTCGCCAATCGCTTCACCGACCACGGCCACCGCATCTGCCCTCCACGTGGAGACAAGCTCCGCTCTCTACGTCCCGCCAGCCACTCCACGTTCCGCCTGCCCTCAACCTACAGTTGACGTTGGATCAGGGGCCGGCCCTTGATCCAACGTCCCCGATCAAGCCACGTCATCCAGTCCGAGCCTAGGCCCCAGTGATGACGCGCCTGGCACTCGGGTTAAGTATCTAAATAAGATGGTCGTTGTGACCCAAATCACCAAGCGCGGTCAATCGAGAAAAATGATAAAACCACTTAAAAAAATGATAGATCGATGAAAACAAATGTGTAAGCGGTCTTTCGCTATTCTTTTTACCTGGTATAGCGACCAGGGTCGAACACAAGGAGCACGATTTAAAAACTAAGTAGTCAAATTTCCAAGTTAATTTTTTAGCGGTTTTTGAATTTTTAATTTTTTAAATTTTTAAAAGAAGCACAATAAACAAAATCACAAGCACACTCTCTTTTTGGTATTTTCCAAAATAATCGAAAATGCATAGAAAATTAAAAAGAAAATGTTTTTGTGTTTTATATTTTAAAATGTTTTTGGTAATTTTTTTTCGCAATTTTCTGATGTTTTTGTTATTTTCTAAAAATCAAACAGTGCAAAACAAACAAATTATTCACAATCATGAGTATTTTGCAAATTATAAATTCTTTAAGTGCTCAAAATTCCTGAAATTTATTTTTAAGACAAAATTCAAATCAATATCTACAAAAAGAAACTGAAATCACAATTTTTGGATTTTTTTCTATAATTTTCTACAATTTTTATGAGATTTTTCGAATTTTGTAAATTTTTTGAAGTTTTATAAATAAAATATGCACAGAAATTGATCAGATAATAAAGCACGACAAAATACACCTATAGAAATGTTTATGGGATTTTCAGGCAATTTTTATATTTTTTTTATGAATTTTCAAAGTGTAGGCAGAGAAAAAGACATAAAAACACTATTTTTGATTTTTTAAATATCAAATCAACTCAAAAAGCTACGAAAATTTTATACAATGTTCAGGCACATAACAAGAGCATATGTGATTTTTTTTGAAAATTTTTGGACTCGTAAAAACATTTATTTCAATCTAGATAGCAAGCAAAGTTAAAGTTTGAGAATGCAGGGACTTGAATGTAAATTGTTTAAAGTTTTTGTAAGGAAAAAAAAGAAAAAAAATAAAAACAAACAACCAGAATTTTGTCGCAATTTACCCAATATTCAACTCCCAAACCCCTTAGGGGGCGTTTGGTTGGGGGGTTACCCCCCACTTTAGGTGGGTTACCTCCCAAAACTCATATTCCCAACCCACTAGTGGGGCCCACTCCCTTCCCATCAAAAAAAAATATATATTATACTATCATATCATCTAAAAATCATAAAATACTCAACTTCTACACACTATTTTAAACTTCAATACAATCACATCACAATAACCACCCACTTTTTCAAATTTCAATACAATCATATCATAATAACTACCAACTTTTTCAAATTCCAATACAATCACATCACACAAACCCTCTCAACCCTTAACCCACCAACCAAACACACAAACACAAAATCGGGTTATCCACCCCTGGATAACCCACAAACCAAACACACCCTTAGGGTTTGATCTTCGTAATTCTTCAAAGGAGGATGAGTGGGAGGACGCCGCCGCCTCGCACCAAGGGGGCACAGGAGGAGGGGACGCGGGCACCGTCTGGGCACGGGGACGCGACGCGTGGGGGGCGGCGCGGCCGCGCCTTGGAGCGGAGACGCGTGGAGATGGAGGTCGGCGGCACGGAGGGACACCGCCGCTCGGCGTAGGCGGAGCCGGAGGGTCGGGCACGACTGCGAGGAGGGCGCGTGCGGCACCACGCGCGGAGGCACGTTGCTGGAGGTGAAGGGAGATCGCCGGCGGGAGGCCGCAGCACGCGGCGCTGGGCGCGGCTGCAGGGGGGCCGCGCAGCCTGGGGATGGCGGTTGGTGGTGCGCCGCGGGGCTGCTGGAGGGCTGTCGCGTGGCTGGCTTCGAACGGCGGGCCACGCGCGGGCGTGGATGGCTGACGGGAAGTCGGCAAGGGGCGGTGGGGGTGATGACCCGCCCCTGTTGCTTTTTTATTTTTTATTTTTTTATTTTTTTTTATTATAACCTGCAACAGATGTTAGTTAAAAAAATGTAATTTTTATTAATTTTTTGTATTTTTTTAATCCTGCAAAATAGATGTTAGAGTTAGAGGACAAACAAAAAATGTTTTTCTTTTATTTTTCTTTTTGTTTTTATTTTCCTTTATTCCTGCAAAACAATGGTTAGAAACAAAAGTAATTTTTTCTTATTTTTATTTTTCCTGCAAAAGAGATGTTAGAGAGAAAATAACCGAAAAGATTATTTATTTTTTATTGTATCTTGCAAAAATATGGAATAGGAAACAAGATACATTTTTTTTATTTATAAACAAAAATGGAGTAGGTGAATGGGGATCCGATGGAAATGCGGGGGATGGATCCGATTCTCCGACCACCGTACGTGGTCGGAGATGTGTGGTTGCGTGAGGTAGAACGTGAATATGGAGGGATAACGAAATGAGATGAAAATTGGTGTCGGAGGCGAATTATGTGGAGAAATGTTTTGGAATTTTTAATCTAAAAATTGCTTCCTTCTCCTACGCTAAGATCTAACTCTACGATTACCTAGGAAAAACAACAAGTAAAAGTGGATCTCACCTCGGGGATCGAACAAGCCATGATGGCCTCAACGAAGCTCACGCCGCTGTCACCGACGGGATCGGAGGCTAGGACCCTCTTCAACAAGAAACCTCTCGGAAACTGGGCTCCTCTCCGCCAAAGATTGATCAAAGAAGAAATGAGGGAGGAGGAGCCCATTAAAAAGAAGACGAAGGTCAGAAATGGAGATATTTACAAAAATGGAAGGTGTTGATTGTGTGAATTAAAATAATTAATTAAATTAATAAATTAATTAATTAAATAATTACGAAATTCGAAATTAATAAATTAAATAAATTAATAAATTAATTAGAAATTAATTGGCCACCTTAATGGTGGCCATTAAGGGCATGCAATCAAATCATATATATAAGGCATGTTATAATATCAAATCAATCAATTAAAATCAAATAATTAAATAAATAATTCGGAATTAATTTAAAATAATTAAGTAATGTTAGGTAATTAAATTTTTTGGTGGATTTTATAAATGGAAGTTAGTGGCATACATATATTATATACATATAATATAATGTACATAGGTGCAAATAAGGAAATAATTTTTATACAAGATTTTTTTATTTTAATTTTTTTTAATTTTTATTTTTATTGAAAACAATATTTATAATATATACATTAAGTAAAAATAAATATTAATAATTATATACACAGATATATGGGTAAACTGCACAATACACCCCAGAAAACTGACTTTTTAACCGTAACTCCAAAAAATACGAAACCACAGCCATTTGAAAGATAATTTAATTTATAGTATTATGGAACTGAGTTTGGTTCGATTTGAGCTCGTATGGAGCCGGAATTGATGTTTCAATTATCGCATTACGGCTTTTTCTGGGTGTAATTATTTACAATATATACAATTTTTTATTTTATAAATATTTTTATTATGAACAACACAGTTTTGTTCACAACTTTTATTTACAAAAGTAAGTGGTTTGAGGTCAAATTATATACAAATAAAATAATGTAAATTTTATACAAATATACATGAAAAATATGTACAAGTTATTTTTGGATTTTCTGACAGACAACCTTATCTCCCCCTACTTTATTCCTGGTCGATCAGGTCAAGTCTTGACCTTCACTCGGGGTTTAGGTCAGTCTGTATTTATTGCATAAATACTTCCTTTTCTTTTTCTTTTCTCCTTTATTCTTTTATTTATTTACAAAAAGTGTTAAAAATGCATAATTAACAAATGCATGCGAAATGGTAATTTTATGAAATTAGTGGTTATTTACAGGTATTTGACCAAGGAAAAGATGCTAAAATAAAAGAATAAAGGCGATGAATCGTGGATTCATCACCCAGCCTAGAGGCTCGGGCTCCCCGAGCCTCCACCAGCCACCCCCTAGGCTCGGGACCCCCGAACCTCCGCCTCGGCCCCCGAGCATGCGCCTCAACCCCCGAACCACAGGCTCGATTCCCGAGCCTTAGCCTTGGAGCCCCGACCCACAGCCTAGGGCCCGAGCCTCCGCCTCGTCATTTGAGCCTCCAGGCGCACGTGCGATGTACGTACGTCGAGGGAAAATTGCGCGGACGCCCCTGTAGTTTCTTGAATTTATAAATATACCCCCGCTAGGGTAAATTGCAGAGGGGTCCTTCCAACTTCTTGAAATTGCATATAAGCCCCTCCAGGGACATCTTTGAAGGAAAAACTTTATTTTATTTACATTTTAGTCCCTGCAAGTTCATTTTAGCATATCTTTCTCATACGAACCCTGCTTTTAGCATATAATATGTCATTTTGAAGCTCTGTTCATGCTCTACCCCTTAGCATAGTTTGTGGACAGATCTAAGGTTGTCTTTTGAATTATTATTTGAGGATATCTGTTGACATATGCAAGCTAATTTTGACATATTTGTGCTACATTTTCATTGAGAAATTATCGATATCTTCTGCAGGAGTTCAGTTGAGGAATTTAATTTGAGTAACTCCTTATTATCATTGTGGATTATTCCCAATAATTTTAATCTGTGCAGGGGTTAAATCGAGGATTAATAATTTGACCCCCTATTTGTCTGATCGAATATTAATTTTGAGGAGCAATTTACATGGAATTTTTGACAGGAATATTCATTGATTAATCTCTTTACCTGCAACTTAGAGTTGATAAATCTTTCTGGACGTTAATATCTTTCGATCTGTGATAATCTCTCGAGAATTAATTGATAAATTTCATTAAGGATTGAATCGTATACTGCACAGATCATGTACTTCATTTCTCTTTTTATTTCTTCGCATCTTCATCATAGCATTCTTTTGTGTTTATTTTCGACACTGAAATTAATTTGCAATTATTTAATTATTTAATTTAATTTAAAAATCACGCAACTAAAAATCATCGTTCCCTGTGTTCGACCTTGGTAGACTTGCCAAGTAAAAAATATTCCATAACATTCAAGGATTGTGGGTTTTTGTTGAATCATTTTTTGCCTCCTATACTACAATTCATCATTATTAAAGAGGCAGATTTCGTGTTCATCAAGTGTTGATACAGTCTTGCTTTTTGTATATTTCCTTAGCTAAATCTTTCCTTTGACAAATAATGTTGATTATGAGATGTGGAAGGATCATGTTAAAACTAGATCATCCTTTTTAATAATTAAATAATTTCCTTTCCAAAAATAAAACTACTTTGAAATGGCAGCAAAATAAGGTTTATTAGATAAATTTCTAAAGCCAAAAAAGTCCATTATTGATCTTCTATTTTATTTATGTTTTTTCAAATATCAATAGGAATAAAAAAGAATTATTCGTAAAAGATTGTTATTGAAAGAAAAAAGGGATGTCGTGACGAGAAGGTGCACACCCAAAAAATACAAAAAATCAAACATGAATTACAACGACCACATATGCTCTCCATGTACGTTCTCTCCCTTAGGGAATATGATTATGTGTAGAAGATATACGTGGGTAGTGCAGAAGCTCAAAAATCAGAGTGTTTCATTATTTCCTCTAAATAATAAAATATGAAAACCCACTTTTTATTACATAACCAATTACGAAGACATCAAATTGCATTTCTATTCAATTGATTACAGTGACATTGAGCTATATACGAAGTATGTTTGTGAAGTGGAGGCTTTGCTGCGAGGAACTTTCCGCAAAGCTCTTCCGTCTTCTCCAAGCATAATATTCTTTGATGAAGCTAATGATATTGCTCCGATATAGTTAGTAGCTAAGCTAATTATTGGAAAGCATAGCATGATGATTATCAATATCTGGAGTCTTTATCTGGAGTCTGCCTTGTAACTTTAGATTTTAGGGGTTGATGAGGAACTTTCATGTATTTATAGACTTAGCATTTAGTTCAGAAAATAGTAGCATCTGAATTAATAAAAAACATATATGATCCTGGAATCAACTGGCTATGTTCGCTTTTATCATCCACAGATGGCTAAGGTTCACTCAACAGTTGATTAGTTAAAAATGTAGATCCTTTCAAAGACTATAGAATATTATTTTAAATGTAATTATAAACTCCAAACTCGAGTTAAGTCATAGACGCACTCACACAAAATGCAAGGATCACATGAGAATATCATGCTTAATAGTGTGGGGCCTATATGTATTGTATGATAATATGTAGGCATTACATGATGATAAAGTTAGCAAGTTGGAATTGAGGTAGATGGCACTTGGCAGTTGCAGGATTTGCCAAATTTATGAAGAGATGAAGCCAACCAGAATACCATCCCAACTTATCTCCATGATTAAATGTAACCAGATATTCTGTCGCAAACCAATGACTCCAACATTTATCGTATAACAAAGATTACCATGATGTCAATTCATGTAGAACCTTCAAAATTCTTAGAAAATCAGATCATATGAAGTCCAACGATGATCTCAGCTGTGGATTTGAATCATCATCGATAAACCAGTGGTCTTAGTTAGCAACATTGTCCATCAACTGAGAAAATTATCCAGCCAGTTGTGTGCCTCAAGATATCCGTGTGTGATTGCGTTTCCATTGTAGGTTTTGACTAGGGGCCACAATTATTTTGGCAAATTATTAATTCACGTATTATCTGCAAATTGTGGGGTCTGATAGCAAAATGCGGTTCAATCACTTCTGAAGGGACTAAAGTGAGAAATGGGCAAAATGTTAGGCTAGATTTGAATATTATCAAATATACAATATACACAAAGTAAAAGATTTTGATTTAAATTATCATTAACTAGATATTAATAATGAAAAGGACCACCTCTTGAACACACACCAATATTTTTTCATGAATAGATATTCAGCTCTGGTCTCAAACTCGCATCTGGATCGTTTGTTGTGGTGTTGTGGCGCTGTAGTCCAAACTCTCCTCCTCCTCTCCCAACAAAGTCCAGAGAGGTCGAGTCGAGGAGGATGGGAAGAGGAAAGATAGATGTGGCGGTCACCGGCAGCAAGCTCCTCAAGTCCCAGGAGAGCTTCCACAATTCCCACCACCAGCTCGTCCCACTAACAGTGTTCGATCGCCTCGCACGGGACAACCTGCCGGCTATGATCATGGCATTCAACCGGCCGACGTCTTCCAACGAGGCCATCAAGGAGGGCCTCTCCATGGCCCTCTCATACTACCCCCACTTCTCCGGAAGGCTCCGCTCCGACCACCTTGGCCGCCCCTGCATCCTTCTCAACGATGCCGGTGTCCGCCTCGTCGAAGCGACCATCTCCTCCACCCTGAAGGAGCTCCTCCCTCTGGACTCCTCACGCCACACCAACCTCACCGACCTCCATCCGTCTATTGATTCCATGAACGAGGATCTCTTCCGCGTCCAGCTCAACCGGTGCTCTTGCGGTGGACTAATCATTGGCTTCACCTACAATCACCGCGTGGCGGATGGACATGCCTTGTTCTTCTTCCTAGGCGCCTGGGCGAGGTTGGCCCGGGGGCTACCCCTTGAGCTCCAACCCTACCATGACCGTGCAGCCATCTCCGCGCCAAGGCTCCCGCCTCAGATCCTGGTCGACCACCTGCAGATAGACTTCAAAGAGGGCTCGCAGACTCCGTGCTCGGCCGAAATCGACCTGCTTCGCGTACATTTTTCAGCCGACTTCATATCCCGTCTCAAAGCGAAGACATCCGGGGACGAGCCTTCAAGAAGGTACAGCGCCTTCCAGTGCCTCCTCGCCCACCTCTGGAAGAAGCTCACGGTGGCGCGTGGCCTTCAAAGGGAGGAGCTCACCACAGCGCGCATCTGCGTAGACAGCCGCGCTAGGATGCAACCCCCCATACCGACGGAGTACTTCGGCAACGTTGTCCTTATCTCCACGCACACGTTGTCGGTGGGGGAGCTGCTTGAGCAGAGCTACGCACAGGTCGCGAACGTGATCCAAGACGCTATAGAGAAGATCAACGACGCCTACATCAAGTCGTTCATAGACTACGGCGAGGTGTTGAGAGGAGGGCGAGCAGGGGTAGTGCTGGAGGAATCAGGAGGTAACGTACTGGATCCGATGGTATATGCGACGAGTTGGCTGGAGTTGAACCACCGTGAAATCAACTTCGGAAGTGGGGCGCCCGCGGCGTTCTTGCCGTCCCCCTCCATGGCCATGGAGGGCCTCATGATATTCGTGCCGTCGTTCGGGAAGAAGGGCCACGTGGACGTATTCGTGGGAGTGAGACGAGAGCAAGCGGATCGCTTCATGCTCCTCGTCCATGATCCAATTTCCAAGCTTTAGTTTCTTCAACAAACAGTAGTGTAATGCTAGTTGCCCAACACCTATAGAAGGCAAGGATCATGCATGCATCATTAGTACCTACTAACCGCTTTATCTATATCATTAGCACCAACAAAGTAGGAGCTTGATGAAATGACTCAAGAGATTAAGAGGATTATCTTAACGAATCACCATTCTCTTCCTTTACACCTCGTGACCAAGTGAGATCATATGCATACTTCCGAAAACAATACTATTCTTTGTCAAATGACTCTTTAGACCTAGGTATTCTTAGTTGCTTCCTAGAGAGGTTGGTAGGTTTTCTTTTATGTAAAATGATATGTAGGCGACATACGAAAACTCCGTCATGGACATAATATATTCAGATCGACGATGTGTTTTTAACACCCCCGCAATGTTATGATTGGTTCTTGGTTTGGGAGCTTATCGACATCAGGATGAACAATCATGTAGTCAGTTAATTCACCTAAAGACAAGTCAGGAGAAGAAACCGCTTGATCTATCAAGTCCAACCCAATATTTGTTTTCATATCGATCATATCCATCCAATAAGGGCCAATCCTGTGAGAGCCTCAGATTGTGAGAACATGAGAGCAGTGAGTGTGAACCATTAGATTTTGCTCATCTCACTCCTCCAATCAACCAGTGTGTGATGAACAGAATCTAATGGTTTAGATTCACTGCTCCCGCAATATGAAACTCTCACAAGATCGGCCCTCCAATCCCAATATAACATATATAACAGCATGTAGAAGTCCAGACACTCATCCTCACAGGAAAGTTGCCTGTAACACAACAACAATACTAACAACGCTGTTACTAGGAAAACTTCAAAAACTACCAACAAACCCAGAACCAAATAATAATATATGCTGTTGTACACTGGAATCTGGTAATACAGGCACACTATTGGAAGCAACATTCACTCTTTAAATGTTGCAGTCTCCATGAGAGTTTGGCCAAGGACCGTTGCTAATAATATAATGACAGATATGATATTCGTTGCTAATTTTGAGTACGAAAACTCATTTCGCAATGAATAATATCGTCGTTATATATTTAACAACGGCTAATTTAGTGACGGATTTTAAAAAAAAACGTCACTATAGCTCAATTTGGTAGTAGTGAGTTTAAGTAGAACTTACAGTATTGCCCTTTCTTCAAAGAAAAATCACTTGATTGAAGATCGTAATTGTTCTTTCACATTTATTTTAAGCGAAATTTGTCTCACTACCCCATTTAATGTGACGATTAGGGGTGGGACCAGTATATGTTATGGGGGGTCATGCCCCCCCCCCCATGATTATTATGTCTCTTGTACAATGTATTAAGCTTTTATTACGACTCCTCTTTAATTGTAGAATCAATAAATGGTTAAGTAGTAGAGCAACATGGTTACTATTTTGGAGAACATATTCAAATCTTATCTCCATCAATTTTACTTTCTTTTATATGATCTATCTAATCACTTCCCAAGTATCAAAATAATTTGATATAAAATTATATTCGAGTTTATTTAATTATCTCTTATTAATTTTAGTACTCCTTGTAAATAAAATAAATTTTATTGTTTCCTTTCAATCATAAGCTTTTTTATTTCAAAATTGCACTTGATAATTTAGCTTTTTTAAGATGGATTTAGAAAGGCTTAATTTATTATATTTATCAAATGTTAAAAATCATCACTAAAAATGCCAATCTATTTGAAAAACTAACGTTAATAATAGATTTAAATCTTACATTTATCGAAATTGAAAAAGATTCATTTTAAAAATATTAATTCTGAGTAAAAATATAGTTTGAAAATACATAGATTTTTTTACTTTTTAGCATACGTAATAGTTGTATACTTGGCTCCTTCTTGGTGAAATTCGTGGTTCCACTACAAGAATTTAGGCTTTTCGGGACGACAACTAGCGACGATTCCACGATGACCGTCCCTATTGATATTTTTTGGGACGGTCAAACGACAACTGTCCCCAATACCCCAATACAGGGAGACGGTCTTTGGGCTATCGTCTCCTTTTATAATAAAGTAATAGGGACGGTCATTAGTGACCGTCCCCTATGCCCTGACCAAGCCACTGGTCTATTTCCACCCACCGGGGGAGCCTTTGGGGATGGTTCTAACAGTCCTCATTGTGCTTATGTTCGCGTTGCGACTGGCCCAGGGACATGGGTGGTGGACCAGAGGGGACGGTCGTTAGTGACCGTCCCCTAAGCCCTGACCAAGCCACTGCTCTATTTTCACCCACCGAGGGAGCCTTTGGGGACGGTTCTGATCGTCTCCATTGCTCTTCTATTGGCGTCGTGACCGGTCTATTGGGGCCAAAGGGGACGGTCACTAGTGACCGTCCCCGATGTCCGGACCAGAGGGGACGGTTGTTAGTGATCGTCCCCGATGCCCTCACCAAGGCACTAGTCTGCTTTCACCCCTCGGGGGAGCCTTTGGAGAAGGTTCTGACCGTCTCCATTGCGCTTCTGTTGATGTCGCGACCGACATAGGGGGTCAAAGGGGACGGTTTTTAGTGACCATCCCGGATTCTCACCAAAGGGAACGGTCAAGACGACCGTCCTCGATGGTCAGATCAAAAAAAACTCATTTGACCTGCGTTCTTTCCCATTTCGCCTTATTCCACATCCCTACCGTGCCGTTCTCTTCGCCGGTCAAGACGACCAAAGGGAACGGTCAAGACGAACGGTCAAGACGACCGCCGCTCGCCGTCCTCTTCGCCGCCCTGGAGCCTCTCGTGCTTGTCGGCCTCTTCCATCTTAGTTTCTGGTGATTATCAACACTCATGTGCGTTTATTGTTCTTTATTTTGCTCATAGAAATATGTATGGGTGTTTTCCCCATATCTATAAGATTAAGATAGAGAAGATGTATAGCATATTTATTTCTCTTCATTTTTTTACATTTTACCCCATGTTTAACTTGAGTCCATAGGATAATTTCTTGTTATGTATAACTTATCCATTGAGTTCATTGTTCTTCATTTTGCTCATTGAAATATGTATGGGTGTTTTTCCCCATATCTATAAGATTAAGATAGAAAAGATGTATGGCATGTTTATTTCTCTTCATTTTTTTACATTTTGCCTCATGTTTAACTTGAGTGCATATGATCATTTCCGTTGAGTATAACTTGTTGTGTTTAACTTTATGCCAATTAATTCACAAAACTTGTTACATATAACTTTTTCCATATAGCTTGTCTTCATATAACTTGTTTGCCCCACGTTTAACTTGTCTCCAAATAACTAAAACATCATGGTGATTATTATTCTGATTGTGCAACGAAATGGATAAAACATGGATGGATAAGAGATACGATGATTTTCAGCGATATAAGAGAGGAGTGATCACGTTCTTGGACTGGGCATTTCAATTAGAAAGAGTTAATAAGAAATTTGGTGATTTTAAGATTTATTGTCCATGTGTGAGATGTAAGAATATTAAATGTAATATTAGAGAGGAGGTTTTAACCATCTTATACTCAATGGATTTTGGTTGCATTACTCCATTTGGACTGAACATAGAGAGGTTATAGATCATTTGCGAATGGATGAGGATATGGATGTAGGTATAGGAGCCACTATACAATCCTTGAATAACATTGATCGCGAGTTATTTCAATTAATAGACGACTTAAGAAGACCTGAGACACAAGACATTGGTTTAGATGATAGGTTTGAGAGCAGTTTGCCAGATGCAGAAGCCATGTTAGCTCCGGGGTGGAAATGACGTGTTTATAATTTTTATTAGAGTTGTTTAAGATGAAAGTAAGGAACGGATCAACCGCTGCAATGATGACAGATGTAATGGCCTTAATCCGGAAGTTATTGAATAATCCTCAGAATTATTCAAAGGATTGGAAAGAGGCGAAGCAACGATTCCGATCGCTAGGTCTGAAATACGAGAAAATCGATGCTTGTGTTAATGATTATGTACTTTTCCGAGGAGAAAATTCAGATTTAGTACTTTGTCCCTATTGTGAGGTTTCCAGGTATAAAGAAGAAAAAACTAATTTAAAGAGGAAGAAGAAGTCGGTCAAGATATTACGTTACTTCACATTAATTCCAAGGCTGAAACGTCTCTTTATGTCAGAAAAAACCGCAAAGTGGATGATGTGGCATTCTCGTTCAAATAAACGAGATGTTAACGGAATTATGAGACATCCATCTGATGCAGAAGAATGGATAAAATTTGATCAGAGATATCATCATTTCTCTCAAGATGAGAGAAATATTCGGTTGAGATTAGCTTCAAATGGTTTCAATCCGTTTGGTAATATGAGTTTGAGTTACAACATTTGGCCCGTGATTTTGATGGTCTACAATCTACCACCATGGATGTCAATGAGTTCGTCATTTATGATGATGACGCTGCTGATTCCTAGTCCTAAAGGTTCTGGTAACGCAATTGATGTGTACCTACAACCGTTAATAGATAAACTAAAACTATTATGGACCACAGGAATACCTACATATGATGCATGTAGGAAAGAAATATTTACATTGTATGTTGCACTGTTGTGGAATATAAATGATTTTCCCGCGTATGCAAATTTGTCTGGTTGGAGTACAAAGTGAAAAATCGCGTGTCCTGTCTGTCTTGAAAAAACACATTCAACTTGACTTACTGGAAGTATGAAGCATTGTTATTTGGGTCATCGTCGATTCTTGCCACCGAAGCATAGATGGCAAAGGGCAGATAGTAATAAGAAATTTGACGGCTTAACATTTAGACACCGACTTGACTTAGCTCGTGTGAATGGCAGCATTACTTGGGAACAACAATTACTTGTACAAAGCAGTTGTTTAGGACGGACATCAAAGAAAAGTATAGCCGGTGGATGGAAGAAATAAAGTATTTTTTCAGAGGGTTACCATACTGGAAACATTTACGAATTCATCATAATTTGGATGTCATACTATTGAGAAGAATGTTTTGAAAAATATTTTGGGAATGTTAGATCTTTCGGGTCAATCAAAAGATAATTCAAGGACAAGACGCGATTTAGTTCAATTTGGTATACGCGAAGAACTACATCCAATTGAATTAGACAATGGGTGGATTACTATACCTGCAGTAATATATACATTAGCCAACGGTAAGCGTGATAAAATTCTTAGCTTCCTTAAAAATTTGAAGGTGTCCGATGGGTTCTCGTCGCAGTTGTCGAGGTGTGTAAATGAAAGAGAACATGAGATAACCGGATTGAAAAATCATGACTGTCATGTTTACATGGAAGTATTACTCCCATTCTCTATTCGCAGGATTGTTGATGATTTTGTCCTACAATCCTTAACAGAATTGAGTGGATTTTTCATAGTATTGTGTTTGAAGATTTTAGATCTCTTGATCTTAAAAAGACTTGAAGAAGACATTGTTATCACATTATGCAAATTAGAGTAGATATTACCACCTGTTTTTTTTGATTTAATGGTTCACTTAATAGTTCATCTAGCAGGTGAAGCAAGGATCGGTGGACCGGTTGATATCGTTGAATGTATCCAATAGAAAGATACCTTCGAAAATTAATAAATATGGTCTTTAATAAGGCACAACCTGAAGGATGTATTGCTGAAGGTTATCTTTGTGAAGAGTGTATTAATTTCTGTGAAATGAATATGGAAGGTGAAAGCGTGTGTTTCAACCGATTTGAACGAAATGATGAAGGCGAAGTCGTGGTGGAAGAGGACGAATCCAAATTATGGGTCTTTCAATCATATGGCAGGCATATGTTCAGTGGTATCTGTCATGTAATATCCGACGAAGATAGAGATCTCATACACTACTATATTTTGATGCAGTTATCAGATATTGATGAATTTTTTGATGAGTACAATTCATTATTTAATGTGACTCGCAATAAATCTCAATTGCTCAATTGGTTTCATTCACGTGTGAAACATTTAAAGGAAATGGAAGATGATAGGTGGAATTTTAACCTTGACATTCTTGAACGTATATCATATTCACAAGTTATTTTATACAAGTTATATTGTGAATGACTACAGATTTAGAACAAAGTCCGTCGACGAGATGAAATCAATGCAAATGTCCGGTGTTATAGTAAAAACAGATTTACCTTCAGGTTTAGACGGCTACTATGGGGAAATAGTTGACATAATAGAGATCAGCTTCACTCATGAATGTCGATGTGTTTTTTTTATGTGCAATTGGTTCGATGTCGGTCACGAGGGGATAGGACACGAAGAGATAGAAATGGGATTACTTCGTTAAAATAATCTGGGAAATTACAAATAAATGAGCCTTTTACACTTACCAGTCAGGTAGAACAAGTATTCTACATTCCAGACAACTTAAGTGATGGGTGGATACCCGTGAGGACAGTACCAAGAGATTTTTTTGATGCCAATGATGATGATGACTTGTTAAATATAAACGACGCATATCAAGTTGAGATACAAGAACATCCATCTGATATTGTAGATGTTGATGTTTAAAGTGTAAGTTCACCACTAAAATTTTTTTCCCAATTGTTTGATTTAATATGTGAAATATACAATTCTTGTTATATCATTTGAATGTTTCATTATATATGCATATATGCCTCCACATCCTATACACATTCGGGATGCACCACCTGCACCATGTCTAGGGAGTGAGACCTCCGATCCTGACGGATCAAGTGGCTCAGCTAGACGTAGAGGCCCATCACAGTGTCGAGTGTTGGACCGACTGCATCCCGGTGAGATACTGAGGGTGCGGATAGTTGGAGGTGATGCTGTGGGGGAGAAGTCGGATGTGTTTTAGAGTTACTTGGGGCAGGTGTGCAGAGCCAGGGTTCCTATCCACATTACAGACTGGTGTTTAGTGGAGCAGTCAATAAAAGATGCCATTCTTCATGATTTGGAGGTATTTAAAACTATTAACAAAGCAAAGTTTTTGTTCAGTGAAAACTTTTTTGTTGCTTCCTTTTCTTTGCAGTCTAGTTTTTTCATGGGATCGTGACTCGGCCACGAATGCTCTAATTTTAGGACATGGCGTGGAATTGCTGCGTAAATATTGAGGTCGTCTGAAGGCCCAAGTGAGTACAATAACTTGGTTTTTCATCTTTTATGTATGTAAGTAATTTTCTTAAAAAAATTTCAGTACTTCGACCAAGAGCTTCCATTGGGGACAAATTTGGCAAATTGTCCTCCAAATATACCCGTTGAACACTGGAGGGTGTTGGTATATATTTGGATGGGAGAAGAACATGTGGTATGATACATATATATGTGTGTATTATATATTATGTGGGATTCTATTATTGAAATTATTTTCTTTGTATAGGGCAACTCAATGTGAAATTCTCAAAATCGAAGTAAAGGTTTCAAGTCTACCCATAAAATGGGGGGAAGGAATACAAATCAACTGAAGGATGACTTTGTAAGTAATCTACTATATGAATTTTGTTTAAATTTCATCCATTAATATATATTAAAATGGTATCGTAAGTATTAGTTATCTTTCCACATTAGACAGTGGAGAACAATCGTGTGCTCAACCGGATGGAAGTCTTTGAGAAGTCTAAGAGTCGCAATGTGGGCGGGGAAGTTCATTGGATAGATCCTGCCTATGGTCCAATTCATGTAAGCTATTCATAACAATTTTGCATCTTTTTTACAATTTAAATGAATTTTGAACTTACTTAAATAAATTTTTAGGAGGAGATGGTCAGACCCACGACCACTGGTTGTGTAGACAACACTGGAACGAGTCAATCGCCTCTTACTCCTGATGCGGCCTTCCTCTAGGCGACCAATCCAGAGCATCAAGGACGAGTCCGTTGTGGTGGTCGTGGTGCCACCATACGGAATTGATATGGAGTAGGGAGCGACTCGTCATCTTCCTCTCAGAAGACACAAAGGGAGAGGGAATTAGAGAGTCAAGTGTCAAGCATGAATATCGAGATTCAGGATTTGCGACAGCAAATGGTAATTTTTAATGCATTCATGCAGGCACATCAATTGCAGCGTCGACTAGCCACCCAACACAAGTGGATAATATCGTTGTGAGGCTAGGCGATGACGATGAAGGAAAAGAAGAAGAAGATGATGATGATGATGATGATGATGACGACGACGACAACGACGACGACGATGCCAATGCGGATGAGGACGACGATTAGGATTACTATAGATAGTTCGTTTAGTTGGTAGGATATAGTGTAGTACATTGTATAATTATTTTGGATAAATACTTTGCAAAGTAGGTTACTTTATTTGAATACTTTATGCTTGAGTACCTTTATTTGAATCTTGTAGCGTATTCGTCATTTCAAATATTTCGTCTAGATATGAATGTGGAATGAATGTTATTTTCTGTATTGATCATACTATTTATGATGAAGATACAGTTATTGTAACAGGTACTCAATGTTTAGTGTCATTCTTTGCAGGGTAAAATGAAGACCAAATCAGAGGTAATGAAATTTTTTTTGTTAGCAGACGAACAAAGGGGACGGTCATCGTGACTGTCCCCTTAGTTATCGTACGAGACGGTCATGGCCGTCTCCGCTACTCAACCTTTTTGCGATGGTTACGAACTGACCGTCCATGTTGTTCTCACTAAGAGGGACGGTCATGACCGTCCCCTCTAATTGACTTTAAGGGAAGGTCACGACCGTCCCCTATGTATACTTATAGGGGACGGTGTCAACTACCGTCGCTTATGGCAAATGGGACGCCGGCTATGGAGACGGTTTTTTGATTGTTCCCTCTGATCAGAGGGGACGGTCAATCTGTCATTGGCAATGAATAATGACCATCGCCTGTTCTACACTTTCTTGTAGTGTTCTATCCCTGGTGATGATATAGCTTTCTCTAAAGTAAAGCATAAGAAGGATGTCATTTAAAAGAAAATTGGATTTTATCATCTCGAATGGCACATGGGAATAGGTTGATTGTATACTCAACTAGTCAGCAAAACTAATTTTAGGAGAAAGCTAAGATAAGATAGATCTATTGAGAGATATAAGATCAGACTTATTACCAAAGGGTCCAAGCAAAAGGAATGTGTTGATTGTATACTCAACTAGTCGGTGAAACTAAATTTTAGGAGAAAGCTAAGATAAGATAGATCTATTGAGAGATATAAGATTAGACTTATTACCAAAGGTCCAAGCAAAAGGAATGTGGGAGAAGGCTTTGCCATTTTATAGGGAAGTTTTCCAATGAGCTCTAAGCTCACTAGGATTGTAATGAGCACCCTCCTTATTTTTACAAGTGTTAACAATCATTTTGAGAAAAATATTTACTATTTTACAAATATTATATCATATTATTATTAATGATTATTTAAAAAATTTAAACCTTAAATTAATACAAAATGATCATTTGTAAACAAAATAGAAACGATATATATAATACAAATACAAATATAATCATTTTTTATTAATTTGAGATTTGTTTTTTTGTGAATGATCGTAGTAATAATATGATATAACATCTGCAAATCAATAAGTATCGTGCTCAAAATGACTGAAAACATTTGTAAAAATGAGGTGCTCGTTACAATCCTAACGAGCTTAGAGCTCATTGGATATACAAAAACACACATGTGCATACATGCATGCATGTGTGCATATATGACGATGAGGTGTGCATCTCAATTGCATATAACTTTGAGTTCATCACATCACATCACAACCACTCATTTGCTACGAAATTTGAAACCCTACACATGTTCCAAAGATACAATCACTTGCACTCGCTTATCTCGAGTCAGATCAATGACTGATGGGGGTCATGAACAGGGGCGGAACTAGTATATAACTCAGTGGGACCATGGCCCCTCCTTAATTATTACATTTCACTTATATAATGTTGTTAATTTTTGATATGGCCCCTACTCAACGTTTAAATATAGAAGCCGTAATTTCAAAAATCAATACTAAGTCTTTAATGGCTTATTGGTAAAACGTTGCGATCTCCATCAATTGAACCAAGATTCGATTCCCATCTTTGCACTTTCTCTTAAAAAAATAGCTCTAGTCACGTGATCTCTCTCCAACCTTTCTTTTGTTTAAAATAATTAATTTCTCCTTTCTTTGTTAAAAAATTTATTTCTACTCACTTTTAATATATTGATATTTTTAAGTATAAATTTGATATACAATGAGATTGTGCCTCATTTATCTCTCCCATTATTTTAATTTTCTTTGTAAATGAAATAAATTTTGTTGTTTCCTTTTAAATATGAAATTTTTTAACTAAAATTATAAAAAAAAATCATCATTGAAGAAAATAGTCTATACATTAGTGAAATTTCAAATAAAATTGAAATGGTAAGTTTATCAAATCTTAGAAACTACATTTGTAGTCATTAACTCTACTTTAAAAATATCATTTGAAAATACATTTTTTTCATTTTTTACTTATACATGATAGATGTATACTCCCCCTGATAATATTCTGGGTTCCGCCTCTGGTCATGAAGACGTAAATTACGTGCAGCTCTGCATCATACTCTCTTTCATGTGTGCATGCATGCGTCTTGTACCATAGATGGGGGTCCAGCCATTAGAGGTTTGTCAAGTATGCCATATTTGTTCATTCTAATTTTGATGATTAATTGAGCATCGTGCACAATATAGGAATTGAGGTTGCACATCTTAAGGAACTTTTTTCTCTGATACCTATGGTAGGAAAGTTAATCCATGTAATTAAGTTACAGTTTTATAACATGCCTACAATTACTAAACTAAAGAGTTCAAAACTCAATCAGAAAACTTGGAGTCATATCCAAGATAACATGAGTACGTAAGGGATTTATCATTTCAAGGAGTAATCATTATGGATTTAATTAGATACAAGGAGAGCATAGCTAATTTCTTTGTGAAAGGACTTGATAGTCCTAAATTTTAGGTTTAAGATGGAAGTGAGACCACTGAGAGTTCGAAAGCAGCAGCTATCCAATCTAAATGAGTAGAGATCCAATAAATTAAGGTCAATGTGATATCAACAAAATATATGGGGAGATGGTTAGCACTCTTTATTGGATGCTTTGCATATGACTCTATTTCTCCGAAGCCTGATTGTTTTAAGTAGTAAATAAAGGAAGTGTGTAGGATCTGATTGGATACAAGCAAGGACGGATAGAAAGGGGGAGCCCCCCCCCCACCCAAGTTTTAGGAAGAAAGTATCGCACTTGGTATAATTCTATGGCAAAGTCCAAAAATAGAATCCTACGCAACTCTCTCTCTCTCTCTCTCTCTCTCTCTCGCACTCTCTAGATCCTTCTCTTGTTGGCCCCTTCTCTCCCCTTCATTTTGTTCTTTTAGCCTTTTGATAACTAAAAATATATATAGCAACATTGCTTGTAAGGTCATGAAAATGTATATTTTTTTATTAGTTAATATTGTGCCTAACATTAAACTTTTGACTCGTTGATAGTACAATCATTAAAAGTAATTATATATTAGCTTTATATCTTAATAATTTTTTAATTAATAACTAAATAATAGTCTTGATTCAGTTATTTGGTTATATTATTTGACCAAAAACATTAGAACCTTTTTGAAATTTTAAAAAAAATGATATGAGAAAAATGAGATCATACTAATTAATAGTAAATAATATTTGTTTTCTTTCTAAAAAAGATAAAAATGATCGAATAAAAAAGAGTAGGAAAGAAATGATTATAAATATATATTCAACAATTTGAATCGAATGGATTTTATTGTCTCTATTCTCTATTTTGCAATAGAAAGAAGAAGGATAAAGAAAACTCTATAGCAGAGCCGTATGCATAAAAAAGATAACATGAATAGTTCAATGCTCAAATTAGTTTTTACTACGATAAAATTCAATCTAAATGGATTTCACTTATAAGCTATTGTTTGCAAATCTTATAAATATACAGAGATAAAATTTATAGAAATTATAGTAATTACAACTCTTGATTATATTATTTTATTGATTATATTTAGAAACTTTAAAAAATAGATTTTTTATTAGTAATGTTTCTCATTGAGAAAGTTTTATCAAAGTTATATACAAAATTTGCATTTTGTTAAGTTTTATTGGAATATATGATTGTACTTGTCAACATATATAATAGTATAAGAAGAAACTATGCAATACGTAAATGTGAACTGGTGATTGCGTAATTTGGTTGTTATGCTCCCATGAGAAATAAATTTTTTATATTATTGTAATAAATTGTTACTTGCAAGTAAAGGAACCAAGAATTCCACTTTGTTGCATTTAAAGAATGGAAAGATATTTTAAACGAGCATGAGGTAATTTGATGAAGAGTTATAACATGTTTTTTATTGTACTTATTTCATATGTTGGATGTTTCTGTTACATTAATAGATGTATGTTTATTTTTAATTTATGCCCCCTCCGATATAATTTTTTGGCTCCGTCTCTAGATACAAGTCTTTTTTGGACGTGATATGAACAATGCATCCTTGTATGATGCCACCTATGTAAGTGTTCTTTTGCGGCTGCCATTGAGGGAGGAGGGTCATGCCCAACAAATTCATGAGAAGGGACGGGATGCTTGACCTTTAATAGGACAATTTTGATGGCTGTTCGTTTCTATTTTTAACAAATACCAAACACTGAAAGAAAGGATCCGCACTCGAACATCAGAGTCATGAACTGCATATCGATTCTCCCATTGATCGATGGAGAATGAGGTGATTTAATCCTACGAGGACTTTGTTTGATTATACGTTGCCAACAGCTTCGTCTGCTCCTATTTTGTGATATATATTCTCTTAAATACTGTTTCTAATTATCTCAATCTACATTCTATTTTTTTTGTTTGTTAAAAATGACTGTGAACGAAGGGCGCCGTCCCTAGCCTTGCCATATCCGTCCGTCATGTTAATACTATGAGGGCAATCTTGGGATGAGCATTAGGTCGGGCTGCCGTACCCGGCTCAAAACCCAACCCCCTGAACCTGGCAAGTAAAAACTAGGTGCATGTGATTTTTTTCTAGCCTAATATAATATAGGGATATGTACACTTAGAACGGTAAGTAGTTTCCCATGTATGTACATAACCCTCGATAATCACGAAATACACGAGAAATCCTGAATAATTACTCTGTCTCACACCTATAACACCTCGTTAGTTTAATCTATTACCTCAACCAGACTATTGAATTAATCTAACCCATCTTCAATCAAACGGCTAAGAATTAAACTAAAAAAACACATCCTCCACTCCAGCCCCCTCATTCCCACAACCTCCCCCTCCGACCACCTCCCTCCTCCACTGCCGCAACAAGTGGCAGCTCCGTAGCCCTCTTCTCCACCCCCCCCCCTCTTTCGTTGCCCCCTCTAAAGGGCTAAAATTAAATTTTTTTAACATTTTCCATCAACATTAACAAAAAAAATGGAATGGAGATTAACACGTGATCATGTCATGTAAGAGTTAAGCATTATTCATGGTATCTTGTGTAATTCGTGTTTTTCAAGGGTTATGTACGTAAATACAAAACTACACACGGTTTTGGGGTGTAAATATCCCTATAATATACAATGCTAAGAAATTGATATACAATATAGATCGAGTGATATTGATTTTATTGTTCTCTTCAAAAAAATCTTGTGAGAAATTAATTTTTAATTCATTTCAATGGTGTATGTTAGTGCAATGTGCCTACCACCCACTGGATAAGGTTCAAATCTCCCCTTATGAGAGTTGCGTTAGGTAGCCTACAGCCAGCGTAAAAAATAGTGCAATCTTTACATGGATTTAAGCAAGAATCCATGTAGCCGGCCCTACTTAAAGTGGGAGAAGACTTTGCTATTTTTTATTTTGAAACGCTTGGTTAATTTGAACATGCTATGTTATTTCGAATAAATCTCTAATTCATGGAACATTTCCTATAGCAAATTATAAGTGTAATCCATAATACTTCTCTAGACCCCTAATAAGAAATTATACGAGCATATTAGAGCTTGACATATCCCAACACTGCAATAAAAGAGTATGTGATAATAGTATTTTTCTAAAGAGATTTTTACACCCATAACCCTGAGTAATTCTGCAATTACAATCATAAATCTGCATAATTGTGAATTACACAACAAACATCAAATAGTCACTCCGTCTTACACCCATAACCCTCCATTAATTTTTCGGTTAAGCTAACCATATCATTGGATTAATTTAACCCATGGTCCATCCAACTACTTTTAGAAAAATAAAAATAAATAAAAAGTGACATCTTCAGGTAGGAGGCGGTGGTGGCGAGGCTTGTGGGTGGAAGGGTCCAGGCATGAGGGACTTGCAAGCGCACGAGGACGCTTCCAAGCAGGAAGCGGCGGTGGCATGCTGCAGGGAGGGGTCGAGCTAGCAAGCGCGGGGTGTGAGGGCTTCCAGGAAGGAGACGACGGTGGCTCGCAGGGAGGGGTGAGGCTCGCAGGCACTCGCATGTGGGGGTGTGGGGGAGGTTATGTGGGCATGGGGTCAGGGGAGGTCGACTTCCACAGAGGTCGGGTGGGCGGGGGGTCTTTGGAGGTTAACTTCCACAGCTCGATCAGGGCAGAGGGGGGAGGCGAGCTCGACGAGGGAGGGTTGGAAGGGGGAAGGTCGGGGCCTGCATGGGTTGTTCATGAGAAGGCGAGGGTCGAGCTTGGGGGGTCTGCCTGGGCTTGAGGGGCTGCTCAGGAGAAGAGAGGCAGGAAGGCCTATGTCCGCCAATGATTTTATCTCCGGGCATTTATTCAATTTTAAACTCTGGAGAGATGTCAGGCCTCTCATGTCTGAAGGTAGAGGCGTGAAACTCTTAGGGTGCGTTTGGTACGCGGGTTAAGGCGAGTTAAACTGGTAGAGGGTAACTCATTTTTGAGTTTTGGTGTTTGGATAGAGGGTTAAACTGGGGGTGGGTTAGAAGTGGGTTTGTTGTGATATGATTGTAGTGAAGTTTGAAAAAGTGAGTAGTTATTGTGATGTGATTATATTGAAGTTTGGAAAAGTGAGTAGAAGTAGAGTAGTTTATAATTTTTATATGATATGATGGTATAATATATTATTTTTTGATGGAATTAATTATGGAGAATTGATTTATTTAATTTTTTTAAAAAGAAATAAAGTGGGGCACATGCATGAGAGAGAGAAAGTGGGTTAGGAGCCCCCATGGGGAGTTTACCCCACCTACCGAACGGGGCCTACACTCAGAAATATCTAGTCGTTGAAGAGAGACAGGAAGGGTCATATTAAGAAGGGATTGCATCTGAGGGCAATCAATTAATGTGAGGGACTGGAGAGTAGAGAGCTCCCTCATAGCCAAAGGAAAAGACTGTAAACATTGGCATGATCGGAATGTCAGCTCCGTCAAAAAGGCGGGGGAGGGTTGGCGTGGGGAGGTCGGGGCATGCGTGGGCTGCCCAGGAGGAGGCGGGGGTCTGGAAGAGGAAGGAGAGGAGGAGGATGTCGGTGGCGGTGGTGGAAGGTCAGCGTGGAGGAGAGAGGAGGAGGTGGTCGACGAGGAGGAGGAGGTGGTGGTTGTCGAGGAGGAGGTAGGAGGGAGGAGTATACTAATTTGTAAATAACACAACTTAAAGGGTAGAAAATGTAAATTGTTTGACGGATACCGTCATTGTTAATGGAATATTGAACGGAAGTTAAGGAGTTATGGGTGTAAGAGTTAAGACTTTTGAGGGTTCTGCATGTAATTCACGATTATGCAGGGTTATGATTGTAATTGCAAAATTTTTCAAGGTTATGGGTGTAAAAATCCCTTTTCTAAACAAGGAACTTGAGAGATCATCATAGTGTTGTTATTAGATGTGTAAGAGGCTTGGACCAACCTAACCCGAGCTTGATCCATTAGTTTTGGACTGAACTTGAGCTTGGACGACCATTTATTCATTAGTTCAACAATTTTCTGAGCCTCGACCAAAGCCAAAGCCTACTATGTTAAATGGGATTGGACGTGAGCCTTGCATGACCGTAGAGAGCCCCCAGGGCAAACTCTCTCTCTCTAAGGAAAATTCTTTCATGAATGATTCGATCTTAACACTTCCAAACTTCCTTTTTTTTATTTTCTATTGTTTATTCTTTACTTAATTAGGGATATTCCTACATAATCTTCTAACATGTGCAATGATCATATCTTACATATTCAGATTTATCTGAAAATGAATGATATAATCCACGTGTTCAAATGAATTTATTCATGCTGCGAAATCAAAACGCATTTGACTATAGCATTTGAATTGTTATATGCAGGTTTAACATGTATACCCCTACACAACCACTCACCTCTAAACATATTCAGCTCAAGATTGATCCAACAGCTCTAAATATAACAACCCAAATGCGTTCACTGATCACACACAAGCCCGATAAAGGCTCCATGAACTCTCCTTTTCTTTTGATGGGAACATAAATCATGTCGACAACGAGTACCAGCAAGGCTCGATCAAAAAGAAAATTGCCACAGTTTGGCTTTCTCTTACAACAATCAAACAGGATCGAACATGAACTGAACCTTCTCCCGGAGCATGTTTGTTACTTCCAGTATATCAGAATCTGGTTCAACGCATAACCCGTCCAACATTTTCTGCTCCCATCCACAATATCCAAAATAAATTGTCAAGGATGGATCTAGGACGTTATACCAGTCTATTGCTCCAAGATGCATAACAGAAGAAAACATTGCTGTGACTGCACTGGCCTGTGCGCCGCTCACTCGATAGCATAATAGAATGGATGAGATAATATGAATCCACCTCCATGAGAAAAAGGGATACAGCATGAAATCTTTAGATTGACCATCCAAAACCTTGTCATATAGCTCCTGGTGATAGTGAGTACCTGCAAAAGGACTTCTGTTATTATTTGTGTAGTGCAAACGCCCAAAAATACGGTAAACTTCACAACCATGCTTGAAGTATTTGCATCAATGGTTGAAGTAAACTATTGAGTAACTGGAAGAAGAAAAATACCATTGCATCAAAAAACTCATCCAAGTCCTCTTTGCTCAACCAAAGTACACTCAACGGCATCTTTATGAATAATATTTAAAATGATGGTGATCTAAATATGACGATCTAAATATACATTTCAAAAATAAACGATAAAGAGTACTGGACACCCATATTAACTTCCTAACCATCGCTGCCTCAAGAGAGGCCCTCAAAACAGCATATCATCAGTATATGGCCATATATGTTTTAATATAATTAGGCTTAGTATTGGAAAAGAGGCAAATGGCCTTGTTTTGGGAAATAATATCTATATATTTGTTATTTACTTTCTTCGTAATTTTCATATTGGTTATTCACCATCTATAGTTCACCTCTGTGTAAATGAGCCCTATGACCTCAGAATAAACATGACATTCATTTCTTTCAGCATGGCATCAGATGGTGATCCAGGACCAGAGCTTTGGTATCTCCTTAATACCTAGAACCCCACCCGCCAGCCTCCTTCCCTTCCTCGAATCATCCACCTCCTCCGCATTCCCTCGGAAGTCGTGCACCAACGCCAAACCAGGTCCCCATGCCTCTTCGGCGGTGCCCAGCATCCCGCAGTATGGCCATGCAACCCTGGAGGGGTACCAAATTCCCAACGATCCCTATGACCGCCTCATGAAGCATGTCCAACACATGTAGGTCACCACCGACGCTCCCTTGTCCAGCACAGAACACCTCCCCGAGTCACATGTGATTCATCTTGCACACTAGTTTTTATACAGTGCATGATGATCTCAAGCAAATAAATCCAATCTGCCTGCCTTATAGCACCTTCGGAGTTGAGGGAAAGAATGTACTTTAGGTCTGCACGCAACATGTTTCCTACATAATTATGGATAAAAATCAGATCATTCTACCATACAGTCATGTCCTCGGTTTCCTTTTGTCATAGTAGAAGATAAGGTTGATATGCATTCATCTCCAGCTTCTAAGGCATTCAAAGGCCATCATGCACCTATCGTGAAAACAGATAAGACCAACGACAAACTGTAGGAAATGCAATTCATGAGTACTATGGAGAGAAACAACAAAGAATACATCCTGACACAACCTGAGTCGACTGACAAGACGCATGGAAGCAGGATAATGCATGAGCACGTGTTTGGCTCTCAGACACCCTTATGACGGAGAAGCCAATGATATTCTACATCAGCCTACTACAAAGGCAATATGGGACATTCTCACCACCATATACTCCCAGGCGAAGAATGAGACGAAGATCCTCCAGCTCAATATGATATCTCCACAACGAATCAGGATGGCCGCCCTATCCATGCTTTCTACTCCTAGTTGTGAGGCACGTATGAGAAGCTTCATAGCTACATGCCCCTGAGCGGTAATCCTAAGTAATTGATGGCATACAGGAGCAACATATTAGTTGTTTTCTTCTTCTTCTTCTTCTTTGATGCCAAAGAGGGGGAAACACGCAAAAGTGTTCGCCCCACATATATTAAATTGTTGAAAAAACAGGTGTAACCTCACAGTAGACAGGATTTAAGGAAATTCTTGGCATGGAAGATTACATTTTCAAGATAGAAATGACTAGATGTGAAAATAACTCCATCATGAGAAAACAATAGAGCCCAGATGATTGCGAGGGGGCAGATCAACTCCTCACAGGATAGAGAGATTCCCGGAAACATAGAAGAGAATTATTGTCTAACCAATCAATATCCAGAGCCAACCAGATAGGTTTTGTCCTCCTACGGTCAAAGAATAGGTGATCAATTGTTTATGCTGCCACACCACATAAAGGACACAGGTCGAAATCACTGCCACACAGCATGGACCAACGGTCCCTTGTAAGGATTCTCTCTCTCCTCATCAATCACAGGAAAACTCTAATACAGGAAGGAACCTTCAAATTGCCAATGAATCTGCAATCTCTAACCATAGACCCTAAAATAGTAAGCGGAGGTATGTCCACACTTTTATAGGCCTTCTTCACGGTAAAGTTTCCATCATTCCAGGTCCAGTGATCTCTCTTCCCTGTACTAGGAGAGAGAGAAAAGCACACCCTGAAGATCCATGAACTCCATCACCCGTTGGTAAGAAAAAACTCCTAGGAACGTAGGCTGACAAGCATTTATCCACCTAGACCTCTGCAATGTGTGCCTTCTGAAAGTCCTAGAGAGCGAACAGACGTGGAAACCTACTTGTCAGAATCCCGCCTCCTGTCTAGTCATCCATCCAAAAAGCAAAAGTTTCCATCCCATGGAACCGGCCTAAACAAAAAAGTCGCATGTGGTAGAAGGGTGCAGATGCCCTCCCAGAAAATCGAGAATGGAAGAGAGGGATGATGGTAGACACCCAGGCTTGCCTAAATACCATAAATGCGTTAAATAATCTGACAGCAAAGATTGACACAATTCCTCCATATTCGGACTATCCACTTCATTAATAAAGCTCTATTCATAACGTCTAATCTAGGAACACCAAGACCATCCTTCTGTAGAGGCAGAGTCATCGTCTCCCAGTCCACAAGATGTATGCTCAACGACTCTTGGCCTGACTTGCCCCCCAAAAAGCATCTCATAATTCTCTCTAATCTCTTCTAAATCCCAACCAGAAGAAGTCTGGATGACGAAAAATACTGGGATTGCAGCAAGGGCAGCCTTGACAAGAACTGATCTCCCTCCCCGAGAGAGAACTAATGCCTTCCACCCAGCTAATTGTCTCTCCATCTTTTCAATAGCAAGTGGTCAATCAGACAACCGCAATCTCCCACAAGGTAGTGGCAATCCCAAGTATTGTATAGGCAAACTCCCACGCGATGTTCCCAGTTCCATGTCGTGTTCCCCTTCTTCTGTTTCTTGAAGGTTGAAAGGTATAAATGTAGATTTCTGCATGTTTAGCTTGAGACATGAAAGCTCCCCATAGATCTCTACCACAACTACCACGTTCGTCGCATCTTGCCCACCCCCTTTGATGAAATGGATGGTATCATCTGCATACTGAAGAAGTAGGATGGAGATTTCCCATTGGCGTATCCACAGGTGGCGCCATGATGGACTACATTGGTTACCATCCAAGAAATAACATCTGCAGCAACAACAAAAAGAAGCATAACAAGCGGATAGCCTTGGAGCACTCCTCTTTGTGGCTGAAGGAAACCCCCTCCTGGCATATTGTTAACCACCACAGAGTAAGAAGTTGTATAATGCATCTTTCCATCCAGGAGATCCAGACATCCGAGAAACCCCTTTTTACAAGAGATAACACAAGAAACGCCAATCTATCGTGTCATATGCTTTTGAAAATCTATTTTCCAAAGCAAAGCACTAGTGCCACTTCTCGTCCAATCTGCAATAATTGTTGTTGACATTGCTAAGTTGTCTCTAATCTGTCTACCTGGGATGAAAGCAGACTGTGCTGGTGAAATAATAGTTCCAAGGACTACGCCCAAACTGTTAGCTAAAACTTTTGCCACAATAAGGTAAATCGCATTAGATGAGGCGATTGATATCAAATCCCCCACCTTTTCATACACTTCCTTCTTTATGAGAAGAAATAATAGTGCCCTATTAAGCATGTTAAAGCCATCATTACCCACAACAAAATCATCGAGAACACCGTCACATTTGGTCCAATCACATCTCAGAATTCTTTGTAGAACATCGAGAACCTATGGACAAAAAGAATGTGTAAGCATGGTAGCATGTTCTACATGCAATGTTGGAGCGCCGCTACCCAACCATCTCCAATGTTTAATCTCTGATCTGTGAGAAATCATGATAGTAAGAAGCCATCTTGTTAACATATATATATTAGTTTCCTCTGTATCTCTCTGTTATTTTTATTTTCAGCTGTATGCTTTATGTAATTTACCCATAGGCTACTCTCCTATATAAGAGAGTCTAGGGTTGATGGAATAAACAACTCTTCTATTTTTCCCAACATGGTATAAGAGCGACAGTCCTAGACCGGAGTTCTCGAAACCCTAACCCTATCCCTACCCCCCACCCGCGTGCCTCTCTCTCTCCTTGCCGCCGCCGTCGTACATCCTCGACTGCGAGTCTCTCCGCCGTCGAGCGCCTGCGCGTGTGCCCGTGAGCCTCTCCGCCGTCGCCTGCGCGGTCTCAACCTCGCGCATGTGCGCCCGTGCCTTGAGCACCCGCACTCTAGCGCCTGTGCGCTTGTGCATCAGTGCCTGCGCGCTACTGCGCCTTAGCGCGCCTGCGGTCCCTGCTCTTGCGCCTTAGCGCCCAACGGTCAGCGCCTTAGCGCCCAGCGGTCCGTGCACGCAGCCCCAGTCATCCAGCGCTAGCGTCAAGACATCCGCGCGCACCTTCGTCGCCTACAGCGGGCACCTTAGTGCCATGTTCGTGTGCTCTTGAATCACATATCTAGAGCGCACACCGTCAACTAAATGGGTTTGGTTGCTTGAAGTCTACACATGCAACTAAACCCTTCTATGTCCGTGTAGACGATCTTCTCACCAGTTTATCGCTCCAGTCTTCTATTTCCAGTATGTCAGAGAGCAAGGCGGATATTTCATCTATAGGCGCCTTTCGTGGTCCAGCGCCTATCGTGAAGATGGACGGTACAAACTATGAACTGTGGGCGATGCTGTTCATGAGTATGATGAAGTCGACTGGTAAGAAGCACATTCTTACCGAAGTAGAGCCTGCTGAGAAGACTGGAGCCAATGCCTCATGGGAGGCAGATGATGCATACGCCAAAGTCTGGTTGTCCGGGACTTTGGCGATCGAGATTGCCAATGACATTCTACATCAGCCCACGGCCAAAGACATGTGGGACATTCTGGCGGCCACATACTCCCAGGCAAAGAATGAGACGAAGATTCTGCAACTCCAGCATGATATATTCACTATAAAGCAGAATGGTCGCCCTCTACATTCACTCTACACATCCCTGCGAGGGATGTTCGAGAAGCTATATAGCTTCATGCCCCTGACAGCCACGCCAGAACAACAAAAGACGTATCGGAATGCGACTATGGTGGGTGTGTTCCTTGTTGCACTTGATCCAGAGTATGAGGCGGCACGATCCCAGATCTTGGCCGATTCTACTATTCCTCCCATGGAGGAAGCTTTTCACAGACTGAGTCGGATCACCGTTCCTTCCACGGCCACGAATCAGAATGCTTCAGCCATGGCCGCCAACAGGGGTCGTGGATTTCATCATCAGACCCGTGGACGTGGACCTCGTGGCAGAGGAGGCCGCACTCGGCCAACATGTACCTACTGTCATCGCGTCGGACACAATGAAGACACATGCTACTCTAAGCATGGATTTCCTGCATCTGCACGAGTCGCTGAGAGATGCAGCGTGACCCCAAATTATAGGGTCACATTTATTTAATTAAATAGTAATCAATTTTATTTACGTTTTTAGCGGTCGTATTGGTCTAATTAAATAATTGAGATCGCCTGTGATCTCAACGTATATTTCGTAGATTTTAATTGTAATTGTTGGTCAATTAATTAATTAGAGTCTAATTAGAGTAATTAGAGGTCAATTAGAATTTGTTAAAGTCCAATTAGGCAAGTTGGTTGTCAATTTTAAATTGTTTACTATTTTTGTAAACCCCTCTCTCCTATATAAAGAGAGGGTAGCCCATTGTTTTTAGGGAGTCAATTATGAAGTGAAATTTGAGTTTATCTCATTTTATCCCCTCCCCTTCTCTCTTCTCCCTCCACGCGATCTCCGCGGTTCTCGTCTCCAAACCCCTCGTTCCGACGAGTTTTCTCTTCTCAACCCTCTCTCTTCTACCAAAAATCCACCAAAATTATATTATTATTTTATTAACGATGTCGTGCGATTCCCGTTTGCATCAAATGGTATCAGAGCATGGCAACCGAATCGTCCCTACGATTCGACGATCCCGTCGCGCATTGGAAGATGCAATATGATTTGAGTTGCATATCTCATGATTCGCGTTCACGCGTACGTCGACACAAGTTCATGAAGCGCCTTATGTCAAGCCTCAAGGTTTAAGCAATTCGTCGGGAGACGAATTTTTTAAAAGCGGAGGAGAGTTGATGCAGCGTGGACTCGACATGTAGGGCCGTCTAATTATTTATATTGTGGTCATTAATTTTATTTACGTTTTTTTTAAGTTGTCGCAATTTTAAATAAAGAGATCGTGTGTGATCTCAATTAGTCTTAATTTGAATTTCAAATTTGGTAGTTAGTCGGTTAATTAGTTAGAGTCAGTTTAGGATAATTGGTTGTCGGTTTAAAGTATTTTCTATTCTTGTAATGTCATCCCTCCTATATAAAGGGATGAGGGTCCAATGTTTTAGTAAGTTCAAGATGTGATAAAATAGAGATTTATCTCTCTCTCCTCTCCCCTCTTTCTCCTTCTCCCCGCGTGATCTACACGTGTTCTTCTCCCAAACCCCTCGTATTCCCGACGAGTCTCTTCTCTCTTCCCCTCGCGGTCTACGCGTTTCTTCTTCTCTAACCCCGCGCATCCGGCGTGTCTTCTCTTCTCAACCCTTCCAGTTTCTTCTTCTCAACCCCTCTATTTTCTTCTACCATCGAAAATCCACCGTCAAATCTATTTCCCGCGCCGCGCCGAAATCCATTTTGCATCACTGAGCAGATAGAGCATCCATCTGTTGCTACTTTGGATCAGCGGTTCGATGATCTAGTTGCCCGTCTAAGGGGCATTATTCCCCCATCTGGCCCAGCACCTACTACTGAGAGTCAATCTGATGCTGCTGCATCTGCCTCTGCGTCTACCAGTGCTTCAGGTAGCATACTTGCATTTACCAGTAGTAGATCGGATACATTACCTTGGATTATGGACTCGGACGCTACACATCATCTATGTGGCGATCAGAGTTTACTTACAGGATATTCTCATATTCCTCCAGGCTGAACAGTGGTCATTGCCAATCTGGTCAGGGGGAGATTAGATTGACATCTTCTATGCATCTTAAGAATGTGTTACATGCACCTGATTTTTCAATGAATTTGTTATCAATCAGTCAGATTACGAAAGATTTACAATGCCGGGCAATTTTTGATCCATCTTCTCTTATTTTTCAGGACATCCTTACGGGCAACGTGATTGATCGTGGCTATGAGCAAGGAGGCCTCTATCGCCTAAATCAGACTCCATTTGCTGGAACCTCATCCCTTCCTACTGGACCAGTATCTCCTCTATTGTGGCATCTGCGCTTTGGGCATCTACCGCTTCAGAAGTTGCGCCGTGTGTTACCCCAGGGTCTTCCTCACACATCTATCCAATGTGAGGCTTGTCAGTTGGGAAAGCATCACCGGTCTACCTTTCCCAGTCGTCCAGGTCGGAGTAGTACCTCCAAGTTTGAGTTACTTCATATTGATATCTGGGGTCCGAGTCGTTTACCTGATCATCAGGGACACAGATTTTATATAGTTATTGTGGATGACTTCTCTCGTGTGTCATGGGTATTTTTTGTTGAAAATTAAATCTGAAGCAGGCAATATTATTATCCATTTTCTGAATGAAATTCAAAATGTTTTCTCCACATCTGTGAAATTTGTGAGAAGTGATAATGCCCTAGAACTGTGTATTCATGTCCTAGCCAACTACTACTCATCAAAAGGGATTATCCATCAAACATCCTGTGCTTATACTTCTCAACAAAATGGGATCGCTGAAAGGAAACATCACCACCTACTAGATGTCACCAGATCACTTCTTATACAGAGTCATGTTCCTTATTCTTACTGGGGTGACGCGGTTCTCACAGCATGTTACCTAATTAACCGTATGCTGTCCTCTGTCTTAGATGAACAGATTCCTTTTTCCCTTATCTACCCTGGTAAGGATCTATTTTCCCTTACTCCTCGTGTGTTTGGCTCAGTTGCCTTCGTCCACCAGTTGTCTCCTGGTACTGACAAGCTCTCTCCTAGGGCTGTCAAGTGTGTGTTTGTTGGGTACTCCAGAACTCAAAAGGGGTACAAGTGCTTTGATCCTTTGCGTAGGCGGTATATGGTCAGTGCAGATGTTACATTTTTTGAATCCGTAATGTATTTTTCATCCTCAGGTGATCAGCAACTACCTCCAGTGACTACCGATGCCATATATATGACACCACCACCACCACCAGTTCCATGTACTATCCCCGTTTCACCACTACCATTCCATTATACCCGCAGGCCTCCTCCAGCTCATGGTCATGACTCATCTCCTAGCTCGTCTAAGGTATGTACTGAAGATACTACTCTTGATGGATCTAATGATATTTCTGAGCAGGATATGTTGCAGGGGCCAGATGAGGACACAGCTGATTTAGATGTTCCTATTGATATACGCAAATCGAAGAGGAGCTGCGCTACATATCCTTTATCAGCTTCTGTGTCATTTGAGCGACTATCTGGGGATTTCAGGAACTTTGTGGTGCCTTGTCAGCTGTAGATATTCCACGGAATTATCAAGATGCTCTGCAGGATAGTAGATGGTGTCTGGCAATGGAGGAAGAAATGGCAGCACTTCAATCAAGGGGAACTTGGAGTCTAGTTCCTATACCTGCAGATGTGACCCCGGTGAGCTGCAAGTGGGTCTTTACAGTAAAGCAAAATGCAGATGGCAGTATTGACAGATACAAGGCCCGCCTTGTTGCACATGGCTTTACACAGACATACGGGGTGGATTACCTCGATACGTTCTCGCCAGTAGCCCGTCATTCTACCCTACGGATCTTGTTGTCAATCGCGGTTACTCGAGAGTGGCCGCTATATCAGTTGGATGTGAAGAATGCGTTCTTATATGGAGACCTACATGAGGAAGTCTACATGCAACAGCCACCCAGTTTTGTTGTTGAGGGGGAGTGTTCCAAGGTGTGCAGACTTCATAAGGCTATCTATGGCCTTAAGCGAAGCCCCAGATCATGGTTTCAGAAGCCTTCAGACTTCTTTGAAAAACAGGGATACTAACGCTCTAATGTTGATCATTCCTTGTTTATACAGAAGACTTCAAGAGGCATTATTGCAATTATGGTTTACGTAGATGACATCTTAATTACAGGAGATGATGAGCAAGGCATAAAGCAGGCGAAAGAGAAGCTGGGTAGCGAATTTGTCACTAAGGATCTTGGAGTCCTTAGATATTTTCTGGGGCTGGAATTTGCTAGAAATCCGTATGGGTTAGTAATGTCGCGGAGAAAATATGTTACGGACATGTTAAGTGAAACAGGTATGCTTGGGTTTCGGCCTGCTACAACACCAATGGACCCCGGCATGATGCTATATGATGATGACACAGAGGAGGTGGACAGGAGAAGATACAGAGAACTGGTAGGCAAACTGTTGTATGTCACGATCACTAGGCCCGATATATCCTTTGCAGTGAGTCGTGTGAGCCAGTTCATGGAGCAACCACGTCAGGTTCATATGGATGCCATACATATGATACTCAGATACCTCAAATCATCTCCAGGTGCAGGTTTGCTATTCAAGAAGGGAAAGGGGATTTCAATCTCAGCATGTGCGGATGCAGACTATGCAGGTTGTCCCAAGGACAGGAAGTCCACCTTGGGGTTTGCAGTCTACGTTGGAGATTCTCTAATCTCATGGAGGAGCAAGAAACAGACGGTGGTAGCCAGATCTAGTGTTGAATCTGAATATCTATGGCCCAGGCTAGCACAGAGATGATGTGGGTAAAGGTTGTGCTTACAGATCTATGTATAGATGTACCACTTCCTATGAACTTAGAATGTGACAATCAGGCAGCTTTGTTCATTGCAAACAATCCAGCATTCCATGAGCGGACCAAGCACATTGAGGTTGACTGTCACTTCATACGTGACATGATTCAGAAGGGATTCATTTCTACATCTCATGTTACTTCAGAAAATCAAACTGCCGATATATTCACCAAGGCATTACTACGAGGCCCATTCCAAAAGTGTGCGTCCAAGCTGAGCATGATTGATATCTATGCTCCATCTTGAGGGGGAGTGTTAACATATATATTAGTTTCCTCTGTATCTCTCTGTTATTTTTATTTTCAGTTGTACGCTTTATGTAATTTACCCATAGGCTACTCTCCTATATAAGAGAGTCTAGGGCTGATGGAATAAACAACTCTTCTATTTTTCCCAACACATCTCTCTTCCCATTTCCCAATCACCCTCAATACGTCTCCCTTCCACTATAGCGGCATACAACAAGTCATATTTGTGTCTCACATTGGCCAAGAATTTAGATTTGGCATCCCCTTCCTTGATCCATTTCATCCGCGATCTCTGTTTCCATTCTAGCGCCATTTTTTATCTTCCTCCGAAATGATTTTCAGAGACTGGTCTCTGATTTAGTTCATTCTCCTCCAGATCTCTAACATCTTCTTCCCTGTCAAATCTCGATACCTCCCTCTCTGCATCTAAACTAGGGTTGCATATGGATCGGATAAAACCTGAAATCCGATCTAATCCATTGTCATTGGATTGGATCGGTTTTGATTTTATAATTCTAATGGATCATATCAGATTGAAATTTTAGAAATCCGTTCATTTATGGATAGGATCATATTACTGTCAAAATCCGATTTAATCCAATCCGTTAATTTGTTACTAAACAAGTAAATAGCAAAGCCTTCTCCCACTTTAAGTAGGGTCGTCTACATAGATTCTTGTTCAAATCCATGTTGAAAGATCTGACTGTTTCTTACGTTGGTGGTTGGCTACCTAACGCAACCCCCATAAGGGGGATTTGACCCATGATCTTTTAGGTGGTAGACACATTGCACTACCACCAAACCATTAGAGTGGGTGCACTATATAAATAATATATAATAATTCCTTTGATGCCATTAGAGCTTATTATATATTTAATTTTATTTGAAATATCTCTCTTATGTGTAAATATCCAAGCCACCATCTTTATAGTTTAAAATATCCTTTCCAACTCAAGCCTTAGCCCAACTCACTGGCCAGAAATTGAAAAAAAAAGGTAAAACTCAGTGTTCACGAAATCGGTCTATGCGGCCGCATATGCGTGTGTGGCACGTTCAGCGCACCAATTTCATGAAGCCCTCCATTATGCGCCCATGGCACTTATGCGGGCTTGCGACCGCATATGCCCTCCGTATGCCCGCTTTGGGTTAAATGTGATTTTTTTATATGTAAATTTTTTATTGTGATTTTTTATATGTGATTTTTATATGTATTTTTTAAGACACCTATTATTGTTCTGAAATGTGTCAAATGTGTGTACAAAATGTGTGTTATGGTATGATTTGTGCCATGGTTTTTTTATTTGTGCCACGTTTTTTATTGTATGAGGAAATGCGAAAGGAAGAAAAAGAATAATATACCAATAAGTTAGCAAACTAATTTAGTCAACTAATAGTTATTTTCAATGCAATATATTGGTATATGAAGAGTTTGGTACTTTTTATGGAGAACCGGTAACAAATATAAAGACGGAGATAAATGACATTATAATTCAACTATAGAGCATTTATACAAATATATTTTCACATATATTGGTATACAAGTTGCAACAAAAGTCGGTCCACTTAATTTATTATTAAGGACATCACATCATCGTATCATGAATTTTAGTAGACATACATAGTTACAAGTCTCACCTCCACATATTGGAGTTTACCAGTTAAAATATTGTCGCTTGAACATTTATGTTTTCTTATACTATTTTAATTAGTACATTACTAGTGTTATTAGTGTTAAATTTCGATTTTCTTTCAGATACTTGCATATTTTGGTGATTGTTGTCAGTTATTATGTGTTAACTTTTCTATTGAGGTATTGATATTTGATTGATAAAGATTGTTTTGAGCTCAATATGAAAGCCATTTTTCTTAGATCTTCTGTTGGTTCATGATTATACATAATTTAGTTCAATTGTAGTCAATTTTGTATTTATCTATTTATTTTAAAATAAAAAATTAGGAAACCACGTAGAACTGCATATACCCCTCATATGCCCCGCATACCGCTTAATCGCTATTCAGTGACCAGTCTGAACGCATACGCATATCGCTTTCCTGAACCTTAATAAAACTAAAAGTCTATACCTAATCCTAAACCCCTCTTCCCAAAGAAACACCTACCTGTGACCCGCACACAACAGAAAACTTTCTCCCTTGGTCCGTCCATCCCCCACCCACTGGCCACACATTTGTCCATCTGATGCCGCCCTCTCCCTCCGGCGAGTGCTTGCCCTCCCTCCTACTACGAGCAGCTGCGCGGGTCGCTCTCTATCGCAGCACACAGTTACGTGGGTTGCGCATTGCTCGTCCCCAACCCTTTCTCTCGTTGTCCACTGCTGTGGGTCCATCTCCCTCCCTTCGGTGAGCACTTACTCACCCCCCAAGTCCCTATTTATATCATCCATAGATATGTGCATTGCACAAGCAAAACTACACAACTGATATATTAATCTGTAAATGGGATTTTCTGGGAGATAAAACTTGATCTTATAAGAGAAGGTCCATGATAAATAAAGTTTTTGTCTGAGAAATTGATTATTTCTTCTGGAATAAACAACATCGATAATTCCGATTAAATAATATTTATGAATAAGCAGATGTTCGCTAACCATGTAACATGCGTTATCCAATGTTCAGTAACCAGTTCCCAAAATCCGGTCTCCAAGAATGCCCTCTCAAATCTAAAAAACGTGCGCAGCATAGTGCCTTCACCCGACTCCCAGATAAAAGGAGTATGGTCCGATCTAGATCGAGTCCGAGACGAGACCCTCAATAGAGGGTAGGCGGTAGGCCTCCACCAACTCCAATGATCCAAAGAAGCAATCAATCCTCGAGCGAGATCCGACATTTCTCCAAGTGTATCTAGTATCAAAGGCATCTAATACCTCTAGTTGTAGATCGTCAATCAATTACGCAAAATCACATGATCCATTATCTTGACCTCCATGAGATCTAGGGCGGTTAGAGGATAGGAGAGAGACATTGAAATCTCCCCCTACTAGCCATTTATTTAACATCCGACTATCCGAGTGATGTTCTCTTTCTTCACGGACTTCATCCTAGAGCACGCTCCTAAGAGATGCATCTACATGTACATAGACACAGGAGAGGAGAACCAAAGAACCATTGTGGCGATCCTTCAGAAGAACTGAAACAGTTACAGTTCTTTTTACTTCATTCACTAAGCTGAACAAATCACTTTTCCAAGGGATGAGTGACCCCCCAACGTGACCAACTGCCCCCCAAGGCACAAAAGTTAAAGGAGTTACGGAGCCCCAAAGCATAGCATTCGAATGTCGTAGCTTCGTCTCTTGCAACATCAAAATATCAATACCCCAGTCGTTTACTAAAGAACCCACAGGCCTTCTCTTCTCCGGGTCTCCAAGACCCCCAACATTCCAAGTAAGTACTTTCATTTAGGAACAGTACTCGAGCCCAGGATAGGGATCACCCCTGCCAACGCTGCTATGTCACTACGCTACTCCCCCTTCGAACCCACTACTACTGAGGCATGCTGAGGAACCATGTTAGCCCCTCTAGAAGGTTAGCTCTCCCCGAACATGAGGGGCCCCGCTATCCTTTTCCTCGCCCTATATCTTTTCTTCCACCGATGATTCGCCCCCTGCCTCAGACTCTGACAAAAAGGCCTTACCAATGTACGACACTTCCTTTGAGATCTCCTGCCCAGCCATAGTCGCCTAGTAGTCAAGGTCCTCCTCGGTTCGAACATGAGAAGTTTCATCATTGTGCAGCTTCTCCTCGAGAAGAAGCGGAAACTCAGTCAGATCCCCTACACTTAAGTCCTTGTTCGAGTTGAGAGTCGAAGGTTCATGGACTTTAATTCGGGTCAACTCCTGGTCCGATTTCTCCAACCGCTCAATATAAGTTGTTGGAGCCCCAACTAAAATACTACTCTTCGCAGACCGACCTTCTAAATGGATCTTGAGTGGATTCGGTAGCAAACATGTGTCATTTGAAGTGTTTCGTGCCCTGAAAAACCATAGAAAGGTCAGGTCATCCAACATCCGGTTACCTCAACCCCAGCAGCTCGAGAAAAGGAACAAGAAAGACCTAAAACTCTAGCTCAACAGTTCCGGGAAAATCACCAACGCCTCAGGAATCGGTCGTTTTTCTTCGAAAATAGAAAGAGTTTGAAATTCAAAATCCTCCCCCGGATTAGTTGCCTTCATCTCCGCCTTCGATTCCCCCTTAGCTAACGCCTCCGATCGATCATCAAACGTTGTCGTCGTGGCCATTTCAGCCACAGAATCTTCATCAACACCAGGTTCCAGACCCTCGTCCTCTCTGTCAACCAAAAGAGGCGGAGGTGGATGGATGACCCCTGCCAGACAATGGAAACTCGCCTTCCCAAGCCTCAGCACGTAAGAAAACTCCCACTACATGGATCTGGTCCCAAGAAAAGAAATCAGAGTAACATCCAGGTCCGTACCCGGCTGGCGACCGTCCGAGAGGACCTCTACCACCTGCCCCCACTCCCGTAGTAAGATTTGCATATCGCCCTTCATTTTTAAAAGGTACATCAGTGACACGCAGGGCATGTATAACCGGTGTGCGTTGGCCCCCATAAGTGTATCTCAACTTTCATCAGATGATCTTCTCCCTCAGGCCTACTTGACTGAGGAGGCCCTCGACTCGAAAGGCGAGACTCGAGAGACCTCTTGCGCAAAACAACCCACCACACAAAGAAAATACATCGCCCCTAAATGAAGGCCCAAGAGAGGTAACGACCATTGCTGAAAGGGGGACTCCTCCCTCACGACCTTGAATGATCCCCACGAGTAACTTAGTTGTTAGAGATCTCCTTAAGCTCTTCGTCAACACCTCCTTGAAAGATACACCCCCGCGAACCAGCGAGGACACACCTTCTGCCTTTGGTCCTTTTGCGACTTGTGTAGGCAAAGTAGAACGCAAGATCATACGCTTGGTCACCAGAGATCTTCTACACGAGACCAGGCGACGGCTTTCACTCCCACAACCAAAGCAGTGCACTACTTTGGTGTGCATCGTTGCACAGTGTCCGATAAGATTGTAACGAAAACATCTTGGCCCCAATTTGCGATGGGAAACCACCCTTCAGCCCTTCTCCGCCTCAGAGCTCCCACGAACCTCACCACCTCTGAACTCCCTCACCTTCCCTTCCTTCCTCCACGACCCTGTAGCCCCTCTCTCACACCTCGATCTTCTCTCGCTCTCCTCCACCTCATCTTTGCCAATTATCAAAATCTTGATGTTCTTTCATTGTTCTTTATCCCCAGTATGATGTTGCATGCATGATCCTCAGCATGATGCCGCCCGCAACCAGCTTCTTACAGGTGCCTATATCCCTCTCGCGGAGAAGGCATGTAACCACCTAAGCAGGATTACAGTCCCTCGTGCTTCTACTAGTCAGACCTCCTTTAGCATCTTGTGGCAGAGGAGGTTCGGCACAGTTCAGAGGAAAAGAAAGTTTCCGTCTTTGCTCGGAGTACACATACTACACCCGTATAGGGCACTCTGAGGATACATGCTACCAAATCATGATCTCCTTGCATCTGCTCATGCTAATGAGCAATTTACACCCACTACAACTCATGTCGATCAGATGTATAATGATCTTGTCTCCTATCTACGGGAGATCATGGGTCCTTTAGCCGGTACTACTAGTGCTCTCGAGGTCTCGTTTGACATTGTTTCCTCTGCAAGCACGTCAAGTACAAATTATGTTTTACCACCTATCACAATTCTGTTATTTTATGATGGGTCATGGACTCTAAAGTGTCTTAGCATCGCTGCGGTGATAGAGAACAGTTCAAATCTTATAGTATCGTTCTACATGATTGATGTGTTGTCATTGTCGATGGACGACAATCTCCTATTACAAGATAAGGAGATATTCAGTTGATGGCTTCCATGCATCTACAGAATGTATTACAAGTACCTGAATTTTCAATAAATCTATTGTTTAGCAGTCGGATTACCAAGGATCTGAATTGAAGTGCCATTTTTTACCATTCTTCTCTTGTGTTTCATGATATACTCACAGGTAAGCTGATTGGATGTGGTTGTGAGCAAGAGGGAATCTCTGGATTTGTACATGCTCCATATACTGGCAGATCTTCTACTCCTACTGGACAAGTCTTTCTATACATGTGGCACCTTTGATCTGATCATCTTCCTCTTAAAAGATGTGTAGAGTCCTCCCTCATATCTCGTCTCAGTCCAATCTCCCCTGTGAGGCTTTCCAGCTTGTGAAGTATCATCGTACCAGTTTTCCCAATCGTCAAAGTCATAGCAATAATTCTTTCTTTGAGATGTTGTATTTTGACATTTGGGGTCCAAGTCATGTTTTTGATAGTCAGGGGCACAGGTTCTATCTAATCGGTGATTTTTCTAGGTTGTATTATGTCTTTCTGATGAAAAATAAGTATGAGGTCAATTCTATTATGCAAACTTTTATCATTGAAGTAAAGCGTCTTTTTTATGTTGTTGTTAAGTATGTTTGCTTTGACAATACTTTGTGATTTTGTGTTGATTAGTTATCTCACTTCTTCAAGTATCTTGGGATTCTCCATCAAACTTTGTGCGCCTACACTTCACAGTAGAACGGTATTTCCGAGTACAAACGCCGTCATCTCTTAGATGTTACCAGGACTCTCATGACACAGAGTCATGCTCCTCACTCTTATTGGAGAAATGTTGTCCTCATTGCTAGTTATCTCATTAACCGTGTGTCGTCTTACGTGTTACAAGAGAAGGTTCCTTATTTGATTGTGTTCCCCGAAAAGGACATCTTCTCTCTAACACGTCGTGTCAGTGTACAACATTTGACTCATGACCATGACAAGCTCTCTCCCAGATCTGTCAAATGCTCCTTTGTTGGCTATTCCCGAATCCAAAAAGCATACTGGTCCATTGATCATGTCAGGATGAAGTACTACATCAATGTTGATGTCACGTCTCTTAGGTACTTTTCTCCAATGGGTGAGTGGATGACACTTCTAAGTCTAATGAGGAGTTTTATGTTCCACCTCTGCCTACATCTCCTGCTCTTACTATGCCATATGTGGTTCAGACTTTGTCTCATGTGTATAATCGCAAACCTCGTACTAGACCCCCATACTCTTATACCTTCCCCATTATCCAGCACGCCCCAGGTAAAGTATGAACACTTGATTTCCACCGATGGAACTGTTGATGTTTCTATATAGCAGGAGACTATAAAGGATAAGGGTGCAACTATTGAGGAGATTGTCATACAAGAGGTTGATCCTTTAGAGGATCTAGATCAACCATGTTAGAGTTGTCTTATTATTAGACTATGTTGTTTATTTATTCATTGAGTCGTATAACCCTTAGGGTCCTTTATGTAGTTCACCTTAGTGCTATCACCAATAGATTTAAACCCTAGAAGTATTGCGTCTGAGGACCTCTAAGGCACCTTAATGATGTTGCTTAAGACACAAGATATCTCCCATCTCCATGATTAAATAAGGTCGTGTAGAACAATTATTGAACTCTCTACAGCTGACCGCTATAGCATCCATTTCTATCGAGACCAAATCCATGTACACTACATCCTCTACAACGGTATCGGTACTTCTATCGAACTCAAGGGCACTAAAAACTATGTGCTTTATTCTAGAGCTTTCAAGGTGTTCATTCACGGTCAGGGGACTTCTATCACCTGCCTGATAAGGGCTCTATAGAACTCTACTCCCGGGGAGACTACTGCTACCACGCAACTAACAACTATCTCATATACTATAAGTCTATAACAAACTCGGTTTTAGTCTCCGCGCTAGCCTGGATCATTCTCCAACATGGTATCGGAGCAACGGTCCTAGACTAGGGTTCCACCAAAAACCCTAGCCCTACCCGCTACCCCCCTTCCCTCCGCGCGCAGTACCCTCCCGCCGCCAGCCCCTACCGCGAGGCACCCTCCAGCTGCCAGGCGCCAGCCCCCACCGCACGGCACCCTCCAGACGTCAGCCCCCACCGTGCGGCACCCTCCAGTCACCGCCAACCCCGTCTGTGGGGCATCCTCCAGCTGCCAGCCCCCTCCCGGCAGCATTCTCCAGCCGCTAGCCTCCTCTCAGCGGCCCCCTCTCGTTGCCTAGCTGCCTAGGGCCACGGTCTAGAATGTGTGACGCTCCATCCTTGTAACAGGGGTCGGTACTGATGCATTATACGATTTGATTTTGACCGAGTTTTCTGAGTTTGAGCCCTCCAACTGCGTTTTCTAGTCCTCGACATCATCAACAATTGAGAATGGTTGTATACGTCTACACATGCAACCACTCCTCCATGAGTGTGTAGACTCAATCACATTTGTCTACTTCCCGGTCTTGGTTCGATTTTTATCTACTCAACCTTCTTTTAATCATGTCAGATAACAAGGGTGACGTGTTCTCATCGTCTGATGCATTCAAGGGTCCGGGTCCCATCGTCAAGATGGATGGGACCAATTACGAGTTGTGGTCCATGCAGTTTCGCACCCTCATGCAGTGTCATAATAAGGAGCACATTCTGACGGAAATCGAGCCAACGAACAAGACCGGGCAAATGCTTCTTGGAAGCAAGATGATGCCTATGCAAGGATCTGGCTATCTGGGAGGCTCCGCAAGGAGATTGCAAATGACATTGTCAATCAGCCCACGACTAAGGTCATGTGGGACATTTTGGCTGCCAAATATTGGCAAGAAAAATGAGAGCAAGATTCTACAGCTACAATATGACATCTTCTCGGCCAAGCAGAATGGTCGACCGCTTCATACTCATTTCTCGCATCTTCGCGGTATGTTTGAGCGGTTGCATAGTTTCAGGCCTATTACTACCAGCACAGAGCAGCAACAAGAATGCTACAATGATTGGTGCCTTTCTGTCATCACTTGATTCGAAGTACGATGTAGCACGTACTCAACTTCTTATTGGTGAGAACGATACCTCCAATGGAGGAGGTATACAAAAGGTTGAGCATGATTGCTACATCATCTACACCCACGACCTCGATTCCCTCTGCTCTAGCAGCCTCTCGTGGCAGGGGGTACTCCACAGTTTCGTGGGCGAGGACCACGTGGCCGAGTAGGAGGATGTCAACGTGGTCCATGTTCACATTGCCACCGTCCAGGTAATTCTGGTGAGAGATGCTATCAGAGGCATGGGTATCCTGCGTCTGCCTGTATTGTAGAGCAGACCTAGCCTACTCCTACTCCTACTCCTGCTCATGATACACGTTTTGATGATATTGTTTCCCGACTGAGAGAGATGGTGACAACTCCTACCACTTCGACTGCAGGATGATATCGCACATGCTGCCAGAGCCTCTTCGAGTTCGTCAAGTATTACTTATGCACTTACCAGTAGTAGCAGTTCAGATTTGTCTGATTGGATCATGGACTCTGGAGCACCTCATCATATGTGTGGCGATCGAGCTCAGTTTACTTCTTACAGGTCTATCCCTCCTGGTAGATCAATGGTGATTGCTAATAGGGATTATCTACCCATTATTGGTCAGGGGAAGATTGTTCTAGTTCCATAGATGCATCTGCAGAATGTTTTGCATGCTCCAGCATTTCAGATGAATTTTTTGTCTATTAGCCAAATTACAAAAGATTTACATTGTCGTGCCATATTTGATCCATCTTCTCTTGTGTTTCAGGGCATACTCACGGGCAGGGTGATTGGATGTAGCCATGAGCAGAAACGACTTTACAGACTTGTTCAGTCTCCGTGTGCTGGTGCTGCTACTATCCCTTCTGGATCTGTTTCTCAATTCATGTGGCATCTTCGCTTTGGACACCTTCCTCTGCAGAAGTTGTGTCATGTTCCCCCACAGATATCTACTCGTACTACCTTGGAGTGTGAGGCATGCCAGCTTGGGAAGCACCATCGTTCCTCTTTTCCAAGTCATCACAGTAGTCATCTGTTTGAGTTGCTTCATTTTGGTATTTGGGGTCCTAGTCGTGTTCACGATCATCGGGGACATCTATTCTATATGGCCGTTGTAGATGATTTCTCTAGATTATCGTGGATTTTTCTGTTAAAGAATAAGTCTGAAGCAGGTCATATTATTAAATCTTTTCTTATTGAGATCAAGAATATTTTTTATGCTAATGTGAAATTTATTCGCGCTGACAATGCCTTGGAGTTTTATACTTTATAGTTGTCTGACATTCTCAAGTTTATTGGTGTTGTTCATCACTTCATCAGACTTTGTGTGCTTACACTTCACAGCAGAATGGTGCTGCTGAACGCAAACACTGTCATTTTTTGGATGTCACGAGGACTCTTTTGATTCAGAGTCGAGCTCCTCATTCATTTTGGGGTGATGTGGTTCTCAATGCATGTTACTTGGTGAACCGCATGCTATCTACTATCATTGGAGAAAAAGTTCCTTTCTTGATTGCATTTCCCGAGGACTTATTCTCCCTTACTCCCAGGATATTTGGATCTGGGGCTTTTTTCCATAATTTTACTCCGGATCGTGACAAGCTTTCTTATAGAGCTGTCAAATGTGTGTTCGTTGGTTATTCTCGTATCCAAAAAGGGTATAGATGTTTTGATCATATTGGGAGAAAATATTATGTTCGTGTTGATGTCACATTTTTTGAGTTTATTATGTATTTTTCTCCTACGGGTGACAGGTTGTCTAATGCAGAATCTGGTGAGGATATCTTTGTTCATCCACCTCCGTTATCTCCACCACCATCTCCTTGTGTTGTGTCTAAGTCACCTACACCACCTATGTCTACCCTGGCACAGTTACTACCTCGGTTTTACATTCAAAGGTCTTCTACTCGTCCCTCTGCTCCTACGTATTTCCCGTCATCCAGCATGCCCTAGGTATGTGATGAACACATTGTTTCTACTGATGACACTGGTACTATAATTGATCCATAGGATAATACACAGGAGGTGTTGGGACCAGAGAACGGAGAGGTTGATGAGCTCGATGTACCTATTGCCTTGAGGAAGCCGCGTCGCAATTGTGCAACATATCCTCTAACTGCGCAGGTTGCCTTGGATCATCTTTCAGGTGAATACATGAGGTTTTTTATGGGCCTCTCAGTTGTTACTATTCCACGAACATATCAGGAGGTCATACAGGATAGTAGTTGGTGACTTGCCATGGAGGAGGAGATGGCCGTTTTGCAGTCTCGTGGTACCTTAAGTGTTATTTCTGCCCCTCCAAGTGCATCTATTGTAGGGTGTAAATGGATCTTTACGGTGAAGCAGCGAGTAGATGGCAGTGTGGATCGCTACAAGGCAAGGCTTGTAGCACGTGAATTCACCCAGATTTATGGAGTGAACTATCAGGATACCTTCTCTCTCGTGGCCAGACACTCGACTTTGCGCATTCTCTTATCGGTTGTTGTTTCACGGGACGGACCTCTTTACCAGCTTGATGTAAAGAATGTATTTCTATACGGAGATCTTCAGGAGGAGGTTTATATGCAGCAGCCACCAGGGTTTGTTGTTGAGCTATGTAGGCTCCACAAGGCAATTTACGGCATGAAGCAGAGTCCGAGAGCTTGGTACCAGAAGTTTTCAGAATTGATAGAGCATCAGGGGTTTGCTCGATCCACTGCGGATCACACACTATTTGTTCAGAGGACACGGAGAGGTATTGTTGTTATCCTTGTCTCTGTTGATGATATTATTGTCATGGGTGATGACGAGCAGGGTATTCAGGTGGTCAAGGAGTTCCTAAATCAACAGTTTGTGACCAAGGACCTTGGCAATCTCCGATACTTCCTTGGATTAGAGATCGCCAGGAACCAGAGTAGTCTTGTGATGACCCAAAGGAAGTTTGTTACTAATCTTCTACTAGAGACAAGTATGACAAGGTGCAAGCATGCTATTACTCCTATGGATCCAAGTACGAGATTATATGATGATGACACTGAGTAAATAGATAAGAGGAGATACAGGGAGTTGGTTGGGAAGCTCCTATATGCTACCATCGCCAAGCCATATATATCCTTTGTTGTGAGCAATGTGAGCCAGTTCATGGAGCAGCCCGGGAAGGTTCATATGGATGTTGTCTATATGATTTTGAGATATCTGAAGTATTCACCAGATACTGGTCTTATATTCAGCAGAGGCACTTCCCTTGATGTGACAGCGTGTGCAGACGCAGATTATGCAGGATATCCTAGGGACAGGAAGTCTACTTCTGGTTTTGCTATTTTTGTTGGCAGCTCAATTGTGTCATGGAAAAGTAAGAAGCAGACAATGGTTGTTAGATCTAGTGTAGAGTCCGAATACAGGGCTATGGCTCAGGGAAGCACGGAGATGATGTGGGTTAGGTCAGTTTAAACTGATCTTGCAGTTGATGTACCTCTTCCAATGCAGCTTCTATGTGACAATCAGGTAGCACCTTTTATTGCAAATAATCTTGCATTCCATGAGCTTACAAAGCATATAGAAGTGGATTTCCACTATACCAAAGACATGATCCAGATGGACCTCATATCCACCTCTCATGTCTCGACTGGAGATCAGACTGCTGACATATTCACCAGAGCTCTTACTAGAGGCCCTTTCAAAGATGTTCCAAGTTGAGCGTGATAGACAAATATGCTCCAGCTTGAGGAGGGTGTTGAATTATTTTACATCTTTGGTGTCATTTTCTATTTCATTTTCTTTATGTATCTCTCATGTAATTTACCGAAGGGTTTTTCTCCTGTATAAGAGAGCTATGAAGTCTCATGAATATCAAGTTATTTCATTTTCTCCAACACTATCCGCAACATCTAACAAATATTTACGAATGTCACAAAAATATGAGTAACGTTTAGAAATGCTGCTAAATGTTGCAATTGCAACGTTTGCATATTTGTTGTTATTTGATGGCAACAAAATAGTGATGGTAATCTGATCTCTTTGTATCGATTTCTCACGTCATCGATTCAAAGATGAGCAAATTTTCATGCTATCTCAGTGCTTTTCTCAAAAGGTGTCTATTACTAACTTCATAGATCCAAGATGTTAAGAGTAAGAACATCATGATATTAACTTTTACCTTATGCTTGTTCGTTCTCATATGACCAATCTACAATCAAATTATTGATACCAATTTGTCAAGTTAAGTTTATCAATAATTTACTAATAAAAAGGGTAAGAAAAACAATTACAGTTAAGTAGACTACATATGAATAGCGGAAATATATTCAGAAAAACAAAATTGGGATTATATGCCGTGATACTAGGAAATGTAGCACGTGTACATTTTGCTAAAACATCTCACAACCATCCTACGAAATAGTAAGAGCAATAATAGCATAGACAAAACTTGACATCCTCCCGCGACAACAGATGGGTGTATCCACTGCAACAACCTCCCGCAAGATTACATCTCTAGACGCAACGTCAGCGTCGACGACAAGGGTACGAATTACAATTCCATTCTTTCGACCATGGAAATGCAAACAAAAGGGGCCAAATCAACGTGAAAGGAACAAATAACGGAAATTAAATGGAACCTCTTAATGTGAAACGGAGTGTCCCTCGGCTTGACGTTGGAGGCGACGCGTCTCTCTCCTCCTCTCCCAGTAGGGGTGGAAGCAGACGAAGTCGTAGACGGGGCCGATGGTCTGGAGGAGGAGGACGTTGACGCCCGTGAAGACCAGCAGCGCCGTCATCGGACGCCTCTTGTGTGGCATCACCATCCTCTGCCTTCAAAACCTAGATTTCGCCTGGAGCGAAGCAGAGGGGAGAAGCCTCGAATCCCTGTCTTCGAGCGACCTCGTCTCGTTGGGCGTGGACGAAGTTAGAAAACGAGAGATGAGGTTTACGGAAAACTGGTGTCCGCTATTTTTTTACAAGATTGGAGGGAGATGGTATTATATTTTGGGATTTTTAGCCAGCAGATCATACGGACTTTTTAAATTACCTCAAAGACTTTTTGCAAAACCTAATTACCCCCATCGACCCTATAAATTACCTCAAAAACCCTCACAAGCTTCAAACAGAGTAATCGTAGGGTTCATGGGGTAAGAGTTGGCAAGTTTACGGGGTCGAGAGGAGAATTATGTTGTCTCAAAGGTCGTGGAGGTAATTGGCAAAGATTATAGGGTTTGTTGGGTAAAAATCCCTTATTTTTAAGGTGATATCAAGCATTTTTATCATTGATAGTTTATGATAAATATATTAATTCTCTCTTTTTGACGGATACATGTATCATCTTTATTTTATAATTCTGGAATATGCATGCATACATGGTTGTATTTTTTATAATGGGTATGGATATCTGTTTTACCGAATTTGTATGTGTATAGAGTCATAGACATGTATCTTGAATAGCCACAAGGTTATAAATACACATGATCATTTCATATATTTTTTCGAATATAGGATAAAATGCGTATCTTTATGCTATTTAGTTATCTAATATACCATTTATGCCGTTTAGCATATTGTTTTATTTGATAACTTATTTTGTTTTATTTCTAGTTTACACAATTTTGATTTAATCTTAGGTTAATTTCAACCTTTTCAAAAGTATTTTCCTTTGTATAAGTTAGGGATGAGTACTGGGCCAGGTCGACCCAATCTGAAACCCAACCCCCGTAGCTCGACCTGGCTCGAGCCCCAAGACAACATAAGCTGGGATTGGGTCTTGGAATGTGAGCCCATTTGTTTTTTGGATTGGGCTTGGGCCAAGGTCTATCCAGCATGTTACGCTCGCTGGCTTGACCTGCGTATAGGCTCGCCAAACCGCCCCGCTATTTGCTAGCTAACCCTCTCTTAAACCTTGGCCATTGGATGAAGTCCTAATCCTACAACCGTTGGATGAACATATCCATCTCAAAGAGTACTCACGATGACAGTCCCACCCATCCATGTGCCCTAACATATCAATCCAGCAACCTCACTCGTGCTCCCCTTGTAAAGTTTTATAAAACCTAAAACGTAAATCATTCTATCTTACATTTCATATTCCACGGTTTGCCTCCTTGAGATCGATAGTTCTTGTACTTAGCACTAACACCCTTGTCTTTGGAATACAAACAAACAAAAATACATTTTTTCTGCTTGATTGGGATGGTCACTTCAGCAACGTTACTCTGCTCCTGGAGTGTTATATTAAGGTGATTCGTCAAACATGCGTATCAATTTGCATGTAAAAACATACATTTCTAACGTGTTGATACGAAGAGGATAATTTCAACATTTATAAGACTGTTAAAACTAGTAATCTTGACGAATTATATAGATGTATCATATTAAGTTAAATTTGGAATGACATTGTGATGATATATGGTGGTCGAAATCGCCCTATGTTTCTTTTCAAAAAAACAAATAAATACAGATAAAAGGGGATCTGTAACATGAGAGTTGCATGCTCCTGAGGAGCATACTCCTTTTTTCTCATTAATTTGTTATTTTACTACATCTAGATATATGTTATACCAACTTTAACATGAGAAATGGTATGTGTCCATCTGTATTCTTTCCCATGATTATATCCTTTATATATTGGGATTTTTACAACACTAACTCTACAGACTTTGTCAAATACCTTTTGACCTTGTATTCTTTGTAATTATCACCAAACCCCAACAAATGTCTTTCGTTCAACACTACAACCCTTGCCATTAATTTGGTTCTTCTTGAGTAGTCAACTTGAGTGAGTTAATGTTGAGTTAACAAAACCATGCCAAAAACAAGGATGGATCCCCCCACCCTCTCTCGCTCTTCCTTTGGAACGGTGAGGATGGTGGTAGAGCCTGAGTCCTCGACCTGAGAACTCGAGAGTGATAGAGGAGAAGGTTCTCTTCAATCTCCATGTTGGGTTTATCTTTTATAGAGCACCAACCAAGGATGACGTCGTCGTACATGAAGGCGAAGCTGAGGGAGGCATCACAGTGGATGCCGACCTTGAGGGTGTTGAAGGTGGAAAAGAGGAGGGGGTTGTTAATGGCAAGGAAGGCAGCTGGATGGAGTTGTTGCTGTTGAAGATGGGGGGAGGAGTCGGGCTAAGCGGGGACCCACCTACCGATCCGGTGACACGTCACCTCTTCATGGTGGGTTGTGGTTGTTATTGATGGTGGAGAGTTGAGGGAGGTGGTGGATGGATTTAGGGCAGTAGATCCTAATGGTGGAAAGGGAAGAGACTTCCTCTTTTGAGGGTCTTAGTGTGGGTCGAGGGGTTTTTACGATGGAAGTGATTGTGCTGCAGGGGCATCCAAGAGGGAGATGAACATGCAAAACATGACGATGGTGGAGTAGATGGCGATGAGGCGGCTGGTGGGTTGGGTTTTCTACTTGACAAATCTCATATTTATCATCTTTATTCCCATTGTTTAGCCATATATCTTAAACTATTCATTTAATCTAACAATTGATTAATTAAAATTGTCATTTTATACCTTATAATTAATTAAATTTAATTATTATAAATAAATAGATTTTTGAATCATTAAATTTATGTATATATAGTTCTCTTTATTTTCTATTTTTTTCATCATTCAAAACCCAATAAAAACTAGTGTAATATTGTACATAATATATTGTATGTTATTTATTATTCAAAAATAGAAAAAATACAAAAAAATAAAAGAAATGTTTTATATTTATAAAAATACTTATAAAAATAATACCATGTGTGTGTAATGAATTTTGATTTCGAATTGTAAATAAAAATTGTAGATCTCAAAAAGATATACAACCTTCATTTGACTTCATTCAATAGTTTAATTATATTTTACAATGATTTTTTCTTTTTTTTATGATCGGGCCACGTGACCCAACCTTCACTTGAGACATGCAGAACCTTTAACATATGATGCCCTTCATCCGGGTCGTTTGGTGTTTTGGTCGGACAATGACCCTGATCCACTCCATTCTGCCCCCATCTAGACCTCTTGATCATATGATCAAGCGGCTCCAGTTGTTGTTGTTGCACTCAAATCAGGGTCGTTGGATCAAGCGATCCAACGACCACTAGTTGTCTTCAACCTCAGGCGGTTGGCACCCAAGCGACACAACCCTTCGCTAAAGTGGTTTTATCCCCATTTCCGTCATTGATCCACATGGCTTCACATCGTGAATTTGGTACCCTCTTGTTTGTCATTCAACCCTCTTTCACATCGTAGCCATCATTTCCAGACTCCTACTCACGTGCGGTAATTGGATGTAGTTGAAACCACCTCCTCTAATTGCATCTTCAATGAACAAAACTACCGGTGAGGGACACTTTTCGCCCTATCCACCTTTATGTGAGAGTTCCTCCGAGCCTTGACCTTCCTCCTGTGGCAGTTAGAGACAGAGAGCGCAGAAGGAGAGACCCCTCTGATGAGATCCACGATTTCCGACCACGCTGCAACACCTTCCCGTCGCTGCTCGAGCTTCGTATATCAGCCGTGTACATTAAGCGAGGACCAGGAGCACTAGGAGCTCCATCCCATGCTTCACCTCACGTCCTTCTTCGTTTTCATGTATATGTAATACATCGGTCTTCCCTTCTTGTTGTTTTCATATATTCATCTGCATGCACACACACTCCTTCACGTTTTTTAGAAGCTCCTCGCCATCGTCACACAACCCCCATCCCATGCACAACCATACGATCACAGTCTTCTCTTCTCTATCATGTATTCCACTTAGACTCAGGTCATCACCTTGCATAGGTGAAGACATGTTTAGGGCTCTACTCTTCCGTCCCGAATGTAGCCATCCATTCCACCTTAGGCCACCCCCAAACCACTTTTGTGCTTCGACTATATCCTTGCTAACCCATGCATTATCCTGCAATGTGTCACTGATCGGAGTCTGGAAACCATCTCCGGTGTCAAGTTCTACCTTTGATGAGGTGGCTATGTTCCTCTACTCTACCCACTGCAGCAATATCCACCACCACCACCACCTCCTCCTTCGTCAGGGCTTAGGGAAGGTGTTCTGACCTTCACTGAGCCTTGAGGAGCATGTAGGAGGAGGAGCAACCTCATTAGAGTGCAGCCCCTAGTGCCACAGCCTACGAAGGAGGAGAGTCCCTGCGACGTATAGCTACCATTAGATTGAGCCCTTCTAGACTCATTCCGACGGTCCAGATCTTCCCCAATCTGCATAGTTAAGTCTCGAGCTCGGTGGATGCACGCCTCACCTGAAGCGCCCACATCACTCCACGTGGCCCGAGCCACTTATCTCCAGCCGAGCCTTCACATCACGTGCCCACGCACGTGAAGTTCATTCCTCACGCACCCTAGCACGTGGCCGCCTATGGGTGTTTGCAACTAAGCCCTATCGGATTATCTTATTTACATTTCTATCCCCACAAGTTAGGGCATTTGCAGATAAGCCCCTTTAGCTTTGTATATTTACATTTTAGTCCTATTTGAACTTATGTTGTTATATTTTATGTGTTTTTGATTAAATCTTTATTGCGAAAAAGCTCATTGATTGTTTATTGAATAACTCGAACATAATTTATCTTTTTAAATAAAATTGGTCACTTTGGAATCGTATTTTTATGCTCTTTAAATCTATATCCAGATTTTACCATTTTGACAAAAAATGGGATATTAACGTATTCGACATTGTGAATGCTTGTTCACTTGTATTCAATTTGCCATAAAATTGTTCTAGATCTTACTTGCATATAAATTTAGGCAAATTATATTTAGTGGATCATTTTGAGCTGATTTAACATTTCAGGAGCATTTCTTGTGATCGTGAGTATTGCTTAGTATTGTTTTGCAACTCATTTTGAATCATCTTGTTTAAGTTGCATATAAAATCTCAAAACATCATGCATTCATGTGTCTTGACCTAGGTTACAATAGATCACTTAACCTATATATATATTTAACCTTATCTAAGTAGACCAATTTCTCGTGTCCATGTGATTGGCCCTGGACTTATCCAGGTTAAAAATTAAAGCCTCGATCTCTTCACCAAGATTCTTATCGAGGTTTTAATCAATCTTCTCAGGCTCATATTACAACAAGATGAAATTAAGATAGCAGAAAGACGGTCGATCACTACTCTGTCATTCCTCCATGGGAAAGGAGGGCCCCCATGCTGCGATGGTCAGATGGCAAGGGCGACAAGCGAAAGGTCAAGAGGGGAAGATGCAACATCAACTCTTGAAGGAGTAGGTGGAGGAGAAGGAAAGAATGACGAAGAATATTGTTTTTTTTGTAATTTAATGTATATATATATATAATAAGGATAATTTTTCATGGATTCCATCCATTATTAATGAAATACTGGGTGGGAGTTAACCACATGGGGTCGTCATGTAAAATATTAACAAGTTTACAGTGGTTATGATATAAGAATACACGAATGAGAAGGTAATTAATAAATTTACAAGTTTTGGTGTAAAAATCCATTATATTCAAATGAGGTGGGGTCTTTGCTGAGTATAGAAAGCCACCCCCAATTTTAACTTCCCTCATGGTGTGTGGATTTGGAAAGCTTATTTGCTTTGAGGTTCCAGATGTTCATAATACAAACATTTCACATGTTTGGCTGCATGTCAAGATTACGGACTTACATAAACTCCCAAGGAGGATTAAATTCCCTTTTCGCAGCCTTTATTTTGATGCTTTCTTAATGCTTGTTCATAAACCTTTCAAGGCTTCATTTATTCGAAAACTCCAGAGCTCCTGAATCTGGAGAAAATAGAAGAGCAGATAAATTTTATATTCCCCCAGAAAATACATTAGGCGATCTGGAAAATAAGACTTGCATCACAGCAAGCAAAGCAACTACCTTCCATGCTTTGCAGTTTGGAGAGCTAGTGATGCTTTGGCTGTCATGTCCATTGTTGTTAAACCCATTATAGGTGACGTTTGGAGTGTTAGAACCTTACTCGATTTGTTTTACAGATGACACACACATTAGATCTACTTGCATATGCATATCATTTTGTATATTGTAATTGACCTTCTGATCGACCATTACTTCTTGTCTGATCGATCAATTGAGCATTGGTCGATCAATGCGTTTTGTTGGGTTGATCAATCCAAATTTAGTATTTACTAATTTTTATGGTTACAAGCTCGGATCCCTATAAAAGTATATTTCTATCCGCACATTTCAACACAACACTCATTCCGAGTCTCCTGAAGTTGTCTAGAGCAGCTCTCTCTGTCTCAAGTTCTTGAGTGCTCATCTTTTTAGAGAGAAGATATTCAAAGTTGCGCAAAGGAAGCATGACTTGATTTGTGGCAAGGTCTTCAAGCTCTATGTGTGGAATCAAAGATCCTTTTGAAGCTACTAAGAAAAATCGATGATTTTAATTGTATACATAATTTTCATCCATTTTAGAGATATATCTATCAGGATCGAGTATCATGAATATCTTGTTGATATTCTCTCTACTGCCCTAACTGGTTTATCTGACAGCGGTATTATTGCTATTATTTCATCATGTAAGACAATTGTTTATCTTGTTCGGCTAACACTGTCCTGCAGAAAATCTCATAGTTCTCCCTAAAGGAAACACAAGGTGAAGCCTCAAATAGTGTTGCAGCTAACCCAGTTTGCAGTAGTGACTTTAGTATTTTGATTTAAGGTCGTGACTTCGACGTGTGATCCAAAGTTGTAAGTTTAGTGGTTGTAGATATCCGCAGAAATATATTAGGATATAACGAAATAGACGGTTGGCTCGGCTAAACGGAACTCCCAAGTCAAGAAAACTTGGGCCGTGGATTTTACCCGCCTAGGTTTCCACATTAATATACTGTGTACTGTGATTGTTGGCTTGCTGATTCTTATCGAGTTTTGTTGCTCGTTCTTATTTTCCTAAAAAATATTTTATTATGTCGTACTCCATTCACTCCCTTTGGAGTATAAGTGATACCCAATTTCTATCATGGAGGATTTCCTCCCTATCGTATATAAAATAATCCATGGTCAGTTAGTAGACAGAAGGAGCGTATAACTCTGTGGACTTAGATTCATTCAACTCGTCGTATGCCACCAAAATCCCCAGGCTATCATCTAAATTGGGCTCTACGAACCTTCACCTGAGGGGTGTTGATGAATCTACGATTCTCATTCTTTATTCTTTTATTTTAGCGTTATCTTTTAGCAAAAACATATGTGGATTTGTGTAAACACAATAACTTCTCATTATGCATGTCTTTGTTAATATTGTATAATTAACACATATTCTTCAAAAATAAAAGAATAAAGAGAAAAGAAAAAGAAAGAGGAGTTATTTATAATAAATACCGACTGACCTAAATCCCTAAGAGAATGTCAAGTCTTGACCTGATCGATAAGAAATAAGTAGAGAGAGATATGATGCATTGTATATTGTACATAACACATATACCTACAAATAAATATTTATCTTACACTCTCTCACACTTGTATATACCCTTAATAATAAAACAAAAATAAAATAAAAATAAGGAAAGATAAAATAAATTAAAAATAAAATCCACAATTCATTGTACAAAGCGACATGTGTGTATATATTATACAAGACTTATTTATATATTTATGTAAATTACAAAGAATTAAACATGAATCTTTTTATATTCCTCAAATTATTTTGTAAGAAAATAAATATATTTTATAATAATAATAGTTTAAAAATACATGCATATAATGCATAGTTATATTATACATGTATATAATACATTATATTGTATATGTTGTACAAATGATGTCATAAAAATAATTAAAAATCACAGAAAATAGTTTACAAAATAATAAACATTTTTATTTTATTCACTTTTTTTTTAAAATTTATTTACTAATTTATATTTAATATTCTTTTATTTTGCAAATCTTGATTTCTGATTGGTCCACAGTGGATTGTTGACCTCCGTCAACCCCGCCTCCCGGCTGACCCGACTTGATCCACCTTCGCCAAACTTGTTTTCTCCCCATTACCCTGATCGGGTCAGGCCTCCATTTGCATCGACTTTTCCGCTTTCCTCCCCATGTTTTATTGGACTTAAAAAACAGAATTGGAAAATTCGTTAGATAATTGATTTATTTATTCCACCTTAGTCAATCGAATTATCCGGTCATCAGGTGCCGGCGAGAAGAAAGCTTAGCCATCCTACAGAATTTCTCGTTGTTGCAACTTTACTGTTGTTTATTATTAATGATTCCTCTTCGTTCGTTGTTTGTTGTCTGTTTTTACTTTTGTTGTTAACCGCCCCCCCCCCCCCCTCCCTCCCTCCATTTGTTGGGGTCTAACTCCAGGGCTTGTATATTGTTGTGTACTTACTTTCCCTTCTGCCCAAGTCTGGTGGGTTAGCAGAGGCTGGAACCTACTTGATGTACTTAAACTCCTTTTTTATGCTATTTGTCATTTTGTCTGCGAAAAAAAGAATCGATTACAAATTTTGTAAACTATAAACTATTGTAAAAGACGATATATCGATTGTTTGTAAAAAATTACTATGTACATGTAGTTAACGTTTTCATCCAACATACTAATTTTTTTGTAATTCTACCTTAATGCACGAATGATGTTAATATATATTAATAAATTTATGTCATAAAAATGTAAAATATAAGGGGAAATGCTAAATTGAGGTTGCTTTCCGCGCTCGTGAAAGACCTTACATCATCTAAAATCGCTCCCGTATATAGACTTTTGCATCCATATCTATTTTAAAAAAAGATACAGATATTATATATCACTTTGATATAGTAAATACTAATGAATCTATGTGATTTCTATGAAATATAATTATAAAAGTTATCAGTGACCATGTTTTTATATGATCGGCATGAAATAAATACATGTAGTGTATTTGTTATATTTGGATATATGTATGTATGCAGGGGCGGAACCAGGAATTTTATCAAAGAGGAGCCAACTAAACAAAACAAAAATGGAGAGAGATAAAGTGAGTAAAGCCAATTTTTTAACAAAAACTACCACCATGGGATTGGAACCCTAGTTCTTTCTAAGAGAAAACAACACTTTGCCAATGAGGCATCAAATATTTTGTGATATTATTCCACACTATACGCTCTATATTTAATATTTAAGCAGGGGCCATATCAAAATTTAACAACATTATATAAGAGAAATGTGATAATTAAGGAGGGGCCATGGCCCCCCTAGGCTATATGCTAGTTCCGCCCCTGTATGTATGTATGTATGTATGCATGTATGTATGTATGTATGTATGTATATGGGGCTGGGGAAGCTGCGCCCGGGGGTGGAGCTAACTAGCTGCACCCGGCCCTTTTTTTCATTGGTTTTTTGCGTTTTTGAAATGAAACCTACGGGGATTTAAATCACCATATATCACCATGATATCATACAAATTTCAACTAAATTCGACACTTCTGTCATCTCCATCAAGACTATCACATTTTAACGGTGTCAGAATTATTGAAATTGATCCTATCTAGATGAGCATGTTAGGAATGTTTGTTTTGCATGAAATTTGAAACACATATTCCATTCAATGAACTAAGTAAATCCTCATAGGTTTTCTTCAAAAAAAATCAAAAATCAATGAAAAAATGCCCGGGTGTAGCTAGTTGGCTGCACCACCCGATGTAGCTTCCCTTTTCCCATATATATATATATATATATATATATATATGTATGAGAAAATGGATCCTATACCCAGGGGTGTAGGTAACTACCTACACCCGGGCTATTTTTTGATGATTTTTTTATTTTTTTGAAATGAAAACTTGGGGTAATTAGATCACTATATCTCACCATGGTGTCATTCAAATATCAAGTTAATGTGAGACTTCCATCATCTCCATCAAGATCATCAAATTTTAATGGTCTGAAATTGCTGAAAATGACACATTCTAGATGAACATGTTAGGAATGTTTGTTTTGCATGAAAATTGAAACACATATTCCTCTTAATATATTAAGCAAATCCCCCAAAGATTTTTTTCGGAAAAAATAAAAAATAATGAGAAAAAAGGTCGGGTGCAGGGAGTTACCTACACCCTCGGGTGCAGGCTCCCAGCTCCCTATATATATATATTACACCGACTTTAATATACAAATGTGTAAATATTCTGTATAAAACTGCTACCAGTTTTAATTTATACATTTTTGATATATGCACACACATATACGTTTTTATTATAAACTATACATGAAACTATACATCACTTTGATTTTTTTTGAAAATATTGTTTTAATATGTATATATATTTACAATAATATTTTTGATATAATCATTGTTTGTAGAATTAAGCACACTATAATTCTTCCACGAGTGAGTCATTCCCTGCATGTATATTTAACTTAATCTATAGTATAATTTTTTACTCCATGTATTCAGCCTGCATTCATTTTATGTGTACGTATTTACAAGGATAACCATCAATACGTGTATTTTTATATGTTTCCATAATTTAGAGGATCAAGTAAATATCAGTATATTATCCATAGTTGAATATTTGCATTCCTGGATGGATACGTTTGCGGCAACAATGACAGAGTTAACAAAGAAGAAGAGTATTTAGACATGAACACTAAATTAGATTTTGAAATGAATGGAATCCTTACTCCCACTGAAGTGCACACGAGTGAGACTTTCCATGTAAAATGGAGTTAGATTTTCGTTGAAATCATAAGTCGAATATGCTTATTTTGCAACATACATGTGAGCAAAAATAATAGAGGAGTAGAGGAGTGGTGATTCTATTCTCCTGTGTATTATTGCACAACAAGTATGGCTTAACGACGTGTTTGGTATAACGAAACGAACTACGATGGAACGGGATTAAGAGTTGATGGAATGAAGCAAGGAATAGAAATGAAATAGATTTTTTTCCATTATGTTGTTCGACGGAAAGAAGGGGTTAAATTATTAAATAAATTATACATACATACAACCCCCCCCCTATATATATATATATATTACTTGTTTGGTATCACAATATTGGTAAAAAATTTTGATCAATTGTAACATTTTCAACTGATAATTCCTCAAAACGACAGATCTTATATATTACTTATTTTTTTCATAAAAAACAAGTCAACGAGCCTTAATTGTATACCAATCAATATTCCTTCATTGTAATCATAAGGCACAACCATTATATTTATAATATGGATGTAGGTATAATATATTTGTCAATTTTAAAATGTGAATGCGAGTACGATTAAGGATACAAAAATTACCTAACATGAAGAATATATTACATGTTCTTATTTGAAATGGATGTGAACGTAAACGAATATGTATTGGATACAAATAATTGAAGAAATACCTTATAGAAAAGCTTGCATATGCATGTTATTGATGTTTAAACATAAAATAAATATACTAAATGCATTTATTTCACTCATATGTGTCAAATACGTTGAAAAGGTTGTAGATTTACGCTAGTATGATTATAAATAAATCAATAACTATATGTGTACATTAAAAGACAAAGAAAATTATACGTACATATATTCTGCGAATACTTGAGCAATACTCATATATGAAACCGTTATCCATTGTAAAATCGATATGAACATGAATGTTAGTACATATACATACACGCAAATACGCACGCACGCACACACATGTATACACATGATGATTCCAATAACAGACCAGAGATATATATTCATTTCTATTCTCTCCTAATTGTATTACATTGTCAATATTATTTTGCATTATCGGCATAATAAACTTTGACTTAGTAAAATTGAATAAAATTGAACCACACGAAACATTCGTTATCTTTTAAGTACAATATCATAATGTTTTGTCAGGATTAAGCACCGTCTTATTAATGGGTGACAATGTTATATTTTGAATAAATAAAATTAAAATGCCAAACAAGGCATAATTAATTTTCATCGTTGATGGAGCGTTACAAAAAAGTGCAAGTTTCAAGGGTACTTTGTTGCCATGATTAGAAGAAAGAATAAAACCAACAGTTTCTTATCAAATTCATTCTCATTTTGTTAAAGCATAACAAGAGGAATAATAACATGGAACACAATTCCAGTTAACAAGTGAATTGTTATTCCCACATATCTCAAATAACATCTTGTTGAACATGTGAGCTCACGATGAGGCATTTTGCAATAAAAGTTAATCATTCCCTTAATTGGAAATGAAGAATAATTAATTTGCGTAATAGGTCCCTGAGTACAACAGGGTTATGTACAATGGTCATCTTATTATCATACAACTGTTGATCGAAAGATTGGATTATAGATGCTGGTGCATGATCGGATATCTAAAGAGTTAGATCGATGACCCTGTGAGAAGGAGATGGTGATCCTTACTCTAAAGGATGTCATTCGATAGACCTCTTGATGCATGTCATCTGCACAGGAATAGAGATTCAGAGATGTTGGATGGGTTAAGCCAAATAGTTGACTTTGCGAGATCGAGACAACTAAGACTTGTGTCATATGTTGTCACGTATAGGCAAGCATCCTCTAATCGGAAACAGATGTATTATTAATGTCTAAGTATGTACACTAGACAGAGTATTAGGTTGATGACCTAATCACAGTGCATACACCAACGAGCTAGTGTGCATACGAGGGCATACAAGTAATATGATCTTTCAAAGGGAACATTGATGTTCACTACTGAACAGGAAGACATTAGCTCACTAATGAGATATTTGGATAAATTAAATTCCAATATTGGTTATCTTCTTTTGGAAACTATATAAGATTTGAAGGATGATATGTGCTTTTGGAAAGCATATTATCGGTTCCAACTCCCAATGATCAAACGAGGAAATTAACGACAAAACCCTGAAGGAGACAATCCAAATAAGATCAGAACTTTGGGTTTATTTCAGGTCTTCCATTATGCATGATGTACGAGTGTTGGGAATACTCGAGGGTGATGTGATCTTAATCAATTGTATAATCATGACACTTTCATCCTGAGGGAGTGATGAAACATGTTTGTATTTTAGTGACTCCACTAAGTAGATTAGTTATCAGATCGTAGTCCAAATGTTGGACATTGATCTGAATGTGATTCGGATGCAATGAGAAGATTGGATATCATCTTCTAGATCAGGATATGAGAATAGATCTCACTATCCAAGGCACTGGACATGGAATATACAATCGCATCGTCCTTATCTCCAAGTATCTGCAATCATTATTGACAATACATGAGTATTGGAAAATTGATAATTAAACTGAATTTAATTATCACTAATAATGTCGTTGTGATTCACATTGTTCAAACATATGTAGAGAGGCATCTAAGATAATTAAATTGGATTAAATTGTCATATATAAGATTAATGTGGATACCACTATCCACAATAATCATGGGTATTGGGGATGTGATCCGCGATATCATAAGTGAGCTTTAATTGTGAATAAGATTCACATTTTATAAGTTAACGTGAATTGTAATCATGCTGTTTAATTAAATATAAAATGTGATTTACATATAATATTTGATGGTTGAATGTGATTCATAAATATCTTAGGTTTATTTGCAATTATCACAGATAATTTGCAAATTATTGGTGATATTTTGTTGATATATAATTATAAGAATATAGATTTAATGTAATGAGATTAAATCAAAGAGATCAGAGAGATAAAAATCTCTCTCTAATTCTCAAGGTGGACGCCACCTCCAAACGAGGAAGGAGGCTATCTCCTTTCCTCATTTTTTGAATGAGGCTCTCTCAATTCCTATTTATTCATGAGAATGAATTATTATTGAGATTAATTTTTAGAGTTTGAAATAATAACTGATTTATTAATTTTAAATTCTATTTTACTTGGAGCACAAATAGATTTTTTTAGTCTCAACCATTAATTATTATTTAGGAGTGCATCCTAGCCATCCAAAATTGCTTAAAAGAATGACTAACACCAGTCTTCTTGACAATCAAGTTGAGGCAATTGTTGCAACAACTCTTTCTCTCTCTCTCTGTCTCTCCAAACATCCTCTCTCTCTCTCTCTCAGGCAGCTCCTTGTGATTGTCCATCAAGGTGTTGTTGAAAGCGCAATCGTCATTGCGTTACCGTCGTGCTGTCGGACTAATCGCTCATGGTTCTCCATATTTTTCGGTGTATCATGCATGTGAAGGAGACATCGGATTTCGTGAGACGGAATCAAGAGGTTGTCCGCTCGGATGGTCGCTTTGGATTGTAGGAAGCACACATCTCATCCGTGCGTCCACAAGTGTTCTCTACATCGGATCAGACTTGAGATGCGACGTCTCTTCTATTAGAGACGCGTGGATCGCGATCACACTTGAAGAGGTACTCCTATTACTTGTGTGATATTGATAAAACGACACATGAATTGTTCCAATGTCCTATCAACTAGTATGACTAGTCGACCAAGATCGGATATGATTCAATCTCCACGCTTCTGTAATGCACGGAGTCGTTGATCGACTCCCTTAAAACATGTGATTCTATCTCTTCCGAGTTCCGCCAATCTTTCTGATGTTTATTTTACGGGTTGCACTCGTCATCAATATATGTTAATTCTTCTACTGCTGCTATAACCATATCTACTTAAGATTTTCAAAATATCGGATATGATATTTTTATCTGGTTTGAAATACAAATACCTGTATAAATACAAATATTAGCTATTCGTAAAAATAGATGTACATAAAATGGTGCAGATGAAATGCAAATAGCAACAAAATTTCTTATACATTTGCTTTAATAAACAAGTTCAACGTGTTTTATTCATGATGCAAGTATATCTCACACACACACACACACACACACACACACACACACACACACACACACACACACACACACACACACACATATATATATGTGGGGTTGATGGGGCTGCCCCCTGGGGACAGCCATGCCCCGCCTCATTTTTTTGGCAATTTTTTTTATTTTTTTTGAAAAATATCATCATGTATGTTCATCCCTATATCCCTCATATATACAATTCGAATTTCGTCAGAAAAAGAGACTCCTACAGCCTCCATCCAGACATGATCGATTTAAAAAATCCTGCGACCATTAAAAAATAACGCCTCGATGGAGGCCGTAGGAGTCTTATTTCTGACGAAATTCGAATGACATATAAAAGGGATATAGGGATGAATATACATGGAGATATTTTTCCAAAAAAACAAAAAATTTTTGCGAAAAATGAGGTGTTGGCAGCCCCATTTCCCCCTATATATATTTTTGAAAATCATATCAAATGTGATTAAAACTAAATTTATAGTTGTTTTTAAAATGGATATATGGATATATGCACAGATATTTATAGACATCAAAGTTATCCATATTCATTTTGAAACATATTCATAAACACATGCCAAATATGCATAACATGGATATGGTAGTTGATTGAATAACATATGTCCCCATATGTATTTTCACGCTGAATCGATATAAGAGACTCCCGGCTGAAATGAATATGCTGATCATCTTTATTTCATAAGAATTATACCAATCACGTTTATAAATGAATTTATAATTATTATTGAAACATACACACATATATATATATATATCATGACAGATATTAATAGATATCAAAGTAATATATTTAATTAAAGATGGAATCGGATAACATGGATATATGAAATACATATAATAACAGATTTGATACAGATGCATTAACACTTGTTTGTAGTTTAGTATTGTCATAAATGACATATCTAGATGAAATGGGTAAACAAACAATATATTTCTTTTGCAGCAATCATGTCAATTATGTATCATAACAAGTGTATAACTATTGGTAACACGAGTAAATAGATACCAAAATAAACATGTTATCAATATTTTATATGCATCCGTATCCATTTAAAATGAATATGCATACATATTTCATAAGATGTACATGTAAATGCGGCGACAAATTGTATACATATGTGCTTACATCCGTTTGTAGATTAAAGGTAGAACAAGAGACATCCATATGAAACTAAATATAATAAATATATTAAAACTTACATTAAATATGATTACAAATAAATTTGTAACTATATTTACATATTAACATAAATATATGGATACATATTGGTACTTATATTAAATCATTAAATTGGATACATAGATATGGATACATATATTTATGATATGAAAGTGATAGCAATATTTATATTCTTTTCAGACATGGATACTGTAACATATCGAATATGGATTTATCTATGCTCATTTACATGCGGAATTTTTAGATTAAAGTGGTAATTTTTTATAGTAAAAAATAACTAGAAAAGTCTCGATTAAATATACTGATACGTTGTAAAAATACATCAAATAAAAAAAATCAAGTCCCAGGATAATGATTCTGCATTATTCTTAACAAAATTCAAAGGAAAACTTAAGGATTTTCGATTGTTTCCACCTATGAAATATAGGAATAGCGTGAGTGAGCATTGTGCCAGGTCGGACCCGGCCCAGCCCGAGGCCCAAGCCACGTATTCAGGTCCGTTCCAAGTCCAAAGAAAATATTGGTCGGGCTTGGGCCGAGGTAGGCCCGTTAATTGGGTTGAGGCTCGGTTCTTCAGTCTCGCACACCACACCGCACGTGATACGATACACGTTTCGGACCCCCGACATTCCCGTCCCTTGTGCCCTAACCCACCCGTGCTCGGTTGCCGGTGTGCCCCCGGCGCTGCCGATCGACCGTGCTCCTCCTGGCTGCCGTGCGCCCGTGATCCCCCTGGCCCTTCCGAGCGGCCGTGCGCTCCATTCCTCCACAGGAACCGCGAGTAGGCGACGCTCTCCCCGCTTCCCACCATCTCTGCCGCTCCTCTCCGCTCCAGCTCTTCCCAGCCGATCCCTGTTACCTTGTCGAATCGCCTCTGCTCCCCACTATCTCCTCCGACCCTCTCCACCCGCCTTCCGACACCACATCGCGGTGCCTCCACCTGGTAATTCCCGGAGCTTCCTTTTGCTGCTGCCATAGTCTATGGTCTATAGATAATTAATATTCCTCTCTGCATCAGTTTCTATGCAAATAATCACTAACAAGTTAGGGATTCATGGGTTTATCTATAGCAACTTAGATATTCACGGGTTTTTATGTAAAGGTTATAATTATCACATTAGAACTTATTATGGATTTAGTTCTATATGAACACGGTGCTGCTACATATAAGGCTTGATCTTTGTTCCATGGGTAATCATATCTCGTTTCTTTTTGTTTCAGCAATGTATTTTTTTTTGGCGAATAGCAGTAAACCAATAAAACGGTTCCTTCGATTTTATACAGGTGTCTATTAGGTTTGGTCTTAATTTGTTGTTAAGGATTTTTATTTCTGTCTTTTCAGCAATTGATGCCAAAACGAAGAGATCCATATATATATCCCAACTCTAGATATAAATTTCCCTAACTCCCGGGTTGAATATTTTTGATCCCATAAGGTCATCAAGTAGACAGAAAGTAACCTGCGATGAACATATCGAATGCATTTTGATTGTCATCCCAAGAAGGGATGAGCTTCATAGTTTAGACAAGGAGTTGAGTTGTGAAATGGGCCTCCGGCCCAAGCCCGGCTCATACAAACTGGGCAGGGCTTGAGCCTTGGCCAAAAAAAAAAAAATTACACGGGCGTGGGCCTGGCCCAAACGATTTGTTAAATGGGCTTGGACCCTTCTGGGTCCGACCCAACCAATTCATGCTCATCTCCTTCATTAAAAGTTATATTTCCGATGTGAAACAAGTAATAGAATGGAAAAGTTCAATCCCTTTTTAATCACATTCTCGACTTATTCTACTACATTGTTATTTCATCCATACTAAACAAAGCGGGCTTAAGGATTTCCCTTTCTCAATGATTTAATTTAATATTCCTTTCCCTTGGTTATCGTCAAATAATCTTAAATAAAGGAACCACCTAAATTTTGAAATGAGGATTCCATTCCAGCCCAACAATTTTGACCCTTTTCACGGGTATATGTGAAAAGATATCTGGGTCCTATGTTCAGGAAAGCGGTATGCATATGCATTTGGATAGGTCACCGAATACTGATTAAGTGGAATGCGGAGGCATATGCGGTTCTACATGGCTTTCTTATTTGTAATTTAAAATAAATAATATCTACGAAAGTTACTTTGAACTAAATTTAAGAATAAATGCGGCCTAATAAATATTTAATTGAAAACAATTAGATTACCACATAGAGTGGGTAACAAACTATCAGTTCCAGAGTAAACATCTACTCCTAAAGTTAGCAAAAATAGACCATATTAGGATAACAAAATATGAGTTCCAGAATATGAAGTATGCAAGTAATAAAGTTAGATGTTTCCTTTGATTTAGATGTTAGTCATGCAACTAATAAAATTGATTTAACAGAATATGAAGACATATTTAGAAATAAAAGTACATGCAACTAAATACGATTTCTAACTTTAGGGTTACCGGAGGCTGATGAGTTTCGTGCGGCAAATGAGTTTCGCGCGGAGGGGTAGCTTCGCACTGCAGAACGGAAGCTTCGCACAAAGGAGGATCTTCATGCGGAGGAGGAGCTTCACGCGGAGGCTTCATGTAGAGATGTGCGACGGAGGAGCTTTGCGGAGAGCTTTGTGATGAAGGAGTTTCATGGCAACGGAAGAGCTTGAAGGCAGATGTGGGGTGTTGCTTGGGAGAAAGAGGGGCATCAAGAGATTGGGTTTCCAGAGAGGGTATCAACATAGAGCAAGAGGGGGGTATTAGGAGAGAGGGTGTTTGGAGACGAGTATTCGAATCTTGCGGATCCGAGAGGCTATCCAGATCCAAGCACTAAGCGGTCGCTCAGCTGGATTATGCGGCCCGAATATTTGCAAATGACACATAAAACACCATTTCAGGTATGCGGTTCGCCAAATGTACCACACATGCATATGCGTCTGCATGTATTGATTTCATGAACACTATCTGGGTCGGTACCCTAAAGTTTGTTTTCCTAGTAAATCTGCGTAATTTGGTGGAAAAATCAAACGAACCATTGCTCGAAGAGGTTTGAAGACAAAATCAAGGGACCGACTCTCTTGGGAGCGTTCATATGAACCCAAAGAGGCTTGGGGGGGCTGTGGACGATCGACAAGTTGCGCAAGAGGATGTTTTGAACATAAAAGCCCTCCTCCGAAGGACCATTGCACAAAAGATGGGGGTGGTTCTAGCTGGGGAACATATTAGTTACTAAATGAGGAGGCTTTATGTGGAACTTTAGGAGACTGGAGGATGTGGCTATGTGGAGTCCCGAGGTTTTATTACCGTGTCGATGGTTTGAGCGGTACAATATGTTCATGTGTTGTTAATATATGATAGGGCATTCCTTAAACAGAGCTCGTTTAGGGTGTTGATTTCAAAACTTTGATTTACTTGGAAGGATCATGGTTTGAGAGTTTTTGTTGACGTTTTGTGTTGAGTGGTTGTAGAAATGGTTATTCTTCGTTCTCAGACTCTCCTCGAGCGTTGACGTTTTAATAACATTTTTAGGGCGGATACCTTCGCGTCTTCCCGCCTCTTTTGCTTAAAAAAATGGAAGAACCATGTAACCAATTGGATATCAACCTCACTTGGAACGTCACCCCGCACACCCGTAGGGTGCACCCAACCTCTCATATTCTCGGTTTACTATTGCTTTATTGTTAAGGTTTGTTCTGGCAGTTGCCACCGCCCTTCTACACGCCTCGTCGCCTACAACACCGCTCTACGCCACCCTTGTGCCACTCTGCCTCGTCGCCTGCAACACCCCTTGGACTTGCCCCTACACCACTCTGCCTCGCCGTCCGTAGTGCCATTTCGCCTCGTCGCCAACGCTGTTGCTTGGAAACAACATGACCCATGCCTCGGTCCCTCGCAGTGCCCTCTAATCCGCCCCACGTCCCTCTACCTTGCCCCAACGTTACCGCTGCAGAACAACGGTCCTTCCTTCATGCCCTAATATTATTAAAAAGGAGGAATTTGATGGAATTATAATTCTTTTTAAAATTATTTCTCTATCCATTTTCTGAATTGGTTAGGGACAAAATCATGCGAGCGTGTAAGCATTTTGAATTTTCTTTTTTGATGAGTTTTATATGCAGTCTGTTTGCCAAATATGATCAAAAAGTTGTTTTACATGATGAATCACTGATGAACGTAAAATTCACCTCTTTAATAATCTAAAATAATGTCATAGTATAGGAGGCGAATTCGGTTATGCAAAAACCACGATCTTTGAATGTCGTGGAATATTTTTACTTGGCAAGTCTACCAAGGTCGAACACAGGGACACGACTACCTAATTTGTTTATCGAATTTCAATTCATGAAGCACAATGTGAGTTAAGTTCAGGTCCATATGCAAATTATGCAATTTAAAATGCAATACTAAGATGCATGCAATTTTTTAATTGGTTTTTATGCAAGTTAAAGTGATGCAGGAGCAAATATGCAAGGGAATTTATATACAGATTAAAGCCTACAATTATACCCTAAATATGTGAGCAACAAAAAAAATAAAAAGAAATCAGAGTCAATTTTGAACACACAGGCATAGCGATCATCAGATCAAAGCAAGATAAGGAGAGCAGGGTCCTATTTTTCACATAAAAAGTCACTTCAATTAAAACAGTGGCAAATGAGACAATTAAATATGCTAAGATGTAGAGGACAAAAAAGGATCAAAACGGCACTAAAATCATGCAATTTGGACCTACGATGCTCAAGTTATGCTAAAAACAATGCAGGGGCATAATTGTAATAAAAATGCAATAAAATAAAGGGATAAATATTGCATTTAGGTCCCTGGAGGGACCTAAATGCAAATACCAAAAACCGCCCGGGGTCCTATGCAATTTTCCCATATACACGGGGACCTTTTTGTAAATCTTCAAAACCTGGAGGGCCTTCCTGTAAAATACCCCAGGCGCACACGTGATGCACGTGTCTGGAGGACCAAAATGCAAATAGTAATTCTTCTAGGGTCCTTCGTGCAATTTACCCAGGTCCTCACATGCTGGGCACGTGAGGGGCCTAGGCTCGGGAGACTCCTTAGGTTTGGGCCACGTGGCTTCTTCAGGAGGTTTGGCTCGAGGTTCGGTGAACCCGAGCCATCTGGTTCGGACCGAGGCTGGGATGTCCACGTGGCGTCTTCATGACCGTCCGATCGTTTCGATCGGACGGTATCTGTACAATCGTCTCCGCCACGAGCCACCGGAGGAGGCTGGGCTCCGGCAACCCGCTGGTTGCTCCTCCGAGTCCCTCCATGCAAGGCGGAGGTCCGGTGAGCTCTTGGAAGCGCTGGCGGATATCTGGGAGACGTGGCGAAGCTTCGATGATGATCAGAGCTTGAATTCCCTGGAGCCTCGCCGGAGGAGACCGAACGAGCTCCGGCACCAACTCCGGCGATTGAAGATCCTGCAATGGTTAATTAAAGCCGAAGCGTGCGGTGTTTGTGAGGTGAATGGAATGGGGTCCTGGGAGGTGGTCGGAGCGGGGGACCAAGAGCTCCTTCTCCGACGAAGCAGAGGAGGAGATGACAGAGTGTGACATGGTCGTGGAGAGGGGAAGGTGCTGTCGGAGGGGGTTGGCGATAATGCTGGTGTCGAGCGGAGGATGTAAGGTGGTTAAATGAGGGTGACTGTGAGTTGTGGAGTCGGGAAAAATCGAAGAAAATAGAAACAAAATTCACCTCGCCGGAGCGAGGTGTTGGTGGAGGGGAAAGGCCTGGGTTGGGCTTCAGATGAAGCCCTGGGTCTTCGCACGACAGGACCGACCTCTCCCTGGTGCTCGGCGGCGTATAATGCCGACCGCTACGTAGCCGGAGGCCACAGCTCACACCGGGGAGGTCCGGCCATGATCGCCTCGAATAGACCGTCCTCCGCTGTCACCGGAGGCGGATGAAGCTAGGACGGACTCCCGTAGATGGTGGATCAGCGGCTACGGTGGAGGAGGAAGGGGATTTATAGGTGACGACGGTCGGCGGTTACATGATGATGGGGGGTTTCGTCAGAGGTTTTAACGGCGAAGCAATGATGGTGAAAGTGTTGTGGAGGTTGCGCGAAGGAGGCGGGGGAGTGGGCTGTGAGTGGGAGGCGTTATGATCCAACGGCTGGGAGTGGAGCGCGCGCGGAGGGCCTCGATCAGATCCTTAGGATCTGATCGTGTGGTGGAGGAATGTGCGCTAAAGAGCGGCCCAGATGGAGCGATGTGGTAGATCGAACGGCGAGGGTTAAAGGGGGACGTGGCGCATTGAGGGACGTTGGATAGGATACGATCGAGTGGCTGTGGATGAGGGAAGATGTGGCAGGTTGATAGGCGATGGATGAGGAGGTGATCGGACGGATGTAGATGGGGCGCGAGGTAATGGTGGGGATCTGATCTGAGATCAGATCCAAGGGCTAGAATTGGGCGAAGGCTGAACGGTTCAGATGAAGGCGGAATGGAGGAGATCGGATGGTCAGGAAAGAGCGCCGGGTGGCGAGAGGGGAGACGGGCCACGTGGGTGCTCCAGAGAGCGCCACGTGGCCCAATCAGAAAAATTCAAATAAAAATACAAAGATAAATAGAAAAGAAATAGTTAGAGGCCGAATTAGGAAAAAGTCAAAACATGAAAGTTGCTCGTCTCGACGAAATCTACAACTTTCATGTTGGTCAAAAGGCCAAAAAAGGTCATTTGTACAAAAGGTATTTTTGGGGGTATTTTTAGGGGAATAAAAACACCGAGTTTGTGGTTTTGAGATGTTTTTGTATTTTTGAGGCTTTTCAAAGGTCAGTGATTTATAGACAATTATTCTCCCTTATTTTTAGGGGTTTTTGAGGATAAAATAATTACAAGAAAAATAAAGGAATTAAATACAACAATTTAATGGTAAATTATATACAATATAATACATGATAATAATAAAGAATTAAAGGGTATTTTTATTGGATTAGTTAAGCAGGGGTTTTAATTAGCGGCTTTTAGCATGATGAATACGAGATTCATCAATCACTATAATATTGGTCTTGATTACGTCGGGGATAAAGATTACGACAACTACTCAGATTAATTAAAATTTGAATTTTATATATTGACACATTAATTATTGAACGATCACCTTGTTGTAGTTATGATCAATCACCAATAAAAAAGCTCATATATAGAAACAGGGAAGTAGTAAAAAACATAAAAAGAACATGGTTAGTTTTTGAATTATTATCATAGTATGATTCCTACTAGTGACGTGTTGCATCGCCAGAATGCAATGAGAAATTGGCAAGAGCCGCTACATCGCTACTTGGATGTAGTTTACAATTTGCAAGGGTTCTTGCATTAGGAATGCATGCGAATAATAATCTAGTTTCGCTATATCGTCGCTTGGATGCAATTCAAGTGCTCTCGTATGATGGACACATGCGAGTAAAAAAGTTAGTCAAGAAGAGGTTGCAAAAAAATGGGTATATGTAGTTGGAATATTTACATTTTGACTGGCAAATTGATGGAGATAGTAGATACGATTGAAAGAAGGAGGATTCGGATACCATGTCTCCAAGAGACAAAATGAGTTTGAGAGAAAGCAAGAAAGATCGAAAAGACATGCGTTAAATTATGGTATTCATGTAAAGAGAGGGATAAAAGTGGTGTTGGCATGGTTGTTCATAATGTTTTGAAGGATAGTGTGGTTGATATGCAAAGATTTATGATTGGATTATTTTGTTAACATTGGTACTGGAAGAAGTTATGAATATAATCTTAGCTTATACGCCACAAGTTGGTTTAGAGGAAAGGATTAAATGAGCTTTTTGGGAGAACTTGGATAAGATTTTACAACGAATCCCACAAAGAGAGATGGTTTGCCTAGGTGGAGATCGTAATAGACATGTGGGGAAGGATGCTTCAAGGTATACTATTGACCTATTGTTCATGGAGGCCATGACTTCGGGGATAGATTTGAAGCAGGAAAAGTCTTCTTGGATTTTGTAATGGCTTATGACCTTTTCGTTCCAAAAAACACTCTCTTCATGAAGAGAGGAGCATTTGATTACTTTTAGGAATAACCCGACTAATATATATATATATATAGAGAGAGAGAAAGAGAGATTACGTTGCGATCAGGGGAAGAGATCGGTTATTGTTGCAGAGACTGCAGAGTAATCCCAGGAGAGAGTTTGACATCTCAACACAGCTTGCTAGTCTTGGACGTGCAAATAAAAGGGTTGGCAAAGAAGATGATGGTTCCCAAGATCATTAGAACTAAATGGTGGAATCTTTAATTGAAGCATTCAAGCTTCAAGGAGAAGGTTTTAGAAGACGGAAGTGCAAATGAAATGTGGAAGGCGGTTGCATCTTATATCCAAAAGGTAGCCAAAGAGATGCTAGGTGGGACATACGGAGGATTTACAAGCCTAAATATGACTTGGTGGTGGAGTGAAGGTGTACAAGAGAAGCTTAAAATCAAAAGAATTTGCTTTAAAGGTATGTATAAGGATAGAACCATGGATACCGTCGTAAACTACAAAATAGCGAAGGAAGCAAAGGCTGTAAGTGAAGCCAAGTCGAAAACTTATGAAGGTTTGTACAAAAAGCTTGATTCGAAGGAGGGTCAGAAGGATATATTCTGATTGAGCAAAGCAAGAGAAAGCAAGACCAAAGATCTTTCTCAAGTGAGATCTACCAAGGATGAGGAAGGACATGTGCTTGCTACTCAAAAGGATATATAAACTAGATAGAAGCAATATTTCCATAAGCATTTCATTGGGGAATAAAGAGATTACTTTGGGAGATCTTGCTGGTAGCGAATGTTACCTGAATCGTGCAAGCTATAAATGGATTTAAAGGAAGTAGAGGAGGCTTTAAAGGTTATGAAACATGAGAAAGGGGCTAGGACCTGATGGCATTCCAATAGAAGTTCGGAGAGTTCTAGGTGAACTGGGATTCGATTTGGCTCACAAATTTTTTTAATGCTAATCGTCGAAGTAAGAAAATATCTGAAGAATGTAGAAGAAGCATTGTGGTGCCTCTTTATAAGAATAAACGAGACATTCAAAATTATTTGAATATAAGTATCAATCTGATGGGTCATACATACTATGAAAATTTGGGAACGTGTGATCGAAAGAAGGTTGAGGCAAGTTTCCAAAGTAACTAAAAATCAATTCGGATTCATGCCAGGTCGCTCAACTATTGAAGCTATCCACTTGTTGTGGAGAACAATGGAGATTTACAGAGCTAAAAAGAAGAACCTCTATATGATTTTTATTAATTTGGAAAAGGCTTATGATTCGTTCTTAAAGGAGATTTTGTGGAGAGTTTCGAAGAAGAGACAAGTACCTATCCAATATATTAACCTTATAAGGGATATGTATGACTAGGCTTCATCTTGTATAAGGATCCAATTTGGGAAGATTGACTATTTTAACACCAGCATCGATTTGCATCAAGGTTTAGCTTTGAGTACATTACCTTTTACTTTGATTATGGACGAGTTGATTGGTCACATTCATGATGAGATACCTATAATATTGTGTTGATTGATGAGACAAGATATGGAGTAAATGAGAAGCTGGAGGTTAGGAGACATGCCCTAGAGACTAAAGGTGCGTTTGGTTAGCGCGTTAAGGCGGGTTAAACTGGTAGGGGATAACCTGTTTTTAGGTTTTGGTGTTTGGATAGAGGGTTAAACTGAGGGTGGGTTAGAAGTGGGTTTGTTGTGATATGATTGTATTGAAGTTTGAAAAAGTGAGTAGTTATTGTGATGTGATTGTATTGAAGTTTAGAAAAGTGAGTAGAAGTGGAGTAGTTTATAATTTTTATATGATATGATGGTGTAATATTGGTCTCCTGGGTAGGACGGCTATATGTTTGCGCAGTGGAGGCGGGGTACCATGCCTCACGGTCGTTATCATGGGTGCCTTACTTTTCATCCTGGCTTGGAATTTTGTGCTTGTGCGTTTGTAAAACCTCTTTACGCCGTTTTGAATAAATTGGGGTGAACATCAACGAATGTGTCCCCCTTTGCTGAGTTTAAAAAAAATGATGGTGTAATATATTATTTTTTGATAGGATTGATGATGTAAAATTGATTTATTTAATTTTTTAAAAAAGGAATAAAGTGGGGCCTACATGAGAGAGAGTGAGGGTGGGTTAAGGGGGGTTAGCTCCCCAAAGGGGAGTTTAACCCCCTTACCGAACGGTACCTAAAGGATTTCATATAAGTAGGGCTAAGATTGAATATATGGAGTACACATTTGATGGAAACAACAGTGAAGGACTCGAGGTGAAGAGTGGAGATGATAACATTTAGAAGAAAGATTCTTTTAGAGACTTGGAATTTATTTTATAACATGATGGGGAAATTGATAGAGATGTTATTCATAGCATAAATACAAGTTGTCTAAAGTGGAGAGGAGCATCCATTGTTCTTTGTGATAAGAAAATCCATTTCAAAGTCAAAGGAAAGTATTATAAAGTAGCCATGAGATCTGCTATGCGTTATGGATCAGAATGTTGGTCTGTGAACCAGAGACATTTGTAGAGAATGACAGTAGCAACAATGAAAATGCTAAGGTGGATATGTGGTCTTACATGAAAAGATCGGATTTAGAATGATGCGATCGGAAGGAAAGTTGGTGTAGCTCTTATAGAGGATAAGATGAGAGAAAATCACTTAAGATGGTTTGGTCATTTGTGAAGGAGGTCGGTTGATGAACCTGGAAGACCCAAGAAGTGTTTTTTTTGAAGTCCAACGAGTCGGGGGAGACACGGCGTGGTGCTCGCCCCAACAAACTTTATTAATTAAAAGAGAAAAAGTAGAAGGTAATTACAAGGGAGAAACAAAGAAAAAAGAAACCGAATCCAAAAGATCCCACCTAGAGCGGAAGGCGCAAATTACAATATCGCCCAGTCTGATGTTAGACGGGTCGCGTTAGCCAACACGTTCTCCTTGTAAAATCTTTGGCCCCTAAAAATTGTTGCGTTGCGCCCTAGCCAAATCGCCCAAATGCAAGCAAAAAGACCCAAGAAATCCCTGCGCTCCCTGTCCTTGTTCAACCGAATAGAATCCCAGAAAACGACCACGTCAGAAGTATTGATCCAAGACATCCTAGCCTCCTCCCAGATGCCCGCAGTGATAGGGCAAGTGAAGAAGAGGTGATTTAAGGACTCCACGTCACTGCCACAGAGAGTACAATCCATCGAGGCCAAGCCACCATAAAGACGAGCACAACGATCCCGCGTTAAAATCCTCTTCCTGCGAAAGAGCCAAAGGAAGATAGCAACCCTCTCCGGGAGCTTCAGATTCCAAATGAAGGTGCAATCGCGGCTGAAGGGATCCGATTGAATGTGCGGATGATTGGAAATAGCCATGAAAGCCTTCCGCGTCGAGAAGATGCCCTCCCGCCAAGCCCAGTGATCTCTTCCCCCCGTCGGTCTTGGCGCATTCTTAAGAAGTGTTGGAATGAGACTATCCAAAGGGATCTTAGTTATTTGGATTTAAGCCTGAGAATGACCCAAAATAGATGTGAATGAAGGCAAAAAATGAGTCAAATTCCTAAGTAGTACATGGGATTTACTTAAATACCCAGGTTCTACAAAATATTTTTTTAACTCAGTGACTACAAAATTGTCGCATGTTCAACATGCGACACCTGAGAAGTTTTTTTACTTAGAAACTATAGGAGTGTCGCATCTTCAATATGCGATATGTGTAGCGCATATCTAATATGCGTTATCTGGGCTAAATAAAAGTCGCGCACGACATTCGGCCTCCCCACGCGAACTCCGAACTCCCCTCTCAAGCTGTTGCCGCCCGCGACCCCCCCCGTGGCGCCCGCCGTCCTCGGCCTCCCCCACTCCGAGAAACCTCATTTTTGATCACTCCTAGGTGCTCGAAGAACTCTTTTTCCGTATCTTCTTTGGTCGGTACCGTCCTAGCCTCCATTGCCTCCCACTAGGGCTTAGCCCATCTTCCATACATTGGACTTGGTAAAATTTTTTTCTTGAGATTGTTGATTGTATAATATGTATATGATTCTTCATTTCATGAATGTTTTTTTACTTGTATGTCGTGTCACGTATTAGGTCGGAATGGAGCCGTTGTATTGTATGTTTCATTTGAAGGGTACACTTATTGGCGGTTCGATGACCAACGTACGGGGGTTTGTATTAATGCTTAATACGACGTTCGATGAGATTTTGAACTTGGTTTACCAATAGTCAAAAAATCAGATTGTTACATCGCATCCCACGAGCCCCAGGGGAAGATCCGTCATTTTCCTCTATCGTCGATGATGATGATGTGCAGGGAGTTTTTGTGTATGCTCGGACAATTGGGAAATCAATGCCTACTGACATTATTGTTGAAGATGTCTGTGAGAGCGAAGTCCCGAGTACACAACCAACAGTTGTCCGTAATACACCATCAACAATCTTCCCTAGCATACAACCAACATTTGTCCCTAACATGGAACCCTCTTTTGACACTGATGTGCCCATAACACAGCCATGTACGGGTCAGTATTGGCGGATGAGTGACTCGTTGATGCGAGAGGTTAATCACGCTTTGGATGATTTCATCCCTTGGGGATCAGATGATGAGCTGGAAGAAGGATGTAATTGAAATATCGACGATGATGCGGTCGACGAGGAGATCCCAGCTGATGAACAAAGCACGCAGCCTATCATTCCCCGTATACCCTTTTTTGGGGTTAGAGGATCAAATACTCGATCAACCTATGAAGACGACATTCGAAAGAAGTCTCGACTTGATGGTGTCGTCGATGAAATACACAAGGGTAGAACCTTCAAAAGTAGGGAAGATTTGATTTACGTTGTAAAGAAGTATCACATTCTGGCACATTATGACTTCATTGTCAAGGAATCCACCAGCTTGATATGGTCGGCTTTTTGCACACAGAGATCGAATGGTTGTGTTTGGTATTTACGCGAACATTTTAGAAAATTTGATGGACTGTGGGTGATCTCCAAGGTTGTTGGGGCACACACTTTTATAAACCCAACAGCCGTATGTAGCCCAAGCGGGGTTTGGTTGCATTTCTGAGCTGGAATTCATCACGCTGGATTGGCATTTGGTAACGGCGTTGGTTGAACGCTGGAGGCCCGAGACACACACTTTCCATATGGCTAGTGGGGAGATGTCCATCACCTTGCAGGACGTCGCATTCATCATGGCTACGAATTGATGGACCTGTGGTTACTGGTGAGACTATACCTGGAGCCACATGGGCGGACACTTGCGAGGAACTGTTGGGTGTAAGGCCACTTCCATCAGAAATCGTGGGCAGCAGGGTGTTAGCGAGTTGGTTATTCACCCATTTTGCAGACTTGCCCGAAGATGCAGACGAGGTGGTCTTACAGAGACATGCTCGAGCGTACATCTTGCAGTTGCTAGGTGGAGTACTATTCAGGGACAAATCAGGATCGTTGGTTTCCCTTATTGCACTACCACATCTGCATGATTTGGAGTACTCTAGGACGTTGAGCTGGGGATCCGCCATACTTGCATATCTTTATAGACACCTCTGTTTAGCGGCGGATATGACGACCGAGGAGATTGGAGGCTCGGTCATACTGCTTCAACTATGGGCACGGGAGCATTCCCCCCACATTGCTCTTGTTGTGAGGGAAGGCAGACAGTGGCACGGGCGCCCGTTGCGAGTTCGTTGGGCAACGGCGTTTGCGCATCGTCGACAGCCTACACACGTAGTGAGACCATACCGGGACGCTTTTGACATGCAATCACCCGAGCATGTAATTTTACATCCGCAAATTACTTCAATTTTAACAAAAAAATTAATGATCTAATTACAATTTTGCCATTCAGGTGTTGTGGACGCCGTATACGGAAGACATCCGCGCAAGTCTCCCTGCCATCTGTCTTGAAGACGATCGCATTTGGATGGCGAGTGTACCGTTGATATACTTCCACATTGTGGAGTATTACTTCCCCGACCAATTCATGAGACAATTTGGCGGCCGTCAGGACATTCCAGAGCCTTGTTTTACCTTTCATGACCTCCATGCAATCGACTTGAGGGGGAAGGTGCATGTGGATTGGAGGGCAAAACACTGGTTGTATATAATCCAATGGGATGAGCGAGAAGATAGAGTCGTTGATATCGATCGGTCCAATGGGATTGTCGTGACGCCCGCCTACGAGCAATGGTAAAGGACGATTACTAGAAGATTTGTTGGACGACTATGTGCAACTCTGGCAAGCAACGTAAGTGCTTGGACAAACTTTGTTGTAAATTACTTCCATAAGTTTCCATGAAATTTACCTTTATGTATTTTTTTGGATGCAGCTCGCCAAGTGGAGCCGGATACATGATATTGGACACGAGGAATGCCACAAGATTGCGACACAAGCAAAGGCAGAAATGGATCAGTGGTTGTCGTTTCAATTTGCAGATGTCGTCACAATACATGACGACCATGCTGATGTGGCTCAGGCGGAGGCCATGCGAGGAAGAGCAAGAGGAAGAGGTCTAGGAAGGGCGCGTGAACCAGTAGCGGAACCCATGGACCATGAAGCAGCCGCTGCGGTAGATGATGATCTTGCGCCAACAGACTTCGTCACAGCGGTTGCCGAGCGACCACGTGCCGAGATGCCAACGCCGCAGGCACCGTTGAGGCAAGGACTGGACGCCAGAGAAACACAACCCACTTACTGCACGCTCACGCCGCCACCGATGCTAACCTTCGACGAAGATGTTGTTGGGCCCTCGCAAATCAAAATGATAGATGAGGCGAACCGTTTGTCACCCTTCCATCCTCGTAATTCAACGATAACATATCCGAGTAGGCGAAAGCGTTGAGTTGTAAACCTTGTTGTTGTTATTGTGATACAAAAATGAAAGTGTATATCCGTGGACAATTCAATATATGTAAATTATGTGACTGTCTTTCTGCATCAATATAAATCTTTTGTGAGTATCTGTGCATACAAAACCCACATTTCTGATTGTGGAGACATTTTTGAATGTGTGTTCATCGACATGAAAGAAGCACATACCTTGAGTAGGAAGCGCATTTGTGAGTCTCGGTCTGGCAGGAGAGAAGGTTCATCTTTGCTCTTGTTTGATCTCTTGTCCTAAGAAGGCTAACAACCAAAAGATGAGCTTCTATCTCCAGACCTGGCCTGTCAATTTCCAGGAATTATCTCATATATCGCATGTTGAACATGTGACATATGTGAAACTCCCTGATTCGTTATAGGGAGAACCTCATATGGCGCATGTTGAACATGCACTATATGAGAAACTCCCTGGATTTGTTCCAGGAACTTTTTTATATAGCGTATGTTGAACGTGCGCTATGTGAGAAATGTCCTGGAACTATCGGGGAACATATCCAGGGAGATCTACACATATCACATATTGAAGATGCGACACTCCTGTAGTTTCTAAGTAAAAAAAAGATTTCAGGTGTCGCATGTTGAACATGCGACACCTTTGTAGTTTCTAAGTAAAAAAAATATTTTGTAGAACCTGGGTATTTAAGTAAATCCCAGCCACTACTTAGGAATTTGACTCCACGAATTCCATTGCCCAACCCAACGGACTACAGCTGCCCATCCTACAAACCATGAATGCCCTGGAAGATTCCTTATTATCCGTGACAGAGAGATAAGTCATTTTTAATGAAATCATACTAGAATAATTAACAACAACAAACCCTTTTCCTTAAGTGGGGTTGGCTACATCAGACTGGGTACCTGACCCGAAATGCTACATTAGATATCAATGGGTTTTGGGTCAGTCCATTGATCGCGTTGGGTACCTGTCCAAACCAAAAATCATGCACACTCCTAACCTTAATCTCATATTTTACATGTAAATCAATATAAGAGGAATGCATTACTGATGACAAAACTACGAATTCGAGATATTTGCATAGTGCGAAGGAGTTGAAGGAATGCATTACTGATGACAAAACTACGAATTTGAAACATATTTGCATAGTGCGAAGGAGTTGGAGTTATTTTTATGTAGTGATATTTCGCTGTGTAGATAATGTTTGGAAATCAATATATTGATCTCTGTGCTGTTTTGTGCTGGATCGTATTTAGGAATGACTTTTGTTTGTACTTCTGTTTTCATATAGAATTATATCTATTTTCCCGCGACCACTTATGCCTTTTTTTAATTTTTTATTGCATTCTAATGGACACAAAAAGCAGAGCTCTCCATCAACCAATTACAAACTTGATCTTGTTTTTACATAGTAGCTTGAACATGCAAAGTATTCCTTCAAAATACTCTCCTTCTCAAGGCATTGCTGTTGTCACAAGTTCCATGCACTGAGGTGATTAGTTCTTGCATTGTTTTCTTGATCCAGCTGTGAGCCTTGTAACTTTTTCCTCGCTCTGATTCTATCTGGTATATCATACTTTCAAGTAAATTTTGGTATGCTGATCTAGATGCCATGAGATAGTTCTGTTATATGGAAGTTCATGTTCATGATGTGATTTATTTTTCTCTTCTTTATGTGTGCATTATTGCAAATTGTTACTTCTTTTAGCTTCGACGTATAAAACCTCTTTCCTTTTTTAACTTGCTTTATATATCAATGTTAATGTTTTTAAATATTCAGTTCGTTTTGATACATATTCTGTTGGGGTTTTCAGTTATTATTGAACATGTCAGCTCCTTCCTCGACATCAGATGTCAACGGATCAAGTGCATCACAAGGTGCAAGCACAGGATCTTATTTTCCTGTGCCATTTCACCTCCAGAATGCTGATGTGTCATCACAACATTACATGGTTTCTCAGTCTATGCATCAACCATACATTGCTCCAGTATTAAATGTCCCTGCTGTTCCACAAGCATTTCCTCCCCCAGTTTACCCTGGTGCTACTCCTGCAGTTGCCGGGACCTATCCTATACCACAATATCAACAGGTTAACCTTGCAGTAAAACTTATCATTCTTCGTTTTGGATGTTTTGTATTTGTAGTTCTGATTTTTATTGTATACCGGGTTCCCTGATCTCAAGCATTGTTCTCTCCTTTGAATTTTGATTAGCGGATCTCGTATAGGTCATTGCATTTATGATGGTTGTCGTTTGCTAAGATGATGCAATATGCTGCTATACATTCAGGTTCATGGCCTTGGTCTGGAAAAGGGCATATTGGGAATGGATCACATATATTGTTGAAAATTGTGGAAATGACTTAAAGGTGTTTCCCCCCAGAAATTTAGCTTTTTATAGCTCTTAAATAAATAATATAGGAATGCACAGTTATTAGCTATAAAGAGGTGTGCATAGGAGGATTTACCTATAAATTTAACACATCTTTAACCGCATGCTGAGCTTCAAACTACAATGCCAAATATAACATACTCGAAACTTGATAGTATCAGACTCGTAGTCATCATATTCTGGAGTTGCTGATTGGATCCATATATTGTTGAAGTAATGTGGAAATGGCTTAAAAGGTGTTTTTTTATCAGAAACTTTAGGGTTTTATAATTCTTAAATCAGTAAATAAGATAGAACTACACAATTATTTGGTTAGGAGGTTTTATCTGCATCACAGCATTAATTGCATGCTTAGCTACAATGTCTTAGATAGTATACTAGATGGCAGATAATATCACCTTATTTATCCTTAGATTAAGGAGTTTGTGGGTGGTACTATTTTTCCTTTATGTTGCTATTGGTGCCACCTTAAAAATTGTATGTATTTAAAATTAGTTCTTCCATATCACATGCAGCACTTATCATAAATATTTATGCCTGTTTAGATTTGTTGAGAGATTCGTCAATTGCATTATTGTGTGGAGTTGATTATTAGTCCCGCATGGATGAGTGACGAGACTTACATGTATTGGTGGGGCGGTATATAGAACCCGACGCCCTCTATTTATTGAGAAATTCTAATAGAAGATCCAACCATGTGAGGCTTTCCACATATTATCGGAAGAAGTCAGTTTTGGAAGATTCAGAATTAATCAGAATTATTTCATTTTTCATTTATTCTCAAAGTTTCGTGCAATTTTCCCATAATTGAGGTTGTCGAATTTTGCTTACTCGAGCAATTTACTTTGCGAGTCCATGGTTCATGACAAAGAAGCAAACTTCATTGCCATAAGGTTGTCTCTGATCTTCGTCAATCAACATCAAACACCACTTAATTCGAGCGATGCCGTCAAGTCCGAGCATTATCATTGTCAATTCATCGAACCCCGACAACAAAGAAAATAGAGGTCTTGGGCCTCCTTATGCTTTAACAACAAATAAGCATTGCCAAGCCTGAGCCCTAAATATGCGACAAACATCCTCCTTCAGACCCCTACGCATCTCCAGCATACGAGGCTGCCCACTTCAACGTTGATCCCTGTGCATATTTGGTTTTGGAGAACAAGTGGGTTCAACATCATCCTTTAGCCATGCACATCTTTGGGTTCAACATCGCTTGTATCAAACGTCTTCATGTGAAGGTCCAGAAAAATCCTCCGTTGCTTCCTCGATGATCCACATGTGTTAGGCCAAGCGCCACCTCCCTCGATACACCTTCTCCCTTGTCGGCGATGATAAAGGTGTAGGGCAACATGCTACCCATAATCAACTTTGTGCCCTTGTCGAAGAAGACCAAGGCGGGAGAAGAGACTGACTCGCACCTCTCAAATAGCATACTATCGAAGAATGTCCTGCGTGGAAGATAAGGTTTATAGGTGGCGGTCTGGTGCGAGAACATATGAAGAAAAGATTACATGGCACGAGGAGTAGAGTTGACCTTTTTTGGTAATGGCGGTAGCGAGGCGTTTATGGGTTTCCCCTCTCACAAGGACTTATTGAGTGGAGAGAAAAATGAAGGGGGTTAGTGCCCTTATTTCAACTATTGGGTCTAAACGATATAGAATAAATTCTATAAAAAGGTGACATGCCCATTGATGCCTTTATTTCATCAATCGGGCTAGATATCTCAACGAACATGTTAGCTTTATTTTGTTTCAAGGCCAATGTACGATATTTGTTATTTTTTTAAAATGAAGTAGTGTAAGAAAGTGAGAGAAGAAAGCAAAAAAATTGATGACATTACTATTTCAAAAAAAAGAGGAAGATGGGAGAGAAGGCTGTGAAAAAGATTGAGAAAAAATAGAAAAGAGGTTGTAAAAACTGATGATGGTGGTTGATTGCGGGAAAAAAATATGGGGGGGGGGATTTGGTGAATCTTGTTTCTCCCAAATGGAAATCAAAGATTGGGGGGGGGCGTGTCTAAGAATATCTCCTAGTTTTGTAAGAGGCACACTCACATGATCATGTATTGAAAAGATCTTGGGATTAGAATCTTAACGTGGACCACACATGTCAAAGACCCATGTTAGAGGCTCAATACGGAGAGATCCATATGGAGTCCGGAGTTGAGATCCTATTCTTTGAGCCATGTGTTTGGGCTCTGACATCCATGCCTCCAATGAGGCAACTAGACCGTTGCTGCATTGGATGCGACCTTTCTCTTTCTGGTCCCAATTGGATGTCTTTGGGAGGAGCCTACTTCAAGGCTCTCGCCATGCAAGATCCATTGCAACATCTTCATAATAGAAATCATTTGTTCAAATATCATATGGTGACAACACTTACAGAGGTTTCCGTCGGAGAGACCGTTTTTTAATCTTCCGTATCTAGAGCATTCAAGAGTCTGGCACAAACAACTGTAGATTCCTTAGATCATAAGTGGGAGAAGATGTAGATGAGAGTTTAAGAGTTTTTTTTATATATGTACTCGTCTTGTGCATGTTAATTGTTGTATTGTCCAAGCTGGATGTTCCAGTTCCATGCGCCAGCTTGAGGAGGAGTGTTGAGAGAACTTTCAATTGGACTATTGTATAGAGTTGTTTAGTCCTACATGGATGAGGGGCGAGACTTGCTTGTGTTAGTGGGGCAGTCATTGAGGGATTCTAATAGAGTATCCAATCCTATGAGGCTTTGTCTCGTGGTTTCATTCTGCTACTTAGGGAGTAGGGTAATATGTAAATCTATGTTTTCTCCTTGTTCTTGATTCCACATTCTATTTTATTTATTTCTTATACATTTATACGGAAGCGATGCAAATATACGAAGTTGTGTTATTACGATTAGTATTTTTATGAGGCTGATGAGAATGTGAAGATCCATCTATAGACACGAGGATGATGGAGCAGGGGATGGACTATGTGGAGGTTGAGGTTGGCAAGGCATTGCACTTGACTAGCCTGGTTGCCTTATTTTGGGAAGAAGTATCGGTTTGATGTTGTTGCTGACTTTTTGAATTCCTTGATAACAATAATAGTTAGTATCATATTGACAAGATATTGGACAAGGTGGACTGAAGTATTGAATAACAATGTCATAGGATAAACTTGTGACTATATAAAGTTCTCTGGGCGCTCACCTTTTTGCTGAACGTCCTTTTCCTTTCATTCAAAAATAACAGTAATGTTTTTCCATTGCATGCTTGTGTTTAATGATTATGACATTTGATGCGGATTGAAATTCGGCGCGGCGCGGGAAATAGATTTGACGGTGGATTTTTCGATGGTAGAAGAAAATAGAGGGGTTGAGAAGAAGAAACTGGAAGGATTGAGAAGAGAAGACACGCCGGATGCGCGGGGTTAGAGAAGAAGAAACGCGTAGACCGCGAGGGGAAGAGAGATGAGACTCGTCGGGAATACGAGGGGTTTGGGAGAAGAAGAACACGTGTAGATCACGCGGGGAGAAGGAGAGAGAGGGGAGAGGAGAGAGAGATAAATCTCTATTTTATCACATCTTGAACTCCCTAAAACATTGGACCCTCATCCCTTTATATAGGAGGGATGGCATTACAAGAATAGAAAATAATTTAAACCGACAACCAATTATCCTAAACTGACTCTAACTAATTAACCGACTAACTACCAAATTTGAAATTCAAATTAAGACTAATTGAGATCACACGCGATCTCTTTATTTAAAATTGTGACAACTTAAAAAACGTAAATAAAATTAACAGTCACAATTTAAATAATTAGACGGCCCTACATGTCGAGTTCACGCTGCATCAACATTTATTTCTGCCAAGTGAGTTTTTTGCAGTAAACCAGTAGGGCTTGATGTATTCCACCACGGACATTAGAGCTAGAACAAAGGATTAAAAACATGTCACACTGAACTCATTTTTGTTGCAATGGAACTGATATTGAATTGATCATCAACTTCTGTTGAACCGATGGCCAAGTTTTGTTTATTTGTTATAGGTCTAATGAAGAAACCAACATTTTCGTTCCAAACACTATCTTTCCACTAATTTTTATTTAGGGGTCTACTTGAAGACATCAAATTTTCCATTAAGCTTATGTTGCTCTAACGTTTGTACTCATGGTATCATTCATAATTTTTATGTTTTTTTGGATTTGCACATACTGTTCTTGTAAATTTGTACGAAGATCCATATATTCTAATCCATTCGGTAGTTCTTGCTCAATCGATGCCTATCATCACCTTTTTCATTGCCATTTTTTGATTTTGAAGCGAAGAAGTCTTCTTTGTGAATTCTCCAGCTTCTCCCACCTATTTGATCTTCATCTAAACTTCAAAATATGCCTCCATATATGATACCTAGTGTCTTTGGCCTTCCTCACCTCTTGTCAAATAAGGTACTATTGGACGTACTCCATTGCTTTTCGACATCAATATGCATGAAGATATTGCAAGGTCGATAGAGATAGTTGGAAAATAAATAGTTTCCTATTGGAAGAAAAAATATGGTCGATTTTTTTCTAGTTATTTTTTTTCTCCCGAGTTTAGTCTAGCCTATTGTCACTCTCCTTTCTATATAAAGAGAGGTAAACTGAGATCTTATATCAGATGAAACCCTGTCCAACTTTTTACATGGTATTCGAATGGCGATTCTGAATTGCTGCCTGACCCCTCCCTGCCTGATCTGTTAGTTCTTCTTCCTATGCATTGTGTGTTCGAATAGATTCACACCTTTAAGAAGTGCTCAAAAAGACTTGCAAACGTTGTGCTTCTCTCCAAGAACTTGTGGATGTGCGTGACACAGTATTTTTTTCCAAGGAGAAGTTACATGTCTGCCCTTATATAATCAATAATTACTGGACAATCCTTGCATATTTCATGATTACAACATGATCTATTTAAACGCGGTCCATTATATACTATATTCCCTGAGCACATAACAAGGTTTAAGAATACGGTATGCATATTCATTTGGACAGGTCATTACATAGCAAGTATACGGTATGTGGGGCATTATCCGATTCTGTGCAGTTTTGTCAATATTAGTTACTGTTGAGATAGTTTTATCTCACGTTATCTTTTCTGTTTTATGTTTTCTTGATGTACCTCTTGTGTAATTAACCCAGGGCTTTTCTCCTATATAAGAGAGCCCTTGGGTGTCATTTAGATTATGAATTTCTTTTCTCCCAACATGATATCAGAGTAACGGTCCTAGACCGGGGTTCCCGTATCCCACCCTAACCCTAACCCTTATGTAGCCTGCACACCTTCTGGGACCCCCCCTCAGTAGTAAACCCTGGTGGCTGCTGCATATATACTTCCTCCTATAGATCCCTATACAGAAATGCATTCTTCACATCAAGCTGGTAAAGAGGCCAGTCTCGTGAAACGGCAACGAATAGAAGAATGCTTAGTATCGAGTGTCTGATCTCCAGTGGAAACATGAGAGGTGGATATGAGGCCTTTCTGGATCATGTCTCTAGTGTAATAGCAATCCACCTCTATATGCTTTGTCTGTTCATGAAAGGCAGGCTTATTGGCAATAAATAGAGCTGCTTGATTATCACATAAAAGCTGCATAGGAAGAGGAACCTTAATAGTAAGATCAGTCAACACAGATCTAACCCAAAGAGGGGGAGTCCCAGAAGGTGTGCATGTTCCATAAGGCGATTTATAGCCTAAAGCAGAGTCCGAGAGCTTGGTACCAAAAGCTATCGGAGTTGATAGAGCAACATGGGTTTGTGCTGTCTACTGCAGATCACTCACTGTTTGTTCAGAGGACACGGAGAGCTACTGTTGCTATTCTTGTTTATGTGGATGATGTTGTTATTACAGGAGATGATGAGCAGAGCATTCATGCTGCCAAGGAGTTCCTAGATCAACAGTTTGTGACTAAAGACCTTGGCAATCTTCGTTACTTCCTTGGGTTGGAGTTCACCAGAAATCAACGTGGTCTTGTGATGACTCAGAGGAAGTTTGTTACGGATCTTCTTTATGAGACATGCATGACCGGGTGCAAACCTGCTACTACCTCTATGGATGCAAGTATGAGATTGTATGATGAGGACACTGAGGAGGTTGATAGGAGGAGATATAGAGAGCTTGTTGGGAAGCTCTTATACGCCACTATCACCGGATCGGATATTACTTTTGCAGTAAGCAAAGTCAGTCGGTTCATGGAGCAGCCCAGGAAGGTGCATATGGATGCTGTCCATATTATCTTGAGATACCTGAAGACTTCACCTGGTTCGGGTCTTATATTCAGTAGGGATACATCTCTTGAGGTGACAACATGTGCAGATGCAGATTATGCAGGTTGTCCCAGAGATATAAAGTCTACTTCTGGATTTGCTATTTTTATTGGCAGCTCACTTGTTTCATGCAAAAGCATTTAAGCAAGAAGCAGACAATGGTGGCTAGATCACGTGCAGAATCTGAATACAGGGCAATGGCACAATGGCACAGGGAAGTGCAGAAATGATGTGGGTTAGATTTGTGTTGACTGATCTTACTATTGAGGTTCCTCTTCCTACGCAGCTTTTATGTGATAATCAAGCAGCTCAATTTATTGCCAATAATCCCGTCTTTCATGAATGGACAAAGCATATAGAGGTGTATTGCCATTACACTAGAGACATGATCCAGAAAGGTCTCACATCCACCTCTCATGTTTCCACTGGAGATCAGACGGCTGCCATCTTCACCAAGGTCCTAGCTGGAGGTCCCTTTCAGAGGTGTTGCTCCAAGCTGAGCGTGATAGATATATATGCTCCAACTTGAGGGGGAGTGTTGAGATAGTTGTATCTCACTGTGTCTTTTATGTTTTATGTTTTCTTGATGTACCTCTTGTGTAATTAACCTAGGGCTTTTCTCCTATATAAGAGAGCCCTTGGGTCTCATTTAGATTATGAATTTCTTTACTCCCAACAGTTACAAATAATTAAATAATGCTGGCATCTTGATCTAAGCTTCACTAGGAGAACCACTATATATGTCATAGGGTAGAAACCTTGGAAGAAAAATGAAGCTTAAAAATTGATCTAAATAATCTTGAATCCACTTAAATGTTCTGGTGGTAGTGCAGTATGCCTACCACCCAAATGACCAGGGTTCAAATCCCTCTATGTGAGGGTTGCGTTAGGTAGTCGACATCCAGTGTGTTGAGATGTTTATATCTCTTTATTGTTATCTTGTAAATTCCTTTTGTTTTAACTATCTATGTAATTTTCCCTTAGAGCTTTTCTCCTATATAAGAAAGCTCTAGGGCTACGTTGAATGCATCTCTTTCATTTCAATCCTTTCCACATGGTATCAGAGCGACGGTCCTAAGTCAGATCATGTGCCCTAGATTCCAAACCCCACAAAAACCCTAAAGGCACCCGCTCGTAGGCAGCAATCCACCGTCGTCGCCCACTGCCGCTGCCCGTAGGCCACTGCCGTTATCGCCCCTGCAGTCCGTCGCCACCGCTTCTGCAGTCTGTTGCCGCCCCTCATGCACAAGGGGCACTGCCGCGGTTCCCCCGAGTGCTCGAGTCTGGAAGGGTTGCTCTATCTTGGTCCTAGTGGGTTCAAATAGGTGTGATTTGGTTCTTAGGGTGTGGTTTTAGATCTTCTAAAACCATCCTAGGTACCTAAAGAGACTCGTTGTTGATGGAAGTTGTGATATGAGTCTACACCCACAACCATCTTCCTATATGTCTGTGTAAACATAGTTATTCCAATTTGCAACCTCAGTCTTGAAGGTCGTTGTTATCATGTCTGACAACAAAGCAGATGTTCCATCCTTGGGCGTCTTCAAAGGTCCAACGCCCATCGTGAAGATAGATGGAACGAACTATGAATTGTGAGCCATGCTGTTCATGAGTCTAATGTAATGACAAGAAGCATATTCTCACACATGAGGAGCCTGTTGACAAGATTGGGTTAATGCCTCATGGGAGGCAGATGACGCTTATGCTCATGTGTGTCTTTCTGGGACGGTGTCCATGGAGATAGACAATGTTATATCGAGTCAACCCACAACCAAGGCTATGCAGGACATTCTCGCTGCTACATACTCTCCAACAAAGAACGAGTCGTAGATTCTGAAACTTCAACACGACATCTTCACGTCTAAGCAGAATGGTCGCCCTCTCCGTACCCTTTACACTTCTTTAAGGGGTTTGTTTTAGAAGTTACATTCCCTTGATTGCCACACCAGAACAGCTCAAGGCATATAGGGATTCAGTGATGTCTGGAGTTTTTCTAACAGCACTTGACTCTGAATATGATTCTGCTAGAGCACAAATTCTTATTTCTTACTAATGCCACTATACCTCCAATGGAGGAGACATCGCAGGCTGAGCATGCTCTCCATATCTTCTGGTGGTACTCAGTTGTCTCAGACTTCTTCAGCCATGGCAACATCTCGTGGTAGGGGGAGCTCTACACAGTTCCGTGGCTGAGGTGGTCGTGGAAGAGGGGACAATCAACCCCGTCGTCAGCCTTGCACTTACTGCCACATGCCATGCCATTATGAGGAAACATGCTATTCTAAGCATGGGTTTCCCGCTTCAGTACGTGTGACAGAACTGATCCAACATGGTAGCAGTTCTTCAGTTGCATCTGATTAGAGGTCGATGAGTTAGTAGTGCGGCTCAGGGAGATTATGCCTTCTCCTGGGTCAACTAGCTCTCCATCAGGATCATCAGAGGTAGCAGCCTCAACCTCTGCATCTGCATCAGGTATAACATATGCTTTTACTAGCTATTATAGGGCATACTTGTCGGAGTGGATTATGGATTCAGGAGCTTCCCATCATCTCTGTGGTGACAGAGGACATTTTAGTACATATATCCCAACTCAGTCAGGCAGATCAGCTGTGATAGCAGATGTGACATACTCTCCCATTACTGGTCAGTGGGAGGTGCAATTAACCCCTGCAATGCAGCTTCAGAACGTTCTTTACGCTCCTGAGTTCTATGAATTTATTATCTATTAGACAAATCACCAAGGATTTAAATTCTCGTGCCATATTTGACCCTTCTGCTCTTGTATTTCAGGACATTCTAACGGGCAGAGTGATTGGTTCTGGCCGTGAGCAAGGAGGCCTCTTCAGACTGGTGCAATCTCCTTATGTTGGTACCTCCTCTCTTCGCACTGGATCTGTTTCTCTCTATATGTGACATCTTCGGTTTGGCCATCTTCCTTTGCAAAAGGTGCGTCACATTCTTCCTCAGATCTCTCCTCGCTCTTTTCAATGCGAGGCCTATCAACTTGGGAAGCAAGGCCTTAAATGTCGGTTTCGGTAACCATTTCGGTATCGACCAAAACAGAATTTCGATGGAATTTCGACCTAAATTTCGGTCATTTCGGTCATTTTTTGTACTAGGACCTCCACATTTCGGTCGTTTCGGTCATTTCAGTCGAATTTCGATTTCGACTGAATATCGATATTCGACAGAAATTTGACCGAATTTCGCTGAAATTTGAGGCCATGTTGGGAAGCATCATAGGTCCACATTCCATAGTCGTCAGGGTCAAAGTAGTCATAGTCTTTTTGAGCTGATTCATTTTGATATTTGGGGTCCCGGTCGTGTCCCAGATCTTCAGGGGCATAGGTTTTATCTTGTTGCTGTTGATGAGTTCTCTAGATTGTCATGTATTTTTCTTCTTAAGAACAAGTCTGGTGATGGTTCTGTTATTCGGTCCTTTATTACTGAAATAAGGAATGTGTATTTTGCAAATGTCAAGTTTATACGTTCTGATAATGCACTTGAATTCTGCAGTACACGACTTTCTCAGTTTCTTAGATCCTGTGGTATTGTGCATCAGACATCTTGTGCGTATACTTCTCAACAGAATGGGGTGGCTGAGAGGAAATATACTATCTTTTGGATGTCATTGGGACTTATCTGATTCAGAGTCGTGCTCCTCATTCTTACTCGGGGGACGCGGTTCTCACTGCGGTTTATTTGGTTAATCGTATGCCTTATTCGGTTCTGGGGGAGAAGATCCCATTCTCGATCGTTTTCTGAGATGGATCTTTTCTCTCTCACGCCTAGTGTTTTTGGATCTATTGCTTTTGTTCATCAGATGTCTCCAGGTTTTGACAAGCTCTCTTCTAGAGCGGTCAAATGTGTTTGTTGGGTATTCCAAGACCCAAAAGGGGTATCGTTGCTTTGACCCTGCTCGACGAAGGTACTATGTTAGTGCAGATGTCACCTTCTTTGAATCCATTATGTATTTCTCTACAGGTGACAAGCTCATTCCTTCAGAAAGTGGAGAAGAGGTTTACATGCCTCTGCCTCTAGTCTCACCTACTCCAGGTGACACTACGACACCACCACCATTACCACCACCGTCCTCTCCTCCACCACGACCTCCACGACCTCCACCACCTCCACCTCCTGCCACACCTACTTTCTTTCCACAGGTTTACCAGCGCCAGCCTTATGCTCATGTGCCTCCTCCATCATCCAGCACACCCAAGGTATGTTCTGAGCATTTGAGTTTCACTAATGGCACAAGTGATTTGAGTGTGCAGACTGAGGTGTAGGATGTCATAAATGATACTCCTTTTGAGGATACCGTGGACATGGACGTGCTTATTGCTCTATGAAGGAAGAGGCGTGCATGTACTATGCATCCTCTTTTTTCTCTTGTTTCCGTGGCACGTCTTTCTGGGGATTTTTAGAGGTTTGTTGTTGCCTTATCAGTTGTGCAGATACTGCGATCCTATCAGGAGGTTTGCAAAGTTGTCCATGGCGTCTGGCTATGGAAGAGGAGATGGCCGCTTTACAGTCTCGTGGTACGTGGAGTGTCATCTCCGTCCCTTCCGGTGCTTCTATTGTTGGCAGTAAATGGGTGCCTACAATTAAACAACGTGCAGATGGTTCTGTAGACAGATACAAGACCAGGTTGGTTGCTCGTGGGTTCACCCAAACCTATGGGGTGGATTATCAGGACACCTTTTCTCTAGTTGCACATCACTCTACACTGCACATTCTTATTGCCGTTGCTGTGATAAAGGTCTGGTCACTTTTCCAATTAGATGTCAAGATTGCTTTCTTGTATGATGATTTACAAGAAGAAGTGTATATGCAGCAACCACCAGGATTTGCTGCTGAGTGAGAGTCCTGTATGGTGTGCAAACTACACAAGGCCATATAAGGCCTTAAGCAAAGCCCGAGGGCTTGGTTCCCGAAGCTCTCGGAGTTGATTGAACGACATGGTTTTGTCAGATCTACTATAGATCATTCTCTTTTTGTTAAGAGAACCCAGAGAGGTACTGTTGCTATTTTGGTCTACATGGATGATAATGTTGTTACATGCAGTGATAACCAGGGTATTCAGGCAACTAAGGATTTCCTTGGACAACAGTTTGTGACCAAGGATCTTGGTAAGCTGCGGTATTTTCTTGGACTAGAATTCGCAGGAAATCAACAAGGAATGGTAATGATGCAAAGGAAATACGTAACTGATCTTCCATCTGAGACGGGCATGACATGATGTAGACCCGCTACTACTCTAATGGATCCCAATGCTAGTCTATATGATGATGACTCTGTGGAGGTGGATAAGAGACAATACATAGAGCTGGTAGGGAAGCTATTGTATGCCTATATTACCAGGCCTGATATACCGTTTGCTGTTAGCAGGGTCAGCCAGTTTATGGAGAAGCCTAGGTAGGCTCACATGGATGCAATCAACTTGATCTTGAGGTATCTCAAGTCTTCTCCAAGTGTAGGGCTTTTATTCAGGAGAGACACGACCCTTGCAGTTTCAGGATGTGCGGCTGCAGACTATGCTGGGTGTCCCAAGGACAGGAAGTCTGCTTCAGGCTTCACTGTGTTTGTGGGCAATTCATTGGTTTCATGGAAGAGCAAGAAACAGACGGTTGTGGACAGATCCAACGCTGAGTCAGAGTATAGGGCCATGACCCAAGGAAGCACATAAATGATATGGGTCAAGTCCATTCTGCTTGACCTAACTATTGAGGTGCCTCTTCCTCTGCACCTTAAGTGTGATAATCAAGCTGCTCTATTCATAGCCAATAATCCAGCTTTCCATGAAAGAACAAAGCACGTTGAGGTTGACTGCCACTACACTCGTGATTTGATTCAAAAGGGGTTTATATTCACTTCTCCGGTTGAATATTGTAATCAGATTGCCGACATGTTCAACAAAGCTCTTGCAAAGGGGCCATTTCACCGTTGCTGTTCCATGCTGAGCATGATAGATATATATGCTCCGGCTTGAGGGGGAGTGTTAAGATATTTATATCTTTTCAGTGCTCGCGCCTTGGGCGTTTTGCGCTCTTGGCTAGCCTAGAGAGCCCCCTCTTCCTTTTCTTTTTTGTACTATTTCTGTTCTTTTAATATACTTATGGGGCGAACACCTAAGAGTGTCTCCCCCTTTTCTGGTTTCAGAAAAAAGATATTTATATCTCTTTATTATTATCTTGTAGTTTTCTATTTGTTTTGTCTCTCTATGTAATTTTCTCTTAGAGCTTTTCTTCGATATAAGGAAGCTCAAGGGCTAAGGTGAATGCATCTCTTTCATTTCAATCCTTTCCACACAACGTAAAAAATAGTCGAATCTTTCAACATGGATTTGAGCAAGAATCCATGTAGCCGACCCTACTTATAGTGCGAGAATGCTTCACCATTTAATCTTGAACCTATATAATCATGTACAGACTAAAATCATTTTCTCAAATTTACATGGAATGTCACCATTTTCTTGAGTGCCCAAAACAAGACCAAATACTTAGAGCTTTATTATTATCAGATTCAAACGCCAATATTTAATAATAAATTAATTTCCCAAGTAATATACCTATTAAATAGTACCCATAGTTTAATGAATGCCAATATTCATTGTACAACACGTGGCTCACAATTTTGCTAAGAAGTTTTTCAAATTCTCAACGCAAGTACATAACCCTAAATCAATCAAAACACGACCCTAATACAATGGTTGTATTTCATTTTCATCTTTACAAATCCAACATCCAAACCAATTGCACCAGATGGTTTAAAATATAATACCAAACCAAAAAACTAATCTAAATTATTGGAGTCTATATAATCCACTATTGGTTGCCACATTGAAAATAGCAATATACATTTAATATCATGGAAAAATAGCAGCATAATTATTGCTAACATTTAACAATATATAAATATGTTGTTGAGCTGTAGGAAATTGTGTGTTCATCACATTCCATCTACCCTTGACTCTGTCCCGAGATGAGTGAGTGCAAGCGGTTATGCTTTGGAGCTTGTGCAATTTCAAATTTTAAGGCAAACAAGTGGCTGCAAGGTTATGAACAGAGAAGTTATATGCATCTAAGCTGCATACTCCCTTACCTCTCTCTTTATATAGCAAAATAACATAAAAGTAACGATTCGATACATATAACATTATTAAAAATGAATAGCAGTAAAAACTAGATACATGTAATTGTGATAAAAAGCAATACACCACATGCAATGAAATTAATGTAGTGCGCCAAAGATGATGGGGGGGGGGGGATTTGAAAAGTGGGAAAATGGTGTTGCAATAACTTGTAAGTTGGCGGAAGAACCCTAAGGTAGATTACTGTGGATGTGGTATCCAACGAAGTAATGCTATATTTATGTATATGAGTCCTTTTGCGAAGGTGGGGAAATTTGAACTCGATAACAGGTCTGGGTATTTAGAGTATTTGTGTAAAAGGATAAAGGGTTCGAGAGAAGAGAAAACATGAATTTAGACCTTATTTAATCAGATTCCGTAAACGTCGGACCCAATTACATTTTAATCGGATTTGAAATACATTTAATGTATATGTTGTTTGCATAAGCGGACATATATGTGGCTTGCATAAATGCATGTGGTGCATATATCCTCGATTCAAGATTCAATTCAACTAAGCGTCTGCATATATGCGACCTATGTGGCATCATTCCCGAATACTACGTAAGCGTCCATTGGTCAAACCTTTAAGTTTGGCGGTAAGGAAAAAAATTGTAGTACATAAAATTATCAAATTTTCACATCTCATTTCGTCTCTTCATCCCTTCCCTGTTCTTCCTTCTTCATTTCTTTTTGTAACCCCTCTATTTTCATCCCCTCTTCCTTGTTTAGTATATCTCTCCTCCTCTGTCCCATTTTCTTTTCTATGCAACACCCTTTGTGTCATCTTGACTGGAAAAAAACCGACTTCAACTTCGCCATGGAAGCTCGCTAGCATCATCATGATGTTATTGATTATGACATCCGACGTGAGCTCCTCCATCTTCGAGATGCTATTTGTCCACAGAGCTCATCATGAAGCTATCCAAATATGCTAAGAAGTGATAAGCTTGTTCATGAGAGGTTACACTGCATGGTTGTTGCATAGTGTTAGTGCCACTTTATATCTTCCTTTGTTTGAGATTGTTCTTAGAGGCCTCCATCTTGACGAGTGTCTCCATCTCAGAAGGTGACGATGTCAATGGCATACCGCTCCATTATGCACATGTTTTTGTGGCTGTTGGGGAGAGGAAAAAGCTAATCTTGCTATTGAAGTCTATAGAGGCACATTGGGAATAGGTGAAAGTCGAGCTTGTGATCGATGTCTACAGATGTTTTCGGGTCGAAGTAGATGCAATGGATGTCGAAGTCAGTTGTGCAGTTGAGGTTGAGGTTGCCTCTAATGACGATAGTGCAAAGAGGTCTAGGGGGATGGGTTTGGGTGTAAGGAAGGGGATGGGAGGATGTGGAGATCAAGGTTCAGGAAAGCGGTATGCGTATGCGTTCGGATAGGTTACCGAATACTGAATAAGCGGTATGCGGGGGCATATGTGGGGCATATGCGGTTCTACGCGGTTTTCTAATTTTTAATTTAAAAATAAATATATATGAATAACATTACCACTGAATTTATGTATCTAAGTGGAGTTAAAGAAGATCTATGAAAATGATTCATGTCAGATGGGTGTTTATATGCTTTTAATTGCCTCATATTTAATCACAAAAAATATTTACCATAAAAACTTCACATATTAGATGATTCATGATAACAGAAGTTACACATACATGCACTAAATGAGCAAAACCTCAATCGACATACAACAACAACAACAACAAAGCCTTTTCCCACAATTAAGTAGGGTCGGCTACATGGATTCTTCGCCTCCATTCAGATCTATCTTGGGTCAATCTCGGACTTATATCCAAAAAACTAAGATCCCTTCGTATAGTCTCTTTCCAACACTTCTTGGGCCGTCCTTGCCCTCTCTTAGCCGGCTCAACATCCCAACACTCGCATCTCCTAACCGGTGCATCAGTTGACCTTCTTTGCAAATGACCAAACCATCTTAAGCGGTTTTCTCGCATCTTATCCTCGATCGGAGCTACACCAACTTTCTTTCTAATTGCATCATTCTGAATCCGATCTTTACGTGTATGTCCACACATCCATCTTAGCATTTTCATTTCTGCTACAGCCATTCTCTGCACATGTCTATGGTTCACAGGCCAACATTCAGAACCATAAAGCATAGCAGGTCTCACGGCTGCTTTGTAAAACTTTCCTTTAATTTTTAAAGGAATTTTCTTATCACAAAGAACAGCGGAGGCTCCTCTCCACTTTAGCCAGCCTGCATTTAGCAATTAGTAACATCTCCATCAATTTCCCCATCATGTTGCAAAATAGATCCCAGATATCTAAAAGAATCTCTCTTCTGAATGTTATCGTCACCAATCTTCACCTCGATTCCTTCACCATTGCTTCCATCAAAGGTGCATTCCATATATTCCGTCTTAGCCCTACTTATACGAAAGCCTTTAGTCTCCAATGCATGTCTCCAAACCTCAAGCTTCTCATTTACTCCATCTCTAGTCTCGTCAATCAACACAATATCATCAGCAAATAACATACACCAAGGTAACTCATCCTGAATGTGACTTGTCAACTCGTCCATAATCAAAGTAAAAAGAAATGGACTCAAAGCTGAACCTTGATGTAAACCAATGTTGATATCAAAATAGTCAGTCTTCCCCGTCAGGGTCCTTACACAAGATAAAGCCCTATCATACATATCCTTTATGAGATTGATATATAGGACAGGTATTTGTCTCTTCTCCAAAACTCTCCATAGTATCTCTCGTGGGACGGAATCATAAGCCTTCTCCAAATCAATAAAGATCATATGGATATTCTTCCTTTTAGCTCTATAAATCTCCATTGTTCTCCTTAGCAAATGGATGGCTTCAATAGTTGAGCGACCTGGCATGAATCCGAATTGGTTTTCTTTTACTTGGGAAACTTGCCTCAACCTTCTTTCGATCACACGTTCCCAAATTTTCATAGTGTGACTCATCAGCTTGATACCTCTGTAATTTGAACAATTTTGAATGTCTTTTTAAAATGGGCGCAACATGAGGACTTCCCAGGTGGTCACCCAACCTAGTACTACTCTCGCCCAAGCACGCTTAACTTCGGTGTTCTGATGGGATCCGGTGCATTAATGCTGGTATGATCGCACCCAAATCCTCAATCGACATATATAAAAATATTCGATGATATATTGCATATACTCGTGAAAATAATACATGAGGAAAACATAAAACATTGCATATACATAATGGTATAATCCATTGCAATTGTATAGAAATGCATGTCATATTCTTACAATAGAATGAAGGAAGAGGTAGAGTTACGGAATTAAGGACCTGAATGAGAAGATTGAAAAGTTGGAGCTGCTGGAGCAGTATGCGGGCATATGCGGGGCATATGCGGGCCACATATGCAGGTAGGGCGCATAATGCACTGATTCACGTAATCGGTGCGTTATGCATGCCGCGCGGGCATATGCGACCGCATATGCGGCCCGTGCGGCCGATTTCGTGAACACTGGTGGAGATGGGTATTAAGAAGAATGGAACACATGGAATAATAAAGAAGGGGTTTAAGGTGGCGGGAGGGAAAAAGATGTGGTAGAGAATGAAGATGAAATGAAATAAAAAGGTTGATATTTTAATGACATTTTGATATATATTTACTCCTTACGATCAAGCTTATAGTTTAACCAAATGCTCAGATAGCACATGTATAAGGTGTAAGACGAAGCACCTTACTTGTTGTCATTACTCAACTATTTTTTGTTGTGGTCTATCCTATGGAGGTACTCCAATCAAGGTTCAGGAAAGCGTATGCGTTTGCGTTCAGACATGCCACCGAATACTGAATACGCGGTATGCGGGGGCATATGCGAGGTATTTGCGATTCTACGTGATTTTCTAATTTTTATATTAAAAATAAATAAATATCTATGAGTAACATAACTACTGAATTTATTTATCTAAGTGGAGTTAAATAAGATATAAGAAAACGATTCATGTTAGATGGTTAAGTATATGCTTTTAATTGCCTAACATTTAATCACAAAAAATATTTGGCCATAAAAACTTCACATATTAGATGATTCATAATAACAAAACTTCATCGCATATATATGCACGACATGAACCAAACCTCAATCGGCTTATATTAAATATTTGACGATACATTGTATATACTCATGAAAACAATACATGAGATAAGCATAAAACATTGCATATATATATTGGTATAATGCATTGCAATTGTATACAAATGCGTGCCATATTCTTACAATTGCATGCCATATTAAGCACCTGAATGAGAGGATTGGAAAGTTGGAGATGCTAGAGGAATATACGTGGCATATGCAGGATATGCGGGGCATATGCGGGCAACATATGCGGGGAGAGTGCATAATGCACCGATTCATGAAATCAGTTCGGTGTGCATGCCACACGGGCATATGTGGCCGCATATGCGGCCCGTGCGACTGATTTCGTGAACACTGATTTCTAGGTTTCATTGTAAACTTAGTTGGTTACTTCCAGTTACGTAAATCAATAGTTCAAACCGCACCGAGTTACTCTTTGGAGATTTCTGAGAAAATGATCACTCGAACATGGAGTGCCTCGATGATAAATTTTGAATTTGAATGCTCTACACAGTACTCCTCCTTCTCACATACTTTTTGGTAAATAAGATGTTTGTCCCAGTTGGAGAAGAACTGAAGAGGAGAAAGCAAAAATCCATCATCTTTTAAAATAAGATGTTTTCTCTCCCTTATTTCATTTTATGCATTTTTTTGTATGATAGCCTTTTTTCAATAAAAGTTTCTTTATTTACCAACTTTTTTTTGTGTTAGCGACCCAATTGGGCCCAAGCCCCTCCCCCTCCCTTTTTATAACATGTGCCTAATTGGGCCCAACTCCCTTTTTTGGATACATCTGTGGCTCTAATGCTCTTCAAAGCCCCATTAAGCTGGGCCTAAATTGGGCCTACAAAATTTCTAACTAAAAAAAGGCATCATGGGGGTTTTTAGGGAAAAATATCATCCCCATAGGGTAAATCTTTTTCTTATTCCCTCCTCCCCATGACGGGCATTCATTGCCGCCACCTCCTTCTTCCTGATGAGAGAGATCACAATGGGGGCGATCGAGGCTCGTGCGTGAGTAGGTGCGATGCGGTAGCGATTGACATGCTACATTGGAGATACACTTCATGGAATCGCACTGCCTAAAGGCATTGCTGCAGTTGATCGTCACCACCTTGAGTTGATGAGGGCACTGGGAACGCTTGGAGTTCTTGTCGTTGAAGTTCATCACTCGTCGCTTGATCATCTTGTGAGAGGAGGATGCCCAGGAGGTATCTCCTGGAGGTTGCCTTGTTAGAGGTGGATTAGGGCATTGTGATCGTTGGGTTCTTCTTTGCGCGGGGTGATAAAAGGTTGATATGCGCTTGGAGAACAAGCCTCTCTCTTTTTCCATCTTCAGTATGGAATTGGGGTTGGAAGAACACCTCTTTGAATCTAGGGCTTTGAAGAATCCATCACCATGAGATGATGGGTTTCTTGCTGCGCATACATAGATCTTACATGATGAAGTGCTCGAATTGGATGATGCCATTGTGTTGACGCTGTAGTTGATCAATACAACCGTTGCCGCCGTATGCGTAAAATTGAATTGCCATGAATTAGACTCATCATCGTCGTTGAATATATTTAGGGTTCTTGGAGCCCTAGAACAAAAATGGAATTTTTACACCCATAACCCTGAGTAATTTCACAATAACAATCATAACCCTGCATAATCATGAATTACATGAGAAACCCCGGGTAATGCTGAACTCGGACATGACATAACCCTGTGTTATATTCCGTTTGGAATACCCGTTATGTTTGACGGTTTCTGTTTGGAAAGACAAAACTGCCCCTAAAATTCATTGTTATTTACAATACATGCCATCCTCTTCATGGCCGAGCAGCTCGCCGCCGATCCTCCCCTGCCCCCCCTAAAGCAGCTCCTCTCTCCCTCCTTGCTATCGTCGATCCTCCCTTGCCCAGCAGCTCCTCTCTCCCTCTCGCCGCCGCCAGGCCTTCCCCTCCCTGCTCGAAACATCCGTCGGAGCAGCCCCTGCCGTTCTCGCTCGAGCCCCCCCCGTCTAAGCCCCCTCGAGCCTTCCCTCTCCCTCGCTCGAGGCCCCCCGCCCCACAACCCCCGATGGTCCTTGCCGCCGAGCTTTCCCCCTCCCTCGATCGAAGCCACCCCCTCCCTGTGCGGCTCGTCCTCTGTATCGAAGACCCCCCCTGATGGCCCTCGCCGCCGAGCCTTCCCCCCGGTCGAAGCCCCAAAACAACCCCCGTCCGAAGCACCCCCTCCTGCACCGATCCTTCCCCTTCCTCGCTCGAAGACCCCCACCCCGCAGAGCTTCTCCTCTTGCTCGAAGCTGGCCGACGACCTCTCCTCGACTGCCCGAAGCTCGAAGCCCCCCTCCCTGCCAAGCTTCCAAGCCCTCCCCCACCGACCTGCAACGACCCTCCCACCGTCGCCGCTCTTCCTCGAACCGCTGTGCCCTGCTCGAATCCCACCAGCCCTCCGTCATTTATTTTTCCCGTCTATTTTTTTATTTTGGCTAATCCTAGCAGTTAGATCATAGCTTGGTTAGATAAACCCACTCACATGGTTGAGTTAACATATTAAACTAACGGAGGGTTATGTGTGTGAGACGAAGCAACTATCTGCGGTTTCTCATGCAATTCATGATTATGCATGGTTATGATTGTTATTGCGGAATTACTAAGGGTTATGGGTGTAAAAATCCCATCAAAAATACGATGAACAACTCTTTCTCGAACTCAAAGGAATCTTGATGATCAACAAACATGGACATAATAAAAACTTTAAGACAAATCCAAGAATCGAAGCCGTTCTGAAACTATGCAAAAAACGATAATCCAAGAGCGTAATCATAGATAAAAATATGAAGAACAATGAAGAACACCGTAATTTATGTGGAACCCTACTCCATAAGGCGCGGGATGAAACTACCGGAGAATCTCCTCAAAGGGCCGATGTGTATATTGAACTCTATCTCAATGAATACATGTGGTGTGGATGTTCTTATGTTGCCCCGCCTATACGACCAAGTTCCCCTCATACATGTTGGACTAAACCTGAGTTGATGTGGTAATTGAACTCACAAGGGATTCAATTGCCCTTCTATGGACGCATACTCTAACATGTATCAATATAATGAGATCTTATTTTCTTCATGTTATGGCATGTCAAACATTTTAGCGACAATCCAGACATGGTTTTCTTTCTATGCCTGTTATTATCTGCTTTTGAATGCCTAACATTGAGAAGTGAGTTTTCTTTGAACAGGCACAGCAGTTGTTTCAAAGAGATGCACAGATGATCACACCAGAAGCTTTAGAAAGTGTAAAGGCGGCACTTGCAAGCAGCGAAATTGAGCACAAGGCAGATACTAAAAAGAAAGCAATACCTCGGAAGGCAGCAGGTCAGAGCTGGGAGGATCCAACGTTGACAGAGTGGCCTGAGAGTATGTTCACTTTTACTATGTAAAGTACAGCAATAGATTTTTCTTTTCATTCCAGTAATGATCTTTATATAATATATTGTAAACATAAGCTGCAGATTAAATGCCCGTTTACTTCGTCTCTTGCAGTATATTGTGGACTCTAATGCCTGTGTAACAAAATAAGATTTTCTGTCTTGTGTGCAATTTGGCTTAAAAGGTATACTTAGGCACCCCTACCGATAGTTGTATACTTTGGAATATCACTGGATTGCACCCCTCCGAGTTGTAACGTGCAATTAGGTAATTGATTCCTCGATGTATATGTTTCTTGATTAATTTTTCTACCAAAAATGTACACATATAAAAGATGCCAAGGTTTGAAGTGGGTAGCTATGAGATGTCTTCCCAAATCTCAAAAATAGATAAACAACAATAACAACAAAGCCTTTTTCCACATTAAGTATGGTCGGTTACATGGTTTTTTTGCCTCCATTCAGATCTATCTTGGGTCATTCTCAGGCTTAGATCCAAAAAACTAAGATCCCTTCGTATAGTTCCATTCCAACACTACTTGGTCCTTCCCCGTCTTCTCTTAGCCGGCTCAACATTTCAAAACTTGCATCTCCTCACATGTGCATCCACTGACCTCTGCAAATGGTCAAACCACCTTAAGCGATTTTCTCGCATCTTATCCTCGATCATAGCTACACCAACTTTCCTTCTGATTGCATCATTCCGAATCCGATCTTTACGTGTGTGTCCACATATCCACCTTTGCATTTTCATTTCTACTACCGCCATTTTCTGCAAATGTCTATGTTCACAGGCCAACATTCAGATCCATATAGCATAACAAGTCTCACGGACGCTTTGTAAAACTTTCCTTTGATTTTTAAATGAATTTTCTTATCACAAAGAACAATAGGGCTCCTCTCCACTTTAGCCAACCTGCATTTATTATATTCGTAACATCTCCATCATGTTGTAAAATAGATCCCAAATACCTGAAAGAGTTTCTCTTCTGAATGTTACCGTCACCAATCTTCGTGTTGATTCCTTCACAATTGCTTCCATCAAAAGTGTACTCCATATATTCAGTCTTAGCCCTACTTATACAAAATTCTTTAGTCTCCAATGCATGTTTCCAGACCTCAAGCTTCTCATTTACTCCATCTCTAGTCTCATTAATCAACACAATATCATCATCAAATAACATACACCAAGGTATCTCATCATGAATGTGACTTGTCAACTCTTCCATAATCAAAGTAAAAATAAATTTACTCTGACACTGAACCTTGATGCAAACCAATGTTAATGTCAAAATAGTTGCAGATTTGTGGTCTGAAGATTCTTGGTCTCATGTTTTTTTGACCGATTTGTCGGATCAGAGAGTGGATGAGGTTCTGAGTCTCTCCGAAAGGTTGACAAGGGTGGATGGTCCTTCGGAGGGAAGGGATTCCTGGTGCTGGCGAGATGGAAACTTCACGGTTAGGAAGGTCTTCAAGGTGATTTCTTCCTCACCTTATTTGATGGACTCGGAGGTGGCTTGGGACTGCTCTAGAATTTGGGGTTGGAAGGTGCCCGCATGGGTGAAGATTTTCTTGTGGATGTTGAGGATGGAGCATATTATGACGATTGCTTGAAGAAGCAGATTATTTCCCGGTGTGGACGAGGGCTGTGGGAGATGCGGATCTGTTGTGGAAGATATCGGTCACTTGTTTTTGGTTGCAATGGTTTGTCAGAGATGTGGAGGGTAACGAACATACCGGGTGTCCAGTGGTCTGATAGTAGCTCCTTTTGGGCCTCAGTCAGGAGAGAGTGGTTGGGTTCAGATGAGAGGCACACTAAGGCTTGCGCGATGCTATGGGCAATGTGGTTAGCGTAGGATGAGCTTGTTTTCAGAGGAAGGATATTTTATTATGAGAATGTTTTGGGGCATGCTAGAGCCCTTTATGAATCTCGACAGATGTAATTACTTTGTTTTTCATTTATAAATATACTTTTTGGATGGAGCTCTAAAGGAGATTTGTCCCATCTTCTAAAAAAAAGGAAAATTTTAAAACCTTAATTGACCCATAAATTTAATTTACCTATCCTAATTGTCCACCCTAAAATATTAAGATTCATCAAATTAGACATCGATGATATCTCAAAATAATAGAAAATAGATGAAAAACTTCAATTTGTTTGAAATCGTAATCCATGCTTACATCATTTCTCCTCCTTAGAAGCTCATCTCATGATGATTTGCTCAATCATCGACTATGGCATTGGAGAATACCACTTGGATCTATTGGAAGAGTTTCCTTATTTGATAAACTTTCCTCTTGGGGGGTGTGCACATTTTTCTACCCTTCACTTAAACAAAGTCTTCTTAATATCAGTGTTCACGAAATCGGTCCGAGCGGTCGCATATGCGTGTGCGGGGACTCAAGCGCACCGATTTCCTAAAGCCCCTTATTATGCGGTCCTTGCGCATATGCGGTCCGCACATGCAGGCTGTGCGGCCGCATATACGGACCGTGCGCTCGCTTCTTGCATTTGTCGGGTTTCTAGATCCGTGATTATCAACTTTTTTTATATAAGTGGCATGTGGATGTTAGATTTCTGTCATATGTTTTAAAGTAAAGAACAATTTATGATACAATGAGCTTTTATAAATATGATAGGAAGAAAACCCAATCCTGGAAATTAAATGGTTAAGAAACGTTTGAGGAATAATATTAATTTAGATTAAATGCTTGATTTTACACAAACTTCATGATATTTAATATGAATTATACTACTATATGGACTATATGCCAAGTGGGTAGTATTTACATACACTAATGATTTACCATCACAAATGATAATATTCTTCTTTTTCTATTGTTTTCTTCTTAGACTAATGTTTCCAGTAACCATAAACTTATTTTTTACATAATAGATCATATAGTACTTTGTTGATGATATTTTTTACATAATAGAGTATATAGTACTTTGTTGATGATCATATAGTACCACAATTATACATAAGTTTAGTTCAGTTGTAGTCAAATTTATACATATTTATTTATTTTTAAATAAAAAGTTAGGAAACCACGTAGAACCGCATATATCCTACATATGCCCCCGCATACCGCTTAATCACTATTCAATGACCTGTCGGAACGCATATGCATACCACTTTCCTGAACCTTGCTTAATATGCACCTCCCAACTTTGGCCCTTTTGTTACGAACTTTTGGGCGGACTTGCTTATAATATTCCCATAACAACCACTTGCCTTTTTTTATCTTGGGATAATATATTCGTTGCAGTTAAAATCTTCTTATAAGAGTCTCTTCTCCTCCACACAATGGTGGCGACTAAGTTATTGAGAGGGCGACGACTTCAGATACGTTAACGTTAGAACTCTAATCGGTGTTTGTGGCGGTAGATGCGTTAGTCCTGAAGGCGATGAGTCGACGACTATGGCCCAATTCGAGTACGAGACATGACCAACGTGACCTTTATCATGGAGGTCATGCAGTGGTTGGCAAGCCTCACAATGGATCGAGCTGTTTTTCAATACAAGTTAGGGTGTCACCCACATGATGGCGACACCCTCTTGAGTCAAAATTGACAGTGCCAACGAGAGCCTCCCTATGTGATGGTAGTAGCCACTGAAGAGGATGGGCATCTTTGTGGGGCGTATGCCTAAAGATTACAAGCACTTGGGCTTAATAGTTGTTGCCCCAATATCAGGCAGAGGTTCCACTGTAGTGCGGTTTCAAGAAAATGGTTGGACGATCAACATATGTTAGATTTCCGTCTTACGACGATCTTTTTTTCAGAAACAAGAGGGGGAAACACACACAGGTGTCCGTCCCAAGATTTGAACGTTGGTCCTTTGGGTGGTAGGCACATTGCACTAGAAGAAGATGGCCGACGATACATGATGGTGTTGTTACAACAATAGAACGCAATGTAGAGATTTTGATGCTGTTTGGACAACAACTAACGACCATGATGTCTTGAGAATTTTGTAACTCTCGTATGTATTCTTTCTTTATCGTCGTTCGTAGAGTGCTCCAAATGCTTCTAGTTACTCCAATTTTCTATATACCTTGGATATTGTAAAAAGTCTTCTCCATGTTGTAATAATTCTCCAAACGACTTGGAACTTACGTTTAAGAGGTGATGACTTGCATTATCGTGTCCTCTTTATGTAACTTGTAGATTTTAAAATTGCAAGAATGTGTTGAATGTCGTGTTTTGATACCAATTATTGTAAAAAATTTTAGAGATTATGCCGTGCTTTGATAAATTTTGGAGTTTTCCTCCACCTTTATTCCCATTTTCCTTTTTTCTGCGAGATTATGCCATCCATTCTTCTCTTGTTTCACGATGCTTGGCGTGCTTATTTTATCTTCTCTCCCATTTTTAATTTTTCATTTGCATCAATTGGTATAAGACCATAACATTCAAGTCGTTCCTATGATTTGATGACCTTGCGGATTACGTGAAGAAGATGTTACAAGAATGCATATCATCAATTAATAAATGCAAGTGTAAGAGAAGTACGATCGATATATAAACAAATAACTTAGTTACTCGAATCATGCAAGCTATAGATGAATACAAAGGAGGGAAGTAGAGGAGGCTTTGAAGGTTATGAGACCTGGGAAAGGTGTAGGACCTGATGACATTCCTATAAAAGTATGGAGAGTTTTAGGTGAGCATGGTTTGACTTGTCTTACAAATTTATTCAATGTTATTTGATGAAGCAAGAAGTTGCCTGAAGATTGGAGGAGAAGCATCGTGGTGCTCTTTATATGAACAAATGAGATATTTAAAAAATTTCAAATTACAGAGGTATTAAGTTGATGAGTCGTACTATGAAGTTTCCAAAGTAAAAGAAAACTAATTCAGATTCATGCCAGGTCGCTCAACTATTGAAGCCTTCTACTTGTTGAGGAGAATAATAGAGATTTATAGAGCTAAAAGGAAGAACCTCCATATGATTTTTATGATTTGGAGAAGACTTATGATTCTGTTCCATGGGAGATATTGTGGAGAGTTTTAGAGAAGAGACAACTACTTGTCCTATATATTAACCTCATACAAGATATGCATGATAGGGCTTCATCTTGTGTAAGGATCTGATGCGAGAATACTGACTATTTTGACATCAACGTTAGTTTGCATCAAGGTTCAACTTTGAGCCCATTCTTTTTTACTTTGGTTATGGATGAGTTGAGAAATCACATTCAGGATGAGATACCTTAGTGTATGTTATTCGCTGATGATATTGTGTTGATTGATGAGACTAGAGATGGAGTAAATGAGAAGCTTGAGGTCTAGAGACATGCTTTGGAGACTAAAGGATTTCACATAAGTAGGACTAAGATTGAATATGTGGAGTGCACTTTTGATGAAAACAATGGTGAAGGAATCGATGTAAAGATCAATGACGATAACATTCAGAAGAGAGATTTTTTATGTACTTGGGATCTATTTTGCAACATGATGGGGAAATTGATGGAGATGTTACTAATAGAATAAATGCATGTTGTCTAAAGTGGAGAGGAGCCTCTGCTGTTCTTTGTGATAAGAGAATTCCATTGAATATCAAATGAAAGTTTTACAAAGTTGCCGTGAGACTTGTTATAATCTATAGATCTGAATGTTGTCCTGTGAACCATAGACATGTGTAGAGAATGACAGTAGCAGAAATGAAAATGTTAAGGTGGATGCGTGGATACACCCGTAAAGATCGGATTCAGAATGATACAATCAGAAGAAAAGTTGGTGTAGCTCTGATCGAGGCTACGATGCGAGAAAACTACTTAAGGTGGTTTGACCATTTGCAGAGGTGTTCAACTGATGCACCGGTTAGGAGATGCGAGTTTTGGCATGTTGAGCGGGCTAAGAGAGGGCGAGAAGGCTCAAGAAGTGTTGGAATGAGACTATATGAAGGGATCTTATTTTTTGGATCTATGCTCAAGAATGACCCAAGATAAATCTGAATGAAGGCAAAGAATCAATGTAGCCACCCTACTTAATGTGGGAAAAGGCTTTGTTGTTGTTGACTTAGTCGCTTGGAGGATTGTTATGGACATTGAGAAGATTTGTTACAACATCCAGGATAGATTTATTGGAATCCATACAAGAAACATTTAGAGCGCTCAAGGAATAATCACAAATAGAAAACATTGACAATAATATCATCATTTAGGAGGATTCCGAAATCCCTAAACCATCCCGGCTGGTAGCTTCTGTCCGAATAGCATCGGACTCCCTTCGGTTACTTTTCATTTTGAAATCATGGCTCAAAGTATCGCGACATATCATCGATATTTCGCTGATATACTGCTATCGTTGATCTCACGATATCTAAAGGCGGAATGATGCCTTTTTATCGAGTGTCGACAATATATTGTCGATATGTAGGCGATGTATGACAAACTTCGTTGAATTTCGAAGTGATGTGGTCATTTGGCCCCTATATCGCTCAAGTTGCATTCTCATTGAATACACATGTTAGTTATAATATATATTATACATGCAAACACGAAATTAAGTTTTGTTTCGGAGGCTCCAAACCCCCACGAGGGGTAGAGGCAAGCCTGTCCCATCGGCTCGCTACACCTATAATATATTGTTCTTGTGTTTAATATATATTTTTTATTTTAGTTTTTTAATATTATATTTTTTTATTTGTAGTCTTACTTTTGACTTTCGATAAGGGCTGATTTTATTTTGAACCTATATGTGATAAGTATTTCATTATTGTTTTGGTATATTATGAATTTTGAGTTTGGGAGAGTGTATTAGTTGTTTATTTATGTGTTCTCCTTGACTAAACTTCTTACTGCATGTTTTATTTAGTAGTGCATATAAGATATCAACATGTGTGGTGATTATAATGTCAATACTATAATATTTTTTTGACCTCTATAACTCTATTTTAGGAAACAAGTGTGCATTTATGTCTTATTTATTGATAAAATGGATTGGAAACCTTAATTTTTTAAATATACACATTTCATGTGCATTTCCCCATTTTGATTGATATATGCGAAATATATAGATGACATGTCTGCGATAGTTCGTTTCCTTAGGCCGGCGAAATGCAAGCGAAATTGACATTTAGGGCTGTTGGGAAAAATGAGCAAGTTGTTTATTCCATAAGCCCTAGGCTCTCTTATATAGGAGAGTAGCCTATGGGTAAATTACATAAAGCATACAATGAAAAATAAAATAGAGAAGAGGTACAGATACTACTACTATATGCGTTAACACTCACCCTCAAGATGGAGCATAGATATCAATCATGCTCAGCTTGGATGCACACTTCTGGAATGGGCCTCGTAGCAATGCTTTGGTGAATATATCCGCAGTCTGATTCTCTGAGGTAACATGAGATGTAGCAATGAACCCCTTCCGAATCATGTCCCGTATGAAGTGACAGTCAACCTCAATGTGCTTGGTCCGCTCATGGAATGCTGGGTTGTTTGCAATGAACAAGGCAGCCTGATTATCACATTCCAAGTTCATAGGAAGTGGTACATCTAAATATAGGTCTGTAAGCACAGCTTTCACCCACATCATTTCTGTAGTAGCCTGGGCCATAGCCCTATATTCGGATTCAGCACTAGATTTAGCTACCACCGTCTGTTTCTTGCTTCTCCATGAGACTAGGGCATCTCCAACATAGACGGCATACCCTGAGGTGGACTTCCTGTCCTTGGGACATCCTGCATAGTCTGCATCCGCACATGCTGAGATAGAAATCCCCTTTCCTTTCTTGAATAGCAGACCTGCACCTGGAGAAGATTTGAGATATCTAAGAATCATATGTATTGCATCCATATGCACCTGGCGTGGTTGCTCCATGAACTGGCTCACACGACTCACTGCAAATGATATATCTGGTCTATTGATCGTGACATACAACAGTTTGCCTACCAGTTCTCTGTATCTTCTCCTGTCCACCTCCTCTGTGTCATCTTCATAAAGCTTCATGCTGGGATCCATTGGTGTCGTAGCAGGTCGACACCCAAGCATACCTGTTTCACTCAACAGATCTGTAACATATTTCCTTTGTGACATTACAAACCCATATGAATTTCTAGCAAATTCAAGCCCCAGAAAATATCTAAGGACACCAAGATCCTTAGTGACAAATTCACTACCCAGCATTTCTTTCGCATGCTTTATGCCCTGCTCATCATCTCCTGTAATCAAGATGTCATCAACATAAACCATAATCACAATGATACCTCTAGCAGTCTTCTGTACAAACAAGGAATGATCAGCATTGGAGCGTTTGTATCCTTGTTTTCCGAAGAGATCTGAGAGCTTCTGAAACCATGCTCTGGGGCTCTGCTTAAGGCCATAGATAGCCTTATGTAACCTGCATACCTTGGAACACTCCCCCTCAACAGCAAAACCAGGTGGCTGTTGCATATAAACTTCTTCCCGCAAACCTCCATATAGGAATGCATTCTTCACGTCCAGCTGATGGAGCGGCCAGTCTTTAGCAACTGCAACTGACAACAAGATCCGTAGAGTGGAATGACGTGCCACAGGAGAGAATGTGTCTAGGTAATCCACCCCGTATGTCTGTGTAAAGCCACGTGCAACAAGACGCGCCTTGTACCTGTCAATGGAGCCATCTGCATTGTGCTTCACTATAAACACCCACTTGCAGCTCACCGGGTTCACATCTGGAGGTATAGGAACCAAACTCCAAGTTCCTCTGGACTGAAGTGCCGCCATTTCCTCCTCCATTGCTAGCTGCCATCTACTATCCTGCAGAGCATCTTGATGATTGCGTGGAATATCTACAGCTGACAGTGCCACAACAAATGACCTGAAATCTCCAGATAGCCTGTCAAAGGACACGGATGTTGATAATGGATATGTAATAGAGCTCCTCTTCGACTTGCGTAGAGCAATGGGAACATCTAAATCAGCTGTAGTCTCATCTGGCCCCTGCAACATATCCTGCTCAGAAATGTCGTCAGATCCATCAACAGTAATATTTTCATTACATACCATAGGCGAGCTAGTAGACGAGTCATGACCATGAGCGGGAGGAGGCCTGCGGGTATAATGGAACGGTAGCGGTGATATAGGTGGTGGTGGTGGCGGCGGCGGCGGCGGTGGTGGTGACGGCCTCTGTGGTGGTGGTGCTGGTGATGGCATCTGAGGTGGTGGTGTCATATATATGGCATCAGTGGATAGAGGTGGTTGCTGCTTGTCTCCTGAGGCTGAGAAATACATAACAGTTTCAAAAAATGTAATATTTGCACTGATCACATATACCGCCGACGCAGAGGATCAAAGCAATTGTACCCCTTTTGAGTTCTAGAATACCCAACAAAAACATATTTGACAGCCCTAGGAGAAAGCTTGTCAGTACCAGGCGACAACTGATGGACAAATGCAACCGACCCAAACACACGAGGAGTAAGAGTAAACAGATCCTTGCTAGGATGAATGATGGAAAACGGAATCTGTTCATTCAAGACAGAAGAAGGCATACGATTAATTAGGTAACATGTAGTGATAACTGCATCACCCCAGTAGGAGTAGGGAACATGACTCTATATAAGGAGTGATCTTGTGACATCAAGAAGGTGACGGTATTTCCTTTCAGCAATTCCATTCTGTTGAGATGTATGAGCACAAGATGTTTGATGAACAATCCCTTTTGAGGAGTAATAATTGGCAAGAACATTGGTGCACAATTCTAAAGCATTATTACTTCTCACAAACTTCACAGATGTGGAGAAAACATTTTGTATTTCATTCAGAAAATGGATAATGATATTTCCTGCTTCAGATTTATTTTTCATCAGAAACACCCATGACACTCTAGAAAAATCATCCACAAATACTATATAAAATCTGTGTCCCTGATGATCAGATACACGATTCGGACCCCAGGCATCAATATAAAATAACTCAAACTTGGAGGTACTACTCCGACCTGGATGACTGGGAAAGGACGACCTGTGATGCTTTCCCAACTGACACGCCTCACAATGAATAGGTGTGTGAGGAAGACCATACGGTAACACTTGACACAACTTCTGAAGCGGTAAATGACCAAAGCGCATATGCCACAATAAAGTAGATACTTGTCCAATAGGAGAGGATGAGGTTCCAGCAAATGGGGTCTGATTCAGGCGGTAGAGGCCTCCTTGCTCATAGCCAAGACCAATCACGTTGCCCGTATGGATGTCCTGAAAAATCAAAGAAGATGGATCAAAAATTGCTCGACAATGTAGATCCTTCGTAATCTGACTAATTGACAACAAATTCATTGAAAAATCAGGTGCATGTAGCACATTCTTGAGCTGCATAGAAGATGTCAATCTAATCTCCCCCTGACCAGTGATGGGGGAATGTGTACCATTGGCAATTACTACTGTCCGTCCTGGAGGGATCTGAGTGTATCCTGTAAGTAGACTCTGGTCGCCACATAGGTGATGTGTAGCGCCCGAGTCCATAATCCATGGTAATGTATCTGATCTACTACTGTTGAGTGCGAGTATACTACCTGAAGCACTGGTAGACGCAGAGGCAGAAGCAGCGGCATCAGAATGACTCTCTGTAGTCGCTGCTGGACCGGATGGTGGAATAATGCCCCTCAGACGGGCAACTAGATCATCGAACCGTTGATCCAAAGTAGCAGCAGATGGAGGCTCTATCTGCTCAGCAGCTCGTGCAGATGTAGGAAATCCATGCTTTGAGTAGCATGTGTCTTCATTATGTCCAACTCGGTGACAGAAGGTACATGTTGGCCTAGTGCGGCCACCTCTTCCACGAGGTCCACGTCCATGGCCCTGGTGATGAAATCCGCGACCTCTGTTGGCTGCCATGGCTTAAGAATTCTGGCTCGCAGCCGTGGACGGAACTGTGATCCGACTCAATCTATAGAAAGCTTCCTCCATGGGAGGAATGGTAGAGTCAGCCAAAATCTGTGATCGTGCAGCCTCATACTCTGGATCGAGTGCACCAAGGAACACACCTACCATGGTCGCGTTCCTGTATGTCTTCTGCTGTTCTGGCGTTGCTGTAAGAGGCATGAAGCTATAGAGCTTCTCGAACGTCCCTCTCAGTGATGTATAGAGAGAATGTAAAGGGCGACCATTCTGCTTTATTGTGAATATACCATGCTGAAGTTGCAGAATCTTCGTCTCGTTCTTCGCCTGAGAGTATGTTACCGCCAGAATATCCCACATATCCTTGGTTGTGGGTTGATGTAGGATGTCATTGGCAATTTCAATAGCCAATGTGCCAGATAGCCAAACCTTGGCATATGCATCATCAACCTCCCAGGAGGCATTGACTCCAGTCTTCTCAGCAGGCTCAGGTTTCTGTAAGGATGTGTTTCTTGCCTGTTGACTTCATCATGCTCATGAACTGCATTGCCCACAGTTCATAATTTGTACCATCCATCTTTACTATAGGCGCTGGACCACGAAAGGCGCCAATAGATGGATATCTGACTTATTTTCTGACATCTTGGATACTGAAGACTGGAGTTATTGACCAGTGATTATCTTCGTCTACAATGACATTGACGGGTTTAGTTGCACGTGTAGACCTCAAGCAACTAAACCCATGATGATGGTTTTCTGCGCTTTAGGACCTGGAAACGTGCACGCGTACAGGAGCTACACGCGCTGGCGCACTGGATGCGCACTGGATGCGCACTGGGCACGCGTACTGGATGCGGGAGATCACGCGCGCACAGCCGTGCAGATCACGCGCTCACTCGATGGGAGAAGCCCGCACAGCCTTGCAGATCGCGCGCACAGCCTTGCAGATCACGCGCGCACAGGACTCAGGCACGCGATGGGAGAAGCCCGCAGATCACGCACTCACTCGCGCGATCACGCGCAGGCACGCGATAGCAGGGAATGGAGATGGCACGCGATGGCGATCACACACCATACGCAGGTACGCACACCGGAGATGGGATGTGCGGCGCCGATCGGAGAGGAGGAGCGCATGGAAGGGAGGGCGGCGCCGATCGGATGAAGAGAGAGAGAGAGAGAGGCTGGCGGGTGTGGTGGGGTAGGGTTAGGGTTTCGAGAACTCCGGTCTAGGACTGTCGCTCTGATACCATGTTGGGAAAAATGAGCAAGTTGTTTATTCCATAAGCCCTAGGCTCTCTTATATAGGAGAGTAGCCTATGGGTAAATTACATAAAGCATACAATGAAAAATAAAATAGAGAAGAGGTACAGATACTACTACTATATGCGTTAACAAGGGCCATGCTTGAAACGACATCGTCATGCATTGCCGATCATCTACCTCACGTAGATCGCCACAAGGTAGTGATTCGTCATGTACTAGTTTTTTTTAGGCTCAAAAAGGGGGAAACACTCGTTGGTGCTCGCCCCAGAATTATATATTAACTAAAGAGAAAAGGCGAGAGATACTTACAGGGGGTAAGTGGGGAGGAAAGACGCAAAAGGAGATTATTAATACAAGGTAGACAAACGGCAACCAAATGCCGTGACCCAATTAACTACACCAGTCGGATATAAATCTATTAGCCAAAATGGTCACGTTCTCCCTATAGAAACGCATGCCCGAGAAAATAGCCTCATTTCTTGCACGCCAAATGGACCAAAGCCGCGCGATGGGGCCCAACATATCAGATCTATCCCTCGTCCTGTTGGACCAAAGGATGCCGCAGAAGTCTTCAATATTGTCCGCACGAGCCCAAGCAACGTCGTCCCAGACCCCCGCAACCAAAATACATTGAAAGAACAGGTGATCGGTCGTTTCTTCGGCATCACCGCAAAGCTGGCACATGACGCTAGAGTGGGGAAGGAACTTGGCGCTGCGATCCCGGGTCATCAAACGCCGATGACGAAGCACCCATAAGAAGAAGGCGATGCGCTTCGGCAAGCGTAGCCCCCGGAAGAATGCACAGTCGCGCACCAGGGGGGCAGACAAAGCAGGGGTGGGAGAGAGCAAGGCCCTGAATGCCTTGCGAGTGGAGAAAACCCCATCCTTCCAAGTCCAATGGTCCCGCTGAGCAGAGGGGGAGGCCGTAGAGGAAAGAGCCTCCAGTAGCGAGGCGAACTCCACTGCGCGCTGATCAGAAAGAACACCCAAGAACGTAGGGCACCAATAGCCGTTGGTCCAACAATCCGCGACAGAGGCGAGCCTATTCGACGCCAGAGCAAACAACCTCGGAAAGCGTGTCTGAAAGGGGCCTCCCCCCGACCAGTCGTCCAACCAAAACTTGAAAGCATCACCCGTCCCAAGCACCGGGGTAAAAAGCGCACGATTCCTCCTTAACGTATCATAAACACAACGCCATAAATGAGAGGAGTGGACATGCAATGCCCCCCGCATAAGGCCGAACCAGTCGCTGCCCAAAAGCGCCCGCAGGACGTTGCAAAGAAAAGAATCATCCTTGCCCCAGATTTTACTCACCCATTTAAGAAGGAAGGCGTCGTTGACGCGTTCCAAGCATCGGACGCCTAGTCCACCGGACCTCTTTGGCATGGTCACCACATCCCAAGCGACCAAATGCACACCTCTGTCGCTGCCATCCGAACGACCCCATAAGAATCGCCGCATACATTTTTCCATACGTAAGCGAATTCCCACGGGCATTTTACGAACCGATAGGAAGTAAACCGGGATAGAAGAAAGGACGGATTTAAGAAGGACAAGACGACCACCCCGGAAAAGCAAGGCGGCCCTCCACCCCGCCAGGCGCGCCTCCATCCTCTCCGTGATAGCCCGCCAATTAGTAGAACGGGCCCGCCCAACCGAAAGAGGAACACCAAGATAAGGGATAGGAAGCTCCCAAAGCCCAGAGCCAAGCAAACGGCTACACTCCTCCTCCTCCGACGGCGACATGCCGAAAGGCACCACGATGCATTTGGCGGCGTTAGTCGACATCCCCGAAAGCTCACAGAAAATAGCAATAGTATGAGCCATCCCCGCCACCTCATCCGGACCCCCCTCAATGAAACAAATCGTGTCGTCCGCGAACTGGATTAAAGGCACGCAAATCTCCCCCTTGCGGAATCCATTAGTGAGGCCCGCATCAATGACGCGGTCAACCTTACGCGCCAACACGTCCGAGGCAAGAACGAAGAGGAGGGGCGCCGGGGGGCAGCCCTGACGCACCCCCCTGCGAGGCTGAAACGAACCACCGACTGGCCGGCCGTTGATTAACACAGAGAGCGAGACCGTGGAGACACATCTGCGCATCCAAGCAATCCAAAGATTAGGGAATCCCCGCCTACGCAATGCGGACCAGAGGAAGCGCCAATCAATGGAATCGTAGGCCTTCGCAAAGTCAATTTTCCAAAGAAGCCCCTTCCTTTTTTCCTTCTTCCAATCAGCCACAATTTCTGACGCGACGAGTAAGCAATCCGCAATATGCCGGCCCTTAATGAAGGCCCCTTGAACTGGCGAGATAAGGCCATCCAAGATTCGAGATAGCCGGTTGGCCAAACTTTTGGCCACAATAAGATAAATACCATTGGATACGGAGATAGGCCTAAAATCGTCAAAGCGTAGCGCCGGGTTCTTTTTAGGAATAAGCACAATATTTGCCCGGTTGATACGATCGAAGCCGAGGTTACCATCACAGAACTCCGAGACGACCTCGAAGACGTCCCCCGATACAACGTCCCAGAAGTCCCGGTAAAAGGCGACGGAAAAACCGTCGGGTCCCGGGGAAGAATCGAGGTTCAAACCCCAGATGGCAGCTTTAATCTCCTCCAAAGAAATATGGCGAATAAGGAATGCGGAATCCACGTCCGAAATAGAGGGAACACCCGCCCCGATCCAACGCCACCGCCGAGAAGGGAGAGCAGAAGAAACACGTCTGAAGTGGTCAGTGATGGCGTTCCCCATCTCGCTATCCCCTGTGAACACCACATCATTGATGGAGATGGACCGAATAGAATTAAAGCGCCTTCGGTTGCTAGCCATCCGATGGAAGAATGCCGTGTTGGCGTCGCCTTCTTTGATCCATTTTCCCTCGAGCGTTGACGCCATTCAATAGTTCTCTTCTTATCCTCCTCCTGAACCCGAGCAAGGGCAGAAGTGCGTTCCCGAAGCTCGTCCACAGTTAGCTCGCGCTCATTCTCCGCGGAATCGAGATGCATGATAAGTTCCTCCGCTTCGATGCGAGCAGCACGCCTCGCATGTCTGGTGGTACTCTTGAATTCAGCGAGGACCCTCCAAAGAGAAGATAGCTTCTGAATAAGTTTAAAGGTCACCGAGCCCGAGACAGGGACCTGGGACCAATGATTCTGGACGATATCTTTGAAGTTAGGTTCCAATAGCCAACATTTTTCATAGCGGAAAAGCCCCCGAGGGTTAATGCCATCACCAGAGTCCCAAATAATAGGCGAATGATCCGAGAAGGCGCGGGGCCGCGAACCAACAGAACAAAGAGGGAAGGAGTCCATAGCCAAGCCATTAGCGAGGAAGCGGTCAATCCGAGAGCGAGAAGAGCTACTACGCCACGTGTAGGAAACATCGTTCGGGACCAAGTTTACTAGCGCCAAATCATCAATCACGTCCAAGAATTCTTGCGAGCCAGGGTCGCGGCCTCCCCTCCCGCGAGGCCGATCGGAGGAGTGAATGGTGACATTGAAGTCACCTCCCACAATCCACGGAATCCCCGAGAAAGAATTAGCAGCCTTACGCATGTCGTCCCATTATTCTCGACGTAAAATATGGCATGTTGGCGCGTATATGCATGAGAAAACCATCAGAGCAGAAGAGTCGACTCGTTCCAAAGCGATCGAAATCATGTGACGACCAGCAAGCATAGAGCTAAAAGAGAACGAGCGAGATCGCCACGTCACAAGTAAGCCCCCGGCGGATCCGACCGCATTAATCGCACGGAAATCAGCAAAGGGACCGACACCAAATGAACGCCACATATAGTCATCAATAGCCACCATTTTTGTTTCTTGGATAAAAGCAACGTCACAACCCCATTCAGAGAAACGCGAGCCCAGGAACCGACGTTTGACCAAGTCCCGAGGCCTCGAACATTCCATGTCAGAACCTTCATTAAGAGAACCATAAATATCGCCCCTAAAAACGCGGAAGAACGAAAAAAGATCCACCAATCAGCAACCGCCGGCATTCGTCCCCTGTGCATCAACGTCCGGGCCTCCCTCGCCGCCCTGAAGACCTCGAACGCCCGCGGCCTCAGCCACGACCTCCCGCAGAGTAGCGCAAGATTGCATCACCCGAGCCGCTTGGATAGAGGGATTGCGCCTGCTGTATATAGATCCAAAGCGTCTGAAAGAAGAGTCCAGCCCTGCACCTGAAAGGAGAGCTCCCGTAGGCCGTGGAGAGAAAGCCTCAAGCAAGATAGGGGAAGTTCGCACCGGAGTCGAAGGGACCAGAGGAGGGTTATCATCCAATCGAAGAGCCTCAATTTGAATCACAAAGGAGTCGGGCAGAGACGTGTGAATATCCTTATAAGTGGGCCTCGACCAAGATCCGCATTTACCCGATGTACCGCCCCGCAAAAAGGGGAGATCCGCCGAAAGATCCGAATAGCCAAAACGCATACCTGGGGCAGATCCGAACCGAGGGAGAGTAGAGGGCGAATCGATCTCGGGAACCCCCACGACAGGGAGTTCAGAAGATACGGGCGATAGAAGCGGAACCTGAAAGGGCGTCTCGAAGTATCCCAAAACATCATGAGTGCATGGCGCCTCCTCGGAATAAACCACCAAAGGCTCCACGTGGCAAGACGGAAATGAAGCGTCACGCGCCACGTGAGGAGGCGGAAACGAAGCGTCGTTGCGGCCCGGACCGACGACGGCCGGCGAAGCATGGAGGAGCGGGGCGTCGACCAACACCGGAGAAGCTGAAACCGTCGAAGAAGGTGGAATAACTGAAAGTTCCGGCTTAAACCTCCAACTGCCGATCTTGAGAAACCCAAAGAACGTCCGCCCATTCGCCTCGCGGAGGAAACCCGGACTGCATTCGAAGAGGACCCTCAAGGACTGCCAGTCGGCCATTCGAAGGGGCCCTCATGTACTAGTTATCCAACCATCTTCTCAAAATCATACTATGGTGGAGCCTTCACCCTGAACCAGAGGTAGAGTCCACTAAACCCTCGTGTTATGGTCTTTGGCGACATCCCCATCGAGATCGCCCACCCTTTAGGGTGACTGCTGCCACCTCTTGTGGAGGCCCCCATTTGGTAGCACCTATTTCCATGCTTAAGAGGTTGTCGCCATCGATTGGTGGGGGGACATAGGGGGGACATAAGTAGGTGTTGGAGTAACCACGTGATCTACCATGAGGCTCACCCATTACTGCTCGATCTCAGGTGAAATAAGAGGTTGAGATGACCACCCTTGTGCTTGTTAGGGAAGACTACAACCATCACTGTCGGGTTTGCCATATCGACTGACGTCGACATCAATTGGAATTTTGGCATTGGAGCATCTAAAGCCTTCACCCTCGCCATAAGTTCCATCACAACTAGCGGTGTGAAGGAAAATTGAAGCAATCGCAAATTAGGATTTATATAAATTAGGATCTTTGAAATGAAACTAATATTTTAGTTAAATAAATTGAGATTAATTTAAGATCTTAAAATAGATATGTAGTTAAGTTAGAGTATTTTTTAGGTTAATAAGGGTTTGTTAGAATGTTATTTTTATTTTGCAATCCCACGTCTTTCTGTATAAAGGGATTATTAGAGCATTATTTAGGGGATCATGATTTAATGTATAAAGGGACTATTAGAGCATTGCTTACGAAAACAAGATTTTATGTAATCATACCTCTCTTTGGTTGGATTCTATAAGATCATCGACTAAGGGTTGATAAAGCTCGCGTTTGAGAAGAATTCAGTTTATGTGGGGGTGATTGCGGGATTTACGGAGCAATTGGCGGGATGTGCTTGCGAGATTGTTGCAATGAGCATTGACGACCACCCTTTGTGGGAGTTGTAGGGAGCGTCTTTTTTGGATCTCGACGTAATGCTAAGGGATCGTTTGGTTGCTAGGTTGGGGTGGGTTGGGGTAACCTGATTGGAACAATAGCTGTTTGGGATGGTTATGAGGGTTGAAGAGGGTTGGAATAAAGAATGTGATGTGATGTCACTATGATTTGTGATAGAATTCCATTCCATGAAAAGAGGAGGGTAAACTGGGTTACCCCAGTCCAACCCGTGGTAACTCGGTTACCAAACGAAGCCTACGGGTTTCGTGCGAGTTTGAATCAGAGGATAGTTTCTATCGTAATATTTATTCGAACCCAATTTAGAGCCAACCTATTTAGTTCAGACTAGACTTCATGCGCACCAAGTGATGCCCTCCCTTTATGCGTGTTCGGACTCTTTGGTAAAGCGGAACCTAAATACCCGACTTTGTTTGGTAGAGATCACGTCGGTGCTCGATTCTCCTCTACTACTCGCTAAAGATGGTGCCTCTTTAAAGGTTTTTGGGGATTCCCCTACGCTCATTGCATATGCTCCTTTGCTCATTGTTACCAGAGGAGATGCTCCTCCTCTTGTAGGTGGTGGAAAGGAGAATGAGGGTAATTTGAGGGCATGGTCTGATGTTCACGTGCTCACCGCTGCCATCGATCCCGGAGCAGGTGACCGATTATGAGATCTCAATGGAGTCTTTTGCAAGTGCGAAGATGGCGACCGACTGTACAAAGGAAGCAAACACTGTAAGCCAAGGCAAAAAATTTCTCAAGGTTGGTTGAGGGTTTAGATCATGAAACCTACTATGATGAGGATACTGTCGACCATCTCACCCCTTTACTAGATGTTTTGGTGGAGGGACGCCATTTGCATCCATCGACGCATGAAGAGCGCCCTAAATTTTTCACAAGAAACGTGGCTCGGATTGGGGGAGTTGGTGGTTCCACCCAATAGACTGACCATGTTTTTAATGAAGCAAATACCTTGAATGTTAGGGGACTTGGTGACCCAGAGAAGAGGTCCGTAGGTGCTCTTCTCAACGAGCAACATGTGGACATTGTTTTGTTACTAGAAACATAAATACATGGATGGATTGAGATGCTATGGATTGGGTTGGCAACATTATATGATTTTCGTGCCGTAGATGCAACGAAGGGGGTTAAGGGGACTATCATTGCTTTGAAATTACTCTTTAGTGTCTGAAAAAATATGAAAAAATATGCTGGAATATTTATTCAGACATTCGTTCTTCTGATGAGGAATACGAGCTCTCGGTTGATCATATCATTTGTGTATGATTAGATTGATTCGCCATTGAGGTCACTAATGTTGACCAGGCTTCGGGAGGTTCGAGAAGTTCCCAGTTGAAGCTTGGATTGTGTATGCGTGCATACGTAGGGGGGATATCAATGTAACTCTTCTATCCTCGAATCATCCTCATCTTAATGGAGGTCAAGACCTCGGGTCCGATGACTTTGCGAAATTTGTGGGAGATCTTCAGGATTTAGCTTGAAGTCTTTGATGCAACATATGTTCGCATTTCATTGAGAAGCTCGTGATCTAGGTCTAGACTAGATTATTTCTTGGTGTTAAGTGAAATGATGAAGGTGTTTCCTTTGGCAAATGCATCGTCTCGTCCGCATTCCAGATCAGATCACACACCTCTAGTGTGGGATTCTGGGGATGGGATCTTACCCTACCGTTTCTGTAGATTTGAGAGATCATGATTGCTTAAGGATGGCTTCATAGATCTGGTAACGGAAAAGTGGAGATCAACAGACTACAGGGGCTTGACTGCTGCTCACTTAGTCCAAAGGTTGTCCACACTCCATACAGGACTTTGTGTATGTAAGGAGCTGCATGAATCACTGAAGGGTCATCGTCATACATGTGTTGAGTCACAAATATGGATACTGGGCAAGATAGAGGACTATTAAGACTTCCCAAGAGTAACTAGATGAAAGAGCAAAGTTATTTAAAGTCATTATTGAGGAGGGCAAGAAGCATGTGATTGAATTGAAATAGAGATATGTGCTGAACTAGCTAAAGGTGGGGGCAGAATATCAAAGTATTTCCATACGATGACTAGTTGCAGGAGAAGAAGAAACTCGATGCATGCTGTGGCGATAGATGATACCCATATGGAGGGAGATCGAAAAATGGACAGAGCACTGACCGACTACTTTCAAAGTTTCACTCAGAGTGGGAAATTGATGCAAATAAAAATGTGCAACAGTGAAAAATAAATTTTGGATTGTGGAAAGTATATGGTGGAGAAGAAATCGGAGGGAAGAGGCGAGAAGGCTCGCCGAATGCGATGGATCTTCGAGAAGAAACGCGAAGATCGCGTGGAGGGAGAAGAGACAAAGAGAGAATAAATTTCAATTTGATTTCAACTTGAACTGCCTTTTAAACAAAAGGCTACCATCCCCTTTATATAGGAGGGACATGATTACAAAAATAGAAAGGAAATCAAAATTCTAATCCTTTCTTATTCTAATTTGGACTCTAAATATCTCTAACCGATTAACTACTAAATATAGCAGACTAATTAATTAAATCGAGATCACATGCGATCCTTTTATTTAAAATATAATTGCAATGACTCAATTGACCGTAAACTAAATTAACTCGACCCTAATTAAACTTAACAAAAATAAGACCCAATTTTTTTATTTCACAGTACATCAGTTCTCCTCTGCTTGAAAAATTTGTCTCCTGACGAATTGCTTGATATTAGCTGTCGGTAGAGATTTTCACATGGATTGGTTGATCGGATCTCCCCAATTTCGCTCCTTTTCCATATTACGTTTATAATTTTTTTCCCACCAAGGAATATGACCGCAAAAGTTTTACCCATTCACTTTCAATATCTCCATAACATAATTTATCCTCAATTTAACCTTTTAGATAAAAACACGTGAGGAGGGGACTACTTGTAAATTTTCCAAAGGGTTTTTATCAGTTGTGCCCCTCTGAGATATTGCAATTTTAGTTATGCCCCTCCATTCTTGGGAATATTAGTTGTGCCCTCGACTTCTTATCGTTCTATCACTTGTGCCCTTCGGGTTAGTGACCATCCATAACTAAGGCAAACATACGTTAATTTTGAGGGCACAAATGGAATTAAACTTACAAAAGAGGTATGAAAAGTCTCTTGCGTCATCTTCCTCCTCTCTCATCTTCTTCCTCTTCCTTCCTTCTCTTCCTCCTCCCCAGCTCCTCCCTCCGCCCCCGCTCCTCCTCCGCCCTGAGCTCTCCTGCAGCCTCCTCCCCCCGACCTCCCCGCCCCCCCACCCAACCACCCCCTGCGCCTCCCCACCTCCGTCCCTGACCTCATCCCCCTCCTCCATCTCCGACCTCTTCCGTCGCCCCCCTTATCCCTCCCCTCCCTCTGCGCCAACAACCTCCCCCACCGCCCCCGTGCCTCCCGCGCCTTCCCCTCCTTCGTAACTGACCCCCTCCTCCCTAATTCACCCCAGCCTCCCCCCGTCAACATCCTCCCCCTCTGCCCCTGCGCCGCCCCTTCTTCCATCCCCGACCTCCCCCTCGCCCCCTCTGCTCCCCTCCTCCTCCGCGCCCCTCCCCCTCCAGTTGTACTAATCACTACCGCCGGCGTAGTTATCCTCTACGTCATGCATTGGATCAAGTTCTCAGAGCTGATCTAGGACTGGGAGGAACAATACGAACCCCACAGATTCCCTTTCAAAATCCTGTTCGATGCCACGAAAGGATTCACATCCTCAGAGCTGTTGGGTTCCGGCGGATTCGGCAACGTCTACAAAGGGCGCCTTCCAAATTCCAATACCCAAATCACCGTCAAGCAGATCTCCCATGAATCCCGCCAGGGGATCAGGGAATTCGTGGTAGAGATCGTGTCCCTCGGATGCGTACGGCACCGGAACCTCGTGCAGCTTCTGGTTTATTGTCGACGGACGGGCGAGCTCATTTTGGTGTATGAGTACATGCCCAACGGCAACCTCGACAAGCTCCTCTTTCTCACCACCGAGAACACGCCACTTTCTTGGCAACAGAAGATCCACATCATCAAGGGAGTTGCCTCGGGGCTACAGTATCTCCATAAGGAGTGGGAACAGGTGGTTATCCGCCGAGATGTGAAGGCCAACAACGTCCTCCTTCACGCGAACCTCAACGGGAAACTCAGGGATTTCGGATTGGCGCGAGGCTACAGACAGAGGCCTTCGGAGGCATCGAGGCCACACTTGGCTTCGACTACGCCATGTCCCCGACATGGTAGAGTTGGATGGTTATGCCCCCATATAATCTCACCATGGTTTGAGAAAACCATGGTTAAGCTCATATCATTGACGACTAAAGTAACGGAGGGGCACAAGTGGTAGAACGGGAAGAAGTCTGGAGCACAACTGATATTCCTAAAAAGGGAGGGGCATAACCGATATTGCAATATCTCAGAGGGACACAACTGATAAAAACCCTTTTCCAAAATATATCGTCCCTCAATTTAAGTAATCTGATTGAAGATGAATTCCCAACCTTTGTTAGGGTTTCTCTCCCCTTCAAATATCGTCGATTGCGGTGGTCTAAGAGGGGAGGCCACATGCAGCGGCGTCACTAGGCATGGAGGGGGCTGACAACGATCACGCTTGAAGCGCGCACGGTGATGAAAGGTGCGACGACATTGGGTCTGGAGGGGAATGGTGATATCACAGGCGGTGGGGAAGGAGGAAGGAGATGGCGGCGACGAAGGGGTGAGGTGGAAGGGGCGGGGCGGAGATATTAGGGCTGCGAGAGGGTCGGAGTCAGCGGGAGGAAGGGGTGGGAAGAGGAGATGGCCGCGGTGCGAGGCCAAGGTGGAGGGGCGACAACATGAAGAGTTGGGGAGGTTGGAGGCGAAGGGTAAGGGGGACATATGACAACAGTGGGGCTGGGGGGTTCGCTGGAGGTGCGGGGGTGGTAGGAGGGGGTGGTAGCGGTGGTGGGCCCATGGGATTCGCCGGAGGTTCGGGGGTGGCAGGAGGGGGTGGTAGCGGTAGTGGGGCTGTTTGGAGGGCGGAAGGGGACTGCAACGGGTTTGGAAGGGCTGCCTGTAGCGCGAGGGAGTCGTCGGAGAAATGGCAGAGGAGGGCTGGTGGTGCGGGAGGAGAGGAGGATGTGGTGGGCGGCGGCGGATGATTGACGTGTAACACCTGCGGACGGGATGAAGCTTCGTGATCTTCTTGGACAACAAGCTCAGGGGGACCTTTTCCTTCATTTTCTTCATTATTGCCCTCAAACTCGCCTTGGACAACAACTTTTTCTACTATAGATGTCTGCGGGGGTTCTGAAACCTCCTGGATAGAAAAATTTGCAGCATTTTTGGTGGCATTTTCCTTTAGTCGTCGCGTCAACACTTCAACATTCTGCGAATCTCGCATTTTTCTTGTCAAAGCTTACATCTGCACAAACTTGGAGTATGCTATATTGTTTTGTCTAACCTCAACACGCCATGCTTGGTTCGTTGAACAATATTCCTTGGTCCTACGTCTGCGCGAGCCTATGGACGGATCCAGATCATGAGGACAATCTGGGGGCCATGCTCTGATACCAATTGATGTAAATAAAAATTTGCAACTGTGCAAAATTTTTTTGATGGTGGAAAATCTTTGGTGGAGAAAAAAACGGATGTGAGCGGAGAGAAATCTCGCCGGATGCGGGGGATTTGGAGAAGAGAATCGTAGAGATCACGTCGAGGGAGAAGGGAAAAGGAGAGAGATGAGATAAATCTCAATTTAATTTCAACTTGAACTGTCTTTAAACAAAGGACTATCATCTCCTTTATATAAGAGGGGTGGGATTTCAAAAATAGAAAGGAAATCAAAATTCAAATCCTAGCTTATCCTAATTTGAACTTTAAATATCTCTAACCGATTAACTGCTAAATATAACTGACTAATTAATTAAATCGAGATCACATACGATCCTTTTATTTAAAATAAAATTGTAATAACTCAATTGACCGTAAACTAAATTAACTCGACCCTAATTAAACTTAACGAAAAATAAGGCCCTATTTTTTATTTCACGCTGCATCAAAAATGGAAGATAGAGATGGATGGGTAACATGACACCTACTATCTTTGAATCTCAACATGCCCATCTGAAGAGTGTTTTATTGAGACAAAGTTTGAACAACGATGATGGACTTGAATGTGAACAGAGCTCCATGGTCTGATGACCTTCCTGTTTTTTTATGCAGTGAGTTCTGGGATGTTGGGGAAAATATCGTGGTAGTGGTTGAAGAGTTTACCCATAGTAGTGTTGGTTTTGATAGGCTCAAATAACACCATATTGTTTTTGTTACCCAAAAAGGATGCCTATGCTATCGTTTCACTAGACCAATATGGTTTCATTCTAGGAAGAAATTGGAGACAACTTGGCAACAACAGCAACAAAGCCTTTTCCCACAATTAAGTAGGGTCGGCTACATGGATTTTTCGCCTCCATTCAGATCTATCTTGGGTCAATCCTGAGCTTATATCCACAAAACAAAGATCCCTTTGTATGGTCTCTTTCCAACACTTCTTGGGCCGTCCCCGCCCTCTCTTAGCCGACTCAACATCTTAACACTCGCATCTCCTAACTGGTGCATCGGTTGATCTTCTTTGCAAATGACCAAACCATCTTAAGCGGTTTTCTCGCATCTTATCCTCGATCGGAGCAACACCAACTTTCTTTATGATTGCTTCATTCCGAATCCGATCTTGGCAACTTGGCAATTGCCACTAAAAGTATGGCTGATTGGAGAAGAAGGTTGGAGGTTCTTATGGTCTGCCTTAGCGAGACATGGATTCCTAGGCACATGGATCACATGGATGAAAAGATATGTCACTACAACATCCTTTTCTATAATTGTTAATGACCGACATGAAATTGGTTTCTTTTGTCACAACGAGGTGTTCGTCAGGGATGTGTGCTGGCACCTCTTTTATTTGTTCTGCCTACCGATGTACTTATGCACATGGTGGATCAAGTGGTTCGCCAAGGCATGTCTGCTGGATACACTTTGGGCGAAATCTGCCTCCCCTCGTGCAATGCACGGACGACATCGTTTTTCATTAAAGGAGACTTGGAAGAGGCAAGGACGATGATTGCTGTTCTGGACATCTTTGGCGAACTCTCTGGTATGAAGCTCTAACAGGGACAAGTTGATTGTTGTATTCTTTGATCTCTCTTGAAGCATATATTTGGGGAGTATATATGTATATACAGAGTATGTGGGTTGTAGTATTTTAATTAAATTTATTAAAAATATAACAATAAAACATGAGAATAATTTTACGGTTGATGATTTTATACAATACAAAATTAAAAATTTCAAATTAGATAATAATAATATATAATCTCACCATCCATGAAATTTTAGCCATGGAATCCAATACAATAATAAAAAGAAACTATGCCACATTTTTGATATAGTACCACTCATGTTTAATGTATCGATTTTCCCATAGGGAATGGTATTTCAAATCTCCCATATTCAGATTCCTAGATGATCCGTAGAAGTATTTCATATGCACCATATATATTACCATATGCATTGCTTGGACTGCATGTACGGATGCATAGGAGGTTTATGTAGTTTGTGTATGTGCTCGGGCTACATAACAACACATATAAGAATGCGCTTTGATAGGAGAACCGAATACGCTTTTGTGGTTGTCTAGACCTCATATCTGAACATTGGTTACATTAAGCAATGGTCGTCTTCGTCTGTTTGATTAGTTGCTAGTCATTGAGAAGTTAGAGTCGAAGCTCGCTGGGTGGAAAGCATCGGTTCTTTCAAGTGGTGGGTGATTGGTTTTAGTGAACACCGTCTTTGCAACAACACTGGCTTTTTTTCTTGTCTTCGAGGCCATTTTTGATTAGGGTATGCGGTCTTTGAGAAGATTATGAGGATATTCTTTTAAGGAAAGTCCAACAAGAATTATTTGGGAATACACTTAGTTGATATGGATAAATTTACGCTCCCCAAATAGGTAGAGGCGTGGGGTCCCTCACGTGGACATTATGAACATAGCATTACCCTTGAAATGGGTTGCAAGGATATGGGGAGATAGTGAGGATTTTGGTTACAGATTAATCCGTGGAATCTATGGCATCCATGCCTACATGTCCATTGCTCATCGACCTTTTCCACATCTATAATATGGAAGGGAATTTGTTCTGTATTCAAACAACATTCGTTGCTTTTTACCTCTATCCAAAATCAAACTTTTCGAATAAATTGTGAGATGCTTAATTTGCTTGACACAATCTTGAAGTTGGAGATGGAGATGGAGATGGATGCTCTTTTGCTTTTCGAACAGACAATTGGATAAATGGAGGGACATTAGCGGCTCGCTTCCCTCATCTGTTTACGTTATCTTCTCGTGCTGCATTAGTTTTCGAATTTTGGGAGGATGGTGCTTGGATGCCCCTTTTCACTCAGATTTTCGAACAATAGTTACAAGATTTCATGCAAGTCCCATATGCTATTGGTTTTGTGGATGGTCTATGGAAGTTCATGACCGATGGGCATGGGGAAATGACGAGTTCACTGTTCGTTGTGCATACAAAGCGTTTAGGTGTACAACTAAGCCAAGTGTTGAGGATCTTGATTTGGGATTGTAAGTTCACATGGGAATTCGAAGATCTCAACACGGATTAAGATCTTTTTATGGTTGCCGAGGCGTGAGAGTACTAACCAAGGACAAATGAGTTAGACTCTTCTTTGGGACCAACAACAAGTGCTTGCTATGTGATGAGGATTTGAAGATGATTTGGCCATCTTTCTTCACTTGTGAGAAGGCTAAAGAAACATGGCTGAATTTGAATATCTGGTGGATGGATGCTAGAAACGTCACCTATCGTTGAGAAGCACTTTTCAATTATCGATTCCATCCAAATAGAGATCTGATTCTACCTATTGCGGTAATTTGGTTGCCCTGGCTTGCTCGCAATATAGTTATCTTTAGAGAGGAGTGTTTTTGTTTAGATAATGTTATTCATTCTGTAAGGACTTTCCTTGAGTCTTGGTTCATGCAATGCTCTTTGCTTTTAATTATTTAATCTACGCAGGGTGACAACTTCCCATGTTTCCCCTTTTTTGCATAAAAAACAAGGTTTTATGTGTTATAAATTTTGGAGCTCTTGGGGGAAGATGGGGAGAGGGGAGTCGAAGAAGTCGCGAGTATGGCGGGAGGTCTGCCATTCAGGGATGGAGAGAGTGGCATCTTCCCATGGCGGTGGGGGGGATAGGGGCGCATGGGGAAGCCATAGTGCAAGGTAGGGGAGTTCGTAGGGGAAGGAAGTCGGCGAAGGGTCCGGAGTTCGCGTGGAAGAGAAGCTGGACTTCGTCGGGGACCCCGGTGTTACAATTGGCTGGGTAGCGGTCTCCCATCGGAAGCTAGGGCGGCGCTGCTTTCGGTGTGGGAATCGTGACCATGTGGCCTCCGTTTGCTTGCTGTCGCCCCGATGTTTCTCTTACGGTGCGGAAGGACACCGGCGGTTCCGGTGCCATGTGTTTTCTTGGGTGGCGGGGGTCGACTCTCGGAGTTCGTTCAGGAAGGCGGCGGAGGCGACTCATGGGGGATCGTTTGAGAAGGGAGCAGGGAGGAACTACAACGGTTTGCCGGACCGTGGGAGGGGGTTCGGGGGGCTCCTGGTGGGGGTCCCCTTGGTAAGGCTTGTTGGTGACGATGCCGGTTCCAGGGCGATGCTCTTGCAGGATCTCTCCAAGCGCTTCGGCGACGGCTTCCGCGGGGATGTCGTTTCTCTGGATGAGGGTAGGGTGGGCGTGCGGGGCCTCTCCGCCGTGCAACGTGCATTGCTCCTGGCATTTGGAGGGGAGGGTCCGTTCTTGTGGAGGCATCCAAGGTTTGCAGATGACGCTTTCTTGCGTCTTGTGGTTCGGGTGGCGTTGGTTCGGGGAGCTCCCTTCTTGGCCCGAACTGTTACGGTTTGCAGCCGGCGCTTGGGCATCTGGGGAGCGTCTTGGAGGTTTTCGACGATGGCACCTCGCCGGGTTCTGATTCAGAGGTGGCGGCGATGCTGTTGGAGTGTCTTCAGGTGGTCCCAGGGGGCTCGGGGGCGGTGCTTTGCATTGGGAGGTTCGCCTTCGGGCTGAAGATTCAACTCCTCGACTTGCCTCCGCCTCCGTCAGGGGGGCAGGTGGAGGAGGGCAGTGCTTGGGTGGCGCATGCGGTTGGGGGCGGTGGCGCTTCGCCAGCCCGGGAGGGACATCCGTTCGTCGTTTCAGCTTCCTCAGGGGAAGGGGAAGAGTCGCGCTGCTCGAGAGCCCGGGAAGCGGAAGGGGAAGGGTCGCCCGGGGGAAAGGCCTCAGGTCCGGTTGCGAAAGACGAGGAGTCGGCGCGGTTGGTGGATCCTGCGGAAGTCGAGGAGTTGCCGCGTTTGGCGCGTGATGCGGTTGGTGGGCCGCCATTTCGTTTGCCCTACCTTTAAGATTTGGGGGCCTTTTGTTTCTTGAGCCGTGGGGCGCCCCACTGGGCAGCCCTTGGAGCACACCTTTGGAGGCTTTAAGTAAGCCGTTCGAAGAACCTTTGGCGGGGACCGTGAGCGCAGCCAGCCGCGCACCTTCGGAGGCGCACACCTCGGTGTGGTTAACATACCTCCAGCGTTCTCCGGAAGGACGTTTTTCGTTGCTATTGCGAGACTCGGGGCAGCTGTCTTTCGCGGAAGGTACGGCTGTTGGGACTTGCGTTCCAACTTTAGGGTCATACGGTGCTTTCGAAGGCTTCCCGGGTGTTGGGTGGACCAGCTCGCGCCCTTTCGGGGAGATGGTGGCCGCTCGGGTCCCGACCGGCGTGGTATCTCTGGGCGTGGGGGGGGGCTCTGGCTGGGGCATTGCCATTGGGAGCTCGCCCTCGGATGCGGTGCTCTCTAAGGGGCCTTTGGGGGCCGATGATTTGCCGTCCTCGCAGGCGGTTGGGGGCAGGAGAGATCGAAGGGCGGGGAAGAGGTACAGGAGAAGGTCTCGGTCGAGGTCGGGAGCTTCAGCGGTCCCCATCTCAGGGTTGAAGTCCGAAGTGGCCCAGACGACAGGGGTGGTGGCTTTGGGAGCGGGATTGGCGGCTGGTGCTAGATGAAGATTCTCTCCTGGAACGTGAGGGGTCTGGGCCACCCGGAGAAGAGGAGAGTCGTGGGTTCAAGGCTGGTGGAGTGGGGCTGTGATGTCGTGTTCCTGCAGGAGACGAAGCTGGGCGCAATCTCGGGCCTAGAGTGGCGCTCGTTCGGTGTTGGCTCCATTTCTGATTTTGAGTTGATTGGGGCCGTGGATTCCGCAGGTGGGGTTCTGGTAGCTTGGAGAGGTTCGGCTTTCGCCAGACGGGGTGAGCTGAAGGGGACCCACGTCGTGACGGTACTCTTGGAATGCGTTCGTTCGGGGGTCAAGTTTGTGCTATCAAGTATGTATGGCCCGTGCTAGAGCTCTAAGCGGCATCGGCTTTGGGAGAATCTGAGAGGGGTGAGGGAGGCGTTCCCGGGCATCCCCTGGCTGGTGGGGGGAGATTTCAATGTCACCCTGCTTTCTTCTGACAGGCCGCGACTGCGGGGGGGTCAGGACCCCGGCTCTGAGGCTTTTGTGGAGGTGGTGGAATCTCTTGAGCTGGAGGTTCTCGATACGGCGGGCACCAAGTACACTGGCGTAGCGCCAACTCCAGGTCGCAGATTGACCGGTTTCTGGCGTCATCTGAGCTTATGGCTCTCTTCCCGCTCTCCTTTGTGGCTGCCCGACCATGGTCGTGGTCGGACCACACACCTATTCTTTGGGACTCGGGCGATCCTACGCCGCACGTGGCTTATTCCGCTACGAGAAGGCGTGGGTCTTGGAGGATGGCTTCAGGGATTTGGTGGCGTCGCACTGGATCTCGGTTGTGGTTGAGGGGTCGGCGACGGCAAGGTTCGTTTAGAAACTGGACTCTCCGCGGTCCAGGCTTTGCGCTTTCAAGCGTGAGTCGAGGGCGACTCGCATTGCCATTCGGACGGCGACGGAGAGCGTGGTTGGCTTGCTTGACGCTCTGGAGGACGATCGTCCCTTGGATGGGGACGAGTTTAGGCAGCGGTCGGAAGCGCAGAAGCAGATCCTTGATGATGACATGAAGAGGGTCACTGAATGGAGGCAGAGATCACGGCACAGGTGGCTCACAGAGGGCGACGCGAATACGGCCTTCTTCCACAGGATGGCCAGTGGGAGACGAAGGGAGAACTGCATCAGGACTCTGCTCATTGGGGGGGGAAGTGGTGGAGGGGAACAAGGGGCCTGGGAGGGCGGTTGCGGATCATTTCTACAGGTTTTCGGCGAAGGATGCTAACAGGAGTTAGAGGTGGTCTGGCTTAGGTGCGACACACTTGTCGAGGGATCATGCGTCTAGCCTCACGCTCTTAGTGACTTTAGAGGAGCTGAAGTCGACGGTCTGGAATCTGAACGGCGATGGTGCGCCAGGTCCGGACGGGTTCCCTGTCTCCTTTTATAAGGATTTCTGGGACCTGCTTGGTGGTGAGGTGTTGGAGGTTGTCCGGGAGTGCTGCAACGGTAATGCGTGCTTCGAGCGGGTGAATAAGGCGCTCCTCGTTCTGGTCCCCAAACAAGCGGGTGCAGAGAGAATCAAAGACTACCGGCCCATTGCGATTTCTAATGCATTGTATCTCATTGTTGGTTGAAGTGTTCGCGACCAGATTGAGTAGGGTGCTGGACTACATCATTGCCCCGACCCAGACGACTTTTGTTTCGGGGAGGCAGATTGCAGACAACTTAGTTATGGCGTCTGAAACTATAGCGGATTGGAAGAGGGAGGGCACTCAGGCCGTCCTATGGAAGGTGGACTTCACGAAGGCATTCGACACGCTGGATTGATGCTTCCTTTGGGCAGCTCTGCACAGGAGGGGTTTTCTCGAGCTCTGGATCACCTGGATGAAGCGATGCGTGACAACGGCTTCCTTGACGGTGCTGGTAGATGGTCATCCTGAAGGGGGGTACTTTCAGCCTCAGAGGGGGGGTGAGGCAGGGCTGCCCTCTTGCCCCTTGCTCTTCATCATCGCGGCGGACGTTCTTACTTGTATGATGGGCAAGGTGCAGGAGGCGGGGCTGACGAGGGGTTACTCGAGGGGTGACCTGAGGATCCCGCTTCTCCAGTATGCGGACGACACCATCTTCTTCATAGAGGGGGGTCTGGATGAGGTCAAAGGAATGGCAGCTACGTTGGAGCTATTCAGCGAGATGTCCGGGCTCTTTCAGAATAACAGCAAGTCGAAGATGGTCCCTTTCAGCATGTCGGGCGAGATGACGGGTCTGTGCGGCTCGACGTTGGGTACCGGGGGGACTGACTTCCCCGTTCATTACCTGGGTTTGCCGCTGAACCCCGGGAGGTCGAAGATGGCGGACTGGCTGCCGCTGGTCGAGAAGCTGGAAAAGAGGCTCGCGGGGTGGAAGGCATCGATCTTATCCAAGGGGGGGCGCCTGGTGCTCTTGAGGGCGGTGTTATCTGCCATGCCGGTCTACTACTCCTCCACGCGACTCATGCCGACGGGGATCAGGTTGAGGTTGGAAGGTTTGATGAGGCGTTTCTTATGGGGGAGAAACGGTCAGGGCGCAGGGATACACCTGGTGAGCTGGGAGGAGGTCACTTTGCAGAAGAAGGACGGCGGCCTCAGTATCTGTCGGCTGGGTGAGTTAAACGAGGCGCTTTTGATGTGGGAGAGGACATGTGTTGCACCCTCCTAAGGCGTATCTACGGGGTCGATGCTGCGACTCCTGTGACGGTGGCTGTTTTCGGTGGGCGCGGGCGGCGCCCCTCTCCTTTTTGGAGGGCCGTCCTTTCGCTCTCTCACAACTTTCGGACGCATTTCAGGTCGGTTTTGGGAGATGGGCAGCGGTTCACTTTTTGGAGCGATGACTGGACGGATGGGGGAGCGCTATCCTTGCGCTACCCTCGTCTTTTTGCTTTGGCGGCGGACAAGGAGGTTAGGGTCGCGACCTGCTGGGTGGATGGTAGTTGGATGCTGGCTTTTTGTACGGGTTTCTCTGACCAGCGCCTGGAGGAGTTCTTTCAGTTGCTAGACGCGCTTCGGGACGCCTCGAGTCCCTCCTGGGGGTGGGACCACTGGGTGTGGTGGAGGGGCTCCTTCTCCGTGGGAAAGGCGTACTCGGCGATCTGCAGGCCACCCCCTCTCTTTCTGCGGATCTGGCGGCGGACTGCTCCTTCCTCTGGGGCCTGGGGCTTCCGGCGAAGGTTGCTTTCTTCTTTTGGCTGTTCAGGAGGAGGAGGCTCTTGACTCGCGACCGTTTTCTTAGGCTGGTTGGGGCGGTGTCCAATAGATGTCTCATGTGCGAGGAGGGGGTCGAGACGCTGGAGCATCTTTTCTTTGCATGTCCGGTGGTGCTTCCTCTTTGGGCTGACCCGAGCCTGGGCTAGGTTGACAGGGCGGGTGTGGTGGACTTTTGCAGGGCTCTGGGGGTTGCTAGGCACCGGCCGAGGCCGGAACTGCTGCAACCTCTGGCGTTGGTATGGTCTATTTGGCTATCTAGGAATGAGCGTTTGTTTTCTGGACAGAGGTTTTATGTTGAGAACGTCAGTGCTCGCGCCTTGGGCGTTTTGCGCTCTTGGCTAGCCTAGAGCGCCCCCTCTCCCTTTTCTTTTTTGTACTATTTCTGTTTTTTTAGTATACTTTGGGACGAGCACCTAAGAGTGTCTCCCCCTTTTCTGGTTCAAAAAATAATAATTTTTGGAGCTCTCCTCCTTTATTCTTATCTTATTTTTGCGAGATTCTACCTCTCATCTCTATTTCTTTACCAGCGAGGCTAATCATGTTTATTTTATCTTCTCTCATCATTCACGATTTTCCATTTGCATCAATTGTTGTTAGAGCATGGCATTCAAAACATTCGTATGATTATGCGATCCTACATATTAGTTGAAGAAGAGGACACTGGAATGCAAGTCGTCATCTCTTAAATGCAAGTTGGAATAGATATTGATCGATTTATAACAGGACAAAATATTCATTTGAAGAATCATTATGACATGGAGAATATTTCTAAAACATTCGTTATCGATTGGAATTTGTAGAAGAGTGCCACATCTAGTAATCACAAAGTGTGGTGGTTGCTTATAAGTAGTGGGGCTACTACTAGATAACTCGGGCTTAATTATTTTGGGCTGTAGTCAAGGGCTTCAGCTGGGCCCAAGCCCAACAAGTTGTCTAGGCTAGTAATACCCCATAACGGACTACGTCTAGGGCATAGTACACTACCACTGCAAAAAGAAAAGATAGATACTATTAGCATTGTTCGAGAGGTTTTTGATTACCTTAAATTGTCCTGGTCGCTAGCTGTTTACCAAACAAACATTGAAATCTCTCCCATTTCCTTTTGTAGTGGTAACAAGATCATATTTTCTTCCTTTCATCAATGGTCGTGAGACGACGTTCCTCCATGTGCTTATCATCCTAACATCTTATCTGAATCACGTTCTGATGGAGCCTCCATACCGAACTGGGGAAACAATTACCAAGCCCAGCCTTTCGCAGTCGTTAGGGACAACCTCACCCTCCCTCTTGGGTTGTTTCCTCCACTACCTAGGGAGGCTCTCGTCAGTGCCCTGTGTTTACACTCTCAGGAGATGCGATCGTCCATTTAAGGGACACCTAAAATGTTGTTAGAATACCACCATTTCCATGTTAAGGTTTGCCATCATTGCCTATCTTAGGTGCTGCAAGGGGCTGCCACAAGGTCTACCGCAAGCGATTGTTATGGCAAAATGATAGGCAAGCCCCCCCCCCATTCTTTAGGGAGGGGTAAAATATGCGAAGGGCTGATGGAGAAAAGTTTGTTTAAGTGAAGGGATAAAATAATTATAGTTACATCTCGTCATAAATTATAAGAGGGATAACGGGGAAATTCTTCAATACCAAATTTGATGATCAGGCAACTCATCAATGATTTTTTAAAATGGAGGAGAATTGGTGCAATCACAGATTAGTGTTTTGAACAAATTAGGACATTTAGTCAGTTTTTCAGTTATTTGAGTCGTCATTGATTATTATTTTGGTTTAATAATTTGCGATCAATTTAAGATATCGAAAATCTTAAGGTGGATAATTTGGGTAGTTAAGTTATAGTATTTCTAAGGGCCAATTGGGATTTGTTAGGATTTTATTCCTATTTCTTTCTTTCTTTATTTTGTATTATCACTCCTTTCCATACAGTTGGATTATTAGGACATGTTTAGGAGACCAAGAAATTACACATTATGAATTTTGGAGTTTTTTTAGTCAAACCCGATCCACCATAGACGATGTTGACGTCTTTCGTAGACAATGACCCCTCACACATTCATAGACGACCCAAATGTAGAGAGTAGTACTCACTAGAAGAGGGAGACAGAGACGATAGTCACCACTAAAAGAGGAAGATACATAGAGTAGTATTCAACGACTTGCGCGGTTACGACGTCTACCATCAACATCAACTTCATGCCATTTTTCATGTCTAGTTCTCCTGTGGCCTCGGACTCAGGCCACACTACCTCCATATCTGAGGACGTCCTTATAGGGGCCCTCATGGATGAACTCTGCCGTATCGGACATAACAGATCGTGCACCTTCTCCACTTTTACCATTACAAGTGGTTCACTTCCGGTATTTTAGTTATAGATGCTTACACCTTTCTATGCATCTCATTTCTTTTGGAATGGCAGTTCGACCCCGGCCTTGTGAAAGGAGGGACATGCGGACCGTCGGAAGCGGTGGTGGGGTGAACTGAATGTTGATCTTCTATCTATATAGTCAATAGTTTTCCAAGACCAAGAGCACCAGACTAACTACCGTCGGAGTCTACTAAACAAAACTATCGCCATGAGCTTTGCCATATGAAAGAATGGAACTAGTAACAACCATGGAGATTGGAAAGATGATTCCTAGTAGGGGTGCATTGGATCGGTTAGATTGGATTTTAGCTTAATCCGTGTCCAGTCCAACCTTAATGGATTTTATTTTTTTACCAGTCCAATCCAATCCATCAAACATCTAAATACAACCCATTTCACCAGATTACAGATTGGATTGGTTGGGATTTTTTATACTTATGCATTCCCGCTCAATTGTTAGTCTATCGTGTTTGTACTTTACAGCGCATTAGCCCTCAACATTTGAATTATGGTTCGAAAGCTGATAATATGAATTAGATGCAAAGAAAAGAATTTTTGAACAACACACAATCGAATTAAAGTTTAAGAACTCCGTAAATATCAAGCTTGGGGCATAGAAGGAGGTCAGAGTTAAGGGAAGGGGGGATGACGAGTGAGTGGGTGGAGGTACAGAGGAGAAGACCTCCGCGGCGGCATGGGGGGTGCCCTGATCCTATTCTCCAGCGAGCTAACCCCTTCGGTAGGGGTTGTTTTCGATGTGGGTCGCTGCGTCATTGGGCACACTCTTGCAGAGAACCTATCCGGTGCTTCCTCTGCAGTGGTTTGGGGCACATAGGACGTGTTTGCTCGAGGCGGACGGTCCTCTCGCGTTCGTCGGGTTTATTGGTCGGAGAGGGCGGAGGTTCGGAGATCTTATTCCTCGCTTCCTCCGAAGTTGGTGCCATTTCTGGCAGGGGCTTCGGGGGTGACATTGTTGAACTTACACCTTAGAGAGTACTGGCAAGGAGACTTACGGAGGTTGAGGAAGACACTTTGCTTCATTGGTCGAGGGAGGGGCTTTCTCGGATGCGGTGGCGCCGACCATGTTCTTGGGATGGTACTCTAGGCGGCAAAGCTCTTGAGCGCATTTGCGTCAAGGGTGTGCCGTACCAGATCCGCAATCTCGATGACCTCCGTGTCGCCTTGAGAGGGATCGTTGAGGTTCTAGAGCTGGAATCTAGTGGGGCTCAAACCGAGGAGCCGCCTGACCCCGTTCTGCGGGTTCGGAGACTCTGCCCTTCGAAGTTGGGTCGCTGGAAGATCGACATATTCGGGAGGTCAAGCTTCTTGGAGCTCTCATCTCTGGGTTATTCCAAGCGTAGGGAGGTCCTCCTTCGCCTTGGGGTAGGGGTGGAGATGCCCAGGGATTCCGATCGGTCCCAGAGGAGGGCACATGTTGACGTTGGTGGCAAGGCACATCTTCCGGGGGGTGTGCCGTGCGAGTCTACGGTGGCGGCCAAGCTTGCTGCTCCGGCCACCTCCGCGCGGCCGTCTGGGAAGCCCAACAACTGTTTGGACGTGGTTGGAACGGTTATTGTGGGACCACTCGTCTTCCGAAAACATTCAATTCGGGACGTTTCGTTCCGCCAACGATAGGGAGATAACGGCTCCTCCTTTCCCGAGGGCGGGAGTTACGAGAGATCCGGTGGACCACTTGGACCTCCACGTTGGTGATGGGGCCCCTTGCAGCCTGCGGGGGGATCCGGTTCTGTTGCTATATGGGTAGACCCGATTATGGAATCTGGCGAATTTTTGGAGAATCGGGGTTCGGCGGGTGCACATTGTTTCGGATCCCGTCAGGAAGAGGCTCTCATGCATCACTTTCTAAAGGAGGTTCGGTCGACTCCCTCGGGTTCTGATGGCTGGGCTCCGAGGATATCGATTGTGGAGGATCGCGCCGTCGCTATGGCCGAAGCTGATGAGCAGGTGGCAGGAGTTGTTGAGCGAATAGACGTGGGGGATCTCAACTTCGCTCGTGCAGGTCGGGGGGGGGGGGGGCTCTGATGTTCCGGTGAGGGATCCTGGGGCCCTGGCGGGTGACTCGTTGCGTATCATGGGATCGAATGAGGCGGAGGTGGCCCGACCGCGCTTTGGGGCATGCTACTCAAGACGGGTCTTGCCGCAACCATTGAGGCGGAAGCTCCGGCGGGCTGCATCGCGAGCGCAAGCTCTCGGAGATGACGGAACACGTGAGACTGAATCTAGTGGCTTTTCGAGGTCTCGGCTGGCGAACAGATTCAGCCTCCTGGATAGTGGCGGAGCGTTTGGGGGTAGTGCCCCCGGAGGAGATGGGTAAAAGATGTCCCAAATGAAGGTGCTCTCCTGGAATGTGCGGGGTGCTGGTCGGCCCGAGAATAGACTGGCGATTAGGAACCTGGTGGACGAGTCCTTGGTCGATGTCTTTCTTCTTCAAGAGACCAAGGCTTCTAGTGGTGCAACTGAACTGCTGGGGGTGCTCGGTAGTGGTGGTAGATTCGGAGTGGCGGATCTAGAGGCGTCTGGTGCTTCCAGGGGCTTATTGACGGGGTGGAGGGCAGATGCTTTTGACTTGATCGCGGAGTCCCGTCTGCAGTCTTCCCTTTCTGTACGACTCAGGAGGCGGAAGGATGGGCTTGGCCTTCTTGTTACAAATGTTTATGACCCCACGAGTTAGGAGCGGGGGCCATTGGCCGCTGAGCTTGAGTCTATAGGGTCAGAGCGGCTGGATGACATTTGGCTGGTGGGGGCGACTTCGATGCCACTCTTCTCCCTGCTGATCGACCCCACCAGAGTGGTGGTAGAGACACGACCTCGGAGGGGCTGCAGAGATCAATCCATACTCTAGACTTGCAAATTGTTGATGCGGCGGGCTGCTCTTTTACATGGCGCAATGCGAGATCTTGATCAAGGCTAGACAGATTTCTGGTGTCGGTTGAGGGGGCAGAGTTTTTCCCTCTCTCAAGGGCATGGGCGTTGCCTCGAGCTCACTCCGGTCACACGCCCATTGTTTGGTCTTGGGGGGAGGAGGAGAGGTGCAAATTCCTATTCCGCTTTGAGAGGAGTTGGATGCTGGAGGAGGGGTTCCAGGATGATGTGACTGCTCGTTGGAGGAATTGGTAACCGATGGGGTCGGCGGTTGTCCGCTTCTATGGGAAGCTGGCGCTATTGCGGTCTCACCTCTCACGATATGGGAGGGATGTTCGGAGTCGCTGTAGACAGAAGAGAGGGGCAACTCAGGCGGGCGTGTCGCACTTGGATGGGTTGGATGACGAGTGTGGTCTGGAGCCGGAGGAGGTGGAAGAGAGGATGGGGCTCTTAGAGGAGATCTTGCTGGAAGATCGGAATGAGGAGATTGAGTGGAGGCAAAGGTCAAGGCAGCGTTGGCTTCGCGAGGGGGATGTCAATACACGCTTCTTCCACAGCATGGCCTCGAGCATGCGTATGAGGAATTACATCCATGATATTCAGGTGGGGGATAGGCGCGTGACTGGGGAGGCAAACATTGGTTCTGCGATCCGGGACCACTATGCGACTTTTTCCAGGAGGCAGCGACACGATGGATGAGGGTGGCTAGGAAGAGGGGCGAGGTGTTTGAGCAGCTCGCAGGCGGAGGCGCTGTTGGCGCCGTTCTCGGAGGTTGAGATCAGGTGTGCGGTGTGGAGTCTGAATGCGGATGGGGATCCGGGCCTTGATGGCTTCCCGGTGTTTTTTTACAAGGAATTCTGGGACATCTTGAAAGGAGAGCTCGTTGATCTGACGAAGGAGTTTGCTGAAGGCAACAGGGGGTTTGATAAGATAAACAAGGCTTTTTTGTTCATGCTTCCGAAGAAGGAGTTTTCTACAAATATCGAAGACTACTGCCCGATCGCGCTCTCTCATGCATTATACCTGATTGTCGCGAAGACGTTGGCAAACCGCCGCAAGATGGTTATTGATTCGGTCGTCTTGCAGGGGTAGAGTGCTTTCATCCCTAGGAGACAAATGACGGATGGATTAGTAATGGCGTCTGAAATGTGTTTGCACTGGAAAAGGTCGAAGGCGAAAGGTGCTCTTTGGAAGATTGATTTCTCCAAGGCTTATGACTGTGTAGACTGGAATTTCATGTGGACATCTTTGAGGCGGAGGGGTTTCCCGGAGATGTGGATCGGGTGGATGAAAAGATGTATCACGACGGCTTCGTTCTTTGTTTTGGTTAATGGTGCGCCGGAGGGAGGTCCTTTTCAACCTCAAAGAGGGGTGAGGCAGGGATGCCCCCTTGCCCCGATGCTCTTTGTGATTGTTGCCGACGCCTTGGCCGTTTTGTTCGAACGGGCTGAGGAGCCTGACTTGTGTGTTGGTTTTCGTCTAGAGGATATATCTATACTCGTGCTTCAATATGCAGATGACCCGCTGATCCTGCTTGGGGGGTCAGAGGAACACACGACGAATGCGGCGCTGCTGGTTGACATCTTTCGTGAGCTCTCCGGCCTGGTTGCCAACAACGTGAAGTCCAAGGTGGTAACCTTTGGGATGACTGACAGGGAGAGGTGATGGCTACTATAACGCGCTGCTCCCTGGGTTCGCTGCCGCTGACATATTTGGGTTTGCCATTAACAGACGGGAAATTGAAGAATTGTGATTGGGATATTGTGCTGCAGAAGATGGAGCAAAAGATGGCGGGGTGGAAGGCATCCACTTTGTCCAAGGGGGGCAAGCTTGTCCTGTTGAAACACGTTCTTTCAGCGATCCCACTTTTCTTTTTTGCTACACGTATTCTCCCTGTGGGTGTGCGGAAGAAGATTGAGGCGCCGATGAAATTCTTTCTTTGATCTGATGGCAAACAGCAGCGGGCGGGGCTCCATCTTGTGGGGTGGAAGGAGGCGACGAAGAGGAAGAAAGACGGTGGTCTGGGCATCCAGGATGTTGATTGCATGAACAAGGCGCTGCTGGGTAAATGGGTGTCCCAGATCTAGGGTCCCTCATCCTCGTTGGTGACTAGACTTCTCCGCAAGATATATGGGGTCCGTGGGGAGCTGGAGGCTGGGAGGCTGCGTGGGAGTCTCCATCGTGGTTCGGTGTTAGGGTTGTTCTCCCGTCTCTCACCCAATTCTTGGTTCTGAAAGTGGGTGATGGGCACGTGTTTCGTTTCTGGGAGGACGATTGGACGGGGGAAGGAAAGCTGAGCTCCATATTTCCGCGATTGTTCGCTTTGGCGGCTGATCGTGGTGGCACTCTTAATCAGGTGGGGGTGTCCGGCACTTGGGCGCCCCTGTTCGTCAATGATCTTCCGGGACAAAGACTGGAGGACTTTGTAGATTTGCAATCTGTTCTGCCGTCGGCGTCTGAAACTTTCCAGCCTTCCCACATCGTGATCTGGGATCACTTCGAGTGGAGTGGTCTGAAGCTCTCCACCAAAGCAATTTATGATCATCTGAGTCGTTCCTCGGAGTCGCTTGACTCGGACCTTATTCAAGATTTAAGACTGGTTTGGGCAACAAAGATCCCTACGAGGGTCAAGATTTTTCCTTTGGTGCTTAAGGAGGGATCGCATTTGTGACAAGGTAGGCGGGCAAAAATCTTCGGTGTTCAGGACGTGATCTGCGACAGGTATCATGGCCAACAGGAGGACGCGGAACATATTTTTTTTCAAATGTCAAAGCTCGTCCGAGGTTTAGCACGAGCTGGGCCTGTCTTGGCTGCGGTGGAAGGATACATCATCTTTTTGGCAGTCGATCAGGAGGGTGGGACAGGGTTCCACAACATATGTCTCAATAGCTTTCGCGGGGATGTGGGCGATATGGCAGGGAAGAAATGACAACATTTTTAAAAATCAAGAGTTCTACTCGGAAAATGCTTGTATACATTGTAAAGCCCTCTACAGCTTCTGGGCTTCTCGTTAATGTAACGTCACCGTTGGTTTTAATCAAATTAAGGCGGTAACTCCCAGCTTGGGAGCTTTCCCGTGTTTGGTTAAAAAAAAAAGAACTCCGTAAATGCATATAAAAATTTTAAGGCCACACAATCAAAACAAATGATTATATTGAATTTGGAATGTTGAAAATACCACATCACTGTTTTATTTTGCAATTGATCTCCAATAAATGATTCAAATAAGAACAATACAAGTTATCAAAGAAGGATCCAAAGAGAAATTTGATAAATAAAAAATGTGATCTTTGTGGTCAGATATTGGTGAAGTATATGACTAATTTAGGCTATTAGGCTTTGCATAAATCAAACCGCTCCCAATAACACCCTTCAAAGCCCTATAATATATCATTAACAAACGATGATCATAAAACGTTTATATTCGATTGAGTATCCAAGCAAAGCCAACTTAAATATAGCGTACAAATTGGATAGAATGCCTCTACATTAAAATGGAATTGAAATGGAATTTATATGTCTTATTATACCTAGAGTTAAAGTATGCAATTTGGTTTTGAAAAATAAAAAAAATGACAAAGCCTTCTCCCACTTTAAGTAGGGTTGGCTATATGGATTCTTGCTCATATCCGTATTGAAAGATTCGACTATTTTTTACGATGGCTATGAGCTATCTAAAACAATCCCCACGAAGGGAGTTTTGAACCCTGATCTTTTGGGTGGTAGACATACTGCATTACCACCAGACCATTGAAGGGGGATTTGAATCCTAGTCTTTTGGGTGGTAGACACACATTGCATTTTTTTGAAAAACATGAATCTAATTTGTATATCAATTTTAATGGAAATGAGTTCAAGTAATGTTTTTTAATTCTTTAATGGGTGTAGTACATTTGCACATGAATTCTGATGAAACAACTGATCCAGTTTCATCCTTGGTATAAGGTTGCAAGCTTAACAAGTGAAAGGTAAGAAGCAACAATTATAAGAATAGCAAACGGACGTACCAAATAGTGTCTTAACTCCATTTTCTTTTAACGGATATAAGACAAGTGCCGGCACATTTAGGAAAAATGGTTTCACATTATGTGAAACGGGCAATGACATCCTGAGCGAGGGGTGGCAGTTTTGCGAGGGAAGGGTGGTAGCGTTGTGATCGAGGGAGACAACATTGTACATGAGGGAGGCATTGTCGAAATGTATTGAGAGGGCGAGGCAACTGGGGGCATAATTTTGGGGGTCAAAAGTGAAATAAGAGATATTTCTGAGAGGGCAATAATCGAATAGGATTTACAACTTTATAAGTTACAATCATATTTTACTATTCATGTATTTAAAATTTTGGCTTTCAAAAGATAAGAGAAGGTGGTGGTAAGAGGATTTGTATCCACCATTGATATAAAAAAAATAGATGAATGCCATTAGTTCTAGCATTATGGGGAATTGATAATGAGTGCAAATAAACTTGTGTATGTATTAACGGAACGGATCAGTTCGGATCGGATTTTGGTAAGATTTGACCCAATCCATACTTTAATGGATTTGAAAAATTCCAATATGATCCGATCCATTAAAATGATAAAACCTATCCAATCCAATAACATTAGATCGGATTGGATTATGGATTTTATCCGATCCGTATGCATCCCTTATCCCCAGCTAATTTGTGAGTAGTGGTCAAAGAGGGTGTAGGCAATAGGAAAAGTTTGACCTTAACTAGCAAAATCTCTTTTCCTTAGAATTTGCCAACCAATTAGAGCGAGAATGGAAAAGCCAGTGCCCTCGCACTTTCGATACACTTGGACACACTCTCCCTTTAAGGAGAGTCTGCCTAGTTCACGGGGCCCTCAATAAGCCCATCTTTTCTTTGTTTTTAGTGAGATTCTACACCTCATCTCAGTTCTCTCGATCCACAAATTTAGTTGCTTTTATTTTTATTCTCTCCTTATTCCCGAATTTGTGTTTGCATCATATTATCTTGGACTTTTCTAGATATCTCTATTTTATATAACATACATTCATCGAAGATAAATTTTCCCTGAAAAGTAGGATGGTTTTTTTAGAATCGTTGAAACAAATCCTTGTACAATCGTTATTACTTGATCACAGTAATTTATAAGAGCAGTCTTTACTTCTGGATTTAATTTTTTTTGCAGTATTATTAGCTTATTTTCTGTTATAGAATTTTTGGCTATTTTAAAAAGTCTCTTGATCTCAAGGGATTAGAATTATTGACCATCTGATGTTTAGCTTCTATCTGTACTGTAGCACCCGATCTCAAAAACATTTAAATAATTGAAAAAGTTGTGTTTATCGCAAGTTTCACATTTTTTGATGTACAAAATATGGTAAATTTAATTTGGCCTACATATCTTTTTTGCAAAGAACTTTAGATGGCCAAGTTTCTTATGCCGATGTTATTAGTTCCTCTTTTGCTTTAATATATATCTTCTTCAGATGACTTTCGACTGTTCTGTGGGGATCTGGGCAATGAAGTGAATGATGATGTTCTATCTAAAGCATTTTCGAGATTTCCATCTTTCAATATGGCTAAGGTATGTTTTCGTATGACCTTGATGATTAATGATAAGATAGTGAAGTAACCAATTGTTCCTGTCATATACCTCTTAAATCAGCAACACATATTTCGTTTTTTACAAGATTTTTCTATAATTTATTGGGTGTCTTACGTGTTGTTTTTTACTTGTACACATATCCCCTACAAAGTTTGATAACATCAAGGAGTTAATTGGAGTGGTGTCAGATCTGCTCCTGCAGAAGACATATATGAAATTTAGTTAGCTATGACAATGCTTATAACCCTGTCTCATGAAATTCACCCTTTATTATAAATGGAGTAGGATGGTGCACCATCTTCACAGAATATAATAAAACCTTATTGTGCTTTTGATGATATTTTAGGAGTATTGACTAGTGGAAGAAAGCATGTGTGGTTTGGGATATGTTTGTATGCCACAGAGCTCATGGGGGGAAGTATACAGAGCTTGTGCAGGTTGAAGTCATGTGATGGAAAATATACAAGGCCCAACATTCGTAGAGTTGATGGCCTTCTTCCAACAAAGTGTTTGGGCTTCTCACACTGAGTGCTTTCATTTGGCTACTCAAAGATGAGTTGGATGCTGATTTTCTTCGGGCTATGGATCAGCTTGACCAAATGATGGGCTGACAAGCAGTCAACTCTTTCCCCACCACGGGTTTCTATAATGAGAATCTTGTCCAACATTTCTTTGTTCCATTTCTTTGTTCTGCTCGCTCTCATGCTATCAGGACTATCGGAGATCGATGATGCTCTCAAGCACTAGACTAGTAGGAGGCCCCCTATTTCTATATATTAGTGTTCCCTGGTCTCACATTTCAAAATTACGAGCACATTAATATTTTAAAAAACATATACAATTATATTGATGGGGTATGGCAACTATGGAGTAGTAGAAGGGAACATTGTGAACCTGGGAGGGTGCCAAACCACTCCGGTTGGAACTGTGATGACCCTTGTTGCAACTTCAAGTGAACCTCTGACTTCGAGTATCATATACCGACCGACTCATAGCCCACTATTACCACATCTCTTCGAGCTAGAACCTAAGGGCTTTCCCCCCAATGGCACCCCCCGTAATACACTTTTATCGTCGACAAGCAAGGCCTTAAATGTCGGTTTCGGTCACCATTTCGGTATCAACCAAAACAGAATTTCGATGGAATTTCGGTGGAATTTCGATCGAAATTTCGGTCATTTCGGTCATTTTTTGTACTAGGACCCCCATATTTCGGTCATTTCGGTCATTTCGGTCGAATTTCGATTTCAACCGGATATCGATATTCGACAGAAATTCGATCGAATTTCGCTGAAATTTGAGGCCATGTCGACAAGAACCCACCAATTAAAACACCATTAAGCTGACATTGGTCAGATGAGGTGACATAAGCCTCAGACCTTTCAAACTCTACAATCTTGTGATGATTCCTCTGGTGCCATGTATTCCTTCAACGAAAGCAAACAACTAGGTTACAAGTATTGTCCTTAAGGTGACCTGAACCCTCGTACTGGAAGCAATAGGACATCGTTGACATTGTGGACACTCGTCTCCCAATAACCCTCTCTGCTACCGCCTTCTCCGATGAATGATGATGCAATCACAGATTTGGGAACTTGACAAAATTAGTGTTTTCCATCTCTAATTGATAATTTAATTTTGATTATTCATTGTTTACGTTAAATAAATCGATATTGATTGAAATCTCAATATTTATGGTGGATAATTTTAGTTAGTCATTTCAGGAAGTCAATTAGGATGTGTTAAATGGTCAGTTTTTTATTTTCCTTGTGTACTTCTGTAATCAACCTTGTTGGAAGAGATGAAAGAGAGGGCTTGTTTATTCCAGGGAACCCTAGGCTCTCTTATATAGAGGAAGCCTATGGGTAAATTACATAAGATGGAACAACGAAAATAAGCATGACACATAAGTACATAAATACTAGAAATATCTCTACACTCCCCCTCAAGATGGAGCATAGATGTCAATCATGCTCAGCTTGGAAGAACATTTCTGAAACGACCCTCTGAGCAATGGCTTAGTAAAAATATCTGCAGTATGCTCTCCTGAACTAACATGGGAAGTAGAAATCAACTCCTTCTGAATCATATCCCTGGTATAGTGGCAGTCTACCTCAATATGTTTCGTCCTTTCATGAAATGCAGGATTATTAGTAATAAATAATGCTGCTTGATTATCACATTGTAACTCCATGGGTAATGGTACGCCTATATGCATATCTGCTAATACGGCTCGAACCCACATCATCTCCGTACTTGCCTGTGCCATGGCTCTGTACTCAAATTCAGCACTAGATCTAGCCACCATTGTCTGTTTCTTGCTTTTCCAAGAAACTAAGGAACTGCCAACAAACACTGCAAAACCTGAGGTAGATTTCCTGTCTCTAGGGCATCCTGCATAATCCGCATCAGCACAAGTAGAGATAGAAAGATTTCTTTCTTTCCTGAACAACAATCCTGCACCTGGAGATGACTTTAGATATCTTAGTATCATATATACAGCATCCATGTGTATCTGTCTTGGTTGTTCCATGAACTGACTCACCCGACTAACTGCAAAAGCAATGTCAGGTCTAGTGATAGTAATATAGAGAAGTTTTCCCACCGTTTCTCTATATCTTCTTTTGTCAACTTCCTCTGTATCATCTCCATATAGCTTCATACTAGGATCCATGGGAGTTGTAGAGGGTCGAAACCCGATCATACCTGCCTCAACAAGCATATCTGTAATGTATTTCCTTTGGGACATCACAAGACCCTGCGCATTCCTCGCAAACTCCAATCCCAGAAAGTATCGTAGAGTACCAATATCCTTCGTCACAAACTGATGGCCTAAAAATGCTTTTGCCATCTTTATCCCCTACACGTCATCTCCCGTAACAAGTATATCATCAACATATACCATAATAACAACAATACCTCAGGGAGTCTTCTGGACAAACAAAGAGTGGTCAACATTTGATCTTATGAACCCTTGCTTCTGGATGAGATCTGAAACTTCTGAAACCATGCCCGCAGAATTTGTTTAAGACCATATATGGCCTTGTGAAGTCTACACACCATATGACACTCCCTCTCAGCAGCAAACCCCGGAGGTTGCTGCATGTAGACTTCTTCCTGCAGATCCCCTTATAAAAAAACATTTTAACATCAAGCTGGAATAAGGGCCAATCACGTACCACTGCGACTGACAGAAGAATACGTAGAGTTGAATGACATGCTACTGGGGAAAAAAGTGTCCATATAATCCACGCCATAGGTCTGAGTGAATCCACGAGCCACTAGTCTTGCTTTGTAGCGATCAAGGCTGCCATCCGCATTATATTTGACAGTAAAGACCCATTTACAACTGACCACAGAAGCTTCTGGGGGAGCATCAACCAAGCTCCATGTACCACGAGATCGCAATGCAACCATTTCCTCTTCCATGGCTAACCGCCAGCTGTTGTCTTTCAAGGCATCCTGATAGTTCTGTGGTATCTCCACGGTAGATAGGGCAATAGTGAATCTCTGGAAATCACCAGTGAGGTGATGGAATGAAACCTGCGAAGCAAGTGGATAAGACACACACGTCCGCTTGGATGTCCTCAAGGCAATAGGTACATCCAAATCATCAGCAGTGTCCACCTGTACATCATTACCCTGCACTTGTGCATTGTCAGTTCCATCATTACTAATATCACCTGGACATACCTGGGGCGTGGTGGATGAATGACGGCCTCCATGAGCAGGATTCAGACGACGAGTATAAAATTTAGGTAGAGGTGGTACTGGTGGTGGTGGAGGTGGTGGTGGTGGTGACAGTGGTGGCACAACAGGATTAGGTATGTGATCAGACTGACATGCAGGAGGAAGTGGCACATAAATGCCATCATCAGTAGTGGAAGGAGTCATCCTGTCACCTGTAGGCGAGAAATACATGACATTTTCAAAGAATGTGACATCAACACTAACATAATATCTGTTATTCGCAGGATCATAGCATCGATAGCCCTTTTGAGTACGGGAGTACCCCAGAAACACACACTTGACAGCCCTAGGTGAGAGCTTGTCAATCCATGGAGTGAGGTGACGGACAAATGCAACTGAACCAAAAACACGAGGAGTTAGTGAGAACAATTCTCTGTCAGGAAAGACAACAGAAAGAGGAACTTTCTCACCCAACACAGAAGATGGCATACGATTGATCAGATAACCTGCCATAAGAACATCATCACCCCAAAAAGACAGAGGAGCATAACTATGAATGAGTAAAGTCCGAGCCACATCAAGGAGATGACGATGTTTTCTCTCTGCAACACCGTTCTGTTGATACGTGTAGGCACAAGTTGTTTGATGAATAATGCCACAAGACAAGAAGAAATGGGACAGAGCACGAGTGCAAAATTCTAATGCATTATCTGTGCGCACAATCTTCACATTAGAAGAAAAAACATTCCGAATTTCATTGATAAGCTTTTTGATTACATCTCCCGCTTCAGATTTATTTTTCAATAAAAAGACCCAAGACAATCTAGAGAAATCATCGACGACCACTAGGTAAAATCTGTGTCCCTGGTGATCAGGTACATGACTCGGACCCCAAATGTCAACATGCAATAACTCAAATGGGGAGCGACTGCTCCTAGACTCATGACGAGGGAAAGTAGACCTGTGATGCTTTCCCAACTGACATGCTTCACACTGGAAGGAAGACTTTGGTGAAATATGGGGTAAGATATGGCGTAGCTTCTGAAGAGAAAGATGACCAAAATGCAGATGCCAAGTGAAGGGAGAATCAGATCCACTGGACTGAGATGAGACACCAGCATAGGAGGTACGAACCAACCGATAAAGACTATCCTGCTCACAGCCACAGCTAATCACCCTGTCCGTTAGATGTCCTGAAAAATAAGAGATGATGGGTCAAATATAGCTCGACAATGCAAATCCTTTGTAAGCTGACTTATAGAAAGTAAGTTCATCGAGAAATCTGGAGCATCCAAAACATTCAGCAAGCGAATGGAGGGTGTCAAACTGATCCCCCATGTCCAATGATGGGGGAATGAGTCCCATCTGCTATTATTACCGATCTCCTTGGGGAAACATCCCTGAAGGATGTAAACTTATCTCTGTCCCGACAGAGATGATGTGTCGCAACGGAGTCCATGATCCATTCCGAAACATCAGAACTGTGACATGATGTAAAGGCATATATGCTACCTGATGTGCTTGCCGTGGCTGACGTGGTGGCAGAGGCTGAAGCTGCGATGTTTGAGTGTCCCTCTGGTGAATCAATAGTGGCAGGAGGCATGATATCCCATAGTCTGTAGGGCTGGCTATTGAGTCACGGCTCGATGAGCTAGGCTCGGGCTCGGCTCGATAAGGGCTCGTGAGCTTGGCTCATTAAGCTAATGAGCCGAGCCCGAGCCAGATTTTTGGGCTCGATAGCTTATCCAGCCGAGCCCGAGCCCTGCTCAGCTCGATAACTCAAGAACGAGCTCGATAAGGATCATATAAATATATTCTATTTGTAATACTACAATGATTTTTATTTGTATTAGTTTTGCAACATTGTTAATGGTGGATTATTTGTTTATGTTGTTTATGTAACAACAATGTTGAGTGGACTATGTTGTAGACTTGGATTTTCTACCTTTTATCTATGTTAATCTAGGTTATATTTAGATATTTAGTATTTTTTTCTTTTCTATTAACAAGCAGAATGTTATAATATATACTATAATTTAACTTTTATATACAAGTTGGATAGTGGTCTACTGGTAAGGTGGACGATCTTTGAAAAGGTCTCGGGTTCAAGCCCAGGCAAAACTTTTTTTCACCAAAAAACACATATTTCCTTAACGGGCCTGAATATGCTCGAGCCCATACCAGGCTCGATAAGAGGCTCGGGCTCGATAAAGGGTTCGGCTCAAGACTTATCGAGCCCGAGCTGGCTCGATGAGGGCTCGGGCCCACCGAGCTCGAGCCCGAGCCAGTTCGGTTGGGCTCGATCGAGCCCGAGCCCGAGTCCAGTTGGGCTTATCGAGCCCGAGCCCAGCCCTGGCTCGGCTCGTTAGGCTCGATAGCCAGCCCTAGTAGTATGGCGACAAGATCCTCAAACCGTTGATCTGAAGTAGATGACGGTGTGGGCACAACGTGCTCGGCTACACGGATAGATGCAGGAAAACCATGCTTAGAATATCATGTATCTTACGCATGACCTGGACGATGACAGAAGGTGCATGGTTGACGGAAGCGGCCACCTCGACCTCGAGGTCCACGACCGCGAAAAGAGGAGGGGACACCTCTGCCTCAGGAAGCAGCCATCGCTGAAGGAGGTGGCGTAGACGCTGGAGAAAAAATCGAAATTTGGCTGAGTCGTCGATACACTTCCTCTACTGGAGGAATAGTAGCATCTACCAGTATCTGTGAGCGAGGCGCATCATACTCCGGGTCTAGTGCTGCTAGTAAGACCCCCACCATTGTAGCATTCCGGAATGTCTTCTGCTGCTCAGGGGTCGCCGTTAGTGGAATGTTATTGTAAAGCTTCTCAAACATCCCCCGTAGGGATGTATACAACGAATGCAGCGGTCGGCCATTCTGCTTGACCGTAAAGATGTCATGCTGAAGTTGGAGGATCTTGATCTCGTTCCTCATCTGCGAGTACGTCGCAACAAGAATATCCCACATGGCCTTAGATGTGGACTGATGTAGGACATCATTGGCAATCTCCATTGTTAGAGTGCCAGAAAGCCAGACCTTGGCATACGAATCATCAGCCTCCCATGAGGCTAAATCCCCGTCTTCTCCACCGTCTCATCTTCGGTAAGAATGTGATTCTTACCGTTGGACTTCATGAGGCTCATGAACTGCATCGCCCGGAGCTCGTAATTCGTCCCATCCATCTTGACTATTGGCGCTGGATCTTTGAAGGCGCCAATGGAGAGCATATCAACCTTGTTTTCTGACATAGTTGTCGGAGACGAAGAACTAGGGTTTGTAGATCAATGAAGAATCGTCTACATAAACATGTGGGGATATGAGTGCATATGTAGACTTATGCACTCATACCCATGAAGAGAAGAGGCGGTGCCGAGTTGGAGAAAAGGGACAGCTTAGGGGCCACGCACGACACCCTTGGTGAGGAGGAGAGGCGGCGGGGAGGAGGAGAGGCGGCGGGGATGGGGTGGGCGGCGGGGATGAGAGGGCCGGCTAGGGTTTAGGGTGGAGGCTCTGATACCATGTTGGAAGAGATGAAAGAGAGGACTTGTTTATTCCAGGGAACCCTAGACTCTCTTATATAGAGGAAGCCTATGGGTAAATTACATAAGATGGAACAACGAAAATAAGCATGACACATAAGTACATAAATACTAGAAATATCTCTACAAACCTCTCCCTATATAAATGGGAAATAGGCTATTGTAGAAGAGAAGCTATGCTATGCTTAAAACTGAGTTTTGGTTTTGAGAGTGGCTCCCCCCACCGCCGCCGTAAAAAAATCTAGGGTTTCTTCTCTTCCCTTCCCGAGTGCACCATCCGATGTAGGTCCTCTCGTCCTGAGAAGGTCTCTCAACCCTCCCTCCCCCTTCCACACACACGCGCTCCCGTTCTCGTCTTTCTCACAAATTTTTTCTTTGAGCTCTGATCTTTCGGAATGAAATCAATGAGTGTGAAAGTCAATCAATACTGTCTCGGCTCTTCTTCCTAAAAATCAAGGCTTTATCCCTTGTATCAACAGAAAGAAGTAATGCACCTAAAAGAAGGGACCCACGCATTCTAATCACTTGGGAAAGGTAATTGTCCATTTCATCTACATAAGTTGGAGTTTTGTTTAAGAAAATAAGAGTCTATCTTGCCTATGCTCTTGCTCTCCTATAATACCCTGTTTTTTTAAATCCATCGTATGAACTACCTCTTCGTACTCGATTGTTTAGATTTGATGCTTCTTGTGAGTGGTTGTACCTTCCTCGATTCAATGAAGCCTCTCGACCTACATACTCGGAAATTGTGACTTGTGCTTTCTGCTCTATAATGGGTGAAGCGTTGAGGTTCATAGCACTCAAATACTAGAGGAAGTTGTTGGCTACCAATTAATTAATTAAAGAGGAAGGATGGTTATAGTTGGTGATTTGGGAATGGGAGTCAGAGAGCTTTTTTCGACTTGTGGACTGCTTATGAATGGACAACGGATGAGATGAAGGTAATTGTGGTTTATCTAGAAAAGTTGATTTGTCAAAATTATGCGGAGTGAGTGAAAAGTCGAATGTCCACCCACTGTTTCTTGCGGATGTCTATAACTTGCACGGAACAAGACCTTCATTCTCTACTTCGATCCTCTTTCTATCTCAAGGCCACTGGACTCCAGTGGTCAAGGTCTATGGTTGTCTCGTACTATAAAAAGACAAAGCTCGCCACACTTGATGTGTATGAGTCTATCACAGAAGAGATACCTTGTCTTCTATTCACCAGAAGCCCATGTAATGTTTGTTGGTTTAGGCATACGCTTTCTTTCCTGTTGGGTGGGACTGTGCTGTCAGATGTAGCCAAATGGCCCAAATCCCTACTGGGGAGTTCTAAGGATCTTGTTGTGCAGAGACAAAAGTCAATGGAGCGGTGCTTGGATAGGTTGTTAGCAACATACCTGAGGTTAGAAAACAGAAATAACTTCATACTTGGCTCAAAAATTTTTTTATACTGGGTTTCTGACTACAGTTTGGGCCATCCTTTCTATTTCGACTATGGCATGGATATTGTTTTTGAGAAGGGGTTGGATATATGCTTCCAGTTAGGCCATAAATCCTGTCTGAGGCAGGGGGGACAACTTGACTTGCATGGCTTCAATTTCTCAAAACTTGCTGAAGTCTATACAATTTTGTTTCATGTGCAATGTTGTTTGCACCTTTTTAGATTAAGTTATCATTTAGTCTTTGTGCTGCCTCTTGTTTCTCTAAAATTTTGCAGTTGATGTCTTAATAAAAGCTTACCCCCTTAAAAAAGTCATAGACCCATTTTTTTTTTCAAATGAATACTATTTGTTCTTTTTTCACTCATTTCACTTTTAATGCCTTTAGGTAGTGAGAGATAAGAGAACTGGTAAGACCCGAGGATATGGATTTGTCAGCTTTTCACACACACGCGCTCCCGTTCTCGTCTTTCTCACATATTTTTTCTTTGAGCTCTGATCTTTCGGAATGAAATCAATGAGTGTGAAAGTCAATCGATACTGTCTCGGCTCTTCTTCCTAAAAATCAAGGCTTTATCCCTTGTATCAACAGAAAGAAGTAATGCACCTAAAAGAAGGGACCCACGCATTCTAATCACTTGGGAAAGGTAATTGTCCATTTCATCTACATATGTTGGAGTTTTGTTTAAGAAAATAAGAGTCTATCTTGCCTATGCTCTTGCTCTCCTATAATACCCTGTTTTTTTAAATCCATCGTATGAACTACCTCTTCGTACTCGATTGTTTAGATTTGATGCTTCTTGTGAGTGGTTGTACCTTCCTCGATTCAATGAAGCCTCTCGACCTACATACTCGGAAATTGTGACTTGTGCTTTCTGCTCTATAATGGGTGAAGCGTTGAGGTTCATAGCACTCAAATACTAGAGGAAGTTGTTGGCTACCAATTAATTAATTAAAGAGGAAGGATGGTTATAGTTGGTGATTTTGGAATGGGAGTCAGAGATTTTTTCGACTTGTGGACTGCTTATGAATGGACAACGGATGGGATGAAGGTAATTGTGGTTTATCTAGAAAAGTTGATTTGTCAAAATTATGCGGAGTGAGTGAAAAGTCGAATGTCCGCCCACTGTTTCTTGCGGATGTCTATAACTTGCACGGAACAAGACCTTCATTCTCTACTTCGATTCTCTTTCTATCTCAAGGCCACTGGACTCCAGTGGTCAAGGTCTATGGTTGTCTCGTACTATAAAAAGACAAAGCTCGCCACACTTGATGTGTATGAGTCTATCACAGAAGAGATACCTTGTCTTCTATTCACCAGAAGCCCATGTAATGTTTGTTGGTTTAGGCATACGCTTTCTTTCCTGTTGGGTGGGACTGTGCTGTCAGATGTAGCCAAATGGCCCAAATCCCTACTGGGGAGTTCTAAGGATCTTGTTGTGCAGAGACAAGAGTCCATGGAGCGGTGCTTGGATAGGTTGTTAGCAACATACCTGAGGTTAGAAAACAGAAATAACTTCATACTTGGCTCAAAATTTTTTTTATACTGGGTTTCTGACTACAGTTTGGGCCATCCTTTCTATTTCGACTATGGCATGGATATTGTTTTTGAGGAGGGGTTGGGTATATGCTTCCAGTTAGGCCATAAATCCTGTCTGAGGCAGGGGGGACAACTTGACTTGCATGGCTTCAATTTCTCAAAACTTGCTGAAGTCTATACAATTTTGTTTCATGTGCAATGTTGTTTGCACCTTTTTAGATTAAGTTATCATTTAGTCTTTGTGCTGCCTCTTGTTTCTCTAAAATTTTGCAGTTGATGTCTTAATAAAAGCTTACCCCCTTAAAAAAGTCATAGACCCATTTTTTTTTCAAATGAATACTATTTGTTCTTTTTTCACTCATTTCACTTTTAATGCCTTTAGGTAGTGAGAGATAAGAGAACTGGTAAGACCCGAGGATATGGATTTGTCAGCTTTTCCAACCCTTCTGATCTGGCTGCAGCACTGAAAGAAATGAATGGTACATGCAATTTCTTGATTGTGGAAAATCCATTTATTATAAGTTGCAGGAGTGTCTTGGCAATTGAGTTATTTGTCCTTGCAGAATATTTTATTTATTACTTGATGTATTGCTTCTAGCCTAGTATTTATAAGTAAGAATGACTGTGTTTTCAGCTATATTGGCTAATAAAAATAGATTTTTTAAACAATATGAAGAACACTAAGGTGTAAAGTGGTTTGGGATGCTGTATATCCCTCGACATTGGATAGAAAAATATATAATGCATCAGAGTTGTTACCTTTCTTAGTATTGTGAACATGTGAATGGGGAGATGGGTTCTTTCAAAAAAAATTGGGGAGATGGGTGCTTACATGGCACATGCTTATTCCTCTTTATTCCAGTAGATACCTTATAAACAATCACTCTTGTAGTTAAGATGAATCTAACACAAATTTTTAGTATCACAAATAATGGATCCTAATCTTAGTTATCCTAGTTAATTTGGAATTGGTATTTCTCAACATTTGCTTGATTAGATTGTATAATGCTCTACACACATGATTACATAGGATGGAGCAAGTGCCAGAGGGGTCACGACAGAGGCCTGGAGAACGAGAGGGAGAGGTGAGAAGGAGGCCACCTTCAGAGAGCTTCATTGTGGGTGAGCGACACTGGTTCGTCAGTGTTTCAAGTGCGGGTTGGAGGGTCACAAAGCAACGAGTTGTTGGGTCGGTGCTCTGGTGTGCTACCAGTGTTGTATGGAGGGCCGCCTTCTTGGGCCCAATTGAAACCCTTGACTACATCCCAAAATGCTTAAGCAAGGCCTTAAATGTCAGTTTCCGGTCACCATTTCGATATCGACCAAAACAGAATTTTGATGGAATTTCGATCGAAATTTCGGTCATTTTTGTACCAGCACCCCCATATTTCGGTCGTTCGGTCATTTCGGTCGAATTTCGATTTCGACTGGATATCGATATTCGACAGTTGAGGCCATGTGCTTAAGTCCAGGTTGACTAGTAGTAGCCCCCACGACTAAAAAGCTACTGTCACAGTTTGTGCAGAGATTGTGTCTGTAGGTCAGAGGGGCATGGATCATATGTTGTAGGAGCAAGGAGTAGAAGGAAGAGGAAAGGGAGGAGGCTGACCCGATCAATAGGGTGCTTATCACAGAAGGTAGAAGGGAGGATCTCTTGGTGGTATTGGAATTGTTGGCGAGGGGAAGAAGTTGGGGAGCGTGAATGATGTTATCTGGTTATTGGAGGACTCATTTTGCGTTCGTTGTGTGGAAAAGGAGGTTGACGACTTCTTGGACAAAGGGGGGATTGTTTCCTCTGGAGGTGAATTGGCGGAAGCCAAGGTTGCAGGATGGAGCTGTGGAGGTGAACCCAGGTGGGTGGTGGAGGTCCGAGGCCTACCAGTGAGATGTCAGGGTCTTGATGCGGATCGAGATGCATTATGGTCAGTGGGTTTGGTGGATGACGTGCTCAGAACTAGCTTGCGCCCATGCGAGGACTGGGAGGTCTTGATGCTGATGAAGGGGGCTCCACATGCGTTGTCGGAGGCGATGTGGTTCAGGTGTAGCGCTTCTGCTTCAAGATCGAGTTGGCCACGTAGATGGGGCGATGTTGCAGTTGAGTGGAGGCCTTGGGAACTTGAAAGAGGGTGATGGGGCTCACGCATGGTTGGATCAAGGACCACAATCGATTGTGGGGAGGAAGCATGAGGTTCTACTCCGATCTGCGACACGTCGAAGGTCGTCGGAGGTTTGATCGAGGGGACCTCAACCGTTCGCCCTCACTGCACGGATGGAGGTGACATTTACGCTCGTTATTTCATGATGAAGGTTCCAGTCTTTGGGGTAATTGCCCTAGTCGTTTGGAGAAGCAGAGTGTTCATTGGGGTGTGGCGTTAGGATTGGGGGGAAAGTCGGATCGGGCGGATTGTTCGGACCCATTAACTGGAAGCAATTTCGTTGTAAACTAGATCTGGTCGACTCTCTTCTAATCATATTTTTACTTAGACCCGACAAGAGGAAATGGTTTAATTACTGAAGAGGTGGGTTCCGGATCCCTTTCAAACTCGAATCCCTTTCAAAGCCAGTCCTCTTTGAACCCGACTCCCTTTCGAAGCATGATATGGGTCTTGTGGTGACCTCCCTGCCGCCCGAACTCTCTGCATTAGGTGCGATGCGGGGTCTTCGCCTTCTCTTGAAGCAACCCCATGCGACACAAATACAGAGGAAGTGTCTCCACCTCTGGTGTAGGGTGTTGTGGTGTCATGTAGTGGCGGTGAGGGTGAGCTAGTGGTGCCTGGCTTTGTCCATGTCGACGACACTCGGGCAAACTGCAGTGGCCACGACCCTGGAGGACGGGGCTATGGTGTCTTTAGGAGTTTATGGGTTTCTGGTTTGAAGCGGCTATCCTAGAGCGATAACGAATGGTGGATGCAGAGCGAGCAAGTATAGCGTAACGACTTGCGTTGGAAGAGGGGTCAAGTAGAGCCCTAACGGATTTGCTACTTTCCTTCTCAAGGAAACGACAGAAGCTAGAGGCCCAACTGTGGCTTGAGAGGGAAATGGAAAACAAAAAAGTTTTGTGGATTTGAGCGGTCTGGGGAGAAAGTGGACCATAAGCAGCTTTTGGGTGGGGTGATGATGTGGAAGTACTTTCTTAAGCCGAGTCGGTTGACATTCACACACGTGTTGCGAAGTGTCTTGGGGTTGTGATACCCGTCGGTAACCCTCCGTGTGGGTCTTGAAGATTGCTAGCTAGAACGTGAGGGTTTGGGGGAGAGGAAAAGAGAAAAGCAGTGGGGTGTCTTTTGGGTTTGTGACATGCAGATGTAGTGTTCTTGCAAGAGTATAAAGTTGCAAATTAGTGGTTATGATTGTGGATATCGGTGGGAGGTCCCTAGATTATTGGAGTTTAGGGTGGCACCAACGATTGGAAGTGCTAGTGTGTGGTCCTGTCATGGAGATGATCTTTTCTAGTTGGTTAATGAAAAAGTGGACGGTGATTCTGTGACGGTGGTGTTGGAATGCATGTCAGATGCGTGGAGGGTGATTCTGAGTTCGGTGTATGGAACTCCGGAGGTTAGTTTGGTACGGAGGTGTGAGAGGATTTGAGATCTGTCAAGAGAAATATTCAGAGGGTCCCGAGGCTTGTGGGGGGGGGGGGGGTTCAATATCACCGCTTTTGCTTCGGACATGCCTGAGAACGGAGGAGGGTAGGATCCGAGGTCTAGATGTTTTTGGATCTCATTGGAGAATTTGAGCTAGAAGTCTTAGATGCGATGAACAATCAGTACATGCAGCGGAGCAATTATTTCATATCGTGTTTAGATCATTTTTTGGCATCGATGGAGATGCTAGAGATGTTTCCCTTGTCTTCAACGAGGGTTCTGAGGACAAAATCAGAAGTCGGGGGATAGTATGCTTCAACGATCCTTTTTCAAGTTATAAAGAGTCTGGATGCTGGAAGACAGTTTCAAGGAGTCGGTTGCTGATTTCTGGTGATCGTTGCAAGTGGAATGATTGACAACGCAAAGGATGGCACCGAAAATTCAAAGGTTGAGAGAGATGCTTAAAAAATACAGGAAGGATTTGCATCTTTTATTCAATGAGAAGCGGTCTGAGGTGGAGGTCGAGAATCTGGAGATAGCTTAGCTAGATAAGATGGAAAATGAGAGTGATCTCAATTTAGATGAGTTGCAAACTAGATATGAACATAAGAAGATTGTGACCAACGAAGATAAGAAAAAAGAGGTGCAATGATGACATATATCGAGGTAAGAGTGGGTTCAAGAAGGAGACGCGAACACGAGATTCTTTTATGCTGTAGCAAGTGGGGAAAAAAGAAGGAACATATTTCACGATCTGCTGGTGGGGGGGGGGGGATTTAAGGTAATGACAAGATATGGGAGGTGGTGGTGTCTCATTTCCTGGGGACTTCAGTAAGAGACCAACATCTTCAGGAGCACGATGGAGTGGACCGGGAGTATATTCTTTGCGACAGGGGCAAGTGGAGATGCTTACAGAGTTCACTAGGGAAAAGGTGCATAGGGAAGTCTTAGATCTTAACGCGGATGGTTGTCTAGGTCCGGATGGTCCACCTGTCTTCTTCTACATAGAGTTCTGGGTTGCGGTTGAAAAAGATGTTATGGATTGGGTTACATAATTTAGAGGAGCAAATCAATGCATTGAGAGGATGAGTAGATCCATGACTTTCTTACTTCCCAAGGAAGCAACTGAGTGAGTGAAGGATTTCAGGCCCATAGCACTTTCCCATTGCGGTTTATCTCATTGCAACCAAGGTCTTGGTTAATCGTCTTAGGGGAGTGATCGACGGGATTATCTTACCTGCTCAGTCAACATTTATCCTTGGCCTTAGAAATCATCTCGGATTGGAAAAGGTGAAGGATTACATGTTTCCTTTGGAATGTAGATTTCGCAAAGGCTTATGATTACATGAATTGGAGCTTTATCTGTGCATCCTTGGTCGAAGAGGACCCCCTTATGTTTAGATTGATTGGATGAAGAGTGTGTTATGACAACATCTTACTCTGTGTCAGTAAATGGGAGACCAGAAGGGGGTTTTTTTAGTCGCAGAGAGGGGTGAGACAAGGGTGCTTCTTGTCTCCCTTGTTTTTCTGATTGTGGATGCGTTGGCGATTATGGCAGGGTTAGCGGAGGAGGGTTTTTTTAAGGATACTCAAGGGAGGATTTCTCGATCTCGATTCTTCAGTATGTTTGTGATACAATATTTTTCATCAAGGGAGGATATCATAATGTTGAGAGTTTTATGTTCATATATTTATTTATCACTCCTTATTTTGTTTGTCCTCTTTATGTAATTTTTCCTTGACCTCTCAACTCTATATAAGAGAGCCATAGGACACCATAGAATAATAAGTTCTTTTCTCCCAACGCATAGTGTAGGGAAATTGGGACAGCTTTGGACATCTTTGGGCAGTTGTCGGGTCTTAGGGTTAATGGGACAAAGTTTGTTTTTGTCCCATTTTACCAATCGTCGGAGGTGATATTAGCATGCGCAAGGTTCAAAAAGTCGGTATGCGATATTCGTTCGGTCAGGCGGTCTGAAGCGAGTAAGCGGGTAGGCGGAAGTATACACGGAAGTATATGCAGATTATGTGGTTTCTATTATTTTAATTAAAAATAATTAAAAATATAATAATTTCAAACATCAATATTTATATTTAAAAAATATAACATGGAAGAAATATGAAGTGAAGACTTTTTTGTACAATGTGATATCAACCAAAGCATTTTCGAAAGTCGTCCATTTTTTAAAGATAAAGATGTTAAGTTCACGGTGGAGAGAATAAAAAATGTTGTAAATTAATAGATAGAAAAAATGGTAGATATCATCGTTCAAATTGGAAGGTAACTTTTTTTTGAAGTGTAACCTGGTTAGTAAACACAACCATGAACCTTCGTACTTTAGTAAAAGGTGTATTTGTCTACTCAAAGTTAAATATTAAAAAAAATCAGCCATTTAAATTAAATATATGTTATTTGTTCTGTGCAGTTATAAAATTCCATGCAAATCCGACATCTATATTCATTTTATCCCATAAAAGATCTTAGATAAACACATGTAATTTATTCTATATTCATGCAAATATGAGATAATGTAAAAAAATAGAGTTGTTGCTGAAGAATCTAAAAAAATAGAGTCGTCATTGTTGAATCTAAAAATAGAGAGATTTGGAGCTATATGGAGTAGTCAACAAACCTTAGCAGAGGAGAAAAAGATGGCGGAGGAGCATCCCATGTGGAAGTCAAGAAGATGACGAAGGAGCAGAGAGTTACCTCTATTACATATGCGGTCGCCTATGCGGCTTGCATATTGAGCGAGTATAACATACTCGGTGTAGTAGGGGGACCGCTTCTGCATATGTGTGGCTGCCTGGACTGGCATTCCAAACACTGAGCATGCGAAAGGATACTGGGAAATGCACGAAGAAGTCTGTCCCTTACCTACTTAGGGTTGCCTTTGATGACATGTAGATTAAGGTAGGGGGATTGATTGCATGTGGTTGAGAAGCTGGAAAGGAAGCTGGATGGATGGAAGGCATCGTGCTTGTCAAGGGGAGGAAGGTTAGTGATGGTGAATGTTGTCTTGTTTGCGATTCTGGTTTTTTTTGTGTCTACCAAGATGATACCAGTTGGGATTCGTAGGTGGTTGAAGGGGTTGATGAGGCGGTTCTTTTAGGCATCTACTGTGGAGGGGAAGGGTATTTCTTTGGTGGATTGGGAAACAATGACAAGGTCAAATAAGGAGGGTGGGTTGGGCGTGCTGTGCATTGAGGACATGAACAAGATGTTGCTAGCGAAGTGGGTGATGAGGATTTGGAGTGGTGGGACTGATTTGCTTTCGTGCCAGCTGAGATCTATTTACTCGATTTCTCCTATTTTATATGCTAATGTGGGAGGTCTTCGCCAACAACATTAGGATGGGGCGATGTGTGTTGTGTTGCCAGAGTTGGTAGCTTTGATGCGATCATTGCTGGGTAATGGGAGGGGTTTTAGATTTTGACGGGATGACTGGACGGAGGAAGGAGCATTTTGTGACTCGTACCCTGACTCTTCACACTCGTTACATGAAGGGAGGTTTGTGTGGCATGTTTGCGGTCGGAGGGCTCATGGTCTTTTGAATTCGTGACAAAATCATCAGATCAAAGGTTAGAGGAGTTCATTTGTTTAACATGCATATTAACAAGAATAGAGGAGCCGTTAGATGACAATGATGCGTGGTGCTAGAGTGATGGGGTCTTCTCGATGAAGAAGGCGTACAAAATTATTTTTGGTCCGGGTACATCATTACAAGATGACATTGCTCGTGCCTGTGCCGGAATCTGATGTTGGAATTTGCCTATGTGGATAAAGTTCGTTCTGTGGCTGTTGAGGAGAGGTCGAATTATGATAGGTGCTAGACGGGCACAGATCTTCCCTGAGAGCGAAGAAGCTTGTAAAAGATGTGGCATGATAGTGGAAGACATTGAACTCCATTTCTTTCATCAGGTGTCCTAAGTTTAGGGAGATTAGGGAAAAGACGACGTTGTCATGTGTACAATGGGATGGTGTAGAGTCTTTTTGGGATTCTGTTTGTTCAGATTGGACATGTTCAATTGATGGGAGGATCAAGAGTTTGTGTACATGTGTGGGCCATTTGGCTGGGACGAAGTCAAGAAACATTGTGATCTTTAAGGAGGAGAGGTTTTATTCAGAGAATGCACTTGAGCATACTAGCGATATTTGTGAAAGTTGGCGTTTGTAATTCTGTATGTAGTTATTATTTGTAAATATATTCTTTGGATGGTTCCTAAAGGAGGTCCATCTCATTTCTCTCGAAAAAAATGCTCTACACACTTGTATACCATTGAGCTAACGGACGATAAATGAGGGCAGCTACCTTGTATGGGTGCGGTGATGATTATCCACTTCCTAGATATATGCTCTTTGTTTCTATGGAGGATATGCTCTTTTGATGCCTTTAGAGTTGGTGTGGATGGGATATCCATTGGCGTCATTATGAAAGGTTGCTAAGACCTTTTTTGTTCCCATTTTATATAATGCAGATGCTTCTTTGCCTTAATTAAGAGATTTGCTTTTTAAGCTTTTGAAAATAACAGTTAATAGAAAATGATCTCCATAGCATCATGAACCCCAAGACTTCTTGACGCCACGAACACATCCAATGTCACATGAGAGAGGAAGGAATGATCTGATGATTCTATTCTTCTTCACAAGTGAAACAAATAAACCAAGGTCTTTGTATAGGCCTCCACCCTCACTTAAACCCTAGGCTTAGAGGAGATTATATTCAAATCCTTGTGTTAAACGAACTGTTGATGGCATGCAAATGATCATCTAATAAAATACTAATGGATCCTTCCGGTATCGAAATACTCATCTAAGTGATTGATTCTCAACACTCCTCAAACTGTAGCTTGATGGTTTCAGCTTGAGACCATCTTCTAGTTTGAACTGGGAAACATAACCTCTGATGGTCATTCTTTGTCTTCTAAAAAAAGAACGAAAAAAAAGAAAAAAGTGATTAGACTAACAAACAAAGAACAACCAAACATGAGGCAAGGATGCTAACTGTATTTGAAGCAACTGTAGTAAAAGATGGTTCCATGTGACAAGTGGAGACAATTACAAGCAATAAAGTAAGGCATGTGATGATGCCTAAAAGTACCACCAAGATGTGCAGGCAACTCCTAACAGTACATGACACCTCAGAATATCAATAGATATAAATGAGTAGACTAGACTCGCCTCATCTCTTTTTATCTAAGTAGGAGTACAGAAAACTTTATAAACATGGGGAATTCCGACTAGCAACAATGTATGCACAATGACTCTTTGGATCTGGTGGTAGTACTGGCACGAGGACTCCCGAAATAGCTGCAACAAGTGGCACATGTAGAAGCTTAAAGTAGAGAAGATGAATGACTTGTTTTGCATCTTTCCTTTCTTTTACACGTGGAACCATGAAAATGTTTAGTCAGGTTCGGGTGGATGATAGGAAGAGACATTTAGAAGAATGATATATCTAACTAATAGAAGATAATACAATGGGACATACCCTTTTTTCAAACGGAAAAATGGTTCGCACTAAATAGATTAACACTGAAATTTTCATATTCACAAGTTTAAGTATCGGAATCACAAAGATCCCAATTCATTAGGATCTTGGTATGCTCAAGCGCATTCTCAACATAGATACTATCATGTTGAAAAATCACATCATTCCTAAATAGTAGATCGCCCAAATAATGATAAAGCCCTCGTTGTATGTAAAAAAAGGACTCCTAAGTATGATTGGGGCATAACGTAACTGTTTCGGACAATATATGTCCATGACAACAAAGTCCACTATGAATTGTAGTCCCTCAACGGTCACGATAACGTTCCTCAACACTCCGTTGGGCCCTTAATGGACCGATCAACACACTGAAAAATCGCTCTGGACTTTCTAAGAGGTCCAAGCTTGAGTATGTACGGAGAAGACGTCACAAGGCTTATTGAGGAACCATTATCAAGTAGAATGCAAATGAAGGTGACATCGAGTATCTGACTAGAAACATAGTGTGCCCCTGAATCTTTCTTTTTCGATGGGAATGCATTCCCCATAACATATGATGTCTTTTTTTGAGGGAATAGATGTATGATGTCGAGACGACGTTTACCCTGTAACTTCTATATATTCACTATATACAAAAAATTACAAATACCAAAAAGTATTTAAGCTCTTAGCATATTCAATCACATTTTCCATATGCATTCGCTCCCCCAGAAGATGGAACCATTCCAAGAAAGCCACATGAACCATAATATAGCAACTGCCCACATTTTGGTTGGACTACTACCACATCCCAGAGCATCCGCGAACTCCTAACACTTTTTCATGTCCACTGTCGAAACATTTTCCATTAGTGTCGCAACCTATACCTCTCTAAACACATGACATCCAGGAATAGATTCTCAACATCTCCTCTGCTGATGAACAACGTTCACAAGTGTTGTCACAACCATGGAAGGACCATGCTCTTCTATCACCATTTATAAGATGATTCTTCCTTAACAACCAAATAAAAAATTTGGATGCATAATGTTGCCTTCCAACTTCACAAGTCGGTGAACCAATTCGAGTCTGACATCTTATCCAAAACCTTCAAATGGTAGAAAGCGTTATAGGCATTCTGTATAATGAAATGTTCATCAGGCAATGATTAATGATCAACAGAACCATCCATCACCCCAGTAGCTGACAGTGTCTTGAGCAATTTTAAGAAGTTCACGAATCGTTGATTCAATACGAAATGGAGGTATTCAGCTACCATTCTCACAACAATCTCGGGTAGAAACATTAGTATCAACTGTCAATGCATAAATGCATGGAAAATGAACCTGTAAAAGCTTATACCCTGTGTAGTCATTTCTCCATAATCTGAAGCAACATTCATCACCTAAGATACACTTCATGAGAGGCACCGCATACTGAAGCACTGAGCAAATCCCCTTCCAAAATTTGGAAATCAAAGGTACACCGACATCAGCAACAAGTTATCAAGGGCAATTCCCATATATTGAGCGCAAACTCCTGCAGAGCAAATTTGGCCATCCTCCCTAAATTTGGGTTACCCACTTTGACAGTAGTGCATGGTTCATTGCCTCCATACTGTAGATTCCCAATCCACCATCCTCCTTCGCCAGCATTGGTGCTTTCCGTCCCACCAAAGGCATCCCCTAAAAAGCCCAAAAGAACCGTCTCATAATCGCCTCTGCCTCCAATCTCCCTTTCACCTCAGCAAGCAACATGCGTGTAGAGAGGAAAAACACAAGGATAGCTGATAAAACCATATTTAATAGCATAAGGCAACCACATCTTGAGAGAGACAAATTCTCCCTCTACAAAAAGAATAGTATCGCCTGCTATATGAAGAATGGGAATCAAAATCCCACATGTGCGGAGACCTGCTATGGAGTCACCCTCACCAGCCTTCACCACCATCATCGTCAAAGTATTTGCCACCCCCACAAAAAGTAATGACACCTATGGGCAACCTTGCCTAACTCCGCGCTGTGTTTGTAAGAAACCACCCTCTTGCTTGGCATTCACCAACATTGCATAGGAAGCATCCATCACATATTTCATCTAGACAATCCTCTCAAGAAACCCTAAGATGCAGGGACGACTACAAGAACAGCCAGTCAACACAATCATACGCATTCGAGAAGTTCACCTTCCACATGAGACCTTTGGTATTTTTCGTGCGCCACTTTGCAACAATCTTAAATGCCATTACAACCCCATCCATCATGTAATGATCCAAGATGAACATCGCTTGAGCATGATCTATAATAGAGCCAAACACCTCTCGAAGTCAATTGGCTAGGACCTTTGACACAATCAAATATACGACACTCGGCTACGCAATAGGGCACGATTCCTCCACGCCTCATTTCCTCCTCCTTAGGTTGAAGGAACAAAAGAAAACAGTTCAACCGCTCGAACCCACCATTCATCTGGCGTAGTTACTCCACTTCCAACATGTTCAGGCCTACCATGTCCCAAAACTCTTGAAAGAAGAAAGTTGGGAATCCATCCGATCCTGGAGATCCATCCACATTTCAGATCAACAACCACATGTTTAACCTCAGACAACAATAACAGTTTCACCAACTCCTCATACAACAAGTCGGATGAACATGGAATATCTCTCCCTTGCCATCTCGTGCCACTACTATACACTAATCTACTAATCCCCCATATAATTTATTCTCACTACATCACCAATGGTATGATCTCCAATGAGCTCCTCACCATCCTCCTCGATCAAGTGAATTATGTTCCACCTTCAGCGGCCACTGGCTATCGCATGAAAGTCTGGTATTTGCATCCCCCTTCTTCAACCACTTTTACCTCATTCGCTACCTACATTCACTTTCCCGCTTCTTGTTCTCTGTAAGGACTTGATATGCTTGCACCTTGCGACCACCCCACCATAATTCCTTAGAGTCCTCAATCTGGTCAAAGGATCACAATCTCTACAATGTCTCTTCTCTGCCAACTATGCGTTCGAGATTCCCTCCTATACTAAATAAGCATGGTACGTAAGGCCCTGTACTTGTCTCTCATCCTTTGAGATGCTGAACCCATGGTTATTAAGGCGGCAAGGCGACAAGGCGTTAAGCCTGGACGCCTAGGCGTTTTCCAAAGTGTGTCCTACATATCGCATTTGAGACATGCGATATATAGTTTTTTAAAGCAAATGGATGTCGCATGTCTCAAATGCGACATCATTTTTTAATTTTTTTTATATGTATATCGCATTTCAAAAATGCGACATATATATTACATTTTGAAAATGCACTATGTATATCGCATTTTGTAAATGCGCTATGTATATCGCATTTTGTAAATGCGCTATGTGTATCGCATTTTCAAAATGCGTTATATGTGTAGAACACAGAAAAATAGTCGCCCAGGCGCGCCTTGGCTCCCAGGCGACCCAAGGCGTACACCCAAGGCACGCCATTTTCAATAAAACTAAGGCGCTCTTTCGAGGCGCTAGACCTGGGGCGCCTAGGCAGCCACCTAGGCGAGCCTAGGCATGCGCCTTGACATCTATGGCTGAACCTACTACATCTGTTTCCTACGAGTTTCTTGTGACTTTTTCATGAAAAACCTCTTGCATCTAGACACGCTAAAAAATGGGAAATTCTAGATGGACATTGACCATTACCCAAGTCTCAGCAGATGGATGTATGATTTGAATGCAACATGGGTAGGGCCATTACAGACCCCAATGGAAAGCACTCCAACAGTCCAACCGAACCGAGGAAATGATCCAAGCAGGATTAAGAGGATGAGATCGTCCAAGCATACTCCAAGTTCGTTGCATCTAGTACCTCCATCTCTAACTCGCCAACGAACTCAGCAGAAGATAGGGATCCACTGTATGAAGCACCCCTCTCACATGATCGGTCTTCAAGAAGATAATGTTGAAGTCACCAACAACAAGCCATACATGGTTCGGAAAGTGCATATACACCAAATGAAGCTCCCACACACCACAGACGATCGTGTATTAGTGGGTCCATAGATCGTCGATACCAAGAACTGAAAACCATCGAGATCCTTTGAAAAAAAGTACATGCACTACCTGTGTGTCACGCACCGACTCCACAAGCTCAAAGCACTCCTTATTCCAACCAATAGTCATGCCCTTCTATGCCCACACAACCGTATCATTCTGTACCCCCATTAAAACAAGAAACTACCAAATCACACCAGTTGAAGTTGTCCCAAGTCTCCTGCTTTGTCTCCTGCAAACAGATCAATCGATCACATTCGTCTTCCACCCCTTCAAAATACACCCACCGCTCTCCTCTTGTCCGCTTGGCCAAGGGTCCATATATTCCAAGAGACAATCTTTATTTAGCAATAGTGGGGGACACCCCCGCCAGCAACACCCCCATGTAGCATGCTATCTTTCCCCCACTTCTCATGCTTCTTCATAGCGACATTAGACCTCACTGGGTCGCCGCCCTCAATGCAGGTATCATTCAATTGCCTGATCACATCGATCTCTTTGTCAACAATTTCCACTAGAGATGCACCAGCCGGATGCATCCCTAGGCCCAAAGGTCTTCGATTACGATGATGGAGAAACACTCTCCAATGATCACCCTTGTAGTTGGCAAGGGCAAGTGGCACCGAACCTTGATGCCGAAAAGTCCGCTTCTTTCGCACCTTGAAAAATGCATCCAATATATCGTGAACCTCATCAGGAGAAGCCCCGTCATGTGCAAGCTTGCTTTATGTTCAGATCTATATGTCTCTGAGCTAGCCTCGGGTTCAGAGCTATATGACTCTATGTTGCAGGTTTCTCACATAGATAGCCAAGGTCGACATGCGTCGAGTGCTAGGGGCAGTCCATACCGAATAAGGGTTTAAAGCCAAATCAGAAGACACGTCCATCAGCTCGAAGGAGCCCTCCTGAGATCCTTCATGTGCAAGGAGCCCAGAAAAGAGCTGAGGACCACCAACAGAAGGTGGTGGTAAGCATTCGTCCAAGAGCAGACTAAAGGCGGCACGAATCACCATATATGATTGTCTTTCCTCTCTAAATCGAGGCTTATGCCTCGACCTTCTCGAGGCTTACTCGCCTCATATACATAAAACCGCCTCGATCCACCTTACATTTTGAAGACATTGATTTGGGGTCAAGTCTTACAAGAAAGTGTCCCACCGTATCTGTTGGGTAGGATATTCCTGCTTGGGACACATGCATGTAGGAGTGTATGAACTTAAATCTCTCCAAAGCTGCCTTGGGAATCGAGTAATTCTAGGTTAGAGGATATCTAATATATTGTAAGCATGTGATTCCATGTTGGATTTAACCTGGCATGTTGATGTCTATGATCCAAGATTGGACAATCACATTGTCTTTTTCCGAGTGGCCAACCCATCTTTTCTCTTTTGGCTCAGGTGGTGAGGAGGTTCTGATGTCCTTTCATGGACTAGATGAACATTGGTAATCTAAGGGCATAGTTTTTCTCATCCGGTCTTATCATAGACCATAGTTAGTGTTTGATGGTGTCGTAAACCCTGTTAGCAAATCTCGACAGTTCTTCAGATTAATGTCTGAGGAGAAAATATGTCTGAGGAGGTCAACATTGCCTGAATCCATCCCAAGTCAATAACTTAAAAGATGATCGAACTCCAATTAAATAGTCAACTAAGCTTGGTTGAGTTGGGCACACATGCACGCAGACTATGTTGGTTGCAGATGGGAACAATGCAGATGTGACGGTCTCATGGAGAGTCACAGTAACATTGGGTTGCTTGCAAGAATTTAACCTCAGGCGAGCTCTGTTGCTGCACCGCCACCAGGGAGTCTGTACTCCGCACAGAGCACCATATCAGCATTATTAGTTCATTGCAGCAAGGTCATCACCAATCTAAGTCGATTGGATGAATGGAGCTCTGCGAGAGTGAGATTCGGAGCAGGTAGTTCTGTCAGGCTTCATCGGTTGCCAGAGAAGCTATCACTTTGGAGTTTTCCCCTCAGCTGTTTTGAAGAAGGGAAAGATGTATCCAATTGTGTTTTCACTGATGAAACGGAGAATATAGTAAAAAAACAAGGCGTCAAAATGCTGACCCATTAGCATCAATCAAATACCAATTTGAATATGAATTGAGATAATTTTATCATGAGGGTGCTCTTTTATGTGTATTCTGGAACAATGAAGAGTGCAAGCATGAAGTAGGAATTCTAAAGGAAATCCTACAATAGGAATGTGTAGAAATAGAAAAAGATAGAATAGAGATGCTGTTCTTTTTTTCAATAAGAATATTCTGAAATTTACAAGGTAGATGAAAATGGCAACATACGTTAAAGGGAATATTTTATGACGGTAAAGATCTATGAAATTTCGAAATTGTAGAGAAAATGACCCAGCATTCTGCAAACTTTTTATTTATACGAATTAAGGTATTATGGACTTATTTCTTTGAATACTGTATGAAAGTTCTACTTGAACCAAAACTTCACCAGGTAAAAAAATCGAACCGAGAAGTTAGGATTCAAACCCAATATGGTTTTATGATTTCCTATTTTTATTTTATTTCCATGCACACTTCTTTTTGTTACGGCTAGACTGGATTGGGTTTTTTCCTCTCAGACCTGCTGGAATTCTATCTTTAACAAGTCATATCGCCAAAAAAATATGGTGCAAACTGCAAAATTGCAATCTAATATATAGGCCCTTCTCGGTCGAGTGGGTCCAAAGACAAATCTGTATCTTTAATTAATTCAACATTCTCAGGATTCAAATATATGTTGATCCAAACACCTATTATGGTAATAATGCATCTTTTATGAGGATCCAAATAATTAGTTTAGGGCTGAGCGTGACCGGTCTTTTGTGGACCATATAGAACCCAGGCCCGAGCCCATTCAACATAGCATGCTTTTCGCCGAGTCGAGGCCCAAAAAGTCTTTCAAAGTTCGACCGAAGCTTAAACCCGCCCCAATACTAATGGGTCGGGCTTGGGCTGGACCCGCCTAAACAGGTTCGTTTTTCAAACCTCAAGAGTATGCAAGCTTTTAGAGAGGATGACTACGTCAGATTGAAAGAAGGGAGAGTCCTTTTTCTCTCTCTCACTCGATGATATCCCGAGCGCCTCGTTAACAATACCATAAGCAAATACACTTTTAATACGTTATTTGAAAGAGTCGAGCTCCAATAATCTTGTATGATCTCTTGTTAAGGGTGTAGAGAGGTGTTATACATTACATTTATAGGTAGTTATGGAAAGGTCTCATGAACTAGATGTTTATTCAAAATTGTTTAATATATTCATTTTAACCAAGCACTTTAAAATGGACAATGTTAGAGTAATTATGTTATTTGTTTTTGTTTATTGTCCTTTTTCTGTAATTTACCCATAGAGCTTTTCTCCTATATAAGAGAGCTCTAGGGTTAGATGAATGATTATCTTGCTCATTCCCTTTCAACATGGTATCAGAGCGACGGTCCTAGGCCGGAGTTCGTGAAACCCTAACCCTAGCCCTACCCCACCCGTCGCCCCTTTCTCTCTCTCTCTCTCTCTCGATCAAGGTCGGCGCCGCCCCTTGGCTAGGAAGCTTCTCCAGCCGTGCGCAGGTCTGTGCGCGAGACGTCCTCAAGGTGGGAAGCGCCTTCGTGCTGCAGCCCTAGGTCGGGAGTGTCCTTCGTCGTTCTCGTGAGCGGGGTGCGTGCACATCGATCATCCCATTGTGCGCACCCCTGACGCAAGACCAGTCCAGCGCCTTCACCGATCCCGTGCGCAGGGTGCGTGCACATCGCGCATCTCATAGTGCGCATCCACTGTGCATTCCAGTGCACTGCCTGTATGCGTGTGCAAGTTCGTGCACGTGCATCCCTGTGCAACCGTGTGCACACTAGTGCATATATGTCAGACGTAGTGTGCCACCCTATGGTGCGTGCACGCTAGACACGAGTCGTGATTTGAAGGGCAGTATCGTGTGAGTCTACGGACACGGCGGCCCTCATCTATGTACACGTAGACATTTTAGTCTAGTCGTGTAACCCCAGTTGCAGGATACTGTTGTCATCATGTCTGACAACAAGGTAGATCTTCCGTCTCATGGTAGAGTTCAGACTCCATCAGCCATGGCAACATCTCGTGGCAGAGGAGGCTATTCACATTTTCGAGGTAGAGGTGGTTGTGGCCGAGGAGGAGGAGGTAGCAGACCTCCTAGACACCCGTGCACCTACTGTCGCAGGACTGGACACACTAAGGAAACATGCTTTCCAAGCATGGGTTTCCTACTACTACGGCACGGATGGAAGAGCAGGCTCAGCAGGAAGGGGATCCTTCCCTTGCCCCGGATCAGACGTTTGAGGAGCTAGTGGCGAGACTTCGGGAGATTATGCATGGCCAGGGACCAGCTGGTACTTCAGGATCTTCAGAGATAGCTGGCTCAGCATCAGCATCCTCTTCAGGTACAACGTATGCACTTACTAGTTGTTACAGAGCAGATATGTCAGAATGGATTATGGACTCAGGAGCATCTCACCATTTATGTGGTGACAAAAAGCAATTGGATGATTTTATTGCGACTCAGACAGGACGCTCCGTGGTAATTGCTGACGGAACACATTCTCCCATTACTGGTCAGGGGGAGGTGCAATTGACCCTTGGGATACGACTTCAGAATGTTCTTTATGCTCCTGATTTTTCCATGAATCTACTATCCATTAGTCAAATCACTAAAGATTTACATTGTCGTGCCATATTTGACTCATCTGCTCTTGTGTTTCAGGACATCCTCACGGGCAGGGTGATTGGAACTGGCTGTGAGCAAGGGGGTCTTTATAGATTGGTACAATCTCCTTATGTTGGTATCTCTTCTATTAGTGTTGGATCAGTGTCACCCTACACTTGGCATCTTCGATTTGGCCATCTTCCGTTGCAAAAGATGGTCCATATTCTTCCACAGATTTCTCCCAAGTCTAACTTTCAGTGTGAGGCATGCCAACTTGGCAAACATCACAGGTCGTCATTTCCGAGTCGTATAGGTCCAAGTCGTCATGGTCTGTTTGAGCTGCTACATTTTGATATTTGGGGTCCCAGTCGTGTCCCTGATCTTCAAGGACACAGGTTTTATCTTGTTGTTGATGATGAATTCTCTAGGTTATGTTGGGTTTTTCTACTTAAAAATAAGTTTGATGCTGCGTCTGTTATCCAGTCTTTCATCATCGAAATAAAAAATATTTATTCTGCTAAAGTGAAGTTCATACGGTCTGATAATGCTCTTGAGTTATGTAGCTCTCATATCTCAAAATTTCTCATGTCTCATGGAATTGTGCACCAGAAGTCATGTGCTTACACCTCCCAACAAAATGGGGTAGCTGAGAGGAAACATCGTCATTTGTTGGACATTACTAGGACCCTATTGATTCAGAGCCGTGCTCCTCACTCCTATTGGGGGGATGCGGTTCTAACTGCTTGTTATCTGGTCAACCATATGCCGTCATCAGTATTGGGAGAGAAGATCCTGTTCTTGACTGCGTTTCCCGAGAAGGATCTTTTCTCCCTAACACCTCGCGTCTTTGGCTCTGTTGCATTTGTTCATTGCTTCTCTCCTGGTCTCGACAAGCTCTCTCCCAGAGCTGTCAAATGCGTTTTTGTGGGTTATTCCAAAATCCAAAAAGGGTATCGGTGTTTTGATCCAGTTAGACGACGGTACCATGTTAGTGCTGATGTCACCTTCTTTGAATCCATTATGTATTTCTCTCCTACAGGTGACAGCCTCACTCACTCAGACGAAGGAGATGATATCTACGTGCCTCCTCCACCATCTATTCCATGCTCTACTCTGCCGCCACCAACACCACAGCCTATACCACCACCACAGCCTATACCACCACCACAACCTATACCACCACCACCTCCACCACCACCTTCTATTTTTTATCCTCAGGTCTATCAGCGTCGACCCTCTGCTCATGTGCCTCCTCCATCATCCAGCACGCCCGAGGTATGTAATGAACATTTGAGTACTACTAATGGCACGGGTGATTTGCATGCACAGACAGATGTACAGGGCACAGATGATACTACCACTACTCCAGTTGATGATCTCGATCTTCCTATTGCCCATAGAAGGCAAAAGCGTGCGCGGACAATGAATCCCAAATATGGGATGGACTTTGCATCACAGGCCTGTTTGGAGCGGTTGTCCCCGGAGTTTCGCAAGTTCGTCCTTGGGTTATCAGCAGTGGAAATCCCAAGGTCATATCAGGAGGCACTACAGAGCAGTCCATGGCATTTGGCTATGGAGGGGGAGATGGCGGCGTTGCAGTCACGTGGTACGTGGAGTGTTGTGCATCCTCCACCAGGTGCGTCAATAGTCGGAAGCAAATGGGTTTTTACTGTTAAGCATCGGGCTGATGGTACAGTCGATAGATACAAAGCCAGGTTGGTTGCTCGTGGGTTCACCCAAACATATGGGGTGGACTATTAGGAGACGTTTTCTCCAGTAGCCTGTCATTCTACATTACGGATTCTCATTGCAGTTGCTATTGTCCGTGACTGGCCCTTGTTTCAGTTAGATGTCAAGAACGCTTTCTTGTATGGTGACTTGCAGGAAGAGGTCTATATGCAGCAGCCACCAGGGTTTGCTGCTGAGGGGGAGTCCAGTATGGTGTGCCGTCTTCATAAGGCCATATATGGCCTGAAGCAGAGTCCACGAGCTTGGTTTCAGAAGCTCTCGGAGTTGATTGAACAGAAGGGCTTCATCAGATCTACAGCAGATCATACTCTCTTTGTAAAGAGAGACCAGCAAGGTACTGTGGTCATCTTAGTGTATGTTGATGATATTGTTATCACTGGTAGTAATAAGCAGGGCATTCAAGCAGCCAAGGATTTTCTTAGTGAGCAGTTTGTTACGAAGGACCTGGGTACACTTCGTTACATTTTAGGATTGGAATTTGCAAGAAATGAGCAAGGCATGGTAATGACACAAAGGAAGTATGTTACTGATCTGTTATCTGAGACAGGAATGGCAGGATGTAGACCAGCTACTACTCCTATGGATCCTAATGTTAAACTCTATGATGATGACTCTGAGGAGGTGGACAAGAGACGGTATAGAGAGCTCGTGGGGAAGTTGTTATATGTCACTATTACCCGACCAGATATATCCTTTGCTGTTAGTAGGGTAAGTCAATTTATGGAGCAACCCAGACAGGCTCACATGAATGATGTTTTTATGATCTTGAGATATCTGAAGTCATCTCCAGGTGCTGGTCTTCTGTTTAGGAAAGATACCTCTATATCTGTCACAGGTTGTGCTGATGCAGACTATGTTGGGTGCCCTAATGATAGAAAGTCTACTTCAGGCTTTATTGTATTTGTTGGCAGCTCACCAGTAGCGTGGTAGAGTAAGAAACAAACTGTCGTGGCTCGATCCAGTGCAGAGTCGGAATATAGGGCAATGGCCCAAGGTAGTGCTGAGATGATGTGGGTTAAATCGGTTTTGACTGATTTAACTATTGAAGTACCTCTTCCTATGCATCTTAAATGTGATAATCAGGTAGCCTTGTTCATAGCCAATAATCCAGCCTTCCATGAAAGGACAAAGCACATTGAAGTGGATTGTCATTATACAAGGGACTTAATTAAAAAGGGGCTTATTTCAACGTCTTATGTATCATCAGGAGAGCAGATTGCAGACATGTTCACCAAAGCTCTTGCTAGAGGTCCTTTTCATCTATGTTGTTCCAAGCTGAGCATGTTAGATATATATGCTCCAGCTTGAGGGGGAGTGTTAGAGTAATTATGTTATTTGTTTTTGTTTATTGTCCTTTTTCTGTAATTTACCTATAGAGCTTTTCTCCTATATAAGAGAGCTCTAGGGTTAGATGAATGATTATCTTGCTCATTCCCTTTCAACAGACAAAGAACAAGTTACCTCATGATTTTCCCAATTACAGTAAAACTCGTCACTCAACATATATTTTATATCATTTTTTAACATTATATATTATATTAGGATTGCGGGCCGGACCGAGCATGAGCCAACCTCGGAAGGATTTTCGAAATATTTCAATTTGTTCAAATAAACAATTCAGCAACTGATTTGTGCCAGTGGAAGATAGCCGGATAGACATTCTAGGGAGGTGCATAATCACCATGAGAAATTAGCACTTGAAAACGTATATCACTGACAGGACTCAAGTAGATATCACTGTCCGCGTGTGTATAACTTAACTGGCTACATCCACAAAACAGGGAAATCTATAAGAAAGGCGTTGGAATAGAATAAATTAAATACTCGGCAGAAATCCGCAATCTATTGCTTTATTTTGTGTTATGGAAAAAGTTGATAACAATGACATGAATAGCAATAACATGTAGGGTCCCATCACTCATGCAATATGTAGTGTCTCTACCCCGTGAAAGAAGAGGCCTGTGGAGTAGAACTTGCCCATGAGTCTTCATGTTGGCCCAACCATTGTAAAGATGACTTAAGGAAGTTATGTAGTACTAAATACAAATCCCAAGTTCATCGATAGGAAAAAAGGTAAACCTCGAGTTCATCGATAGAACAGATCTTGAAATCATCCAGAATTTTCTAGATAACTTTATTTTGGCATAATTCTGAATGTTCAGATTTTATATTTATGATGCTTAAACTAGTTTTTTTGCAGGTAAATATGTTGGGAATCGTCCCATCAAACTCCGCAAGAGTACATGGAAAGAGAGGATAGATACCGAAGCCTTAGAAAGGCAGAAGGTAGCTATTTTCAGATTGCCTCCGAGTTTTGGACAATTGTAACCTTACTTGTATGCTCGTCATTATCACATTTCTGTTGCATTTTGCAGCACCACGTCCAGAAGAAACCGAAGCTTCTTAAGAAGGGTGTACTGCACAAATAGACCTAGAAGCTGTCTTTGCACAATTTCATCCTCCATGGTAAAGAAATTTAAGATTTTCTGACTTGGTTACACCTTTGAATATTAGCTCATGCTCTACAACTTTTATAGTTCCAAATGAGCATGTAAATTTGATCAGAAAGGATTCCAATGGATCCAGCGAATAAAGTAAATAGTACCGATATATCTCTAACTTAAAATATCAGTTGCTTCTTTTAGTCCACGGCATGCTCCCTTTTCTTGTTCTTAAATGATGATTTCTGTCTGCAAAAACTTCTGTAGGATTTGTGGTGCTTTCTACCGGTCCTGATCAAGGAGCAAAGATACGTGTATACATTCCCAATATCTGCTGATCTTCAGCATTATTTTCTCTGTTTCAACGTCGCATCTGTTCTTTGGTATGCCAAATAGCTAATCTGGACGCGGCGACGAAAGACATGCTTGACGATGGGTGGTCTGACTATGCTGTATAAATCCGATTAGTTTGATAATTGTCCGATGCATTTTGAAAGGTCTGTTTAAAATATGGATGTTTAATTTTTTTGTTGCTTGTTATCACATTTTCTACCGACAGCGAGATTTAACATATAATTTCGTCAGAACATGTTAGTACAAGTGCAATACGTGTGTTTGGTTAGCGGGTTAAAGCGGGTTAAATTGGTAGAGGGTAACCTGTTTTTTGGATTTTAGTGTTTGGATAGAGGGTTAAACTGGGGGTGGGTTAGAAGTGGGTTTGAGGTGATATGATTGTATTGAAGTTTGAAAAAGTGAGTGTTATTGTGATGTGATTGTATTGAAGTTTGGAAAAGTGAGTAGAAGTGGAGTAGTTTATAATTTTTATATAATATGATGGTATAATATATTATTTTTTTATAAGATTGATGATGTAAAATTGATTTTTTTTATTTTTTTAAAAAGGAATAAAGTGGGGCCAACATGAGAGAGAGGGAGGGTGGGTTAAGGGGGTAAACTCCCCAAAGGGGAGTTTATCCCCCTTGCCGAACGGGACCTTAGTCTCTAATACTGTCTTTTTTAGGAAACGGTGGGATGGACCTCCTTTAGAGATCCATCCAAAGAAATCTATTACTGTCTTTCTGAAATTGATCCGACAACAAGGGCTATCGGGTTGAGTCTGGTGGAGGAGGGGTTGACCAGGGTCAATGGACCCGGGTCAGCCAATCAGAAAATTCGAGGTTGATAAATCAAAGAATAAATAAAATAGTAAACGAATTTACAATAAAAAATGGTGAAAAAAATAAAAAATTTTATTATTTTTTAAGCTATTTTTTTTGTGATTTTTGATTATTTTTATGAAATATATACATAATATATACAGTATGGGGTATTAGTATAGGCATAGTAAACATGTATATTTTATTTTATTTTTACTTTTTTATTTTAATAATTTTATATAAATCTCCTTTATTTTATATTCTATTTATGTAAAAAATAATTTAAGGAATATAAAATGATTTTTAGTTGATTTTTTACAAATTAAATAAATATATTAAATAAATAGGTAGTGCATTCATATCCAGAAGTGTGGCTTTTGCACAATGGATTTTTGCTTTTTATTTTATTTTGCTTTTCTAATTTTTATTTTTATTTTTATTTTGAAAAATATACTAAGTGTTTAAAATACAACATGCATAAATTATAGATATTTACAAATATAGGTAGCCTATGGACTATACCAAAACTCTATCGCCCCCTACTTTATTCCTTATCGATAAGGTCAATTATTGACCTTCTCTCGGGGTTTGGGTCAGCATGTACTTATTACATAATTACATCATTATTTTCAGTTTCTTTTCTCTTTGTTCTTTTATTTTGGAAAATATGTGTTAATTGTGGAATATTAACAAAGTTATGTACAATTTTAACTTATTATATTTACACATATTTATAGTTGTTGCTAAAAGATGAAGCTAAAATAAAAAGAATAAAGAATGAGAAACATAGATTCATCAGACTACAATTGCATTCCAAATATGTTGGGCGCCTCATGTTCTCACTGCCTTTCTCGTGTTGGGTGGTCATCAATAGAGGTACACTATGAGCATACCCGCGCTTCGCTACGGGATCATCCGACAACGAAGAAATTTATGAAGCAGAAAGTTAATGTGAATTCAAAAATTGTTTGTAGAACTCTAACTTAATAAAACAGAAAATATTAAACATATGCTAGAACAACATAATAAAATAGTTCTTACATATATGAAATTTAAGATTTATTATTGCAGAATAAAGGGAGATAATAATGAACATGTGACATTGAAAAACGACCTGATCAGCTTCTCTATTCCTGCAAAGAGAATAGAAGAATTTGCGGTCGTTGTATTGACCAGGTGAATTGTAGCAGAAAAGATTAATTTTTAATTAATCTTTTTTTATTTTATTTATACTCCTAAACTTAAGTGTATATCGGTTAAATATGGGAGTGTTGAACTAAGGGAGGCGAACAGTTGGAAACTAGGATTAAACTACAGAAACTAAGGTAAATGGTTCTCTAATTTTTATTTTGTTTTAAGAATTTTTCTTGATTTTTTTTGGATTTTATTTTTTTGTGAGTTTTCAGTATTTTATTATTTTTATTATTTTAGAAAATATTTTGTAATTTTGTTTATTTAGTTTTTTTAATTTATTATTTTTATAGTTTTATTTTGTTGCTTTTTAGAAGGTGTTTATGATTTTTATGGTTTTTGTTGTATTTTTAAGGTTGAAAATTAATTTTTATCCAAAATAGATTTTTATTTTCCATTTCTAAGATTGAAAACAATAGAAAATATTTTTATTTTATTTTTATTAGAAAGCATGTGAAATTATCTTTAAAATGATATGATGTGCGTTTTTAGGGTATTTTTATTTAGTTAGTTATGTTTTTTATTTGGAGGTTCTAATAACTTTTGTTTTTTATTGATTTTATTATTTAATTTTTATTTAATTTTTGGTTTATTATGCAAAATATGGTGAAACGTACTAAAGGTATTTTTATTAGGTTTTTAAGAGTGGTTTTTTATATTTTTATGTGTTTTGAAAGTTTGTTATATTTTGTGTATTTTCTTAATGAATTATTAAAAACTAGAATATACTTTTATTTATTTATTTTTCAAAATGTGATTTGATACTGTACAACAACAACAACAACAAAGCCTTTTCCCACAATTAAGTAGGGTCGGCTACATGGATTCTTCGCCTCCATTCAGATCTATCTTGGGTCAATCTCGGACTTATATCCAGCAAACTAAGATCCCTTCGTATAGTCTCTTTCCAACACTTCTTGGGCCGTCCTCGCCCTCTCTTAGCCGGCTCAACATCCCAACACTCGCATCTCCTAACCGGTGCATCAGTTGACCTTCTTTGCAAATGACCAAACCATCTTAAGCGGTTTTCTCGCATCTTATCCTCGATCGGAGCTACACCAACTTTCTTTCTGATTGCATCATTCCGAATCCGATCTTTACGTGTATGTCCACACATCCATCTTAGCATTTTCATTTCTGCTACAGCCATTCTCTGCACATGTCTATGGTTCACAGGCCAACATTCAGAACCATAAAGCATAGCCGGTCTCACGGCTGCTTTGTAAAACTTTCCTTTAATTTTTAAAGGCATTTTCTTATCACAGAGAACAGCGGAGGCTCCTCTCCATTTTAGTCAGCCTGCATTTATTCTATTAGTAACATCTCCATCAATTTCGCCATCATGTTGCAAAATAGATCCCAGATATCTAAAAGAATCTCTCTTCTGGATGTTATCGTCACCAATCTTCACCTCGATTCCTTCACCATTGCTTCCATCAAAGGTGCATTCCATATATTCTGTCTTAGCCCTACTTATACGAAAACCTTTAGTCTCCAATGCATGTCTCCAAACCTCAAGCTTCTCATTTACTCCATCTATAGTCTCGTCAATCAACACAATATCATCAGCAAATAACATACACCAAGGTAACTCATCCTGAATGTGACTTGTCAACTCGTCCATAATCAAAGTAAAAAGAAATGGACTCAAAGCTGAACCTTGATGTAAACCAATGTTGATATCAAAATAGTCAGTCTTCCCCGTCGGGGTCCTTACACAAGATAAAGCCCTATCATACATATCCTTTATGAGATTAATGTATAGGACAGGTACTTGTCTCTTCTCCAAAACTCTCCACAGTATCTCTCGTGGGACAGAATCATAGGCCTTCTCCAAATCAATAAAGATCATATGGAGATTCTCCCTTTTAGCTCTATAAATCTCCATTGTTCTCCTCAGCAAATGGATGGCTTCAATAGTTGAGCGACCTGGCATGAATCCGAATTGATTTTCTTTTATTTGGGAAACTTGCCTCAACCTTCTTTCGATCACACGTTCCCAAATTTTCATAGTGTGACTCATCAGCTTGATACCTCTGTAATTTGAACAATTTTGAATGTCTCCTTTGTTCTTATAAAGAGGCACCACGATACTCCTTCTCCAATCTTCAGGCATTTTCTTGCTTCGCCAAATAACATTGAATAGATTCGTAAGCCAAGTCAAACCACGCTCACCTAAAACTTTCCAAACTTCTACAGGGATGTCATCCGGTCCAACACCTTTCCCAGGTCTCATAACCTTCAAAGCCTCCTCTACTTCTTTTCTTTGTATTCGTCTATAGCATGCACGATTCAAGTAACTTTCACTACTAGCTAGATCACCCAAAGTGATCTCTCTTTTTCCTTCTCCAATGAAAAGTTTATGGAAGTATTGCTCCCATCTAGTCTCTATATCCTTCTGATGAACAAGCAAGTGACCTTCCTCGTCCTTAATGCATCTCACTTGAGAAAGGTCTTTGGTCTTTCTTTCTCTTACTTTGGCCAACCTGAATATATCCTTCTGGCCCTCCTTAGAGTTGAGATTTTTATACAAAACCTCATAAGCTTTTGACTTAGCTTCGCTTACAGCCTTCTTCGCTTCCTTCTTCGCTATTTTATAGTCTGTGACAGTTTCCTCTGTTCTATCCTTAGACATAGCTTTAAAGCAAGCTCTTTTAATTTTTAGCTTCTCCTGCACCCCTTCACTCCACCACCAAGCCTCCTTTTGACCCGGAGCTCCTCCTTTTGACTCGCCTAGCATCTCTTTGGCTACCTTTCGGATACAAGATGCTACTGTCTCCCACATCTGTTTGCACTACCGCTACAATCCCAAGATAAGTCTTCTAAAACCTTCTCCCTGAAGCTTGATTGCTTCAGCGGAAGATTCCACCACCTAGTTCTAGTGATCTTAGGAACCTTCCTTTTCTTCACCAGCCCTTTTATTTGTAAATCCAAGACTAACAAGCGATGTTGGGTTGTCAAACTCTCTCCAGGGATTACTTTGCAATCTTTGCAACACAACCGATCTCTTCTCCTCAACGCAAAGTAATCGATCTGTGTTCTAGTTGTGCCACTCTTATAAGTAATTAAATGCTCCTCCCTCTTCTTGAAAAGAGTGTTTGCTATGAAAAGATCATATGCAGTTACAAAATCCAGAATGACTTTTCCCTCTTCGTTTCTATCTCCAAAACCATGTCCTCCATGCACACTTGCATACCCTGAAACATCTTTTCCCACATGTCCATTAAGATCTCCACCTATGCAAACCATCTCTCTTTGTGGGATTACTTGTAAAATCTTATCCAGATCCTCCCAAAAAGCTTGTTTAGTCCTTTCATCTAAACCAATTTGCGGTGCATAAACTGAGATGATATTCATAATTTCTTCTTCAAGCACCAACTTTAGCAAAATAATCCGATCCCCAAATCTTTGCACCTCAACCACACAATCCTTCAAATCTTTATGAACAACCACTCCAACACCGTTTCTGCCCTTATCTTTACCTGAATACCAAAGTTTAAAGCCTGTCTTCTCGATCTCCCTTGCTTTCTCTCCAGCCCATTTAGTCTCTTGAAGGCATAATATATGAATCTTCCTTCTTTCCATTGTATCCACTATCTCCATCAATTTTCCAGTTAAAGTACCGATATTCCAACTACCAATCCGTAGCTTCCTTTGCAATCTCTTTTGGACTAACTTCTTTACTCGCATGCGTCCACTATGCGAGAACCCTTGCAAATTTTGGACTGCATCCGGGCGGTGATGCAGCGGAACTAGATTATTTACCCGCATGCGTTCCTCATGCGAGAACCCTTGCAAATTTTGAACTACATCCAGGCTGCGATGTAGCGGCCCTTGCCAATTTTTCATTGCATTCGGGCGATGCAACGCGTCGCAAGTAGGGAACGCCCCAACGAAATCTGTATGTTTGCTTAAATCCATGTTTAAAAGATCCGAACGGTTTCGAGATAAATTCATAAATAGTGTTCTTAGAAGAACTTTAAGAACACTATTTACGAATTTATCTCTCCTGCGCTGGCTGTCGGCTACCTAACGTGCAACCCTCCTCATTTACCCGGGCTTGGGACCGGACATGGCTGATTTGATACTGTATATATAGTAAAATATTATGTTTATACAAATTTTTATTGTATTTTTATATTTTGAGTTTTTATTTGTTATGTAAGTAATATATTATATGAAGGGTATTGATGTAATTTTTCGGAAATTCTGAGGTATGAGTAAAATCAAAAAGCTACTAGGGTATATTCGAGCAATTTTCCAAAAGAATCACGGATGCACGTGCTTCGCGCGTATGCTGGAGGCTGTCAAGGACCTGTACATAAATTCAGGAAGTTGCGAGAATGAGTTAGTAAAAATCCCCGGACTGCGCATGCGTTGCTCGTGCTCCAACTTGCAAGGTCTGATTGTTATAACGGAAGTCCAGGGGGGTAGACTGCAAATTGCAAAAAAAATAAAACCGCACACACGTAGCGTGTGATCGTCGTTAAAGTGGTGGGGACGGGAGAGTATCTCCGGCTGCCATGTGTGGCGTGATCTGGTACCTCGGATCAAACTCGATCCGATGGTTGTTGTAGCATCTGATTTATCCGCTCGATTCTTCCCCCTTCCAAGCGCGAATAGCGGCACAACTTCGAGAACCAAATTAGCAGTGGTTCGTTTTGTTCTTTGATGATTCTCAAACTCGTGATGAAGCTTTTGACTCGGCAATATACGTCTTGAGGAGATGGTTTCACAATGGTTGTATGTGCAGCTTCGATCAATCTCCGGTTTCCAAATAATGGTTTTTTTACTTTCGTATTTGTTCTGTTGCTATAAATGCTAACAGGTGAAGCTTAAATGTTGATTCCAGATATGTTGCTAATGCAATGGTTATGCTCATCGATTATCGATTTCTGATGATGATTCGCTTCCATAATAATCATTCTCTAATCCTAGAGAGGGTGTTCCGAAGGTAGAAACTGATGCTTCGAAGCAGAGGATTCGATCTCTCGAACTGATGTCCAGGTGTAAATCGAATAGCAGAACATCATTTGGTTCATCTACACCTACATATATAACAAAGGCTCGAGGCATACCCTCGACCTGACATTAAATCCAAATGACTGGATGATCGGATGCAGATGAAGATGAAATATGTGGAGTGGTGATTATTTGATCGATTTTATGCGATTTGCAGAGAAAACGAGACAGAATGAGAGGCGATTGAGGAGTAAAAGGAGAGATGAAGTGGATGTAAAACTCGGTGAGAGGATGAAATCCGAAATGGATTGAAGGATTAAGAAAACAGAGAAGGTGAAGTAGATTTAAAGGAGGATAGATGATGAAAAAGGAAAATGGAAATTCTAACCTGGAGAAACGAAGGGACTAGTGGTCGATGTGCCTGTGGATGGAGGTGCGTACCTCCTGGTTGATTGCCTCTATGCGCGGCGACGCAGGGGCTGCTCTTACGGCGGAGCAAGGCTACATGTCGGAGATGATCTCGCCTCGAGTCTCCTTCGTAACCACTCACTCGACGGACGAAGAAGTTGTCACCCTCTCTCACGGTGGCCAGAGCTCTGGGTCGAAAGGAAACAAAAATGGCAGAATTCGATCTCCGGAGGGGGGGTCGGATATAAATAGAGAAAGGGAGATGGCGTCACCGGAGGTGGTGACGGGATTCGAGTCGGTTGAGGAATGGTCGGTCGGCCATGGAAGGAGGAAGGAGGCGGTGGTTGGGTTCCCATGGAAGAAGAAGGGGATTCGAAGGGGGAAAATGGGAAAGGTAGAGAGAGGGAAAGAGAGAGAGAGAGGAAAATGAAAATAAAATTAATAAAATTAATAATATAATTATTAATTTAAATTAATTAATATATAATAATTTCATAAAAAATAAATAAATATGATTAATAAATTATTTAAGTAATTATTTAAATAATTAAGTATATAATTAAGTAATTACTTAAATGAATAAATAAATGATAAATAAAATAATTGATTATATAATTTAAATATATAAATAATTAAAATAGATAATTAAATTAAGTTAGTTAAATTAATTATTATTTATTTGAATTTGATAATAAAATAATAATATAAATTACGATAAATTCTATAGTATACCAATACGGACTCGAAAACCGCGTTTTCGCATTAACTCTGATTTTAGCAAAACTAGTGTCGTTTTGTAGATAATTTAATAATATAGATTTTAAAACTGAGTTTGCCCAATTCAGAGTTCATACGATCGAGTTATGAGGTCCAGAAAATTTAGGTAGCGACTTCGAGGCTTCGTATTTTTTTGGTATTCTGACTTGATTATATTTTTATATTTTTCTATACATTTTTAGAAGATTTTAGGAAAAGAAATTAAGTTAATCGGATTTACATTTATTTAATTAAAAATCAAGGCAGATTCTAGATATATTACATATATACAACGGGTCCAAAATGTCAAAACTCACTGCTCGAATATTTTTTTTAATATTTTTAATAAATAGTACTAAGTATACAATGGATTTTAAAACTGAGTTTGATCTGTTTGGTGTTTTCTATAAATAGTTATGAACCTTGGAAGTTGGCTTTTGCGGGTTTTTCGGTCCATTGTCATATTTTATTTTTAAGACAAATTATTTTTCTGATATTTTTATAAATTAATATATATTTTTATGAACAATTTTTACAAGAGGGGTGTTTTGATTTGATATGGTATAAGTGATGAATAAAATAGGTGAAATACTTACAATGTGATAAATAGTTAAATTATATTTTTGATATTTGTTTTCTTGGTATTTTTATAAGTTGGGATTATTTCTCCCCCTACCTATTTATCCTATCGACCACTTCAATATTGAACTGGTCTCAAGGTTAGGAACAGTCTGTATCTATCTCATATTTACAGCCTTCTTTTCTTTTATTTTCCTTTTTTTCTCTTTATTCTTTATTTTGGGTAAAATAAGTGTTAATTATATAATATTAATAATTGTGGTTAAAATGATAATTAATTGGAATTAGTGATTATTTACATGTATTTTACCAAGAATTTTAGCCAAAATGTAATAATAAAGGCGATGAACCATAGATTCATCATTCCCCTATACTTTACCTTTGCTAGTCCCTTAGCAAACACTTATTATATAAATAAGTGCAAATAAAAAAAAAGGAAAAGGAAAATAAAAGAACTTAGATCATGATTTTTTTTGAAACCAGATCTCACTTCACCCAAAATCTAGAGCTTAGATTCAGACCTTTGGATTAATAGTGTGTCGGGACTCTATTAGAATTAGGATTTAAGCCTCGACATCCCTTAAGTTCCACAAATCCTTATCCAGGTTCACCTCAATAGCCAGCTCAGATCCACCTATTCATCACGTAAACTTTTCAGCTTTGAAAGTAATTTGTACTGTCTGTGAAAAGTTTTAGCTCTTCCCGTTCTAGAGAAGCGAAGAAACCGTCCATCCAGTTATACACTTCCATTGGGCCCTTGTCCAGCAACTCGATCCTTAAGGAGGGAGTTATTTCCTTCTAAGGTCAGGTCATGTTGTGTCCACAATCGAGTAAGGGAGAAGATAGAAGAAGGAGAAGAGAATTGGAGTGTGATCGGTGTAATCACATCTTCAGTGAAGCATGGCCAGTTTAGTCAAGTCTTCACGAAGACATGCAGGCTTTTATGAAGCTCGGACCATTGTGGTCATTTTGGTATTTGGTGTATTCAGCTTCTTTTTGGTAGTAACGATTGTTGCACTGCATAGGTCTTTTGTGCCCCGACAGATACAATATCTTTTCATTCCGTCCATTTTTGGGGTCTTGGAAAAAATTATGCCAGCAGATCCTTCCCTCATCCGAAGCTTTATTTTAACCCCAATCTCTCTCGTCTTAAGACATCATCACTGCCAGAGAAGGATGGAAACGCACCACCCAAATGGATTGCCTTTCGCAGCCCTATGCAAGTCGAGCTAGGTGCAGAGTGCATGAGTTCAAAATTGATTCAAACGGAGAAGAGCTAAACGGATGACACCAGGTGTCCTACTTAGGCACTTTCAAGTTGAATTCCGAACATGGTCTCATGGAACCCAAAGAATTAAGTCTAAAAGACATGAGGAGTCTCAATTCTCATTCCTAATAAAGTCACTTTAGAATTAAGTGGATTAAGGCCTAAATCAAGCTCCATCTCTCGGACTTAGATCCATTCGGTTCAAGAATCAAACTTGTTCTGGAAAATGCTAATGAATGCAATAATTTTTTTATGAGGTAAATTTTTCGGATTAAGTGTTTTAAGTGATTTTTAAAGATTTTTGCAAATTTTTCAGAATTTTAAAACTTTTTAATTTTTAAGGATCTTTTTGAAAGAGTTAGTGGATTAATTCCATTTACGCAAATTTTACATGGATTTTGTATATTTTACAAAGGAATTTTATACAAGCTTTATATACAAGTTTATATGGCTTTTATACAAGATTTTACAAGGATTTTATTTTCAAATTTTAAAGGATTTTATCAGAAATTTTTACAATGTTTTTAATATATTTTTAAGCTGTTTTTTGAAGACATTTTTACAGATTTCTCGCGGCTTTTAAAAATCCAAAATATACACCATACTTTTAGAGAGCCATTAAAAATACAATAAAATGCGAGTTTTGACTTCTAAAGTATATATAGCATATATATACGACACCCTCCTATACTTAGCGTGAACTATATCCTCATATGACCAAAGAAGCAATAAAGGAAGACATAACTCGGGCTGAGTATAGGCTGGTGAAAAGAATCGTGTACTACAATGACTCAAAAGAATAACGAATGAAAGAATAGAAGCAAATCATCTCCTCTGCACTTAGGATCAAGTAATCCTAAGGATAGCAGACTCAAAACCGAAGATGATCGAGGTTAAGAGAATATACAAACTCAATGGCTCGGCCTGTCCCCCCTATACTTAGGGTAAAATATCCCTAAGTATAGAGAAGAAGATCAAAAGGTGAGAGACAAGCGAGGGAGCAGACGATACAAAAACCAACGACGATCAAAAGGAGAAATGAGCAAGATTACCCCCCCCCATACCTAAGGTAAAGCACACCCTAAGTATAAGCAATAACATGGGAAATCAAATAGAATGACGTGAAGAACACAACGGTGTCTACACCCCCTATATTTAGGATAAACTACATCCTAAGTATAGCAAAATTTTAGATCAACCTAAGGGTGTAAGACAAACGTAGGAAGGAAAGAGTAAAATTGAAAATATATACAAGTGATCTGAAAAATCAGGTATGAGATGCAAAGTGTAAGAATGAAAAGATTACAAAATAGATGGGAGCAACTTCAACGGTCAGCGGTTCATGATCGAGAAAAGGTTTCAACTGCTGATCGTTGACTCGAAAGGTGGAATCATTCGACAACTCAGATATATCGATGCTACCGTTGTTGTACACCTTTCACACAAGATAGGGGCCTTTCCACTTGCTCTAGAGTTTCCCTAGAAATAACTTTAGTCTCGCATCGAATAGCCATACTTTCTTATTCGGCTTGAACTGCTTGTGGCTGATTGGGAATCGTGTCACTCTTTCATCCGCTCTTTTTAATGGAGGCAACTCGTGAAGTCTTCGTCACGTAACTCCTCTAGGGCTGCCAGTTCAGTCTGCATCTGATCTCCCGAATCATCCAGGACAAAGATCACTTCTTTCACTCCCACAAGGATTTGTGCTTGATTTCAACATGTAAGTGACATGGCTTGCCATAAATGAGTCGAAAGGGAGATGTACCCAATGGAGTCTTGAAGGATGTTCTACAGGCCCAAAGAATCGAGTCCAAAAGCTACGACCAATCTTTTCGGTCTGGGCGAACAACCTTCTGCAATATCGTCTTGATCTCCCTATTTGAATCCTCAGCTAGACCATTTGTCTGAGGATGATACGGAGTAGCAACCCGATGGTCTATACCGAATTCGTTAGCAAGTGCTCTTACCTTGTCGTTGATGAAGTGGCTACCCCCGTCTGATATTAGAACAAGAGGGACCTTGAACCACGTAATGATATGCTTTCTCAAGAACTTGCAAACTGTGTTCGCATCAGCGGCTTGGGCAGGAATAGTCTCTACCCAATGACTCACATAATCCACAGCTAAAAGCATATACTCGAACCCCTGACTTTTAGGAACCGAGCACATAAAGTCGACAGCCCGTGCATCAAACACTTCACAAAAGTGAATCAACTGCATCAGCATCATGTCTCTATGTCCACAAGTGCCCATCTTCTGGCAGCCAGTACATCTTTTTATGAATGCACGCGCATCCACAACGAGCGTAGGCTACAAAGGCCGGATTGGAGCACCTTTTGTGATGTCCTCTTCCCTGAATGGTGTCCTCTAACTTCTAATCGATGACAATACATGAGGACACCTTGGTATTCCTCCTGAGGAGTACACCGACGCCAGACAGAATCCGCTCCTTCGTGATAAAGGAATGGATCCTCCCAATGGTATGACTTAGCTTTCACGAGAAAAGTCTCAAGTCTCTGTCTGGACCAACCTCGTGGGACTTTATTAGCAACAAGAAAGTTCACAATGTCGGGATACCATGGCAGCGAGGCGACAGCAAGAATCTCCTCATTTAGGAAGGTCTCGGTTATTGATGCACCAAACTCAGCAGTCTCAGGTGTTTCTAGCAGGGAGAGGTGATCCGCCACCACATTCTTGACTCCAGGCTTATTATTGATTTTGTTGTAGAACTCCTAAAGTAGAAGGATCCATCTGGTCAGACGCAGCTTCGAATCCTTCTTGTCTATTAGATACTTGATGGCGGTGTGATCAATGAAGATTGTGACCTTAGATCATATGATATGGTATCTAAATTTGTCTAAGGCAAATACTACGGCTAGCATCTCTTTCTCTATAAATGTGTAATTCCGCTGAGTGGAATCCAAAGTCTTGCTAGTGTGGTGTATGGTGTATGGAAGGTCATCCTTCCTCTGTCCCAATACAGCCCCAACGGCAAAATCAGAGGCATCCGTCATGATCTCGAATGGGAGAGACCAATCGAGTGGCTGAAGGACAAGAGCCTCTACAACCATGTTCTTGAGATTCTCAAATGCCGAAAGACACTTATCATCGACGATAAACTCGGTGTCTTTCGCGAGAAGATCAGACAACGGTCGGGCAATTTTGCTGAAGTCTTGTATGAAACATCGGTAGAAACCGACATGCCCGAGGAAAGATCGTAGTTGCTTCAGATTGGATGGTGGATTGAGTTTTTTATGATATCCACCTTGGTCGGGTCCACCTCCATTCCTCGGTTGGATATTATGTGACCAAAGACCGTCCCCTGAGTCATCATGAAATGACTCTTCTCCCAGGAAAGTACGAGGTTAACCTCTGTGCACCTCTGAAGCACGCGGTATAGGCTAGAAAGGAAGGAATCAAAATCATCGTCGTAGATCGAGAAATCATTCATGAAGACCTCCAAGATATCTCCTACTATGTCCGTGAATATCGAAAGCATGCACCTCTGGAATGTAGACGGAGCATTACATAGTCCAAAGGGCATCTGTTTGAAAGCATATGTTTTGAACGGACGGGTGAATGTTGTCTTTTCTTGGTCTTCTAGAGCAATGACCACTTGAATATTTCTCAAGTACCTGTCAAGAAAGCAATAATGGCCTTGCAGTTCTTCTCAAGAATTGTCATCAGACGGGATTCTTGATATTCGGTCAGATTGGAAGAGATGATGACCGGAATCAATTTAGATTCACTCGCAAGGAATCGGTATTTCATGCTCTGAGGCAACGGTTTAAGCTCAAGGGGAGAAGGAACATGGAGAGGGGGTTTGATTAGGGCCTGGGTATAGGCTGCTAGATCGATATGCGAAGGCTCGGCCTGCTCTAACTCAGAAAGGTATGGAGATTGTTGGATATTCTGATTAAATTCGGGCTCCAAGCTGGTTGTAGGATCTAATGATGTAGTCTGAAGTGATAGAAATTCGGCGAAGCACTGCCAATCAGCATCTTCGGAATCCGAATGAACTGTGGTTGACTGACAATTATGATAATTCACTTCTGACTCGGAGAGATATATAATATCTGAATGATCTGAACAATTCTCAGAATCGTCTCTATCAAGATCTTCGCTATTCGGCTCTAGGATTATGCTCTCCAATCTCCCATCCTCGGATATCTGAATCTCGACTTCGATTGAAGGTGTGATGAAAGATTGGGTGCTAAATTCGGCCCAGAATGGCCTCATCATCTGTTTGTAAAAAGTCATAATCCTGATGACTGTCGGGTTCGTCATCATATTCTCGTTCTGATTCAGCTGCTCTAGAATTATGATCTTGGATCGTCTCTATATGTATACTTTCGCCCTGGACGCGAAAATACACCTTCTCGGTACCATAGTCGGAAATGACCTTCGTTGTCGCCAGAAAGGGTCATCCTAGTATGATCGGGGTATCGGTCACGCATTCAGAGGCCACCATGTCCAACGCGATGAAGTCCACAGGGAATTGCAAACCATAAATGGTGACGATAACATCTTCGATCAAACCCTTCGGCCTCTTGACCGATCTATCAGTAAACTCCAAGACCGTTCGGCTTGGCCGAAGAGGCCCGAACTCGAACTCGTCGAGTAAGGAGAAGGAAGAAGGTTAATTGAAGATCCGCTATCTAACAGATTCCTATCAAATGTCTGATCGAGGATCTCGCATCTGACATATTGTGCTCTTGAATCTGATCTCTTGGCTGGGAGACTGTTCTAAATAGCATGGCAGGTTTCCTTGGTCAGCACATGGATCTTAGAATAGTGATTACGCTACCTCTTCTTCCTGCAGACTATGGTTCGTTATTTAAGACCTTTCTGCAGAAGAGGGATGTGTGTCAAGGCTTCCGAAAGAGTGAGTTGGATTGTAAACTTATCGAGCATTTCTTTCGTTAGATCATTCATTTGGATCTTTTTGTTGTTTTATTTTTTATCATCTTTTCCTGAGCAGAGTGCTTTGGGAAAAGGAATCCGTACATCCTCGTGGTTAGTCTGTACAATTGGAGGATCAGAAGAAGTAGTAAGAAATGTTTTTTAAAAACTGGGACTTGCTTGTTGCGAATCATCCGAAAGAGATGTGTATTGATCAACTATCTTTTCATTTCTTTTTTGAGTTCTTCTCTTTTGTACATTTTTTGTGATTTTCTCTCATCATCACTATATATAAAGAACGGTAAAGCAACTACGTCGGCATTAGTCTATGGCTGCTCTTCAGACTTGGTGGCTTCAGTACCACCATCTCCATCGTCAAAGGGTGCAGCTTCAGTACCGCCATCAATGTCTTATACAGGCTCGCTTGTGTTATCCATAGTATCCTCCTCAAGCCTAGTAGAGTCCTTGCCTACTAGCATCCTACCGCTCCTAAGAGAAATGAAATCAGTGTCATCACAGTAAAGATAGTCATCGGAGAATACCTATGATTGGAGGGTGGGTTCGGTCAAATCTACATGTTCTAATTTCTGCTTCAAATTATTCGGATTTGGCTCTATCTAGGCAGGTAAGGCGGAATTCCCTTTGACCAGATCCGTGACATAGGTTTTGAACTCATCCATTTCTCGCCTAAAATATGCATGATGGTCAGTGATCAGGTTGGCGAGATACTCTAATGTTGGGTTATCATGGAAAGGACCATGAGACCCGGATGAGTCACCTCAATGATATTGAGGCTGCTGCTGAGCTGGTTGTTGCTGTGGAGGGTAATGTTGCTGATACTGAGTATGGTATGTGCTCTGCCTCCACTGAGGTTGCTGATATTGACGAGTACATGAATGTTGTTGTTGTTCTCTATTTTGCCCCATCAGTGCCTGCGGTGGCTGTTGGGAAGAGGCACCTCTTGTAGACCATCGGAAATCAGGATGATCACGACAGATCCCTGGTTGTTGCGGCTGGTTGTACCAAATCCCATTGACCTCGGTCAATGGCTCAGGCATCCAGAGTATGCTGGAGGCATAGATGCCAAGCGTTGATCGTTATGATACACCACCATCTGGGTATCAGATGATGACGCCTGCTAGAGTTGCAAGTACGTCGAGAGCTGATGAGTGGGATCAGAATGCGCATGGTATATATGTTGTACTAGAGGCCTCGGAAGTATGCCTCGATCTCGACTTCCTGAATCAACATGTGATCTCAAAGATCTATTAGAGTCTGCTTGTATATCTTGAAGGCACATACTTAATGTCTTCATATCACTCAGGCATCTCTCAAGCTCGTCTATCTTATCGAGCTTGTCTGAGTTCTGGCACTTATTCTCGATTATTTCCATACAGTTCAACTTCTGACAAATGATACCCATATCAGCTTATGGAGATTCGGGAGGAATCGAAACAACAGAAGATGGATTCCTTCAATTTGTGCCACTCGAGAATGCTGGTGATAAATAGGTGCCTTTGTCTAATTGTAAACCCGAGTCTGGGACATCGTGGTGTAATTCTCTGCCATTTTCTCATAAATAGCCCAAACTCGATCTTTGTGCATGGAAAAATAAGATCCACCACAAGTTGCGCCCACCGGTCCCTGTAACTCTGGTGTCGGCCCACTGAAGAAACTCTATACTAGAGTTGACTTGGAATGTTCGTGATGGGGACACCGATCAATGAGCTCTCGAAAATGATCCCATGCCTCGTAGAACTGTTCGTTCCCGATCGTGTTGAAATTACTTATCATAGCTCTAGCAGCATTCATTCGATCGAGAGGGCAATATTTATTCAGGTATGCGGTTCTCAACTCCTCCTATGTCGAAACATATGCCAGTAGGTTGCTCGATCAACGAGGGAGAAAGGAAAAGCGATCAACTTGATTGTATCCTCGTTCACATGCGCATCATGCACTGTGATATAGATAAGCTCGAACTCCTGAAGGTGCAGATGCGGCTCCTCAGTGGAAAGCCCACGAAATTTGGGCAGCAGCTGGATTGTCTGAGGACGGAACTCGAAGTTCCCGTGAATAACAGGGAGACGGATCCACCGATGAGTTGTAGTAGCTCCAGGGTTGCAGAGTTGCTGCATCGTGCGGTTTAGTCCTAGTGGCAGTCTCTCTACTCCATCAGGTCGCTCCTGATCCCCATGTATTGGATGGTCAGCTCTTGGGTTCTCAGCGTCAGGATTGTTGCGTTGGGCTCGCAGCTGAGTCAGCTCAACTATGACATCGTTCATTAATCTACCTTGCTCCCTAATCTGGTTCTGCATTGTCTCAAGGGAAGCAAGTAGACCACTGTTGATCATAGCCTGATCAATGACTACAGAAGTGGTTTGCGGTCCTTTGCCAGCCATGTCTTCTGAAAAAGGAGAAAGAATCTAAGTCATGCTTTGTCAGATCAGTTTGTAACCGCTGGTGATTTTCTGTAGCTGGAGGTGATGATGTTAGAGAATGAGAAGGAGAAGAAATCGACGACGAGCTTCCAGGGTTAGAGTTACGCATGGAAGTAGCAAATCGAGTGGATTTTGATTTGGGACGAGAGACATCTCGAACCGATCTGGATGAATGGGTAGGTTCGCGGGAGAGTGGATCGGTCAGAGTCGACCGGAGCGAACGCCTTCACATCATCTTGTTGATTTTAGTTGATCAAGATCTCGAAAGATTGGACTCACACCGCAACCAAACGCAAAGCAAACCCCGAGTTCACCAACGCAACCCTAGTGATGACCGTAAGAGTTTGGTCGTTTATCTTTTCAATTTCAAGATTATTTTTCAAACAAAGCTTCTCACAGATTAGCGATATCAGATAGGTGCGTGAAACTTCTAAGGCATACTATCTCGAGTTCTCACCGGAAATCACCTAGTCTCAGCCAGTATGGGAGTAAGTACGGACCGTTTCCGGCTACCCGTGTTACTTGAGGACGGAGCCTTACGCAATGTCCTCTAAAACTTCTACTCTGCTAAGTACACCCGAACCGTTTCCGGCTACCCGAGAGTACCCACTAAAGATAAAGTTATTAAAAGCGTGAACTAAGTAGTACTTCGAAAGAAGCCCAGACCCTGGCTCTACTTATGGGTTGTCTCTTGATAATCGAACTGACCACTAGGGTATAAGGTGTTAAACGGTCATTGCGACCCAAGCGATCAGGAGCGATCAATAAAAAATAGACCACCAATCAAGATAAAATCAAATCAAAAATCAATAGCGGTCTTGTTATTAGTTTAACCTGGTATAGCGACCAGGGTCGAACACAAGGAGCACGAATTGGCCTTGCGGCCTACGAAGTAGTCAAAAAGAAAGGAAAATGAAATAAAAAGGTATTTTTGGTGGTTTTTAATTCTTTTTTATATTTTTTGGATTTTTAATATATTAAGAAAATAATAAAAACAAGAAAACAAGGCACTTCAACAATTTATTTAATACACTAAAAATCAACCAAAAATTCAAATAAAAATATTTTTGTGTGTTTTATAATTTTTACTGTTTTTAGTGAATTTTTGAGATTTTTCTGATTTTTATTTAATTTTCTAAAAATCAAATAGTGAAAGGAAAAGAAGGTACTGTCCAGCAGAGCTTAAGGGACCTAGATAAAATATCTAGAAATCCCCAATAAGCCTGGAGGTAATTTTCCTATATAGAGAAAATAACAAGGAAAATTTTGGCACCTAAATTATTATTTTTGTGTTTTTAATTTATTTATTAGAATTTTTATAAAATTTTGAGTGTATTTCAATTTTTAGGTGTTTTAAGTAATGAAAAATAGCCAAAATTGGCTAGAAAATCAAGCACGGCAAGACAAACAATAAGTAAATTTTTTGTGAATTTTAGATGAATTTTAATATTTTTCTATGATTTTTCAAATCAGACAGTAAAGAAAATAGATGTTTTTGAATTTTTAAAAATATCAAATCAAAATAAAAATGTCTCCAAAAATTCCAGAAAATTTTACACTATGGCAGGAGCCATATGTCCAATTTTCATTGGATTTGGAGTAGGTTTGCTATTTTATTAAAATCAAACACAATGACACAGTACACAGGGACCAAAACGCAAATACCAAGAGTCCTGAGGGTCTGGTGCAAAATACCCAGGATGTCACGCACGTGGCGCGTGCCTGGGGAACTCAAGGACCCAAATGTAATAAAAACTAAGTCCTTGGACTATTTGGTAACAGGTACCAAAAGTCCAGGGACTAGTCTGCAAATAACCCACGAATATACGCACATGCACAATTACTATACGCACAGGGGTATAAATGCAATATCCAAAAAGTTTTCATTCAATCCATAACATCCAGAACTACAAGGTATAAAATGCAAATATCCCAGAAAACCACGTGTCGAAGCACGTGCTACAACATTCACAGGGGCATAAATGCGAAGAAAATAAAGTGCAGGGTCCTCTATGTAATTGTTCCAAAAGTAAATAACTGAACTATATATTTACAATACTAAACGCTAAATAAAATAAACGAGAGGGCCTAAGGGTAAATTACCCTTTATTAATGGAGCCGCTGGATGAGCGCCACGTGGTACATCTGACGGTGAGGATGCGGGTGGCTCTCCAAGGCTGGGCTCCTCCTGGTGATCGGACGGCTGGAGCTTCGCCACGTACTAGATCCGACGGTGAAGACGCGTCGTGGCTCAGCTCAGCTGATCAACGGTGTAGATCGCCCCCAGAAGGATCTGGCGGTCGTGGATGCTCCTCAAGTGGATGGACACGATCAAATCTGGAGCGCGGGAGGCGATCGAACGGTAGACGAAGGTGGAGGACGAACTGGCCTCCGGCGAACTTCGCCGAGGTCGTGACGGCACTGACCTCCTCCTGGGAGCCCTCTGATGATCGTAGAAGGTGCGTGGAAGGCTTCCGCGTCTACTGGAGGTCTCCGATGACCCAGACGAGCTCTGGGGAGCTCCGGCGAGGTCGGCGGAGGTAGAGCTCCTGGCCTGAATGGTCCAAGCCCTCGGATGGGCCTGGATGATCCTGCAAAGTAAACCAGAACACTCGCGGGTCGAGGGCAAACTGCCTCGACCCGGTTAGGCGGGGTGAAGGTGGTCGGAGGGTCGGTGTGGGCGAGCTCCGGCGAGGGTGGGGACGGAGGAGCTCGAGCCCCAGCTCCTGTGCGAGATGGGTTGAATGGAAGGGTGCAGAACGTGCGTGAGGGAAGGGCGAATACGATGGTATGGTCCGATGATCGAGTGAAAGGCGGACGTGGTCGGAATCGAAGGTGAACGGCGACGGCGATATTTGGGGGTAATCTAAAATTAGCGAAAAGGAAAGGCCAAAGGGGCTACCTGGGTGGACGAAGAGACTGTGGACGAGCTGGCGATGCTCTGGGTCGTGGCCTCGAGGAGCGTCTCCCTCCGAGGCTCGAGCTCTCGCTCTAGGCGGAGCACGGCGGTGGTAGCTCGCCGGATCAGTGGCTGCTTGCTCCCTCCTCGCTGCGACACTTGCTGGAGCAAGCTGTCACTCTCGCCAACACAGTGGAGGTCACAGGTAGCGAAGTAAATGAGCCAAAGATGGGAATGGAGGTGGCAGAGCTGGGACTATATACGATGGAGGGTCCGGGAAGAAGCGCACGGGTAGGGCAATCTGGAGCGCGGATCCCGAGACGGTGGCTCCGGCGAGGATGGCGGATATGACGTGATCAATTCGGACCCAGGGTTTAGGCGAGGCATGATGGGGTTTGGTTGCGAAAAATCCGAGAAGACGGGTCGGGCAACCAAGACCCGTGGGAAGTGGTCCTGGGGGGGAGTTGACCGGGCGGTCAACATCCCCCTGGACTAATGGGTGAAGGCCACGTGGCAGATATTTGAAAGTGAAATTCAAGGTAGCTAATGGCCGAATTATTAAAAAGTTAAAATATGAAATATTTTTATTTTATTTTTTTCTATTTTTTAGTGATTTTTAATTAATTTTTCAAAGTAAAAATAGTGTATTTACATAGTAGGGTTATATATAGGTATATGTACAATATATAGGATTTTAATTTTGATTTTTAATTTGTTATTTTTATACAATTTTATTCCTATTTTATATTTTATTTATTTATATCATAAAATAAGGAATAAAAAGATATTTTTATTTTATTTTTATTATTTATATACATAGGTGAAATAAATAGGTATGTACATATATATATACATGGTATATTTACAATAGTATTTTTTATTTTTAATTTTTTGATTTTTATTTTGTTTTTGTTTTAATTTATTTTATTTATTTACACTATATAGAATATTTACAAAACTTTTGGGAATTAATTTTATTTATTTATAAGGCTAAATAAATAAATGTGTGGTGGTATGTACAAGGTGGATATATACAAATGACCTATTTTTGTTTTCTTTTTAATTTTTCTATTTTTCTTTTGTTTTTATCTTTATAAATATATACAAATATTTACAAGTCAATTTGAGTTTATTTTTGTGAGGAAAATACTTTTATTTCATTTACATAAATATTTACACACATGAGCCCCTATCTCCCTCTACTTTGGCTTTTATGCGGTCAGGCCCATGCTGAGCCCTCCCTTGGGTTAAGTTGCTCAATATTTATTCTAAATATTTCCCTCTTTTTCTTTTTAATCTTTATTCTTTTATTTTTGCACAAAAACATGCTAATTATAGGTTTTTACACAATGCATGCTTTTGGTAATTATTTATATTTACAACTATATACGTGCATTTGCAAAGGTTTTTGTAGCTAAAATATAAGAATAAAGAGTGATGAATGAGTATCCATCACCCCCCTATACTTAACTTTGCTAGTCCCTTAGCAAACACTTATTTGAAAAAGAAGTGAAAAAGAAATAAAGAAAAAAGAAAAAGAGAATGTACATGGATCAAGGTTGATTATTAAACTTGCCTTCGTTAAATTAAGGTATGGAGCTCGATCAGATCTTTGGATTATTAATGTGTCGGAACCTTATTTGGACTTAAGTTTAAAACCTAACAGCCTCTAAGTTCCACTAATCTATAACCAAGACTCCTCAATGCTCCAGGTCAGAACAAGTCATCAATCACAAACCCTGAAGACCATGAATCTTTTCTTATCCTGTGAATGTGAGGTCTAAGCTCTCCACCTCAGAAATGGCAACTTGACAACCCTCCTCAACAAGGTAACTCTATGACCTCAATCTGGCCACTCTTTCCTCGAGGAGCGGGGTATTCCCTTCTAAGTTCAAGTTCAACCGGCTCAAGAAGAGGAGGAAGAAGAGAATGGGTCAAGGCCAGTGTAGCCATGTACCCTTGGGAGCTTGACCAGTGTAGCCAAGTCTCCCTGCTGCAAGCTACATAATGTGAATCATGAACTCAAGCTTTGCTTATTGCACTCTATATACATACTCCGGTGGGATTATCATTTTCTATCAGACCCACCACTTTTTTGGAGTTATTTTCTTTTTGCATTTTTTTTCAGGTGCATCTATACAACATATACATGTGCAGCATATATACAAGGAGTTTTTCCTCTTGAGCCAGTAGACTATCCCTCTTTTGAAGCTCTATTGCAACCCACAACTCCCGTCGTTAGACCTCATGGCAACCAGACCAAGTTGAGACGCACTTCCTTCACTAAAAGAATAAGAGAGGTTCCGCCTAGAAGTACTACCCTCATATGCTACCCCAAGTCAAGGAAGACTGCCTCCTCACCACCTCATCCGTGGAGAGCTCGGTGCATAGTGCTGGTGTCCAAGTAAAGCCATTGTCTATATGAGTCATGTGTTGTTGTTAAGTTCTCTACTTAGGCTCATTGAGATGACATGTGATCATAGCCTAGTGGACTCAAAGAATTAAGTCACCATGGACCTGAAAAGCCTTAAACCTAAGCCCTATAAGGTTCCTCTTAGAAGTTAGGTGGATTAAGATCTTAATCAAGCTCCATTTCTCAATTTGATTCCAGGCTAGTTTAAATGTCAACTATCATCCAGAAAAACTATATACATATGTACAAAAGATGCTTATTTACACAAAGTTTACAAACATGCAAAATTTTTGAAAAATGTTTTGAAATCATGAATGGATAATGCATGAAGTGCAAGTTTTGCAAAAAGATATTTACACACATTTACACAAGATTTTTGCAAACTTTTGATTTTTAAAATGTTTTGGAAAAATTTTGTACTATATACATAATTTTGATAAGAAAATATTTACACAAGCTTTACACAAAAGATTTTTGAAATCATTTTTACAAAAATAATTTGTACACTAGCTATTTATGTGCAAATAAAAGAATGTTTATGTACATGAAAAAAATTTAAATTTTGTGATTTCTAGGGATTTTAGCCATTTTATTTATTAACACACTCACACAAAGTACGAGTTATGGCTCACACAAAGTACGAGTTATGGCTAAAGTATATATGAAATATATACACACACCCCTATACTTAGCTCGAACGATATCCTCAGAGTCAAGAGCGATGAAGAAGACATAACTCGTGCTAGGTATAGGGAAGTGAAAAGAAAGGCTATATACAAAGACGAATAGATAAAATAGAAAATCAAGAGGATCTCGGGTCTTCCCCCTATACTTAGGATCAAGTAATCCTAAGTATAGCAGGCTGTATACTAAGGGAAGATCGAGTGGAGAATGTACAGGGTCTACCCCCCCTATACTTAGGGTGAAATATCCCTAAGTATAGGCAACAAAAATTGGGGTAGAAAGAAACAAAAGAAATACCCGATTGTCCTACATCCCCCTATACTTAGGGTAAAGTGCACCCTAAGTATAGCATAATCAACAGATGAAGAAAGGGATGTGGGACTAAAGAATGTGGTGATATAGACATCTGGATCTATACAAGGCAGAAGATCAGTGAAACTCAGGCGTGAGATGCATTAGATGTGAGTCAAAGACCACATCTCACGCAAAATGAATAGAGGCAAGATCAGCGACCCGCGGCTCATGATCTAGAAATGGCTTGAGCCGCTGGCCGTTCACTCGAAAGGTACTCTCAGAAGACAACTCGGATATATCAATGCTACCGTTGTCGTGTACCTTTCTCACCAAGTAGGGTCCCTTCCACTTGCTCTGTAGCTTCCCTGGAAATAAACGAAGCCTCGCATCAAACAGCCATACTCTCTGTCCAGGCTCGAAATGCTTGTGGCTGATATGAGAATCATGCCACTCCTTCACTCTCTCCTTATATTGTAGTCTATTTGAGAAGGCGGTATCTCTCAACTCATCCAGGGTTGCTAACTCTGCCCTCCTCTGGTCTCCTACACCATCTGGATCCATAAGTATGTCTGTAACTGCCCATAGTGACCTGTGCCTCAGCTCAACAGGTAAATGGCACGGCTTGCCATATACGAGGCGAAAGGGAGATGTGCCCAATGGTGTCTTAAAAGACGTCCTATATGCCCACAAGACCGAGTCCAAAAGCTGTGACCAATCCTTTCGGTCAGGGCGGACGACTTTCTGCAATATAGTCTTGATCTCCCTATTTGACACCTCGGCTAGACCATTCGTCTATGGATGGTAAGGTGTAGCAACACGATGGTCTATACCGAACTCGCTAGCAAGGGCCTTCACCTGGTCGTTGATGAAATGAGACCCCCCATCTGAAATCAACTCGAGGGACCCCGAACCGTGTGATGATATGCTTCCTCAAAAATCTGCAAACTGTCTTCGCATCAGCGGCTCGGGCGGGGATAGCCTCAACCCAACGACTAACATAGTCCACGGCCAACAGAATGTACTCAAATCCCTGACTCTTAGGGAATGGACCCATGAAATCGATGCCCCATGCGTCAAAAACCTCACAGAAGTGAATGGGCTGCATCGGCATCATATCACGCTGTCCAAAAGTGCCCATCCTCTGACAGTCAGTACACCTCTTCACGAACTCATCAGAGTCCTTGAAGAGGGTAGGCCACCACAAGCCGGATTGGAGCACTTTCTGTGCCGTTCTCCTCCCAGAATGATGTCCTCCTGCCTCAAGCTTGTGGCAGTAAGTGAGGACGCTATGGTGCTCCTCCTGAGGAATGCACCGACGCCAGACGCTATCCCCTCCTTCGTGGTAAAGGATGGGATCCTCCCAGTGGTAGGACTTGGCCTTCGCAAGGAAGGTCTCAAGCCTCTGCCTGGGCCAATCTTGTGGGACTTTCCCAGCAACGAGAAAGTTCACAATATCGGCATACCACGGGAGTGAGGCGATAGCAAGGATCGCCTCATCTGGGAAGGTCTCACAAATGGGGTCAATCTGCTTAGACTCCTCAGGCTGCTCTATACGGGAGAGATGATCCGCCACCACATTCTTGACTCCACGCTTATCCTTGATCTCAATGTCGAACTCCTGGAGTAGAAGGATCCATCTAGTAAGTCTGGCCTTGGCATCCTTCTTTGCCATGAGGTATCGGATGGCGGTGTGATCAGTGTACAAGGTCACTCTAGATCCAATGATATAAGATCGAAACTTATCTAGGGCGAATACTACGGCTAGCATCTCCTTCTCTGTGACGGTGTAATTCCGCTGCGCGGAATCCAATGTGCGGCTAGCGTAGTGGATAGCAAAGGGGACTCCATCCCTCCTCTGTCCCAGCACGGCCCCTACGGAAAAATCGGAGGCATCCGTCATGATCTCGAATGGGAGAGACCAATCAGGTGGCTGGAGAACAGGAGCCTCAATCATACACTGCTGGAGAGTCGCAAAGGACGAAAGACACTTGTCATCGACAAGGAACTCGGTGTCTTTCGTCAAGAGGTCAGTCAACGGCCGGGCAATCCTGCTGAAATCATGAATAAATCTCCGATAAAAACCAACGTGCCCCAGGAATGACCGTAGCTGCCTCAAATTGGACGGCGGTGCGAGTTTTCTAATGACATCAACCTTGGCCGGATCAACCTCCATGCCCCTGTTGGAGATGATGTGGCCAAGCACCGTCCCTTGAGTCACCATGAAGTGACTCTTCTCCCAAGAAAGCACCAAATGGACCTCAATACATCGCTGGAGTACCCGGTCTAGGCAGTCAAGACAAGAGTCGAATCCGTCGCCGTAGACCGAGAAATCGTCCATGAAGACCTCCAAACACTCCCCTACCATGTCCGAAAAGATCGACAGCATGCATCTCTGAAATGTCGCAGGGGCATTGCATAGCCCAAATGGCATGCGTCGAAAGGCATATGTACCAAAGGGACGGGTAAAGGTGGTCTTCTCCTGATCCTCAGGAGAGATGGCCACCTGGTTGTAGCCCGAGTACCCATCCAGGAAACAGTAATGGCTCTTCCCTGCCAGTCTCTCAATGATCTGGTCAATAAAAGGCAGGGGGAAATGGTCCTTCTTGGTGGCCTGGTTGAGTCTCCTGTAGTCAACACAGACCCGTCAAGAGGTGGGTACTCGTGTAGCAATCTCCTCTCCCGACTCACTGATCACAGTCGTGATGCCCGTCTTCTTGGGCACCACATGCAAGGGGTTGACCCACTTGGAATCGGAAATGGGATAAATAAAATCTGCGCTCCACCATTTTGAAATCTCCTTCATGACGACCTCTCTCAGGTTGGGGTTCAGCCGCCGCTGGAACTCACGCGACGTCTTCTCCCCCTCCTCGAGATAGATATGGTGGGAGCACAACGCTGGACTAATCCCATGGAGATCTGCTACGCTCCATCCAATTGCCTTGCGGTTCTTTTCAAGAACCCCCATCAAACGGGATTCTTGCTCTCCAGTCAGATCCGCGGAGATGATGACTGGGTACATCTCAGGCTCGCCCGCAAGGAATCGATACTTCAGCGAAGTAGGGAGCGGCTTCAGCTCTGGACAGCTGGGTGCTGGCAAATCTGGCTTAGGAAGAAGGTGAGTGTATGCTGCCAAGTCTGCCTGGGAGAATGAAAATGAACTCTCGCAAACTGGATCTGGAGAAGGCTGCTCATCTGAACTGTCTCTGCTCTGCTCGGCATCTACCTCCTCCTCAGCTGTAGGCTCTGTGGGACTCAGGTCTGGCATCTGATCGTCGCAATCTGCCCAATCAAACTCTGAATCCAAGGGATCTGCATCAAACAAGGTGGCATCAGTACCACCATCACTAGAAATCGTGTCGCGGTCGAGAACCGGCTCTGCTGCCTCTGAAGTATCCTGGACCAGGGTTGTGCTCTCCAAGCTCTCCTCTGCTATCAACTCGGCATCAGCGGTGTCTGGAAATGAGAGGATGGCCTGTGCTGCTGGGTCTGCCCATGCTGCCTCATCATCTGTGATCACAAAATCACAGTCCTGGAGGATGTCTAACCCGGCATCTGTCAGCTGCTCTGTATCTGTACTGGTCTCTGAGCATGCCCTCTCTCTGGCTCTGTAGTCCTCGACCGTCTCTATTTGTACACTCTCGCCCTCGACGCGAAAGTATACCTTCCCGCTATCATGGTCAGTCACCGCCTTGGCTGTGGCCAAGAACGGACGACCGAGGATGATGGGGGTATCGGCCACTGAATCAGGGATCTCCATACGAAGTCCACGGGGAATTGCAGACCCTGAATAGTGACGACAACGTCTCGCAACAACCCCTTCGGCCTCTTGACAGATCGATCAGCAAACTGAAGGACTGTCCTGCTCTGTCTAAGAGTGCCCAACTCGAAGCGGTCGAGAAGGGCTGCCGGAAGGAGGTTGATAGACGATCCGCTATCCAATAGAGTCCGGTCGAACCTCTGCTCTCTAATGTGACATCTGACATATGGGGCTCCTGAATCTGGCCTCTTGGCCGGCAGACGGTTCTGGATCGCGAAGCACGTGGCTTTCGTCAGCACATGTATCTCTGAATGGTGGTTCCTCCTCCTCCTCCTGACTGTAGTCCTGTCTCTCAAAGAACGCTGAAGAAGGGGGATGTGCTGCAAAGCCTCCTGAAGGGTCAGCTAGATATGGAAACGATCAATCATGCTCTGGCTGAACTCCTCCTGCTCTCTCTTTTGTGGATCTTTTTCTCTTTTCTTCCCCTTCCCCATCAGAAGGGCTCTAGGGAAGGGGATCACAGGGTCCTTCTCAGATGAAGGACTAGAAGTAGGTCTAGACGGCTCGACGGTCGGATCCGCACATACATCAAGCACCACAGTGGGATCAGAGTAAACTAAACCTTTTCCTTTATTCAAAATATGGTTCCGAGCTACATCAGTGGAAGGAAAAACAACAGCTCTCTCTACACGAACACCGGTGGCCTCAGTACCACCATGGGCTGGCTCTGCTGGACGTATCGCGGCCTCAGTACCGCGTGTTGGCTCGGCAACTCGGGTGGCGTCAGTACCACCTCCTCGAACTGGTGAAGTGGCGGCCTCAGCACCGCCTGGGGGATCAACATCCTTGGTGGCATCAGTACCACCGTCATCATCATGAGCGGCCTCAGTACCGCTCTCCTCCTCCTCATCTGGCGCCCTGGATGTATCCTCGTGTCGTCGCTCAGATGAGGCGTCGCCGTCGGCTGGTGTCCTACCGCTCCTAAGTGTGACAAAATCAGCATCAAATAGATCCGAAGACATATCATCAAATGGATCACTAGGAGTGGCATGCTCAGTGTAAGCTACCTTCTCTGATTTCCGCTTCGGGCTGTTGGGATTCGGCTCTATCTGTGCAAGAATGGCGGCCTTCCCTCTCACGATGTCCCGCATCTCCTGGCGGAACTCGTCCATCTCCCGTCTGAAGGTAGCCTGCTGGTCCGTGAGGAGGCGGGCTATGTCGTCCAAAATAGGGCTCTCGTGGGAGCCCAACGGGTAGCCTCTCTGGTGATGAGGCTGTTGGAACTGGTGTTGCTGCTGGTGAGAGGGGTAAGAAGAAGGGTGCTGCTGCTGGTGTGGCTGGTGAGGCTGCTCTCGCCTCCAAGACTGTCCCTGCTGCTGATAGGGACGAGGAACGAAGGATGACTGCTGTTGTAACTGATAGGCTGGGGGCTACTGCTGCTGGTGATCTCTCTGCGGGCTATACTGCCCTCCCTGTCCGGATGACTGCTGCTGGGGCTGGGTACCTCCACTCCCCCACCTGAATCCGGGATGGTCTCGTCGGATCCCAGGCTGAGGACGGTCATACCAAATCCCGTTGACATCCATCAACGGCTTTGCATCGTACTGGGCTGGCGGGAGTACTGCCAGAGGCTGATCCGGCTGGTATACCACCATCTGCATGTCTGGAGATGGTGGTGACTGGTAGGTGGGTTGCGGCTGCTGGTACGGCTCCGCCTGTACAAGGTGAACCTGTCTAGGCTGCTGGTGTGAGCTGGAGCGCTGGAACGAGCTGCTGCTGCCGCCGGTATCGCCTCGCGACTGAAGACGGGGCTGTGAAGCCGTCTGTGCCTCCTGGAGACACATGAGCTGGGTCTTCATGTCGCTCAGAGTCTGTGCCATCTGCTCCATCTGAGTGATGCCCTGGCACTGCTTCTTCTCGATCAGCTCCATCCGATCCAACTTCTCACTGATGATACCCATATCCGCAGCGGATGACTCTGCCTGTGCTGCTGCTACTGCGGATGAACTGGATGGACCGGCGTCGACCCGTGCTATCCTATGGTATTGCACGGGTCCTGGCTGTTGCTGGGGTCTGCCCTGAGTGTATAACTTGGTCTGGGACATCACCATATAGTTCTCGGCCATCTCCTCGTAGATGGCCCAGACCTGGTCGTGATCCTTGGCGAAGTAAGACTCGTCATAAGAAGCATTCACCAAGCCCTGGAGCTCTGGTGTCAGCCCGTTGAAGAAGCTCTGCACAAGGTTGGGCTTCGAAATGTCGTGGTGCGGGCATCGGTCAGTCAGCTCACGAAACCTCTCCCATACCTCATGGAATTGCTCGTTGGGGAGCATGGAGAAGTTGCTGATGAGGGCTCTCGCTGCATTGGTCCGCCCGAGTGGATAGTACTTGTTCAAGTACTCGGTGCGGAGCTGCTCCCAGGTGTAAACGAACCTCCCCAAGTGCTTCAGCCAGGTGGCTGCTCTGTCTGCTAGGGAAAAGGGGAAGGCGATCATCCTGATCGTATCCTGGTCCACCTGACGGTCGTGGACAGTGCTGCAAATCATGAGAAACTCCTGGAGGTGAAGATGGGGCTCCTCAGTAGCGAGCCCGTGGAAGCGGGGGAGTAACTGCAAAGTGTTCGGGAGGAACTTGAAGTCCCCCACGATCGTTGGAAGTACAACCCAGTGGTGCATCAGCGTCGATCCGGGGTTGTGTAACTCCCGCATCGGTCTCGGTGGTCCTCCTGTCGCGGCTGCGGCGGCTGCTGCTGCGGTTGCTGCCGCTGCGGCGGCTGCTGCGGCTGCTGTCGCGGCTGCTGCATCTGCATCCTATGGAATCCTCGGTCCCTCTCTCCTCTGATCTCGCTCTGCTCTCTCTGCTCGCATCTGCTCCATCTCTCTCCTCATATCGATCATGAATGCTCCCTGATCCCTCAGCTGCTGCTGAACGGTCTCTAGTGAGGCGATCAAGGTGGAGTTGATCGCACCCTGGTCCAGCACGAAGTGCTCAGGCTGACCTCGGGAAGGATCCTCAGAACTACCGACCATGACATCTGCAAAATCAAATGAGCCAAACTCAGGTGCTGTCAAGTCTGCTAATCTCTCCTCTGGCTCATATCTCTCAGAACCGAAAGAAAGGGGGTCGAGGGGGAACAGGGCGGAATCATACTCGGGCTCGGAGAACTGGTCTCGGCTCTCGCGGGCCAACCTAGATGATTGGGTAGACGTGCCCGAAAGCGGTGCAGCTAGAGACTGCCTAAGAGAGCGTCTACCCATCATCGTGATCTGACGAGTAAGGCGGATGAGATCTGGAGAAACTATGATCGGCAACCAAACCCTCTGTTCACCAACACAACACGAGCTGAAGACTGTAAAGGTTCGGTCAAATTATCTTGTCCAATTTTATTAGGTGAACAAACAATCTATCAGAGCGCTTACGTGACCTGTTAGGATACCCGATGCTACCCCAACCGACTGGCCCGCACGGAAGAGTCGGTAGTCAGCTGGAAATAGCACCGGAGGGCTCTACCTAGTGCGTGGGTCACTCTCTCGCGCAAGCAAACCAAACAATGAGGGGGTTGCTCTCCCCAAGACAAGTTTTTAAGGTGAATGTCTTTTAGGGTCAATAGTTTTAGCCAGTCCCAATTTTATGGTTTTTCTTTTTAATATTTTTCAATAAAAACAAAGGCCTAACGAATTTTTCGATTCTCCTGGTTATTTAGTCAAAAACAAGGGGGGAGAAGTCGAAAAAGCTGATGCGCGATGAAATCAATGATGCATGCAGAGATAGAAATGCATACCTTTCCTCCAGCACTCTACATGCAAGTGATCCGCGCAGAAATGTAAAGACAGAAAATAAACTACCTAAATGGTGCAGCGATGAAAACCGAGTCCTAAACAAGCAAGTCTACTCGAAGAACCGTCTAACTGGTCACCGATCCTCCAAGCCAAAGGTTCGGTCTTGGCCTACCCCTCCTCTGCCCGACACATCGGGGGTAGGAGAAAGCGCTTTGCGGGGCGGGCTACGGCACGCAGGCTACGAAGGGGATGAATCAGTTATTTTTATTAATCAATTATTAGTAGGTCCAATTAAGCGCACTATAGGAACATGCAAGCAATTAGGTGTGGGGACCCTACTAATTACGGCACAATCAAGTAGAAAATCCTAAGTCTAGGGGCTCGATAAAAACCGCTGAAAATCGGAAAAGGCAGCGAAAAAAACCAAAACCGCGAAAAAGCCGCGAAAACACCTAAGGGTCCCCCGAGCACATCGGTGCTCGGCGAAACAGACCCGCTAAGAGTTCAAGTCCAAGAGTGTTTGTCCCTGTATTATTACAAATAATAATCAAATAAAAATAAAAAGACTAAACTAAACCTCTCCCACTCAGTCTCTCCCTCACGCTCTCCTGCGGCTCCGTGCATAAGGGAGACGCCTTCGAGTCTCGCAGTTGCGTCGGCTTCTCGAAATCGGCCGCCTCGGTCCTCGGGCCCTCGCAAGAAAAGAGACAAGTGGTCAGACCAATAATCAAATAATAATAAGAAAAATAAATGAAAATTAAATGAGCGTATATATGCCAAAATGCAAAATAAAATAAACACTCAAAATCAAACAAAATCAAAAATAAAAGAAAATAAAATAAAACAAAATAAAGCAAAAATAAGATAAAAACAAAAAGCCGTGAAAAGCCGCGAAAAAGAAAATAAAACAAAAATAAAAACTACTAAGCCGTGCTCCCCGGCAACGGCGCCATTCTGATAATCGAACTGACCACTAGGGTATAAGGTGCTAAACGGTCGTTGTGACCCAAGCGATCAGGAGCGATCAATCAAAAAAAATAGACCACCAATCAAGATAAAATCAAATCAAAAATCAATAGCGGTCTTGCTATTAGTTTAACCCGGTATAGCAACTAGGGTCGAACACAAGGAGCACGAATTGGCCTTGCGGCCTACGAAGTAGTGATGAATCCACATTTCATCATCTTTATTCTACCATTTTGGCATCAAAAACCCTAGCAAATGCTTGTAAATAGCATTAAAATCATCATCTTAGCATCCATGCATGTGCATCATATTAGTGTATAAAATACTGTAATTAAAGCCAAAATTATAGAATAAATAAAGAAAAGAAAAAGAATAAAATATTGTAAATATTTTATGACCCAAAACCCCCGAGACCTAAGCATCTTGATGAATAGGTCGACAAGGAATAAAGTAGGGGGAGATAAGGTCAGAAATACAGATAAAATACCTATATACTCTATTCATTCTTTATTCATTTTGGGACCTATTTTTTGTTCCACTTTTTATACATCAAATGAAGAAACTTGGTACATGAAAGTTGTAGCTAATTTAATAAAGAAAAATATAAAATTGATTTCACAGAAAAAGATTGTACAGATAAAAAGTTATGGTCTGAATAAGAATCCAGAATCCCAACTTCCCAGACCCGTATCTCACAACTGACAACTCCAAATGTAGCAAACTCACCTTTAATTGTATATAGAAGAAAATAAGCTATTTAATGGTGGTGGTTTCGCATTTGGCGGAGCTACGGTTTGAAAGTTGAGTTTTGGACCCCTATTGTATACCTGTACTGAATAAAATATTCAATTTATTCTTTATTCATTATTTATTCATTTTTATATTTTTATAATTTTGTAAATAATACTTATAATACTGTGAATATTAAAATCAGAATAAAAATGTAAATAAAACTCAAAATAAAATACAAACATATTTGATACATAGGTATTATACCTATATGTATACCTATACTTTATATACTTATAATTTATTAAAGATACAAAACATATCAGAAAAATAAACTAAAAATACATTTGTGTATACAAAAGTATTTTATAATTTTAGAAAATACTAAATAAAAATAATGAAATTAAAATACACAAAATAAAAATTAAACACTTAAATACATAGGTTTTATACCTATATAGGACTATAAAGTAAACTTATAAAAATACACTTCATAGAAAAAATTAAAATTAAGAATAAAATACTACATAAAATAACTAATATTTTCCATTTAATAACCATAAATTTAATTCGGCCATTTAATATTTTAAAATGAATTAATGAAAGAACTCTCCAAGCTTTTTCCTGGTTGGTCCACGTGGACCAACCAGGTGCAAACCCTAGTTGACCCCGGTCAACTAGGTGACCTAGCCCCTGTAGACTCTGACAGCCTCGTTTTTTACCCGTTTTTGCGGATTTCTCGAGGCCAATCCTTTCACCCTTTAGTGTTGCATCCTTCTGCAACATCGTTCCTCGTTGATCCCTCTCGCTCGTCCATGATTTATCTTGGCTTTTGGACCCAAGATTCGCAAGATATCCATCGGTCTAGGAGCCTCGTCAGTCACGGAGTCAAACCCAATATATTGAGCACCCAACTTTCGATTTGAATTTGAACCCTTTTGGATCATCCATCCTCCTCTCTTTCGTGCTTTTCGGGTAGCCAGAGGTGACAGCTCCACCGCCCTGCCGTCAGGCGAGTCGAGGAAGGCTCGAGGCGTCTCCACCACCTCCGCCAACCGCCGGCGTCGAGGTACCCTATCCCCTCTGGCTCCGGCCATCGAGGGCCATTTCCCTCTCATCTCTTTCATGCATTTTGTTCCTGGTAGTCGTAGGATCATTTCGCCCCTTTTTCCTCGCGTAATCATCCACCTAATCACGTCATCGAATACCTCGCCGAAGCGCAACTCCGGCGAGCTCCCATTTCGCTCTTTAGTCCACTCCGAGAGCCACATGAGGTCGAGGCATTTTGCCCTCGACCTCAGTAACATTTTTGTGCAGGTACTGGAGTATATTGACGCATCTGGAGCCCTTTTGACCCTTCGCCGGAGCACCTGGAGCACCCAACTTCCGTGTCGCCGTGGAAGAGCTCCGCCGACCTCCACGCCACTCCATCGCTTCCAGACGAAAGAGGAGACCTGCAGCAACCTCCTGGGCCCATTTTGAAGTTCATTCGTCGCCGGAGTGAGTCGCCACCGCCGGAGAAGGTCGCCACGGCGGTCCTTCTTCCCTGTTCTTCCAGCACGCCTCGCTGCCGTCCGATCAAGAGGAGATCCCAGGTCTAACGTGGACCGTCTGATCGCCAGCACCTGCCACCGTCGGATCTCATCTGAGATCTGATCTCAGCGGTCCACGGGCGAATGGTCATCGCGCCCGGAGGAGATGCCACGTGGATAAGTGGCGTGCCCTACGCCGCTGGATCGCGCCCGAGAGCCCAACCGTTGGATGTCCGCCACGTGTCATCCGCTTCGCCACCGTCGTCGGATCGCTGATGAATCCACGTTTCATCATCTTTATTCTATCATTTTGGCCTTAAAAACCCTAGCAAATGCGTGTAAATAGCATTAATTCATGCATTTTAGCATTCATGTATATGTGCGTAAATGTTGTATAAATTGCGGTTTTTAAAGCCAAAATTATAGAATAAAGAAAAGAAAAGAAAAAGAATAATATATTGTAAATATTTTATGACCCGAAACCCCGAGACCTAGGCATCTTGATGAATAGGTCGACAAGGAATAAAGTAGGGGGAGATAAGGTCAAAAACACAGATAAAATACCTATAGTTTTTATTCATTCTTTATTCATTTTGGGACCTATTTTTGGTTCCACTTTTTATACATCAAATAAAGAAACTTTGTACATGAAAGTTGTAGATAATTTTATAAAGAAAAATACAAAATTGATTTCACAGAAAAATAATATACAGATAAAAAGTTATGGTCTGAATAAAAATCCAGAATCCCAACTTCCCAGACCTGTATCTCACAAATAAAAACTCCAAATGCATCAAACTCACCTTTAATTGTATATAGAAGAAAATAAGCTAATTAATGGCGGTGGTTTCGCATTTGGCGGAGCTACGGTTTGAAAGTTGAGTTTTGGACCCACATTGTACATTGTACAGATTAAAATATTCAATTTATTATTTATTCATTATTTTTATAATTTTATATTTTTATAATGTTGTAAATAATACTTATAATAATTAAGTGCATTAAAATCAGAATAAGAACATAAATAAAATACAAATAAAAATACTTGTATATATTCAATACATAGATACATACCTATACATATACCTATACAACACATATTTGTATTTTATTAAATATACAAAATATATCAATAAAATAAAATAAAAATATATTTATGTACATAAAAGTATTTTATAATTTTATAAAATAAGAAACAAAAATAATAAAATTAAAATATACAAAATAAAAATAAAAGAATACAATATGTAGATATTATACCTATAAAGGGTATAAAAGTCAACTTGTAAAAATACACTTCCTAAAAATAAATAAAAATCACTATAAAATACTTTATAAAAAAATAAACATTTTTCATTTTATAATAAAAAATCAATAAAATCGTTTTCTATTTTAATTTGATTTTACAAATCTTTTTTCCCCAGGTTTTTCCTGGTTGGTCCACGTGGACCAACCAGGGGGCTAGGAGAGTTGACCTCGGTCAACTCTCTACCCAACACCTGGGCTGCCTGTCAGAATGACTTTTCTTGATTTTCGCGGATTTTTGGGGAGCGCTCCTTTCACCGAATGAGGTTGAGGTCTTCACGAGATTCATTGACCTACATGTGATCATACTCGCCCTATGCTTAGATGGATCTTTTGACCATCGATGCGCGAGCCACGCCTCGATCAAAGTGCCTCCTCGCCCAGCTTTCAAAACCAACCCATAACCTCCCTTTTCATTTTTGAACCCTTCTTTGACCTAGCCGCCCCCTTCTCTCTTGTGTTCTGGACTGGAGGTCGTGACAGGGCCTCCTCCAACCAGCTAGGAGGGCCGCGCGTGGCCGGGAGGTGCGTCCATCCATCTCCGGCGGCTTACGCCGTCGCGAGGTACCCATCTCGAGCACCACGCTCTTGAGGTGTATTTTCTTTCTTTTTCTTGGATTTTATAACTTAGTTTTACCTTAGGATTAGATAGCAACCCTTTTTATTTCATTTCGTTTTGCACCCATCCAATCCGCCATAGCGTTGCCGGAGCTCTCGAGCTCCGGCCATCCCCACCATCTTCCGTCACCATCCACACACGTAACCACCAGGCCGAGTCGACGTGCTCGAGCCATTTTTTTGCATCTCGCAGGCACCCAGTGTTGACGCCTAACCAGTTGGGGGCCGCACCTTGAAGCTGGCCGGAGGGGGAACGCGCCGCCGCCCACGCGCCGCCGCTGCCGGCGCGGGTCTGGGCAAGAGCATAACGAGGGGGAGGGGGGGTGAGCTACAGTCACCGTCCATCCTCACCCTCCCCTTTTAATCGTGGCCGTCCACGCCCAAGGAAACCTCCACCGTCCGATACCCTTCATCAAGACCATCCGCGCACGCCACGTGGATAAGTGGGGAATTTTGCGCCCAGGTCCCCCACGTTTTTGTGTAATTCCCGGACCATCTCCAAGCTTTCATCTGAATTTTAAATATTTTGTGACATTTACCAAAAGCCCCCTGCGTTTTTGTAATATCGCGTATCAGTTCCCCAGGGCACGTGCTTCGCGCACGTGGCCTTGCTATTTTGCACAGGGATCCCCGCAGCTTTTGGTATTGTTGGTTGGTCCTTAGACATTTTATTTCTGTTCAAAAACTTTTGCGAATATTGCGCAGAGGCCCCTAGATTCCTGACTAATTACACAAAGGTCCCTGCCAGTCTTTACTTTTTGCTTGCTTGTGGTATTTATTTGAAGGCTCATTCTAACTCCGAAATTTCTCAAATTTTGAACTTAAGCTCCTGTGCATGTGTTCTTCCACGCCATATTTTTATTTTTCGTAATTATCGCATTTTTATATTTATTAAAAATCAAAAACATCTATTTTCAGCACTGTTTGCATCATAAAATCCCTAAAAAATATTAAATCACTCCAGAAAAATCCCAAAAAATATATTTTGTGTCTTTTAGTTTGTTTTAATTTCAGACCAAAAATCATTAAAAAATACAAAACCAAACTCCTAAAAATTGTAAAACTCGAAAAACCTTCATAAAAATTTATAAAATTCATAAAAAATCCAAAAATAGTGTTTTCTTTTCCTGAATTTTCTTTGTTTGATTATCTTTAAGTGAAAATTAATTTGGAGAATTTTTGTACTGTTTGCTATTTTATTTCTCCATTTTAAGTTTCAGCCTTGCATTTTTGCCACTGTTTGCTTTATTTTATTAATTAGAAATACCAAAAACATTCTAAAAATTACCCAAAAATCACAAAAACAGTAGAAAAATATAAAAAGACCAAAAAGACTTTATTTTCTAATTTTTGAACATTTTTTATCTATTTTTATAAATACCTCTTTCTCCCTTTTATTACATTACTTTTATTTTCCAATATAAAAAAAAGAAAATATAAAAATATAAAAATATAAAATATAAAAAGAAAATACAAAATCAGTAAATTAAAAATCAAAATACAAAAATATAAAATTAAAAATTAAATAAAAAAATATATAAAATTAAAAACCCACAAAAAAAAATAGCTTAGTAGACACTTGATCACAACCCACACATTTTTGAGCACTTGTGCCCCGATCTACCTGTCTGCTCCCTGTGTTCGACCTCTACAATACTTGCACCTATACACATCTTGTTGTAGAGTTATAATAAATTTTAACTCCGCACATTTATTTTCATTGCTTGATTTATTTGTCGTTGGTTAATTGTTGTTTTAATCCGGATTTTCGAGCGGTCACCGCATCGACTGTTGATCCGCCTTGTGGATCAACACGACCGCTTGACTTTTTGGGTTAATCAAATGGCGCCGTTGCCGGGGAGCAACAGCGCGTAGTTCGGGTCTTGTTGTGATTGTGATTGATTGTCTATTTCGCGGCTTTTAGTTCTGCTTGTTTCATTTTCTCTATTTTTGATATTTCTTTTTTTTTGAATTGTCTAACCTCTCTCTTGTTTGACTTCTTGCGAGGAACGCGGATCGAGGGAGGAGCTCTCTTCCAGGAGCCCCTGCGCACCCACGTGAGGCTACTTGACTTAGCACGAAGGCGGGCTAGGAGAGAATTTTGAAGATAGTTCTATTTCCTTTATTCTCTTGCATTTAGTTTGTAATTTAAGTAAGAGAGAGACTCCTTTATTGTAATAATACAGGTACCCCTGGACTTGGACTTTCGGGCCTAATTTCCAAGTGATTGTTCACTTGGGGGCTCACCGCGGTTTTTGTCGGCTTTTCTCGCATTCTTTTTATTTTGTTTTGTTTTTTTCGATTTTCTTTCTTTTGTGTGATTGAGCCCTTAGCTTTTAGAATTGCTTGCGTAGCATTAGGTCCAAACACCTTAATCAACATTGCATGTTCCTATAGTTTCGTTTGGACTTAGTCAAATTTTAAACGGTTGATTATCACCTTCAATCCGTCGCGCCGCGAGCTCTCCCCGCAAAGCACTTTCTCCTACCCTCAGTTTGTTGAGCAGAGGAGTGGTGAGCCTAGACCGGACTCTAGGGTTGAGGATTGGTGGTCAACTTGTGGTTCTTCCCGCTAATAGCAATTTCAGAAACTTAGGGCGATTTCATCGGTTTTGCATTTGCATATAGAATAGGTTTCAATTCTGCTGAGCATCCTTGCATGTAGAGTGCTGGAGGCAAGGTGAGCATTTACGCTTTAGCATCCATCATCGTTTTTGCCGCTTGCATTGCTTTTCCGACTCTCCCTCTGTTTTTGCCAACTTAGGTGCTCAAAGGAATTTAATCCCCGATAGGATCATGCATTTTCATTAAAAATCCAAAAAAAAGTGATAATCAATAAAATTGGGACTGCTAATATTACTTGACCCTAAAACCGATCAAAAAGAAACATCTTGTATTGGGGCGAGTAATCCCCTCATTGTCTTCGCTTTTATTTGCCCGCGCACACACTAAGGTTAGAGCCCAAAATCCCATTCAGCCCCCTAAGTGTTTGCGCAAATTCTTGACTTCTTACCTAACTCTAAAACAAACAAGATTAAAAGGCCGCATTTTACGGTCTCTACCGAGTTGAGTAGGTGAATTGAGGGTTTGTCTTGTTTCATTTTTGCTTGTGATTGTTTTGAGTGTGTCCTAGATCATCCCTGCGCATTTGCGCCTTTTTCTTCACTCTTTTGACTTGACCTTCGTGCTCCCCCGAATCACTTCCTTTTGTTTTCGAGATGGACCCCTGGAGTGCATTTTATCCGGACTTTGCGGACCCCTCGCTCGCTCCAGCCGGTCCACCTCCCTTTTATCAGGAGGATCCTCCTCCTACTTTTTCTGATTTTTGTACATACCCGCCTCAGCCACAGTATCACGACTCGGACTTTTACCCACCTCCACCTCCACCTGTGTATTATCCACCTCCACCTTCACATCCACCCGAGTTTGACCTGATGGAGTCACCTCCCTCGATCTCTATGAGTGATATCTTGAATCGGATGACAAAGCGCATTGATTTGATGAATGATGATATTGCTTTCTTGAGGAAGAATCAGATTAATGCTCCTTTCGTCGGGAATACGGCTTCACTTGTAGGTGATCAGGGGAGCTTGCAATCGCCCAAAATACAAAAAAATGAGAAAAAATTAAAAATCCAAAAAGATTTCGGGAGACACTTGGGTGATCAAGATTTTGAGGAGAGAGTCCACTTGCCAGAACCCTGGACCACACACCCATTCACATCCAGTCCCACCTTTGACCCCGAGGATGCCGCTGTACAGACTGCTCTTGGCATGCCTCGTGTATATGCTGATTCCGACTTCCCCCCTTGTATGGAGGAAGTCCAAAAATTCAAAAAAATGTTATCTGAACCCGAAGTGGTGGCTACTATTCATGAGATTATCCGTACCCCACTTCAGCAGGCCATGACCCACATGTCTGCTCCTCTTCCCAAGAAGAGAAAGCGGAGGAGCAGATCTGAGCGTCACATTCTGACCATGGCCACTGCCCTCGCCATCACACACCGTCCCATTCCCAAGAAGAAGAACACAGCTACACCTTTCATCACTTGCACCATCTCTGACCATACTTGTGATCGCACTCTCCTTGACGGCGGTGCTTCGATTAGCATATTACCCTTCTCGCTGGTACAGTCTCTTCACTTAGGGCCTCTCAAGAAGACCAGGATGATCGTTCAGTTTGCTGATGGATCAATCAAGAGGCCGAAGGGTATCCTTGAAAATGCCGTCATTTCTATTCAGGGCACGAGCCACAATGTTGATTTTGTCATGTTGCCCATGGAGAACTCCACAGGGGAGCCATCTCCAATCATCCTGGGACGACCATTCCTCGCCTCTGCGAGGGTCGTTATTGATTATGGATCAGGAGAGGTTCGCTTCCGTCCTGTTGACGGGAACGAAGTGTCGATCACCGCACCCACAGTTGACCAGAGACCTGCACCTGATGCACCTTCACCGATCATAGCTGACTCTGAGGCCCGTGACCGATCTGATGCCACTAGAGATACTTCCTTAGCGACCATTGATGAGACCCGACGGATCCCCCGAAAGGGGAGGAAGTCGGAAAGCATGGACCTCACTGATCCTCCTCCTGGTGTGTGGCGATGTGTTGATGAGATCCAGAGTATTTATGTGATTGAACCATTTGATCAGGGGGCAGATACCAAGATAATTAAGGATGCTTATGAAGTTGCCCATTACTTTCAGAGACCTCATAAGGCAACAAATGACCCAGGTAAGACTAGACAGGACGGACCTAGTTTGACTACTTCCACTAATAAATCCGTTCCTGGCCCTTCACAAGTGAAGATGATTGAGGTCGGTTATGATGCTGCCATTTATTTTGATAAATTCAGACCTCTTGTTGAAGACAAGGATTCAGGTGAGACTCTTGAGGACGATCTGAGTTCGTATACTTCCACTGATGATTTCGTTCCTTTTGATTTTGACCTGGACGAGGACTCGCAGGACGACTCTGATTACACTTCTTCCGAGGATGATGAGTTTGTCCCATTTCACTTTGACATCTGCGAGACTTCCAAGGCCGGACCTAGTCGTACTTCTTCCAACCACCCGTCCGTGCCTTCACACCATAGGACCACCAAGGGAGAACCGAGCCATACTGCTTCCATCGATCAGTTCGTCCCTTTCCGTTTTGATTCCACTGAGGGCCTTCACCGTGTCGACCCTGATCGGCCTCCGTCCACTGTGGATCCCGATGTCGACATACACCATATCTGATCTATCCCTCAGCGGTCCCGCAAGAAGGTTTGCTTTCCACCTTCTGATGATCACCCTTTTATGTTGTAAATTCTCTCAGATGACTCTTTCTATCTCTGTCACTTCCGTTTTTGCTCGTCTACCCATTTCTCGTGTTTGCCTTGCTTAGGACGTACTTTGTCCTACGTATAGGAGGGGTAGATGAGTTAAGTGTTCTTTCTTCGTCCGTCCGATCACTCCTGTTGTTGCCTATACTTAGGGCCTCTTTTACCCTAAGTATAGGGGGAGTGATGTGTACATCCTCACGATCTCTTCTTCCATCTTCATCTCTTTTCTTATTTTCTTCTTTTCTTCTTTTCCTTTTCTATCTTCTTTATCTATCAAAAAGGTGTCGCCCTTGTAGACAGTTTTCCATACTTAGGACGTACCTTGTCCTAAGTATAGGGGGGTGTGCACCCCGAGTTTTTCTATTCTTTTCGATCCTCTCCATTGTCTCCTCTTCTTGTCTATACTTAGGGATATCTTACCCTAAGTATAGGGGGAGACAATCTGAGTACGATCTGTTCATTCCCACCCTTGACCCTCCCTGCGTTGTGTACAGTCTGCTATACTTAGGATTATTTGATCCTAAGTATAGGGGGGACGGTCAACTTCTCATTGATTCATTCATTTATTCTTTAGATTTTTCTATACTCAGTACGAGTTATGTCTTTTCTTTTCTCTCTGATCTATGAGGACATAGCTCAAGCTAAGTATAGGGGGGTCGTATATACTACGTATATACTTTAGCCATAACTCGTACTTTCATATTTTTCCTAATAAATATGGCTAAAAATTCATTAAAATTCATTAAAATTCCTTAATAAAAAGATGTGGTTATTCCTCAAATTCTTTTTGTATTTACTGATTAATAAATCAGGTGAAAATGTTTTTTGCAAAATGTTTGAAAAATAGTTTGAAAAACTTTGTGAACATCTATTGAAAACTATTTTGAAAATATTTTGTTACATGTTTTCAACCTGTGTAAAAATGTGTGGATTGTAAAATTTCTTTTCTTTGTGTGAAATAAAATGTTTGAAAAATGATTTGCAAATGGTTTGAAAATGGTTGCAAAAATGATTTGAAAAATCTATCTATACTGTTTTGAAAGCCTTTGCAAAATGATTTTCAAATGTGTGTAAAATGTTTGTAAAAACTATTTTGGACTATAGTTTTCGAAAATTGTGTGTAAAATTGTTTTCAAATAAGTTTGAGGAATATTCACATCACACCAAAATCCACTATATATATCTATATGTATAAAATTGATCACTTACCCTGTAAATTCCTAAAATCCACTTCTTGTAAATATAAAGAAGCACTCCCGTGTACATATTTTCACCTAGTTTTTAGCCAAAACTTTTTGTTTTCAAAATTCCCAAAAACATTTGCAAAATTAAAATCCAAAAACATTTGAAAAATCTTTTTGAAAAATACAAAAAATGCATCTGCATAAGCATGCATCATATTTTCAAAAATCCATAAAAAAGTTCAAAATCCTTGAAAATTGCTTCACAAAAATATTTTCTGCATCACATTGCATAGCATGAGCATTTTTCGGATTGAGTTTGATAGTTGAACAAGTCTAAGTAAAATCCGAAGATTGGAGCTTGATTGGACCTTAAAATCTACCTAATAACAGGAACTTTATAGGAACTGGATTTGAGGTACTTCAGGTCTAGTTGACTTAATTCTTTGAGGATCACGAGACTTAGTTCAATGGATTCTTGACTGCCTAAGTAGAGTATTTCGGAGCACACGCACGACTCTTGTTGATAATGACCTAACTTGGACACCTGCACCTTTCACATGGCTCAACTCAGTTGGAGTGGTGAGGGGATTGGATTTGCCGGTATGAGACGCACACAAGTGGAAACATTTGTCCTCCTCTAGGGAGGGAAGTGCACCCCAACCCGTCCAGTGATTAGGAAGTCTAAAGACAGGAAGCTGTGGGTTGCAATAAAGCTTCAAAAGAGGGATAGTCTACTGGCTCAAGAGGAAAAACTCCTTATGTAAATGTTGCTGTGAATAGTATTTCAAAAAAAAAAGTTCAGGCATGTACAAAAATAAAAAGCCTGCAAAGTATGTACAAATGTTGTAAAGTCAATAAGCAAGCTTGAGTTCCAAAGTCATATCATGTGAGCCTGCAGCAGGATGACTTGACTACACTGGTCTTGCATCCCGGGATAGGTAGCTACACTGGCTACCGTCCATTCTTCTCTTCACCCCCTCCTCTTGAGCTGGTTGCCACTTGAACTTAGAAGGGAATACCCCGCTCCTCGAGGATGGAGTCATTGGATTGGGGAATCATTGAGTTGTCGTACTGGAGAAGTCAGTTTCTTTGTCATTCTAGTTGGGGAGAGCCACCATCACTTACACTGTACAAGTCAGATTCATAATCGTAAGGGTTTGCGTATGAGTTGAGATATTTCTGACCTGGCTATTGAGGAGACTTGGACAGAGTTTTGGGATTCTCGAGGACTGTTGTATTTCAAACTCGATTCTCACTAAGGTTCCGCCCGCACTAAAATTTCCAAAGGTCCGACTTAAGCTCCAAACTTTGATTTTGTGAAGACAAGTTTGATAATCAAGTTTAGTCCATCTTTCTTCTTTTTCTTTTCTTTATTTTTCTTTTTCTGCACTTATTGCATAAGTGTTTGCTAGGGACTAGCAAAGGCAAGTATAGGGGGATGATGAATCCACGTTTCATCATCTTTATTCTATCATTTTGGCCTTAAAAACCCTAGCAAATGCATGTAAATAGCATTAATTCATGCATTTTAGCATTCATGTATATGTGCGTAAATGTTGTATAAATTGCGGTTTTTAAAGCCAAAATTATAGAATAAAGAAAAGAAAAGAAAAAGAATAAAATATTGTAAATATTTTATGACCCGAAACCCCGAGACCTAGGCATCTTGATGAATAGGTCGACAAGGAATAAAGTAGGGGGAGATAAGGTCAAAAACACAGATAAAATACCTATAGTTTTTATTCATTCTTTATTCATTTTGGGACCTATTTTTGGTTCCACTTTTTATACATCAAATAAAGAAACTTTGTACATGAAAGTTGTAGATAATTTTATAAAGAAAAATACAAAATTGATTTCACAGAAAAATAATGTATAGATAAAAAGTTATGGTCTGAATAAAAATCCAGAATCCCAACTTCCCAGACCTGTATCTCACAAATAAAAACTCCAAATGCATCAAACTCACCTTTAATTGTATATAGAAAAAATAAGCTAATTAATGGCGGTGATTTCGCATTTGGCGGAGCTACGGTTTGAAAGTTGAGTTTTGGACCCACATTGTACATTGTACAGATTAAAATATTCAATTTATTATTTATTCATTATTTTTATAATTTTATATTTTTATAATGTTGTAAATAATACTTGTAATAATTATGTGCATTAAAATCAGAATAAGGACATAAATAAAATACAAATAAAAATACTTGTATATATTCAATACATAGATACATACCTATACATATACCTATACAACACATACTTGTATTTTATTAAATATACAAAATATATCAATAAAATAAAATAAAAATATATTTATGTACATAAAAGTATTTTATAATTTTATAAAATAAGAAACAAAAATAATAAAATTAAAATATACAAAATAAAAATAAAAGAATACAATATGTAGATATTATACCTATAAAGGGTATAAAAGTCAACTTGTAAAAATACACTTCCTAAAAATAAATAAAAATCACTATAAAATACTTTATAAAAAAATAAACATTTTTCATTTTATAATAAAAAATCAATAAAATCTTTTTCTATTTTAATTTGATTTTACAAATCTTTTTTCCCCAGGTTTTTCCTGGTTGGTCCACGTGGACCAACCAGGGGGCTAGGAGAGTTGACCTCGGTCAACTCTCTGCCCAACACCTGGGCTGCCTGTCAGAATGACTTTTCTTGATTTTCGCGGATTTTTGGGGAGCGCTCCTTTCACCGAATGAGGTTGAGGTCTTCACGAGATTCGTAGACCTACATGTGATCATACTCGCCCTATGCTTAGATGGATCTTTTGACCATCGATGCGCGAGCCACGCCTCGATCAAAGTGCCTCCTCGCCCAGCTTTCAAAACCAACCCATAACCTCCCTTTTCATTTTTGAACCCTTCTTTGACCTAGCCGCCCCCTTCTCTCTTGCGTTCTGGACTGGAGGCCGTGACAGGGCCTCCTCCAACCAGCTAGGAGGGCCGCGCGTGGCCGGGAGGTGCGTCCATCCATCTCCGGCGGCTTACGCCGTCGCGAGGTACCCATCTCGAGCACCACGCTCTTGAGGTGTATTTTCTTTCTTTTTCTTGGATTTTATAACTTAGTTTTACCTTAGGATTAGATAGCAACCCTTTTTATTTCATTTCGTTTTGCACCCATCCAATCCGCCATAGCGTTGCCGGAGCTCTCGAGCTCCGGCCATCCCCACCATCTTCCGCCACCATCCACACACGTAACCACCAGGCCGAGTCGACGTGCTCGAGCCATTTTTTTGCATCTCGCAGGCACCCAGTGTTGACGCCTAACCAGTTGGGGGCCGCACCTTGAAGCTGGCCGGAGGGGGAACGCGCCGCCGCCCACGCGCCGCCGCTGCCGGCGCGGGTCTGGGCAAGAGCATAACGAGGGGGAGGGGGGGTGAGCTACAGTCACCGTCCATCCTCACCCTCCCCTTTTAATCGTGGCCGTCCACGCCCAAGGAAACCTCCACCGTCCGATACCCTTCATCAAGACCATCCACGCACGCCACGTGGATAAGTGGGGAATTTTGCGCCCAGGTCCCCCACGTTTTTGTGTAATTCCCGGACCATCTCCAAGCTTTCATCTGAATTTTAAATATTTTGTGACATTTACAAAAAGCCCCCTGCGTTTTTGTAATATCGCGTATCAGTTCCCCAGGGCACGTGCTTCGCGCACGTGGCCTTGCTATTTTGCACAGGGATCCCCGCAGCTTTTGGTATTGTTGGCTGGTCCTTAGACATTTTATTTATGTTCAAAAACTTTTGCGAATATTGCGCAGAGGCCCCTAGATTCCTGACTAATTACACAAAGGTCCCTGCCAGTCTTTACTTTTTGCTTGCTTGTGGTATTTATTTGAAGGCTCATTCTAACTCCGAAATTTCTCAAATTTTGAACTTAAGCTCCTGTGCATGTGTTCTTCCACGCCATATTTTTATTTTTCGTAATTATCGCATTTTTATATTTATTAAAAATCAAAAACATCTATTTTCAGCACTGTTTGCATCATAAAATCCCTAAAAAATATAAAATCACTCCAGAAAAATCCCAAAAAAATATATTTTGTGTCTTTTAGTTTGTTTTAATTTCAGACCAAAAATCATTAAAAAATACAAAACCAAACTCCTAAAAATTGCAAAACTCTAAAAACCTTCATAAAAATTTACAAAATTCATAAAAAATCCAAAAATAGTGTTTTCTTTTCCTGAATTTTCTTTGTTTGATTATCTTTAAGTGAAAATTAATTTGGAGAATTTTTATACTGTTTGCTATTTTATTTCTCCATTTTAAGTTTCAGCCTTGCATTTTTGCCACTGTTTGCTTTATTTTATTAATTAAAAATACCAAAAACATTCTAAAAATTACCCAAAAATCACAAAAACAGTAGAAAAATATAAAAAGACCAAAAAGACTTTATTTTCTAATTTTTGAACATTTTTTATCTATTTTTATAAATACCTCTTTCTCCCTTTTATTACATTACTTTTATTTTCCAATATAAAAAAAGAAAATATAAAAATATAAAAATATAAAATATAAAAAGAAAATACAAAATCAGTAAATTAAAAATCAAAATACAAAAATATAAAATTAAAAATTAAATAAAAAATATATAAAATTAAAAACCCACAAAAAAAATAGCTTAGTAGACACTTGATCACAACTCACACATTTTTGAGCACTTGTGCCCCGATCTACCTGTCTGCTCCCTGTGTTCGACCTCTACAATACTTGCACCTATACACATCTTGTTGTAGAGTTATAATAAATTTTAACTCCGCACATTTATTTTCATTGCTTGATTTATTTGTCGTGGGTTAATTGTTGTTTTAATCCGGATTTTCGAGTGGTCACCGCATCGACTGTTGATCCGCCTTGTGGATCAACACGACCGCTTGACTTTTTGGCTTAATCAATCGCCTAAGCGAGGGTATTTTGCAGTCAACCCCTGCTTGTTTTGTAATTTCTATTTAGTCTAGAATCTTTCTTGCGTAGTTTAAATATTTTTGTAATATTTGCACAAAGACCCCCGAGCTTTCCATATTTACATCCAGGTCCCCTGCCACGTCACCTCACGTGACCTGTACACGTGAGGTGGGGGCATTTTGCAAGGGTACCCTCGGCCTTTGTTGTATTTCGTTTTAGTACCAAAACTTTGACATCACGTGTTATATTTCTGGAAATATTGCAAGTAAACCCCCAGGTTGTTGAGAAATTTCATTTTAGTCCTCGCCAGGCGCGTGCCAGTCACGCGCCCTAGTGGGAAAATTGCTAGGACACCCAGGCGGGTTTTGTAATTGAATTTTGGTGCTATTAATTGAATATTCAGTTCAAATATTTGTGGAAATTTGCATGTGAGCCCCTAGATGTTTGAGAAATTGCATATATACCCCTGCCAGGCTTGTTTACTATTTGAATGCTTGCTCTAATTATTTAAATTATCATTTTAAGTCCAAAATTTCTCAAATTTTAAAGTTAAGCTCCTGTGCACTTGTCCTTTCACGCCAATATTTTAGTTTTTGATTTTATTTTATTTTTATATTTATTAAAAATCAAAAACATGGTTTTTATTCACTGTCTAGCTTAGAAAATGCCAAAAAAAATATTAAAAGGTCTTTAAAAATTCCAAAAAAAATTCCCTAGTGTCTATTTTAACCTATTTTAGTGTCAGCCCAAAAATCACTAAAAATCACAAAAGAAAAACACTAAAAATTGAAAAACACTCTAAAACTTCAAAAAAATATATAAAATCAAAGAAAACTCCAAAAAAAAACAAACTCAGTTCCTGTTTGTTCTATGTTTCATTTTCTTTATTGGAAAATTATTGTGAAAATTTTGGATTGTTGTTTGCTATTTTTAACTTCAATTTTATTCACAGCCAGCACATTTTTCACTGTTTTGTTTTATTTCAGTCTTTAAAAATACCAAAAACACCTTGAAAAATCCCCAAAAATCACAAAAACAGTAGAAAATCCTAAAAATATCAAAAACATTTTATTTCTGAATTTTTGGATATTTTTGCATATTTTTATAAATATTTTATCTTGCCTTTCATTACATTGTCTTTATTTTCCAATATTGAAAATTAAAAAAAATATATATATAATATAAAATATAAAATTCAGAAAATTAAAAATCAAAATACAAAATTAAAAATTAAATAAAAAATTTTAAAAATTAAAAACCCACAAAAACTTCATTGTTTGCTTGCTTAGTGTAGACATATCACACACGCACACTCACTTGTGCACCAATTTTTGAACTACCATGTTTGCTCCCTGTGTTCGAACTCTCTGCGTACTTGTCACTATACACCATTTGTGCAAAGTTAAAAATAAATTTTAACTCCACATTATTTCTAGTTTATTGATCTTTAGTGTGGGTTAATTGTTGATTAAATACGAGATTCACTTGTGAGTCGCCACATCGACGGTCATCTCCGCCTTGTGTGAGACACCAATTTTGATCACATTGAATTTCGTCTTAATCAAATGGCGCCGTTGCCGGGGAACAACAGCGAGTAGTTCTTCATTAGTTTGTTTGTTTGTGTTTGACTTATTTACCGTAGCTCCATTTCATCTCTCTACATTTTTGATATATATTGACTGAGCTATTCTGACCATCCTTTCTTGTCTTCTTGCGAGGGACCGTGGAGCAAGGCGGATCGCCTAGGTGACCCGAAGCAACCTTGGGAAGCGGAGCCGGCCTTTCTTTAGCCAGGCCGGCATGAGAGAGCAGGAGGAGTGAGAGAGAGTGGTAGTTTAGCTGCTTTTTATTTTTGTGAGAGAGTGACTTATTAATTGTAATAATACAGGTACATTGGACACTTGGACACTATCGGGCCTAATTTCCGGGTGTTTGTTCACCCGGGGGCTCACCGCAGTTTTGATCGCGTTTTATCGTTGTCATTTTCTGGTTTTATTTTCCTTTTTCCTTTCTTTCGTGGATTGAGCCCTTAGATTATAGGTCCTGCTTGATTCGATTAGAATAAGGTCCAAACACACTAATTACCTTTGCATGCTCCTATAGTTCGTTGTTGGACTTAGACTAATTAAATAGTTAGCTATTAGCTTTCGATCCACGCGTCGCGAGCTCATTCCCGAACAAGCGCTTTCTCCTAACTCAAATGTGTTGAGCAGAGGAGGGGTGAGCCTAGACCGGACACTCGGATTGAGAGTTAGTGGCTAGCTTGTGGTTCTTCACGCTAGCAGTTGCCTATTCTAGGATGATTTCCGCTTTGCATATCGCCATGTAATTTAGGTTTATAAATTCTGCTTTGCATCCCGCATGGAGAGAGCTGGGATTCGCTGTAAGTCTCCTTACTTTGCATGCATCATTTAGGCACAAAGGTGAGATTTCCACCTTGGTGTCGACTTGCACGGCTTTTCCGACTCTATTCTCCCTCTGTTTTTGGAACAAAGTAGGATCAAGAAAATACAAAAACCGTTAGGCGCTTGTTTGAATCTACTCAAAAGAAGCGATAACACCAAAAAAATTAAAAAAGGGACTGCTAAGAAAACTTGACCAAAAATAAAATCTGTAACTGGATTCATTGCTTGGGGAGAGTAACACCCTCACTTGTATTCAGGTTGCATGGGAAGGTCTCCTTCCAAGTGAGGTGAGCGCTTCGTAAGGACTAGAGCCAAAAACCCAGCTTGTGGCTGCCTTGTGTATCGCCTGGATTTCCGAAGTATTGGCGCTACTATCGTACGTAGTCGAGTAGGACTTGGTCGCCATTGGTGACTCACTATTGTGTGAGCGCGGACCTTGTCCGAAGTACCGAGCTTAGGCCACGCCTTCACGGGTGTGTCTGTCTCACCGGCTGCGTCCGAGTAGGATCTTGCACGCTCACGGGTGATTCCGTTGCGAGCGAGGTCCGAAGTATCGGTTTCGCCTATCGGCTTCCTCCCTCTATTTCTTTGGCTGAGTAGGGATCCAGGAAGGGTTACAAGGACCTTAAAAAGCGCAAGTTATAGGTTACACGGGAGGAGGACAAGTACGAGGACACTTTCCCGGCAGTACTCTCTCTCCTTTAGGCGTAGCGTTCTAAGGACTCGTGACAAGATAAATTCCTGAAAACAAGCTAAAACTGACAAGATAAAAGCCGAACCTTCGTGGCTTCACGTGTTGAGTTGGTGAACTTACCCCTGCTTTGTGTTTGATTGCTAGATTTGTTTAGGTCAAGATCAAAAACACAGCACAATTGTGCGCGATTTTGTTGCATCTCATTTCATTCCTTTCTTCTTCTCTTGCATTTTCCCCGATCTTCCCAAATAATCAAGATGATGGGACGGAGATCTCTTAGGCCGACCTTGTCGGCACCGCTATCTAGCACTCCTCCTCATTCGTCTAGGAATACCTCGGAGAGTCCGCTCTCCGAGCCCGAGTTTACATCCACCCTGTTCCCCCTCGACCACCCTTCCCATTCTCCTTCTCTCAGTCCAATTGTTTCAGAATTCAGTGCATCACAGAGTTCGGCTCATTCGACAGCACCTGAGATGGCCTCTTTTGCTTTTTCAGAAAATCCAGCGATGGGAGACAGAGGCGAGCACCCAGATGACCATGATCACCCTCCCTTCATAATTGATCAGGTGGCCATCAACAACTCCTTGTTAGCGTCCCTGGAGACCATGCAGAGACAGATCCGTGACCAGGGAACATTCATGGGTGACCTGATGAGAGAGATAGCACAGATGAGAGAGAACCGACCTGGGGGCGGTGGCGGCGGAGGAGGAGGACCAGATGCAGGAGGAGGCGATACAGACGCTGAGCGACCACCACAGACCATCATGAGGGAGTTGCACAACCCAGCTGCATCCCTTACTCACCGTTGGATCAGACTCCCGCCAATTCACGGAGATTTCGAGCTTCGCCCCCACACTATCCAGCTTCTACCCAAGTTCCATGGGTTGCCGACCGAAGAGCTGCACCTCCACCTCCAGGAATTCGAGATGATTTGCAACACTATCCATGATCGGTTGATGACCGAGGACACTATAAAGATGATCGCCTTTCCATTCTCTTTAGTTGACAGAGCCGCATATTGGCTCAAACACCTTGGGCGATTCGTCGACACTTGGGCAGATCTCCGGACCGCGTACCTAAAGAAGTACTACCCTCTCGGCCGGACCAACGCAGCTCGAGCCATGATCAGTAACTTCGTCATGATCCCAAATGAACAGTTCCATGAAGCCTGGGATCGATTCAGAGAGCTCATCGACCGGTGTCCACATCATGACATCTCCAAGCCCAATCTCATTCAGAGTTTCTTCTGTGGGCTGACACCGGAGCTGCAGGGGCTTGTGAACACCTCTTGCGGTGGGTCTTATTTCTCCAAGGAAGAAGACGACGTTTGGGCTATCTACGAAGGCATGGCAGAAAACTCCACAGTAATGGCCCAAGCCCGAGTCTATACACAACAGAAGCCCCCGCAAGGAGCGGGATCATTTCAGAGGATCGCCCGCATCGATGCCGGTCCCAACACAGTGTCAGCTGTCGCAGCCCAAGCCGAATCAGCCGCAGCCGACATGGGCATCATTAGTGAGAAGCTGGACCGCCTCGAGATCCTCGAGAAGAAGCAGATGCAAGGCATGGCCCAGATGGACCAAATTGCCAAGACCATGAGTGATCTGAAGACGCAGATCTTGTGCATTCAGGAGGCACAAACTCAGTCACAACAGCCTCCCAGATCACGTGCTGATCCGAGTAGCAGCAATTCCAACCAGCCATCTACCTCATACCGCCAGGTGAATCACATTCAGGCAGAGCCGGTTCCATTGTTGCAGTACTATCCATCTCAACTGCCATCTTCGGACACGCAGATGGTGGTCTATCAGCCGGAGCAGCCACTGGCCGTTCTTCCTCCACCCTCCTTTGAGCAGGAACCATTGATGGAAGTCAATGGGATTTGGTACGACCGGTACCCTCAGCCCGGGATTCGTCGTGATCACCCCGGATTCCGTTGGGGTAACGGTGGCTCTCCATCCCAGCAGCAGAACCCTGTCCAAGGATAGCAGAACAGCCAGCCACAGCAGCAACACCAGCAGCCCCAGTATGCCCATCAACAGCAATATCAGAGTGGTCCTCGTCCCTCCTATCAGGGACAGCAGTGGAGGCAGCGACAGCAGCCTCAGCATTCCTATCACCATCCTTCCCCCCAGTATCAGCCACAACAGCAGCAGCAGCCCCATTTCCAGCAGGGACAGCCATCCGGTTCTCAAGGTCCTGCCTTTGAGAACCTAGCCCTTGATGATCTTGCCCGCTTGCTATCTGAACAGCGAGCCTCTTTCAGGCAAGAAATGGATGAATTCCGACAGGAGATGAGGGACATCATAAAAGGCAAGGCCGCCATACCCGCTCAGATTGAACCTAACCCGAACAATCTGAAAAGGAAGTCTGAGCAGGTAGAGTTTACAGAGGATACCTCTCCTAGTGACGATTTGAATGATATGTCTTATTCTTTGAATGATGCTGATTTTGTGACTACTAGGAGCGGTAGGATGCCAGCCGGCGGCGCCTCTTCTGAGCGACAACCAGAGGCAGAACCAGGAGCGCCAGAGGAGCAGAGTAGCGGTGCTGATGCCGCTAATGACGATGTTGAAGATGGTGGTGTTGATACCACCCATGATGGAGTCCAGGATGACGGTGCTGATGCCGTTGTGATACCAGATGCAGACGGTGGTGCTGAAGCCACCATTTTGGATGATGAACCAAAGCGTGGTGCTGATGCCGCGAAGACCGGTGCTAGTGGTGGCGCTGAGGCCACCACCCCTACTTTTGTTGAGCCACCATATGTGATGTTGCCACATTTTGTACCTAGAGACTGTGGGAACAAAAAGAAAAACAAAAATATGAATAAAGGAAAGGTTTCTATTCAAATTGCGGATCCATATGTGGTGAATGATGATTATTGTATGGATTCTCCTTCTTCACAGGCACAGGGACCGATTCCTAATCCTCCATCTGAGGAGGCCCCTACCATCCTCTTCCCTGAGGCACTCCGCCGAGCGAAGGGGAATAAAAGAGAAAATCTCAAAAAAGAGCAACAGGTAGAGTTCGGCAATCAGATGATAGACAGATTCCACATTCAGCTGACTCTACAAGAAGCACTAGAGCACATCCCCCTCTTCAAGAAGAACCTGAAAGAGAAGACTACCGTCCGCAGGAAGAGGAGGAATCACAGAGATCATATCCATGTGCTCACTCATTCCACTTGTTGCACCATCCAGAACAAGCTGCCAGCCAAGCGACCAGACGCAGGAGCTCCCTATGTCAGATGCGAGATTCAGGAGCAACAGTTTGATCGTACTCTATTAGACAGCGGCTCTTCAATTAACCTTCTTCCGGCAGCCTTACTCGACCGATTCGAGTTTGGTCCTCTTCTTAGGAGCAGGACAGTCCTTCAGTTTGCTGACAGGTCGACTAAGAGGCCGAAGGGGTTATTGAAAGACGTGGTCGTTACCATTCAGGGCCTGAAATTCCCCGTGGACTTCGTTGTGTTGGACATGGAGATCCCTGAGTCGGTAACCGATGCCCCCATCATTCTCGGACGTCCATTCTTGGCCACAGCCAAGGCGGTGACCGACCATGATAGCGGGAAGGTATGCTTTCGCGTAGAGGGCGAAACCATACAAATAGAGACGATCGAGGAAACCAGAGCCAGAGAGTTGGCATGCTCAGAGCAATCCAGCGAAGCTGAGCAGATGACAGAGGAGGAGCTAGACATCCACCAGGTTTGTGATTTTGAGATGACTGATGATGAATCCAACTGGAAAGATCTCGTAGCACCGACCCTCGCCTTGCCTACAGATTCACTATATCTCAAGCTCATGGCAGTCGAGAGCCGGGAGAGCACATCTCTGGATGAGGGTATATCTGAAGCTGACAGTGTTGTGAGGAGTGGTGCTGATGAATTTCAATCATGTTCATCTTCTTCAGATCCCTCGGATTCAGACATTGACTGGGATGACTTTGATGATTATTTGCCTTGTCTGATTCCTTCTGAGCCGACAACCATGACAGAGTGCGAGCCAGTGCAGATTATTGATGATTCAGCAGGTCGCCCTTCGTCAGAAATTCATACAGAGCGAGAGTTCTCCCATGCAGACCTGGTAGCATTTACACAGACATATCAGAAGCCAGATCTGCCACCTCCCAATTGTCCAGAATAGAAACCTCTACCGCAGTCAATGACATACAGATTCCTTGCGGGTAAGCCAGAAATGTACCCAGTCATTATCTCAGCAGATTTGACTGGAGAGCAAGAATCTCGTCTGATGGAGGTTCTTGAAAGAAACCGCAAGGCAATCGGGTGGAGTATAGCTGATCTCCAGGGGCTGAGCCCAAATCTTTGCTCCCACCACATTTATCTTGAGGATAACGCTAAGCCGTCGCGTGAGTTCCAACGACGGCTGAACCCGAATCTTCGAGACGTAGTCATGAAAGAAATTTCAAGGTGGTGGAGCGCCGATTTCATCTATCCCATCTCCGACTCCAAATGGGTAAGTCCGCTACATGTGGTACCCAAGAAGACAGGTATCACTACAGTTGTCAATGAGTCTGGAGAGGAGATCGCTACCAGAGTGCCCACTTCTTGGAGGGTCTGTGTGGACTACAAACGATTGAATGAGGCCACCAAGAAGGATCACTTCCCGCTACCCTTCATTGATCAGATTATCGAGCGGTTAGCCGGGAAGAGTCATTACTGTTTTCTTGACGGGTACTCTGGATACAATCAAGTGGCCATTGCGCTCGAAGACCAGGAGAAAACGACATTCACCTGTCCGTTTGGGACGTATGCTTTCAGACGGATGCCCTTTGGTCTATGTAACGCTCCGGCGACATTCCAAAGGTGCATGTTGTCCATCTTCTCGGACATGGTGGGTGACTGTTTAGAGGTCTTCATGGATGACTTCTCGATCTATGGCGACGGGTTCGACGCTTGTCTTGACTGCCTAGACCGTGTGCTCAAGCGCTGCATTGAGGTCAACCTTGTTTTATCCTGGGAGGAGTCATTTCATGATGACTCAAGGGACGGTCCTTGGTCATATCGTCTCCAACAGGGGCATGGAGGTCGATCCGGCTAAGGTGGATATCATCAGAAAACTCAATCCGCCGTCCAACTTGTGTCAGTTACGGTCTTTTCTGGGGCATGTCGGTTTCTACCGACGGTTCATTCAGGACTTCAGTCGAATTGCCCGACCGCTCACTGACTTGCTGACAAAAGACACCGAGTTTATTGTCAATGATAAGTGTCTTGAATCTTTTGAAACTCTCAAAAATATGGTTCTTTCAGCTCCTGTCCTTCAGCCACCCGATTGGTCTCTCCCATTCGAGATCATGACGGATGCTTCAGATTTTGCCGTTGGGGTTGTGCTTGGACAAAGGAGGGATGGTTTACCTTTTGCCATTCACTACGCCAGCCGGACTTTGGATGCCGCGCAGCGGAATTACACTGTGACTGAGAAAGAGATGTTGGTCGTAGTCTTTGCTTTTGATAAGTATCGATCTTACATTCTTGGATCTAGAGTAACCATCTACACTGATCACACCGCCATCCGGTACCTAATGTCTAAGAAGGATGCCAAAGCACGTCTCACCAGATGGATCCTTCTACTCCAGGAATTTGATATTGAGATTAAGGACAAGCCTGGAGTCAAGAATGTGGTGGCGGATCATCTCTCCATATTAGAGAATCTTGAGGAATCTGAGCCCAGCGCACCTATCACAGAGACATTTCCAGATGAGGTGATCTTGGTTGTCACCTCGCTCCCGTGGTATGCTGACATTGTGAACTATCTTGTTGCCAAGATGGTTCTACAAGGTTGGCCCAGGCAGAAACTCGAGACCTTCCTGACGAAGGCCAAGTTTTACCATTGGGAGGATCCCGTCCTTTATCATGAAGGAGGGGACAGTATCTGGAGGAGGTGCATTCCTCAAGAAGAGCATCATAGCGTCCTCACATACTGCCACAAGCTTGAGGCAGGAGGACATCATTCTGGAAAAAGAACAGCACAGAAGGTGCTTCAATCCGGCCTATGGTGGCCTACTCTCTTCAGGGATTCTGATGAGTTCATGAAGAGATGTACTGACTGTCAGAAAATGGGAACCTGCGGACAGAGAGACATGATGCCCATGCAACCCATTCACTTTTGTGAGGTTTTTGATGCATGGGGGATTGATTTCATGGGCCCATTTCCTAAGAGTCAGGGATTCGAGCATATTTTGCTCGCTGTGGATTATGTCAGCCGATGGGTTGAGGCCATCCCCGCCCGAGCCGCAGATGCTAAAACCGTTTGCAAATTTTTGAGGAAAAATATCATTTCACGGTTCGGGGTACCTAGAGTCTTGATTTCAGACGGGGGGTCTCATTTCATCAATGACAAAGTCGGGGCCCTTGCAGACGAGTTTGGCATTGACCATCGGGTTGCCACTCCTTATCACCCTCAGACTAATGGTCTTGCTGAAGTATCGAATCGGGAGATAAAGACTATCTTGCAGAAAGTTGTCCGCCCAGACCGAAAGGATTGGTCACAGCTTTTGGACTCGGTCTTGTGGGCTTATCGGACTTCTTTCAAGAATCCATTGGGGACATCTCCCTTTCGTCTCGTCTATGGCAAGCCGTGCCATTTGCCAGTGGAGATCAAGCACAAATCTTTTTGGGCAGTCACTGAGTTGCTTTTGGATCCCGAGAGTATAGGAGACCAGAGAAGAGCAGAATTGGCAGCCCTGGAAGAATTGAGAGATACAGCCTTTTCTAACAGCCTACAGTACAAAGAGAAAGTGAAAACATGGCACGATTCGCATATCAGCCATAAACAGTTTGAGCCAGATCAGAGAGTATGGTTGTTTGATTCTAGGCTGAAATTATTCCCAGGGAAGTTGCAGAGCAAGTGGAAAAGTCCGTATGTGGTCAGGAAGGTACATGACAATGGCAGCATCGACATATCCGAACCGTCATCTTCCTCTACCTTCCGCGTCAATGGTCAACGCCTGAAATTATATCTAGATCATGATCCGCCGACCATTGACGTTTCCCCCATTCTTCTGGTATGAGATGTGTCCTTTGACTCTCATCATCTGCATCTCATACATGGTGATCAATTCCATCATCTGCTGTACAGATCCATCTGTTCATATCACAATTTCATTCGTTGATTTATTTTCTTCTTTTCTTCTTTTCTTCTTTTCCTTTTCTATCTTCTTCATCTATCAAAAAGGTGCCGCCCTTGTAGACAGTTTTCCATACTTAGGACGTACTTTGTCCTAAGTATAGGGGGCGTGCACCCCGAGTTCTGTCATTTTCATTTCAATCCTCTCCATTGTCTCCTCTTCTTGTCTATACTTAGGGATATCTTACCCTAAGTATAGGGGGAGACAATCTGAGTACGATCTGTTCATTCCCGCTCTTGACCCTCCCTGCGTTGTGTACAGTCTGCTATACTTAGGATTATTTGATCCTAAGTATAGGGGGGACGGTCGACTTCTCATTCATTGATTCATTCATTTATTTATTTATTCTTTAGACTTGCCTATACTTAGTACGAGTTATGTCTTCTCTTTTCTCTCCGATCTATGAGGACATAGCTCAAGCTAAGTATAGGGGGTCGTATATACTATGTATATACTTTAGCCATAACTCGTACTTTCGTATTTTCCTAATAATATGGCTAATCATTAAAAATCCTTAATAAAAAGATGTGGTGATTCCTCAAATTCTTTTTGTATTTACTGATTAATAAATCAGGTGAAAATGTTTTTTGCAAAATGTTTGAAAAATAGTTTGAAAATCTTTGTGAACATTTATTGAAATCTATTTTGAAAACGTTTTGTTACATGTTTTCAACCTGTGTAAAAATGTGTGGTTTGTAAAACTTCTTTTCTTTGTGTGAAATAAAATGTTTGAAAAATGATTTGCAAATGGTTTGAAAAATGGTTGCAAAAATATTTGAAAAACCTATATATATTGTTTTGAAAGCCTTTGCAAAATGATTTTCAAATGTGTGTACATGTTTGCAATGATTTTTGTAAAAATTATTTTGGACTATAGTTTTCAAAAATTGTGTGAAAAGCTTGTGTCAAATAAGTTTGAGGAATACATACATCACACCAAAATTCACTATATCCATATGTATAAAATTGATCACTTACCCTGTAAATTCTTAAAATCCACTTCTTGTATATACGAAGAAGCACTCCCGTGTACATATTTTAACCTAGTTTTCAGCCAAAACTTTTTGTTTTCAAAAATCCCAAAAACATTTGCAAAAGTAAAATCCAAAAACATTTGAAAAATCTTTTTGAAAAATACAAAAAATGCATCTGCATATGCATCATCATCATATTTTCAAAAATCCATAAAAAGTTCAAAACCTTTGAAAATTGCATCACAAAAATATTTTCTGCATTGCATTGCATAGCATGAGCATTTTTCGAATTGAGTTTGATAGTTGAACAAGTCTAAGTAAAATCCGGAGATTGGAGCTTGATTGGACCTTAAAATCTACCTAATAACAGGAACCTTATAGGAACTGGGTTTGAGGTACTTCAGGTCTAGTTGACTTAATTCTTTGAAGATCACGGGACTTGGTTCAATGGATTCTTGACTGCCTAAGTAGAGTATTTCGGAGCACACGCACGACTCTTGTTGATAATGACCTAACTTGGACACCTGCAACTTTCACATGGCTCAACTCAGTTGGAGTGGTGAGGGGATTGGATTTGCCAGTATGAGACGCACACAAGTGGAAACATTTGTCCTCCTCTAGGGAGGGAAGTGCACCCCAACCCGTCCAGTGATTAGGAAGTCTAAAGACAGGAGGCTGTGGGTTGCGATAAAGCTTCAAAAGAGGGATAGTCTACTGGCTCAAGAGGAAAACTCCTTATGTAAATGCTGCTGTATATAGTATTCAAAAAAATTATTTTCAGGCATGTACAAAAATAAAAAAAGCATGCAAAGTACGTACATATATGTAAAGTCAATAAGCAAGCTTGAGTTCCAAAGTCATATCATGTGAGCCTGCAGCAGGATGACTTGACTACACTGGTCTTGCATCCCAGGATAGGTAGCTACACTGGCTACCGTCCATTCTTCTCTTTACCCCCTCCTCTTGAGCTGGTTGCCACTTGAACTTAGAAGGGAATACCCCGCTCCTCGAGGATGGAGTCATTGGACTGGGGAATCATTGGGTTGTCGTACTGGAGAAGTCAGTTTCTTTGTCATTCTAGTTGGGGAGGGCCACCATCACTTACACTGTACAAGTCAGATTCATAGTCGTAAGGGTTTGCGTATGAGTTGAGATATTTCTGACCTGGCTATTGAGGAGACTTGGACAGAGTTTTGGGATTCTCAAGGGCTGTTGTATTTCAGACACGGTTCTTATTAAGGTTCCGCCCGCACTAAATTTTCAAAGGTCCGACTTAAGCTCCAAACTTTGATTTTGTGAAGACAAGTTTGACAATCAGATGAAATCCAAGTTCTTCGTTTTTCTTTTCTTTCTTTTTCTTTTTGCACTTATTGCATAAGTGTTTGCTAGGGACTAGCAAAGGTAAAGTATAGGGGGATGATGAATCCACATTTCATCATCTTTATTCTACCATTTTGGCATCAAAAAACCCTATCAAATGTCTGTAAATAGCATTAAAATCATCATCTTAGCATCCATGCATGTGCATCATATTAGTGTATAAAATACTGTAATTAAAGCCAAAATTATAGAATAAATAAAGAAAAGAAAAAGAATAAAATATTGTAAATATTTTATGACCCAAAACCCCCGAGATCTAAGCATCTTGATGAATAGGTCGACAAGGAATAAAGTAGGGGGGGATAAGGTCAGAAATACAGATAAAATACCTATATACTCTATTCATTCTTTATTCATTTTGGGATCTATTTTTGGTTCCACTTTTTATACATCAAATGAAGAAACTTGGTACATGAAAGTTGTAGCTAATTTAATAAAGAAAAATATAAAATTGATTTCACAGAAAAAGATTGTACAGATAAAAAGTTATGGTCTGAATAAGAATCTAGAATCCCAACTTCCCAGACCCGTATCTCACAACTGACAACTCCAAATGTAGCAAACTCACCTTTAATTGTATATAGAAGAAAATAAGCTATTTAATGGTGGTGGTTTCGCATTTGGCGGAGCTACGGTTTGAAAGTTGAATTTTGGACCCCTATTGTATACCTGTACTGAATAAAATATTCAATTTATTTTTTATTCATTATTTATTCATTTTTATATTTTTATAATTTTGTAAATAATACTTATAATAATTGTGAATATTAAAATCAGAATAAAAATGTAAATAAAACTCAAAATAAAATACAAACATATTTGATACATAGGTATTATACCTATATGTATACCTATACTTTCTATACTTATAATTTATTAAAGATACAAAACATATCAGAAAAATAAACTAAAAATACATTTGTGTATACAAAAGTATTTTATAATTTTAGAAAATACTAAATAAAAATAATGAAATTAAAATACACAAAATAAAAATTAAACACTTAAATACATAGGTTTTATACATATATAGGACTATAAAGTAAACTTATAAAAATACACTTCATAAAAATAATTAAAATTCAGAATAAAATACTACATAAAATAACTAATATTTTTCATTTAATAACCATAATTTAATTCGGCCATTTAATATTTTAAAATGAATTAATGAAAGAACTCTCCAAGGTTTTTCCTGGTTGGTCCACGTGGACCAACCAGGTGCAAACCCTAGTTGACCCCGATCAACTAGGTGACCTAGCCCCTGTAGACTCTGACAGCCTCGTTTTTTGACCCGTTTTTGCGGATTTCTTGAGGCCAATCCTTTCACCCTTTGGTGTTGCATCCTTCTGCAACATCGTTCCTCGTTGATCCCTCTCGCTCGTCCATGATTTATCTTGGCTTTTGGACCCAAGATTCGCAAGATATCTATCGGTCTAGGAGCCTCGCCAGTCACGGAGTCAAACCCAATATATTGAGCACCCAACTTTCGATTTGAATTTGAACCCTCTTGGATCACCCATCCTCCTCCCTTTCGTGCTTTTCGGGTAGCCGGAGGTGACAGCTCCACCGCCCTGCCGTCAGGCGAGTCGAGGAAAGCTCGAGGCGTCTCCACCACCTCCGCCAACCGCCAGCGTCGAGGTACCCTATCCCCTCTGGCTCCGGCCATCGAGGGCCATTTCCCTCTCATCTCTTTCACGCATTTTGTTCCTGGTAGTCGTAGGATCATTTCGCACCTTTTTCCTCGCGTAATCATCCACCTAATCACGTCATCGAATACCTCGCCGGAGCGCAACTCCGGCGAGCTCCCATTTCGCTCTTTAGTCCACTCCGAGAGCCACCTGAGGTCGAGGCATTTTGCCCTCGACCTCAGTAACATTTTTGTGCAGGTACTGGAGTATATTGACGCGTCTGGAGCCCTTTTGACCCTTCGCCGAAGCACCTGCAGCATCGCAACTTCCGTGTCGCCGTGGAAGAGCTCCGCCGACCTCCACGCCACTCCATCGCTTCCTGACGAAAGAGGAGACCTGCAGCAACCTCCTGGGCCCATTTTCAAGTTCATTCGTCGCCGGAGTGAGTCGCCACCGCCAGGAGAAGGTCGCCACGGCGGTCCTTCTTCCCTGTTCTTCCAGCACGCCTCGCTGCCGTCCGATCAAGAGGAGATCCCAGGTCTAACGTGGACCGTCTGATCGCCAGCACCTGCCACCGTCGGATCTCATCTGAGATCTGATCTCAGCGGTCCACGGGCGAACCGTCATCGCGCCCGGAGGAGATGCCACGTGGATAAGTGGCGTGCCCTACGCCGCTGGATCGCGCCCGAGAGCCCAACCGTTGGATGTCCGCCACGTGTCATCCGCTTCGCCACCGTCGTCGGATCGCCTAAGCGAGGGTATTTTGCAGTCAACCCCTACTTGTTTTGTAATTTCTATTTAGTCCAGAATCTTTCTTGCATAGTTTAAATATTTTTGTAATATTTGCACAAAGACCCCCGAGCTTTCCATATTTACATCCAGGTCCCCTGCCACGTCACCTCACGTGACCTGTACACGTGAGGTGGGGGCATTTTGCAAGGGTACCCTCGACCTTTGTTGTATTTCGTTTTAGTACCAAAACTTTGACATCACGTGTTATATTTCTGGAAATATTGCAAGTAAAGCCCCAGGTTGTTGAGAAATTTCATTTTAGTCCTCGCCAGGCGCGTGCCAGTCATGCGCCCTAGTGGGAAAATTGCTAGGACACCCAGGCGGGTTTTGTAATTGAATTTTGGTGCTATTAATTGAATATTCAGTTCAAATATTTGTGGAAATTTGCATGTGAGCCCCTGGATGTTTGAGAAATTGCATATATACCCCTGCCAGGCTTGTTTACTATTTGAATGCTTGCTCTAATTATCTAAATTATCATTTTAAGTCCAAAATTTCTCAAATTTTAAAGTTAAGCTCCTGTGCACTTGTCCTTTCACGCCAATATTTTAGTTTTTGATTTTATTTTATTTTTATATTTATTAAAAATCAAAAACATGGTTTTTATTCATTGTCTAGCTTAGAAAATGCCAAAAAAATATTAAAAGGTCTTTAAAAATTCCAAAAAAAAATCCCTAGTGTCTATTTTAACCTATTTTAGTGTCAGTCCAAAAATCACTAAAAATCACAAAAGAAAAAACATTAAAAATTGAAAAACACTCTAAAACTTCAAAAAAATATATAAAATCAAAGAAAACTCCAAAAAAATACAAACTCAGTTTCTGTTTGTTCTATGTTTCATTTTCTTTATTGGAAAATTATTGTGAAAAATTTGGATTGCTGTTTGCTATTTTTAACTTCCATTTTATTCACAGCCAGCACATTTTTCATTGTTTTGTTTTATTTCAATCTTTAAAAATACTAAAAACACCTTGAAAATCCCCAAAAATCACAAAAATAGTAGAAAATCCTAAAAATATCAAAAACATTTTATTTATGAATTTTTGGATATTTTTGCATATTTTTATAAATATTTTATCTTGCCTTTCATTACATTGTCTTTATTTTCCAATATTGAAAATTAAAAAATATATATATATAATATAAAATATAAAAATCAGAAAATTAAAAATCAAAATACAAAATTAAAAATTAAATAAAAAATTTTAAAAATTAAAAACCCACAAAAACTTCATTGTTTGCTTGCTTAGTGTAGACACATCACACACACACTCACTTGTGCACCAATTTTTGAACTACCATGTTTGCTCCCTGTGTTCGAACTCTCTGCGTACTTGTCACTATACACCATTTGTGCAGAGTTAAAAATAAAATTTAACTCCACATTATTTCTAATTTATTGATCTTTAGTGTGGGTTAATTGTTGATTAAATACGAGATTCACTTGTGATTCGCCACAGCGACGGTCGTCTCCGCCTTGTGTGAGACACCAATTTTGACCACATTGAATTTCATCTTAATCAAGTAGTCAAAAAGAAAGGAAAATGAAATAAAAAGGTATTTTTGGTGGTTTTTAATTCTTTTTTATATTTTTTTGGATTTTTAATATATTAAGAAAATAATAAAAACAAGAAAACAAGGCACTTCAACAATTTATTTAATACACTAAAAATCAACCAAAAATTCAAATAAAAATATTTTTGTGTATTTTATAATTTTTACTATTTTTAGTGAATTTTTGAGATTTTTCTAATGTTTATTTAATTTTCTAAAAATCAAACAGTGAAAGGAAAAGAAGGTATTGTCCAGCAGAGCTTAAGGGACCTAGATAAAATATCTAGAAATCCCCAATAAGCCTGGAGGTAATTTTCCTGTATAGAGAAAATAACAAGGAAAATTTTGGCACCTAAATTATTATTTTTGGGTTTTTAATTTATTTATTAGAATTTTTATAAGATTTTGAGTGTATTTCAATTTTAGGTGTTTTAAGTAATGAAAAATAGCCAAAATTGGCTAGAAAATCAAGCACGACGAGACAAACAGTAAGTAAATTTTTTGTGAATTTTAGATGAATTTTAATATTTTTCTATGATTTTTCAAATCAGACAGTAAAGAAAATAGATGTTTTTGAATTTTTAAAAATATCAAATAAAAATAAAAATGTCTCCAAAAATTCCAGAAAATTTTACACTGGCAGGAGCCATATGTTCAATTTTCATTGGATTTGGAGTAGGTTTGCTATTTTATTAAAATCAAACACAAGGACACAGTACACAGGGACCAAAACGCAAATACCAAGAGTCCTGGGGGTCTGGTGCAAAATACCCAGGATGTCACGCGCGTGGCGCGTGCCTGGGGCACTCAGGGACCCAAATGTAATAAAAACTAAGTCCTTGGACTATTTGGTAACAGGTACCAAAAGTCCAGGGACTAGTCTGCAAATAACCCACGAATATACGCACATGCACAATTACTCTACGCACAGGGGTATAAATGCAATATCCAAAAAGTTTTCATTCAATCCATAACATCCAGAACTACAATGTATAAAATGCAAATATCCCAGAAAACCACGTGTCGAAGCACGTGCTACAACATTCACAGGGGCATAAATGCGAAGAAAATAAAGTGCAGGGTCCTCTATGTAATTGTTCCAAAAGTAAATAACTGAACTATATATTTACAATACTAAACGCTAAATAAAATAAACGAGAGGGCCTAAGGGTAAATTACCCTTTATTAATGGAGCCGTTGGATGAGCGCCACGTGGTACATCTGACGGTGAGGATGCGGGTGGCTCTCCAAGGCTGGGCTCCTCCTGGTGATCGGACGGCTGGAGCTTCGCCACGTACTAGATCCGACGGTGAAGACGCGTCGCAGCTCAGCTCAGCTGATCAACGGTGTAGATCGCCCCCAGAAGGATCTGGCGGTTGTGGATGCTCCTCAAGTGGATGGACACGATCAAATCTGGAGCGCAGGAGGCGATCGAACGGTAGACGAAGGTGGAGGACAAACTGGCCTCCGGCGAACTTCGTCGAGGTCGTGACGGCGCTGACCTCCTCCTGGGAGCCCTCTGATGATCGTAGAAGGTGCGTGGAAGGCTTCCGCGTCTACTGGAGGTCTCCGATGACCCAACCGAGCTCTGGGGAGCTCCGGCGAGGTCGGCGGAGGTAGAACTCCTGGCCTGAATGGTCCAAGCCCTCGGATGGGCCTGGATGATCCTGCAAAGTAAACCAGAACACTCGTGGGTCGAGGGCAAACTGCCTCGACCCGGTTAGGCGGGGTGAAGGTGGTCGGAGGGTCGGTGTGGGCGAGCTCCGGTGAGGGTGGGGACGGAGGAGCTCGAGCCCCAGCTCCTGTGCGAGCTGGGTTGAATGGAAGGGTGCAGAACGTGCGTGAGGGAAGGGCGAATACGATGGTATGGTCCGATGATCAAGTGAAAGGCGGACGTGGTCGGAATCGAAGGTGAACGGCGACGGCGATATTTGGGGGTAATCTAAAATTAGCGAAAAGGAAAGGCCAAAGGGGCTACCTGGGTGGACGAAGAGACTGTGGACGAGCTGGCGATGCTCTGGGTCGTGGCCTCGAGGAGCGTCTCCCTCCGAGGCTCGAGCTCTCACTCTAGGCGGAGCACGGCGGTGGTAGCTCGCCGGATCAGTGGTCGCTTGCTCCCTCCTCGCTGCGACACTTGCTGGAGCAAGCTGTCACTCTCGCCAACACAGTGGAGGTCACAGGTAGCGAAGCAAATGAGCCAAAGATGGGAATGGAGGTGGCGGAGCTGGGACTATATACGATGGAGGATCCGGGAAGAAGCGCGCGGGTAGGGCAATCTGGAGCGCGGATCCCGAGACGGTGGCTCCGGCGAGGATGGCGGATATGACGTGATCAATTCGGACCCGAGGTTTAGGCGAGGCATGATCGGGTTTGGTTGCGAAAAATCCGAGAAGACGGGTCGGGCAACCAAGACCCGTGGGAAGTGGTCCTGGGGGGGAGTTGACCGGGCGGTCAACATCCCCCTGGACTAATGGGTGAAGGCCACGTGGCAGATATTTGAAAGTGAAATTCAAGGTAGCTAATGGTCGAATTATTAAAAAGTTAAAATATAAAATATTTTTATTTTATTTTTTCTATTTTTTAGTGATTTTTAATTAATTTTTCAAAGTAAAAATAGTGTATTTACATAGTAGGGTTATATATAGGTATATGTACAATATATAGGATTTTAATTTTGATTTTTAATTTGTTATTTTTATACAATTTTATTCCTATTTTATATTTTATTTATTTATATCATAAAATAAGGAATAAAAAGATATTTTTATTTTATTTTTATTATTTATATACATAGGTGAAATAAATAGGTATGTACATATATATACATGGTATATTTACAATAGTATTTTTTATTTTTAATTTTGTGATTTTTATTTTGTTTTTATTTTAATTTATTTTATTTATTTACACTATATAGAATATTTACAAAACTTTTGGGAATTAATTTTATTTATTTATAAGGCTAAATAAATAAATGTGTGGTGGTATGTACAAGGTGGATATATACAAATGACCTATTTTTGTTTTCTTTTTAATTTTTCTATTTTTCTTTTGTTTTTATCTTTATAAATATATACAAATATTTACAAGCCAATTTGAGTTTTTTTTGTGAGGAAAATACTTTTATTTCATTTACATAAATATTTACACACATGAGCCCCTATCTCCCTCTACTTTGGCTTTTATGCGGTCAGGCCCATGCTGAGCCCTCCCTTGGATTAAGTTGCTCAATATTTATTCTAAATATTTCCCTCTTTTTCTTTTTAATCTTTATTCTTTTATTTTTGCACAAAAACATGCTAATTATAGGTTTTTACACAATGCATGATTTTGGTAATTATTTATATTTACAACTATATACATGCATTTGCAAAGGTTTTTGTAGCTAAAATATAAGAATAAAGAGTGATGAATGAGTATTCATCATCTCTCACTCACCGAATCCGAAGAGTGTACCTGCAATGCAATTTCAGGGGTTGCTCTCCCCATGACAAGTGGAATCCTTACGTTTATTTTTAAGTCCGATAGAAATTAGCAACCCCTCTTTTAATTTCCGGTTATCACTTTTTTGGATGTTTTCAGAGAAATCGTCTAACGTCTTTTTGTTTCTTTGGGTTTGGCCCTATATACAAGCAACTAGGTGTCATAACCTAAGCAAGCATCTAATCTACGGTGCATAGAGAAGGAGAAAAACCGAGAAATCCTAACAAACACCTATCTCTAAAAGTCGCGGAAAAACCGTCGAGAAAAATCACGAGCGAAAAAGCCGTGGTGGGCGCCCTGCTCCACCAGGAGTACAACCCTGATGTAACAGACCCCGAGAATAAGAAGGGAGATGTAGAAGTCGAGATACCCTGAAGGGGCCCCTTTCTACGATAATTTTTTTATAACAAAAAATTACAGTGATGAAAAAGATCTAAAATGGCTAAAAGAGAAACCCTAAACCTAGGTCTACGGTATGCCCTAACGTTGCCTCCCCGACAACGACGTCATCTGAAAAACCACATGATCAGCTTCTTTATTCCTGCAAAGAGAAAATCGAAGAATTTGCGGTCATTGTATTGACCTGGTGAGTTGTAGCAGAAAAGATTAATGTTTAATTAAATTTTTTTATTTTAATTATACTCCTAAACTTAAGTGTATAATGGTTAAGCACAGGAGTGTCGAACTCAAGGAGGCAAACAGTTGGAAACTAGGGTTAACAGTAAATGGTTCTCTAAATTTTATTTTGTTTTTTAGAATTTTTCTGAATTTTTATTTAGATTTTATTGAATTTTATTTTTTTGTGAGTTTTGAGCATTTTATTATTTTTATTATTTTAGAAAATAATTTGTAATTTTTATTTGGTTTTTTTAATTTGTCATTTTTATAGTTTTATTTTGTGGATTTTTAGAAGGTGATTTTGATTTTTTTTTGTTTTTGTTGTAGTTTTAAGATTGAAAATTAGTTTTATAGAAAATAGATTTTTATTTTCAATTTCTAAGATTGAAAATAATACGAAAATTTTTTACTATAAAGTACATGAAATTATCTTTAAAATAATATGCTGTGAGTTTTTAGGGGATTTTTATTTATTTAGTTATGGTTTTGGAAGTTGTAATAACTTTTGTATTTTTTATTGATTTTATTATTTAATTTTTATTTTATTTTTGATTTATTATGTAAAATATGGTGAAACGTACTAAAGATATTTTTATTAGGTTTTTAAGAGTATTTTTATATTTTTTATGTGTTTCGAAAGTTTGTTATATTTTGTATATTTTCTTAATAAATTATTAAAAACTAGAAAATAATTTCATTTATTTTTTTTCAAAATGAGATTTGATACTGTATATATAGTAAAATACTATGTTTATACAAATTTTTATTGTATTTTTATATTTTGAGTTTTTATTTGTTAGGTAAGGAATATAGTATATGAAACATATATAGGATGGGGGGTATTGGTGTAATTTTCCGGAAATTCTGAGGTATGAGTAATATCAAAAAGCTACTGGGGTATATTCGTGCAATTTTACAAAAGAATCACGGATGCACGCGCTTCGCGCGTGAACTGGAGGCTGTCAAGGACCTGTACGTAAATTCATGAAGTTACGAGGATGAGTTCGTAAAAATCCCTGGTCTGCGCGTGCGTTGCTCGTGCTCCAACTTGCAGGGTCTGATTGTTATAACGGAAGTCCAGGGGGTTTAGACTGCAAATTGCCAAAAAAAATATTACGGCACGTACGTAGTGCGTGATCGTCGTTAAAGCAGTGGGGATGCTAGAGTATCTCCGGCTGCCACGTGTGGCGTGATCTGGTACCTCGGACCAGACTCGATCCGATGGTTGTTGTAGCATCTGATTCATCTGCTCAATTCTTCCCCCTTCAAAGCACGAACAGCGGCACGGCTTCGAGAACCAGATTAGCAGTGGTTCGTTTGGTTCTTCGATTATTCTCAAACTCGTGATGAAGCTTTTGACTCGGCAATATACGTCTTGAGGAGATGGTTTCACAATGATTGTATGTGCAGCTTCGATCAATCTCCGATTTCTAAACAATGATTTTTTTTACTTTCGTATTTGTTCTGATGCTATAAATGCTAACAGGTGAAGCTCAAATATTGATTCCAGATATGTTGGTAATGCAATGGTTATGCTCATCGATTATCGATTTCTGATGATGATTTGCTTCCATAATAATCATTATCTACTCCTACAGAGGGTGTTTCGAAGGTAGAGACCGATACTTCGAAGCAGAGGATTCGATCTCTCGAACTGATGTCTAGGTGTAAATCGAATAGCAGAACAACCTTTGGTTCATCTACACACCTGCATATATAACAAAGGCTCGAGGCATACCCTCGACCTGACATTAAATCCAAAGGACTTGATGATAAGATGCAGATGAAGATGAAATATGTGGAGTGATGATTGTTTGATCGATTTTATGCGATTTGCAGAGAAAACGTGACGGAATGAGAGGCGATTGAGGAGTAAAAGGAGAGATGAAGTGGATGTAAAACTCGGTGAGAGGATGAATGGAGAAAGTGAAGTAGATTTAAAGGAGGATAGATGATGAAATGGGAAAATGGAAATTCTAACCCGGAGAAACGAAGGGACTGGTGGTCGATGCACCTATGGATGGAGGTGCGTACCTCCTGGTTGATTGCCTCTACGCGCGGCGACGCAGATGTTGGTTTCTCGGCGGAGCAAGGCTACATGCCGGAGACAATCTCGCCTTGAGTCTCCTCCGTGGCCACTCACTCGACAGACGAAGAAGAAGCTGTCACCCTCTCTCACGGTGGCCAGAGCTCTGGGTCGGAAGGAAACAAAAATGGCGGATTTCGATCTCCGGAGGGGGGGTGGTCAGCTACAAATAGAGAAAGGGAGATGGCATCACCGGAGATGGTGACGGGATTCGAGGCGGTTGAGGAACGGTTGGCCATGGAAGGAGGAAGGAGGAAGGAGGAGGAGGCGGTCAGGTTCCCAAGGAAGAAGGGAATTCGACGGAAAAAATTTGGGAAAGGTAGAGAGAGGGAAAGAGAGGGGGGGGGGGGAATGGTGAAAATAAAAATTAATAAAATTAATAAATTATCACTTTAAATGAATTAATATATAATAATTTTGTAATTAAAAATAATTAATAATTAAATATGATAATAAATTATTTAAGTAATTAATTAAATAATTAAGTATATAATTAAATTAACAAATAAATGATAAATAAGTTAATTAATTAAATAATTTAAATAAATAAATAAAATAGATAATTGAATTAAATTAGTTAAATTAATTATTATTTATTTGAATTTATAATAAAATAATAATATAAATTACGATACATTGTACAATATACCAATACGGACCCGAAAACCGTGTTTTTCGCATTAACACCGATTTCAGCGAAACTAGTGTCATTTTATAGACAATTTAATAATATAAATTTTAAAACTAAGTATGCCTGATTCGGCCGAGTTATGAGGTTCAGAAAATTTAGGTAGCGGCTTCGAGGATTCGGGTTTTCTTGGTATACTGATTTGGTTATATTTTTATATTTTCCTATATATTTTTAGAAGATTTTAAGAAAAGAAATTAAGTTAATCGAATTTACAGTTATTTAATTACAAATCCGGACATATTCTAGATATAACCATATATACAACGGGTTCAAAATGCCAAAACTCATCGATTTCATTCGAATATTTTTTAATATTTTTAATAAATGGTACTAAGTATAAAATAGATTTTAAAAGTGAGTTTGATCTGTTTGGAGTTTTCTATAAATAGTTATGACCCTTGGATGTCGGTTTTTGTGGCTTTTTCGGTCCATTGTCATATTTTATTTTTGCGACGAATTATTTTTCTAATATTTTTATAAAATAATATATATTTTTATGAACGATTTTTACAAAAGGAGTGTTTTGATTTGAGATGGTATAGGTGATGAATAAAATAGGTCAAATATTTACAATGTGATAAATGGTTAAATTATATTTTTGGTCTTTGTTTTCTTGGTATTTTTATAAGTAAGGATCCTTATCTCCCCCTACTTATTTATCTTGTCGACCAAGTCAATATTGACATAGTCTCGGGATTAGGATCAGTCTGTATCTATTTCATATTTACAGCCTTTTTTCTTTTATTTTTATTTTTTCTCTTTATTCTTTATTTTGGGTAAAATAAGTGTTAATTATATAATATTAACAATTGTTAGAATGATAATTAGTTAGAATTAGTGAATTTTTACATGTATTTTACCAAGATTTTAGCAAAAATAAAAGAATAAAGGCGATGAATCACGGATTCATCAGATATCAATCTTTCTGATGTAGAGATCTATTGACATCAATGCATTCGTCACTTGAATAGTGAAAAATCTTATATATTATAAACTTATTAATTTAAAGTTATCAACACTAATATAATAAAAAGTAAGCCAGTAATAGTAAGCGAAGCATCATTGCTTATTAATATTAGAAAAAGTAACAAAATTACAAAGTTTTATCTTCACGTATTAGAAACCCAACTTTAGTATAATAAAAGATAGAAAACTTCTCAATGTAGTATATGCTAAGAAGTATGAGAAAAAATCAGAGTTTTAAATTTTATGGCCATTAATAAATCATCATGGGATGGAATTTTAAGAGGAAATTCAGGAAGGAAATAGGAAGCAAAAGATAAAAATAAAGAGTAAATGAGAGCTAAGATTTCCTTGATGAAAGAGATGGATGCAAAAAATAAGAAGCTACAACATGGTTCTTATTAACAAATCAAAGTTATTTCATCTTTCAGTCCACTTTGCGGTAAGTCAAAAAATAGTTAAGCGAAGCATCATTGCTCATTAACTTTAGAAAATTAATCAAATTATAAAAAACTTAGTTTATTGTGATATATATATATAACGAAAAATATTAGTAATAAAAAAATATTAAGCAGATATTGGATGTAAATATTTTTCCTTTAGAATAGAAATACAAAAGGAAATTATCATATCATAACTAATGCATATTTATATTATGCATAACACAAAATAATTCAAAGACTGGAATTATTTTTAAAGAATAAAGGAAGATAATAATAAACATGTAACAACAGGTCTTCCGATGTAGAGATCTATTAACACCAAGGTGTCCGTCCCTTAAATAATGAAGAACCTTAGATATTAGTAAACCTATTAATTTAAAATTTTCAACGTTAACATAATAAGCAGTAAGCCAACGACAGTAAGAGAAGCATTATTGCCCATTAATGTTACAAAAGTAACCAAAATATACAGGTGAATTATAGCAAATCCTCCATGATTTTAAGTCCCAATTACCTGTCCCAATTGCCTATTATATCTATTTATATAAGGAAATGTTCGCAGAAAATTTCTCAAGGTAGTATATGCTAAGAAGCATGCAAAAAATCAGAGTTTTAAATTTTATGAGTATTAATGATTCATCATATGATAGGTTTTTAAGAGGAAACTCATGAAGGTAATAAGAAGCAAAAAGCAAAAAAATGAGTGAATGAGGGCGCAGACTTCCTTAATGATAAGAGATGTTTGCAAAAATTGAGAAGCTGTAACACGATTCTTATTAAGAAATCGAAGTTACCTCGCCATCTCAATTTTCAGTCCACTTTGCAATAAATCATGAAATAGTTAAGCGAAACATCGTTGTCCATTAACTTTAGAAAAGTAACTAATTTATAAAAGTTTAGTTTATAGTCATATATATATAATAAAAAAATTAATGATAAAAAACTTTATTAAGTAGATATTGGATTTATAAGTTTTTCCATTGAAACATGAATATAAAGAATTTTTTCATATCATAACTAACGCATATTTATACTATGTATTTTACGAAATAAATTCAAGGATTGGAAATAATGCGGACTTTGTAAAAAAAATAACATAGATGTAAGCAGTAATATAACAAAAAATTAGCAGACATCCATCGCAATACATCGTCCTAGATGTAATCAGTAATATTAACCAAAATGATTGCGATAATACATGATCAGCAGAAATATTTTCATTATTTTTCTCCTGTAAAAATTAGAAAGAAGGTTATAATATACAATAGAAGTGGTAAACAAAAAAACCTCAAGAATATATCAAAAAAATAAATACCATACCACAAAGCTCCCATTGATACATGCGAGAATGAAGCTACTACCTACAAATAAATTGCTTTTCTCAACATAATACTTGTAAAAAAATGTAATAAGTTCATCACTATAACCTTGTGAACATAGATGCTTCTAATATAAAAAAAATCAAGAAGATTTAAGTACATAATAATTAAAAATCCTTATAGATATGTAACATAACAACAATTTATCTATGTAAAATAAAATAACCACAATTATAAAAAAATATAAATGCTATAAATCATAAGATTGTAGATCCATAGCAATACATCATCTAGATGTAAGTCGTAAAATTAACCAAAATGATTGCGATAACAGGATTAGTAGAAATATTTTTGTTATTTTTCTCCGGTAAAAAATGAGAAAGAAGCTTATAATATACAATAAAATTGGTAAACAAAAAACTCAAGAACACATCAAAAAATACAATACCACAAAGCTTCCAACGATACATGCGAAAATGAAGCTATAGCATATAAATAAACTACTTTTCTCAACATAATACTCACAAAAATGTAATAAGTTCATCATCATAACCCCGTGAAAATAGATGCTTCAAATATAAAAAAATCAAAATGGTTTAAGTATGTAATAATCAAAAAAATCTACAGATATGCAACATAACAATTTATCTATAAATAAAACAAAATCAACATAATTATAAAAAATCTAAATGATATAAATCATAAGACTATAGAAATATATAAAAGGACGACTGCCTGCCAACCGAGATATTTCAGCATATAATACCATCAAATTAGAGATATATACAGAGAGAAAATTTATTAAACCATCAAAATATGAAGACAATATTTGAAAACATGAGAATCAAGATACTATATATTAATTACTAACTTTTCCCAGAATAATTCTCCGAATAAATTAGAATTGTGTCATCGTAGACCTTCGAAAATAAAAGCATCAAAGATAGAAAAATAAGCATGATTTAGGAAAATAAAGAGAATAATCCAACCCTTATACATACGTAAATAAATTTTTCTCACGACATAAAATGATATCTTTCAACAAATACGGTATGTTGTGTATACCTTAGCAGGGAAAGTTATTAAAAATGAATTTATTGTATATGGCGGCATTATTTTTGCCTGTGTATAAAAATGATATAAAATTTAAATACCTTCACATAAAATTATACAATAAATTATAACAGTAGTAATCCAATTAAAATAATGATTTTGATACGACGGTTTTCTAAAAATAGCATCACAATGTTCAACACTTGCAATAACCAGAAAATAATTTATAATATGATCCTTTTCATTTTATCAACAACCTCACAACGGCTAAGCAAAGGATGAAAGCGGGGGAGGCACATTTGTCAAGGAAAGGAGTAAAGAAGGGGCATTTGTTAAGAATCTTAACCCAAAAAGGAAAACATCTGGAGAGAGGGCAAAAGTGTAAAAGACCAACTAACCAGAGTGGATGATAGACCGAGAGAGATATATACGCATTGAAACGCATCGTAACCCATTGAAGTCCAGATAATGTGACGACGTGTCAGCAAATGCCGAGAAAACTCAGCTTTAGTATTATTAAGAGATGTCAACAAGAAGCACACTAGAGACTTCAAAGATTTCCTCTACAGATTCAATTGCGGACAAATGGCAAAATTGATAGGTGGATTCTGCGCTATATATTAATTGTAATTATGAATAACTTCAATCACAGAAAAATTAAACAATGATTAACGGGTATAAAATTTTTAACGTGGAAATTGCGAGGAGAAAAACAATGGAGTTAATAGCAAACCAAATCAAGTACTATAATTAAAATAATCTCTCGTGAGAGGTTTATACAAAGCCGGCCTACTATACGGTGCTCTTGATCATTGAGCAATGGAGAATAGTAGAAAGGAGAAACATTGTCAAGCCAATAAATCCGTTTCTCAAACTATATGGAAGATAGCTAGAGAAGAACCACTCTAAATTCTCTCTCCAAGTTTTTTTCAGCCCCATGAATCTTCTCTCTTCTCACTATCTCTAAATTCTTTCTTGTGATATGAGAACTTGTATTGGGATTTGTTTGCATGCATCATGTGCCCTCTATTTATACTCCATGGAATGATAAAATTAAAGAAGTGTGAAGTACTGCTTCCCACATGATGAGGAAAAGATGACTCATTTTTTAAAAAGGTAATTGATTTCTTTCTCCAACTAGGACTTGATTTTTACTATGTACATTATATATAAAGATTAGATTCCCACAATGAGGCAACCTCGTCCACACAGAAGACCGTTGTTTTGAAGACTGTGTACCTCGTCATTGCATTGAATATCGACGAAGGTTCTCGATCCGTGAACGGTTCACCGACATATGCTCTAATTGGGTATTTCACAAGTCAAATGCCCTTACAAGGTATTGTGTATGGGTCCACATCCTAACAGGTAAAATATCCACGATTTTGGTGTACTAGTGTGTGCTCGCTCTTCAAGATTTACAAGGTTTTAAAAACAGACCGAACCGACCAGTTCAATCGGTTAAACTAAGAATCGAAAGAAAAACTGTCCAACCGCCCGATTTTTTATCTGAAAATAAAAATCAATCAAATCCACTTGGACCACTTAAACACGATTGAACTAATTGAACCAAACCACCATTCATTTTTTACAAAAAAAACTATTTTTAATAATTTAATTAAATGCAAACATTTAAGAATTATTCATAATCTAGTCTCATTCCGCCACATAGTATAGTACTCATTTATCTCTTCTCCTTCCATATATGCCAATGGTCTAATATGGCCTCTCCCTCCCACTATGCATGCATTGCCTCTCTCTCTTCTCACATTATACATGAGGTTGTCTACTTCCAATAAATGATGCCTCTGCAAAAATAAGAACATGGCATAGTTATACTATGATAAGTTGTAAATTAGCAAAAATTATCATCAACTAGATTTTCAGTAGTTTAAAAAATGTTAATTTTACACAACACATATATGTATTATATGAATTTTACAAAATATATTTATTATATCGGTATAATATATGAGTACAAGTGTACAAAAAAAAGGCCATTGATATATGCTTTATAAAAATACAGGGGCACACGTGTAAGTGTAGGAAAATAGAGGTATAAGTGTTATTGGAAAAACTTAGATGGGTACGAGTGTGTGATGACATGCTTCGCGACTCGGGTTAAGGGATCAGATAAGTAGAAGGTCGTTGCGACCCAAATCACGAAGTTAAGCCAGCAAGAAAACAAGAAACCACACAAACAACAGATAAAGCGATCAAAACAATGTCAATGGTCTCCGCTATTTTATTTTAACCTGGTATAGTGACCTGGGTTGAACTCAAGGAGCACGAGTAAAACCTACGAAGTAGTCGTGATCAAACAAATAAAGGCATATTTTTATTAAATTTTAATTTTGCAAATTTTTATATTTTCAAATTAGGAAAAGGCGAGCAAGAGAAATAAAGCGATAAAGCACTAAAGCAAGCCTTCACAAATTTTATTAAGGTCAAAAATGCTAAAAAATCATAGGTAAAAATATTTTTATTTTTTTAAATATTCAAATGGTTTTGATAATTTTATGGGGTTTTTTTAATTTTTATATAATTTTATAAAAATCAAATAAGAGCTAAAAACATAAACAGTGCACAACCAGGACAATATTGCAAAATAAAAGTATTTAAATTGTCCTAATGTCATGGAGGGCAAATTTACGAGATACTAGATAAAAAGGACTACAACCAGAAACTAAAATCCTATTTTTTTTATTTTTCTAGAATTTTTAATGATTTTTATGATTTTTTGAGTCTTTTGTAATTTTTAAGGTTTTTATAAGGATTTTTAACACAAAATGATACTGAAGGTAAAGCACACAAAGACACGCACACACACACACACACTAATTTTTTGTAATTTTTAAAACAATTTTTATAAATTTTATGTATTTTATAAAACAGACAGAGCAATTTTTATGTGTTTTTTATTTTTAGAAAATATCAAACAATATTAAATTAATTTACAAAAATTACCATAAATATTACGTATTAGCAGAGCTAATAACAAATTTTATGTAATTTTTAGAGTTAATTTGATAATTATTTGATTAAAAGCAACGCACACAACTTGTAGAGACCTAATTGCAATTATATTAAAATTCCAGACCAACTGATAACATATATGAAAAGCTCAGGACAAATAATGCAAAAATCCCAGGGGATTCACGCACATGCTCAAAATTCACGCACATGGTATAAATGCAGTTATCAGAAACTTTTATTCAAAGCATACCATCCATGAAGTTCAGGACAAAACATGTAAATACACCATACATGCACGTGGGATAGCACGTAAGTTCATACAAATGGGATTTAAATGCAAATACTGGAAAGATCAAGGGTCCACATGCAAAATAACCAAACTACCACTTTATTTACAAAACTATATAATAAAACATACAAGTGTGGGGGTGAAAAATGCAAAATACCCCGAGGAGGCACGTGGCACGCGTGGAAGGCGTCGTGGTCGTACGGCCCTGATCACTACAACATGTTGATTTGACGGTGCAGAGGTTGTTGCGGACGTGTGGATGGATCTGACGGTACTGTGCTGATCTAACGACCGCAACAACCTTCTTGTCGGATGACTATGATGCGAACTTGCAGGTGGGCCCCCATCCGATGGTGGGGAAGGTGGCGGCAAGAACATGCATCCTGTGAACTTCTCCTAAACGTCAACGGAATCCGACACTCCGATGAAGGATCAAATGAGACATGTAGCTTCGTGAGAGTGCTCCACGACTAATGGGGCACTCCGATGGAGGCGACAATGGCTGGATCGCGTGGCGGTGACGTGTCGCCTGGAGCTGCTCCTCCTGAGCAGTTGGGGGCTCAAAGGTGGTCTACTGTGCGAGCCAACACATGCAATGGGTAGAGAAGACTCGGGTCGTGGCTCCATCTAGGTTATTGAAGCTAGAGGTGAAAGAAGCGAGGGCGAATGGAAGTCGATCTCCAACGAATGTGGTGGGAGGAGATCTTGACCTTAACCTCGACCTCAGGGTCGAGTCCAAGGATGATCAGGTCACGGTGCAAGGTGGAGCGATCGTAGATGGTTCGATCGATAAGGACCGGATGAGGTTAGGTGGCTCCGACTAGGGTGGTCGGAGTAGATGAACTGCGACGGAGGCGAAAGGAAGGATTTGATGGACAAGGAAAATAGAGTCGAAAGAAGCATTACCTGAGGGTGTTGATAAACTCAGCAACTTCAGGCGGAGCGGAGAGGCGGGGTCGTGGCCTCGACCGTGCTGCGGCAGGCAAGGAGGCTGGACACTGTGGAGGACTCCGGTCACGTAGCTGAGTTGCGTGATTACGCTACCAAACTCCAATCTGACGATGCTCTCCGGCAGTTGTCACTCAACATAAGGTGTCTAGGGGTGAAAGAAGGAGCGAGACGCGAGCTACGGTGCCAGGAGGGGGATAAGAGATTTTATAGGTCGCTCCAGGGTCGAGAAAGATTGGCGAAAAGCGCGGAACCCTAGAGCGATACAGATAAGCCAAGGGACCTGCGAGGATGTCAGGTGAATGGGGATTATCGAGTCCAAATCTCGAGGCAAACGAAGCACGGAAGCGAGCCAGAGAAAATCGAGAAGACGCTTCGACGAACACTATACAGGTCTGACCCGGGTAGAGGAAGGCGTTGACCAGAGGTCAACATCCGATCTAGACCAATCAGAAAAATCGAATATACAAAATATTTATAAATTCAATAAAAAATAGTAATTGAATTCAAAATAAAAAGTGTATAAAATAAAAAAATGTTCATTATTTTTCAAGGAATTGTTATGTGATTTTTATTTATTTTTATGAAAAATAAATTAGTGTATATACAATATATAGTGTTATATACATGTATAATATACTTATGTATTATGTACAATTATTTTTATTTTGTTACTTTTACACAAATACCTAATTTTATATTCTATTTATTTTCAAATAATTTTAGGAGTACAAACTAAATTTTATTTTATATTTAGAGGTTATTTACAAGTATAAAATAAATGGTGAATGTGTTATATTTACGTGTGCCTTTGTACAATGTAAGGGGAATTTTTTTATTATTTTTATTTAATTTTTCTGATTTTTATTTTATATTATATTATTATTAGAAGTATGTAAAAGGAGTTAAAAAGAATGATTTATTTTATTGTGTCAAAAAATAATTATTTATATATATATGCAATATGTGCAATACAAAGTAGGTCATATCTCTCTCTACTTATTTTATTTGGCGATCAGGTCAAGGTTGACCTTCTCTTTGGGTTTGGGTCACTCTGTATTTATTCTAAACACCTCCTTCTTCTTTCTTTTCCTTTATTCTTTTATTTTTGCACTAATACATGCTAATTATGCAATAATAACACATGCATGCATAATGCTATGCTATTGTATTTAGGGATTTTTACCTGGCAGACCCTATAAATTTTGCCAATTGCCTCCATGACCTTTGAAACAACATAATTCTCCCATCGACCCCGTAAACTTGTCAACTCTTACCCTATGAACCTTGTGGTTACTCTGTTTGAAGCTCGCGAGGGTTCTTGGGGTAATTTATAGAGTCGATAGGGTAATTACGTTATGCAAAAGGTCGTGGAGGTGATTGGCAATGTTTATAGGGTCTGTTGGGTAAAAATCCCTTATATTTACATGTATTTACGTGTTGTTTTATCAAGATAAACAGCTAAAATAAAAGAATAAAGAGTGAGAATCATGGATTCATCAGTGTGCAAGTCAGTTAAAGATTTGATGTAGCATTTCCATATTTATTTGTATGATATGTCAGTCTAACTCGGTTCGATCTGGTTGAACATACGAACCAAACCAACAAGACAATTGTTCGGTCTTTTCCAATTTTTATGAACTGCTGACATCAATATCGGTTCGAAGTTCGATCGATCGGTCCTACTGGTTCGACTATAAAAACAAAAATCGATACATGCCTGGTTTGATGTCTAGTTTGATTTTAAAACCTTATAATTACCCTAAAAAATCATATTAATCAGATTCCATGTCACTTCCCTTGAGCGAGATATCTTTGTTATTTAATAATCAACCTATATCCATATAAGTACAAGTTGGGCATTGATGCCATTATAAGTACTAACTTCAATTTTAACATCCTATCGTTACAACAAAATTAGCGAATGCAAGAAAAAAACTATCATTCATAATAATATATAGATACCACTGCAACAAACTATCACCCTATCAGAAATTTGTGGCAGCCGTATCAATACCGAAGTCTAAGGTCCTGTTTGGTGGGAGAATAAGTTATAGAATAAGGGTCCAATTCTCCTCCCGACACGGTTCCTAGTGGTACAACTATTCCCCATTATTCCATCTTATTTCACTCTTATTCCTATCTTTATCCCACCTTGCCTACCTTTATTTCACCTTATTCTCCTTATTCCTATCCTCCAGCCAAACAAAGAATAAACCCTTATTCTCCTTATTCCCCATCATTTTTCCTGCTTATTCCCGAACCGAACGGGAAGAGAATTTTTCGTTGTTATGAGCACCCATAAAAGTGATAATTTTGGTGCAGTTGAGATGATGGAGCATTTAGTATCTATTCACCCATAGAAGGTCTCGAAGCAGTTCATGGCAGCAGAGGATCTCCTTGAGTTAGAGGATTTTTATTTTTTAGAATCAATGTCAGAGGTTTAGTGTTGTTAACATGATCATCAATGTATTCAATAAACAGTAATTTTCCAGATCCATACGAATCAATTCAAATGCGTTATCGATTAACAAGTTAACATGCGTGCATTACCTTGAAGACTAAAGGGAAGTGTGACATTTCCAAAGGTCCATGTGTCGTCTTCTGGAGCTTCAAGGCCAACAAAACTTTGAGTGTATTTAGCAAAACGTAAGAGAACCTTCATGCAATTTGTCCAATATGTGTGGGGCTCATGGGACGTTGACTTTTACACAATTCTCAAAATGACAGAGGGTACAACTAGAATTTGCCCCACTGGGGCTCGAATCATAATCTTGCAGTATAAGAACAACCACCCACTTTGGATATGATATAGTGATATTGTGTGCACGTGGGAGGTAGGGGATCGTTTGATGAGGGCATGGATTGATCAAACGACTGTGGAAGTGGAGTTCTTCAATGGTTGGTATGGAATAACGATCGAGGAGTTCTTCCTCACTTGAATATTCATCTCTGGCTGCAAGGGACCTCAGCGGTGCCCTGGTGAAGCAAGAGCAGTGGAAGAGCTTCAAGGAGGAGCGACGGAGGTTGGTGATGGCGGTACGTGGCTATAATTAACCAGAGACAAAGCTCGACCGACGCACAATGGTGCGAGAGGTGCTTCTCTTTACTTGAGGAAAATCTACTATTGGAGATGAGAAAAGCTTCTAGTTCAGTTGGCGCATTGGTTTGCTGATATTGGGTTTTGGCTGTAGATCTCAATAGGGAGTAGAGAAGTGGTGTGGTTATCTTCCTCCTTTGCTAATGCATGTGCCCACGGTTGAGTGGCATGCGAAGGGTGCATGGAGTTGCTGCACTCAGAGCTAGGGTAGGGCTTACGAGCCTCCTTCATGCTTCTGCAAACGTACAAATGGATCACATCATCTCAAACTTGTGATCTCCACCATGAAGTTGTAAATGGGCTTCCTAATGAACTTGTAGTTCAAGGCCTTCCGTTACAAACCACTACAAAAAAGGCAAGATTGACATGCGCGCATAGCTAGCACCTGGCGAGAACATTTTCGCCCGACTCACGACACGGCAGTTGCACTTGTGCTCGTTCGGCCGAGTCGTCAATATGAATTTTGAGGCAGGGTTGGGATGGGCGCGAGTTAAATAAGGGGCGAGCACCTATGGTACACATGTGCTCCCCAGTTGAAAAATCAAGGCGGATCTCGAGCGAGCACGTCTTATTTAGGGCAAGCACGACAGAGCCTCTGTGCGAGCACGTAACAGAACAATAGCCCGTTTCCAGGGCTCATTTTGATCTTGATCTCCCTCCCCCTCTCCCCCCCCCCCCAAACCTCTCTGACAAAATTTGAAGCACCTCCACCACCACCTACGAAGCTCCGATGCCTCCCTCTTACCTCGTATCTCATTCTTTAAGGTACATCCGACAATCCTTTCAATTATTTTTTGTTTGTTGCATATTTTCAGAGAAACAAATAATTTAGGATTTCATCTAACTTTGATATTATTTCATCAATCTTGTTGAAATTTTAGTTCTATGGTGTCTTTTAAATACATAAACGCTATTTTGAGCTACAATGAAGTTCGATTTGATTTCGTATTAGCATAGTTTGACCAAAATCTTGTTAAATGTAAGGTGTTTAATGAAATGCTTAAATTAAAGTATACATTTCAGATTAGCATTACAGATTAAACTATATTGGCATTATAGATTAAACTGTATTAGGTAGCGATGAAATGTATGATCAAGGTGATTAGGATAAACTTTTGTGTTCAAGGTTAAACTTATGTCAACATTTTATTATTAGGCGTATGAAGAAGTGTTTAGTGATTTAAGTGATTTAGGCATGTAAATGTTGGGATATAGCTTCGGTGATATGAAGTTAACTTAGAGTATGATATGGAGTTAGGTGAAGAGGAAATAGTGCTATGATGAAGTATATGATGTATGTGATTAAGGTTAACTTATGTAATGTTGGGATATAACTTTTGTGATATGGAGTTAATGTAAAGTTGTGATAACATATGTTTGTGTGTGTGTGGTGTGTGGTGTGTGTGTGTGTGTGTGTGTGTGTGTGTGTGTGTGTGTGTGTGTGTGTGTGTGTGTGTGTGTGTGTGTGTGTGTGTGTGTGTGTGTGTGTGTGTGTGTGTGTGTGAATTTAAGAGTATAGATATGAATTCAAGAGATGAGAAAAAATGTATACATATACAAGGATTAAACAATGACAAAATCAAGGAAACTATATAACACATGTGTATAGATGTGAATTTAAGTGAACGTGTACATGTGATCAAAAGAATGGCAGGATCATGTGCATTGTTCAACAAACACCCATACTTATATTGTGATAATTTTATTATCATATTAAATTCGAGTTAATGCGACAAAGTATATCACATTAACTTATAGTTAGATAGATAATAAGGCTAAAACACTAACAACTGATTATTAAATCACACCAAATATTCAGACACATTACATCCCTCCACACTGGGTGGTGTGTGTGGCTCTGCACACCGAGAGGCATGTGCAAAACATTGGAGGACATCATCACCTTTAATTGTGTTATATTTTTAAAATTTTGCACAATATTATTGGACTTACTTCAGAATTAGATATCCAGTCCAATGGTCGTGGATTTTGATGGTGTGTGTGGAGGAATTTTTGGAGGTACATCCAATAGATATCATTTAACACTTAATTAAGCGCCAATTTAGGATCACATCTCCATACCCTCATCCTTAACCGACCAAATATACGTAAATGCCCAGTTAACATGAATGATTAAATATCTAAAAATCGTTTTATAGTCTCATTTGCAACATACAAATGTATGACATAAAGTTATCTTAAAATATTACATTTATGTTGGCTTTCCTTAATTCAGAGGTCTCAAACTAAAGGAGTCTGTAAGGATTCAAACTTATTATAAGGTGATCGTTGTCATGTGTTGTAGTTTATTTCTGATGGATATTCGATTGCATAACTCATTCCTCTTCGGTATACCAAAACAATCACAATCTACTAATGAAATTTTCACTGTTGTGAATGTTTTGAGAGTTGATTGTGATTGGTTTATGGGGTATACTGGAGAGGTGTAGGGTTATGCTACCGAATTTTCCTCCGGAAATAGACTACCATGTGACAATAATTGTCTTATAGTAAGTTTGAATCCTTGTGGATGGGGTTAAGTGATAACTTAATGAAAACATATCTCTTAAAACTAGTAAAATAGGTTTAGACCAACAATTAGTTCTTGTTTAGTTTTTCTAGGTCTGGTCTCTTAATTTAAAGCATCGTTGAAACATCTCCCTTTATTTGACCTTGTGAATTGTTACATTCAGGTGAAATCGATGGCTAATAGAGACTAGATGTACGAGTGTGTAGTAGGTTGACATGTTACAGAGATCTTTTAAAAAGGTGTTCAAGAATTTATAGAATTTGCTTACGTCCAGGGTTATCGTGTGGTGGATTCCAATGGGACTATGTTGTGTATGTGTTAAAAGTGTCATTTTACGGAGAAGGGATCCAATGATGGAATTCGGTTGTATCTTTATAAAAATGATTTCATGGAAGGATGTCAAAATTTATGGAGACACGGTGAAGTCTTTAATGACACGATTAGTGAGTCAAATGATGCGGACACTATCAATCCATTTGTAGATATGGATTGATACAGGTCCGTATTTTAACACTAATGGTCTAGACGAAGAGAACCACATGATGAGACAACGGACTTCTACGAGTCGTTGAAAATGCAGAAGAGTCATTGTGATTGAGTTGTAAGACATATTCAAAACTCTCAGAAGTTTCAGAACTTCTTTCGATGAAGATATAATATAATATGACAAACCCTAACTTCAATGCTATGCTTACAATTATCAAGAAAATATCACTGGAAGATGCTAAATTACTTGTAAACTAATATAAAACAAAAAAATGACGCGAAAGATGGGTTTAGTTGATGTTAAGATAGAGTCTCATATAAATAATCATATTTTATATTATGGAGAACGTGAGTACTTGACACGTTTCTTGAATGTGATGAACCAAGATTTCATGAATCAAAAATAGCGGTAAAGAATATCAAGGAAAGTTTTACATTATTTCCCGTTAACTCTGAGATTGAAGTGATTATATTATTGTAAGCAAACAACAAAAAATATGTTATGCCATTCTGAGCATAGATGCGAAGAGTACATTGAGCATCCATCATAGTCTACCTTTTGGAAGGAATTGATGTCAATATTTCATTCATTTTTCAGAGGAAAAAATGAATTGCGTTAGACGTTTATGTACATATGGATTTAATCATCATGAAAGAAGTAAGGATTACTCTTGTTGGCCAGCAATGACAACACCGTACAATCTACCTCCGTGGTTATGTAACAAGAGACAATTCATTTTCCAATAATTGTTGGTGCCAGGACCTACACCCGGAAAAATACATCGATGTGTATTTACGTCCATTCATAGACGAATTAAAGATGCTCTCAGTCGATGGAGTGTATGATGCAAATAAAAGTAAAAAATTCAATACGAAAGTAGCTCTACTCTGGATTATAATGACTTCCCGGCTTATATAATGCTGTCCGGATGTAGTACGTATGGATGTAAAAGTTGTCTTGCATGTTCTCTCAACCAGTCTTCTGTATCAGAGAAAAAAACACGCATTTAAAAGGAATCCCATAGAACTTGCATATCCTCCGACAATTAAAATCGATGATATGATATTATCAACTTTAATATAATTTGAAAACTCAGTCATGGGCAATAGAGATAAAATACAAACTCTACCTGGTTTTGGTGACAGTCATAATTGGATTATGAAAAGTATGTTTTGGATATTATCATGTTGAAGTAATTTATTGATACGATACAACTTAGATATCATGTATATCGAGAAAAATATATTCGATAACATCTTTTATACAGTTTTGAATGTATCTTATCGTACAAAATATACAATTATTTCTCAGCATGTTTTAAGGATCATATGCAATCGGCTAGATTTATATATTAGGGATCTTGATAATTGAGTGGATCTTGATAATAACTTAGAATTACGGAGTGATGGTTTATGGATCTTATTACGGTGAAGATCATTTGGAGTATTATGGAATCTTAATGGTGATATTGGAAGTAGAATACAATATTCCATGCTTAAAGAAAGTAATTCTTTTTTTTTTGTACGACTGGTACGATCTAAATGAATGGGTAGTGATCGATAGAAGGAACAACATCGCATATGTTATACAGAGAAATTTTATATGTAGATTTGAATCATTCATTCTTGTTCTTAAGTGGATCAAGTCTGTTATCTTCATCGAGTTTCAGATAAGAGAAATAACATCTAAACTTTAAGTTCATCACGATAAATTCACGAAGTTATATTCTAAAGAATATACCCCTACAATAGATGCTATAGATGAAGATTTCACTCCTACTCATGAACGAATAAATGTAGCAGATGAAGTCCCAATCATCGAATATATTTGATTGATGGATAACGAGGTCATATCTGCTGACCTACTAGATGACGTAGGAGTTACAAATGATGTTTCAGATAATTATGCGGTCAATGAAACATATTATTATTCATCTGAATAAAATGACGGAGATTAACTGCAAGTTGTGGCAAGGTGTTGTACTAGTTAAAAAAATCCATTGACAAGTGTATAATTAACTATTATATTGCATTACAGTAATGGTAGGTTTTGGACATGCGCCTCTCATGGATCTCAACGATCTACTCGTTCGACCTCCTCGGACTCACCTTCTTCCAGTAGACACCCTTCTCGCGTTTTGATTTAGATTCTCTTCTTGAAGAGACACGAGGAGTCATAACCTACTACCATTCTCTAGGTTATCCTCCTCCTCCATTTTACAGAGAGCCATCTTCCTCAGCAGCTCCTGATGCATGCTCTGTCCCGGTACTTGTATGGACATCTATGGATTCTGACTCTCCTTCTTCTACACGTTCGAGTACCTACGTACCTTTACCAAATGGAGGTGGGTAGATTTCGAAGTTTTTTCCTCTGTTGGAGGTTACTGTGGATGAGATATTTTTTTTTTCATTTCTCATTTTAACTTTCACACACACATATATATATACTCTCTAGAAAATCATAAAAATCTGCATGGATTTTTTGATTAGGAGTAGAATTATAAAGGATACAACCAACATTGTTAAGACGCGTTTGATTAGCATGCAATTTCGATGGTGACACATTCCTGCTACCAAGTAGGAGAGATTGTTTGAGATTTTCCTTATAAGAATACTATTTTATCGAATTATTTGATAATTCTAGCAACTCATTTATTTGAAATCATTCAAAAATTTTCAGAGTAGGTACCAATTTGTTCATGGTATGTGGAAGGAGCCTTACCGTCGAGTCTTTATTCGTTTGGCGAGAAGAGGATGAGCGATGCATTTTTCAAGGCAAGAAGAGACTTACATGCGAAAACGGGATGCAGGGGAAGGAATTTTGAGGAGATGAAGACGTTTATACCGTCACGGTGCATGGAGGATAGGTATTATATTATCATCATAGTTTTAATGCAATTGTATAGAAACTTACATTCATTTAACTTTTTACACGTGAGTGGGTTTTTGTGATGCATTCATCAAATATTTTGAGTTTGGAAGGAGGTCGACGACATAAAGGGCAAACTGCCAAAAACAGAAGATTAGATCGACCAATGACCCCAAAAGCCACAATTAAATTTGAACAGAGATAGTAATTTTCTTTTAAAAAGTATATTTTAAATACTGATTTATTATAATTACATTCTGTTGTTATTATTTATCTTTATTTTTTCGGGTGGATAGGTTGGAAAGAGAACCCTCGTTTCAGGAGTGGTGGCCTAGATCCTACATAAGTGGGAAAGAGGGGATGTCCCAGTGGCCCGCTCACAATTTAGGAGAATTGATGGTTAGTCTTCATATTTTTAAGCATTTTGAAAGATATAATCCTTGTAAGGTTTTTCAACTTATATTCCAGGATCGTTATTTGGTGCTAGTTGCAGAAAATGGGGTGAGTCTCCTGATAGCGAGCAACCACCATTTGAAGAGCTATTTAGAAATATGTATAGAAAAATATTAATTTATTTTATTCAGATTTTAAATATAAATATATATATATATATATTACACAATGATAAATTTAATAGGTGTTGAGGAGATGGATGTTGTGGCGAATCGGAAGCGAACAATTGGCGGTCTTCCTCCATACCATGTGGAGAAGCATCGTCAATCGTATTCTACTTATGGTCAACCATCGTATTCACAGCCATAGTCATCACAACTATCACCACAGACGGAGTCCCATATGACGACGATGATGAAGTAGGTGACGAAGCTCTGAGAAGACTTCACGGAGTACATGTATGTATTCTCCTTAAACATATTTTCCTTAATATAGGTCACAAGAGCTTGCATCTCAATACGAGACGATTGAATCGGATGATGACGGGGAGGAGAATGACCCGGAAGAAGAAGCATGCATGTATGCCAGGTTTAAGGAGAATGAGAAGAAGAAAAGTAAATAAAAAAAGAATTTGATTTCAAAAATTTTCAGATCGAAGAAGACCTTATTTTTTCATTATTTTTATTTTTGTGTAGTTGTTGCACTCCAAGTAGCTCTTAAATTTTAAAATTTTTTACATTAGATCCAGTTGTACTTGTAGATTATTTCAACTATAAAACCTTTGGAACATATATTAGTTATGCATTTACATATATTGCAAAAATGTATTAACTTACATGTTTAGTTTGTAAAAGATGCTCATATATATTATGTGAGTTTGATAGGTACAAGTTAGTTGTACAAGTATAAGACGATGTCGGATACTGGCATATTAGAGGTACATTTCTCAACTCTAATAAGCATCTACAGTGGTTTCTTAGTAGGTTTTACAGGTTCGATGGGGTATCTAAACCCTGCTAAACTTGTATATATTTTTCAGGACTCCAGGTTGGGCGAGCACATGTGCTCGTCAATGGCTTTCAGACCACTCTCCCTTTTTCTGCAGTCGAACGGTTGGGCGAACCTAAATGTGCACACCCAGATGGCGAGCGAGCACTTGGCATACATAGGTGCTTGCATGTTTGCCCTTGCGACTGGGCTATCCGCGACCACACATCGGGCGAGCATATGTGCTCGTCCACCATATGAGAATGTGCATGGTGTGCACATAGCGTGCACATGACGAGCCACCATGTTCATGCCAATCACGTCTTTTTTTGCAGTGAAACACCACGATTCATCGCCAAACTTGTTTCTTCGAATTTTTGTGCAAGTGAAAGCCGTCAACAAGAGACAGAATGCCATCGAAACCAATGGGATACTGTGAGTGTAGGAAGGTACGCCATTCTTACCTCCGATCAAGACAATAAAAGTACAAGAAAAAGCATGATTAGCGAGCACATGCTACCAAGGATCCTACTAGCACAATCCTCGTCAGGGTCCTAGAAAGGACCAGGGTGGGACCATATTCACCATTAATAATAGTCTTATTCCATTAAACAGCTTGTATGAACACTGATATTATAGAGACAATGCCACTGATATGATTAGGTTATAACAAGGGATGGAAACGGACGGATATATTTATGGATATTGGTGTTACCATATCCTTGTCTATTTTAAATACAGATATCGACATGGAAATAGATACACTGCGGATATTGTGAAACGTATCATTCAATACATATACATATATGGAAATAAATAATCACGATTCAGATGTGGATATTTTATGAACGGAAACGGATAAGAAATACCTTATACCACTTACATTTAATATGATTGTTTGATAAAGTTAAAATAATAGCTAATTAAATCAAAATAATAAACCACATGATAACAAAATACAAAATAAACTATAATATTATACTAACTTTAATAATTGTATAATAAATAAGTAAATTATATATATATATGGGTTAAATGAGGCTGCACCCTAGATGTAGCCAATTGACTACTTCCACCCTCACTTTCCCCCTATTTTTTTCGGAAATAAAAATATGAATATTTATCACTATATCCCCCTAACATGTCATTCCGATTTCGTCAGAAACAGAGACTCCTATGCCTATCATCTGAAGGGGGGGTCAATATCAGCAATTCCAAGACCGTTAAAATTTGACAATCTTGGTGGCGGGGATAGAAGTCTCGAATTAAGTCGAATTTTTAATGAGACCATGGTGACACATTGTGATCTAAATTTCAATAGGCTTCATTTTAGAAAAAACAAAAAAAAAACAGGAAAAAAGGGGTGGGAGCATGTAAGTTAGCTACACCAAGGGAGCATACTCCTCCTCCCCCCTATATATATATATATATATATATATATATATATATATATATATATATCTTCTCATATTTGAAAATGAGACCATATGCAATATATTGCAACTAATCTTATAACATATTTTGAGATACACACAAGTTGATGTATGTATATACGATATAAACATAGATTCAATAATGCGGATATCCATATCGGTAAAAAAAATGTAACCATATCTGTAACCGTATAAAAAATGAATACAATATTAGTATCTTTATTGGTATCCACAAAAAAATAAAATCTCATATCCATATCCGCATCCACTAAAATAAAAAATCATATCCATATCCTCTTAAAAACGGATATGATGACGGATAGATACAAATATATCTGTATCCAAAAAATCAAGAGTAAATCGACATCATGTTCATTTATACTTGAACAAATTGCAACATTGCCTTTCTATTCTTAAATTTAAGAGAGGCTCTTGCTTCTTGCCTTCTTTAAAATAAAAACTACTGGAATGTGACTTTTACAAAATGAAAAATTCGATTTTAACTAAAGTAAACCTGAAAAATGTTGGCATCTAAAACCCTAGGTCCTGTTTGATTGGAGAATAGGTTCTGGAATAAGGGGCCAATTCTCCTCCCGACACGGTTCCCAGTGGTACGACTATTCCCCATTATTCCATCTTGTTTCACTCTTATTCCTATATTTATCCCACCTTACCTACCTTTATTTCACCTTATTCTCCTTATTCCTATCCTCCAACCGAACAAAGAGTAGACCCTTATTCTCCTTATTCCCCATCCTTATTCCTTATTCCCGAACCTAATGCACCCTAAATCCAAATCACCAGTGGAATAAAATCTGGCATAAAAAAGTACCGTATATGGTAAAGGAGACGGATGTGTAGTATGGGTAACCTGCACCCACTGAACGGATCTCAACGTCCACAAAATGGATTCAGACCGACCCGAATATAAAGTATATCCACTGATTGATTCCCCGACGCCGCACGACCTCGCCACCAAAGGACAAAAACCCGCGAGAAACCCTTTGGCGCCAAACCCCATGGCGGGAGTTCTTCGTCCGCCCCAGTTCTCGGAGGTAAGCAATCGATCGCGTTCTTCTCCGTGTCAGAGTCGTTACCAGGGTTTTCGATTCACAATCTATTTACGCGGCTGATTCTGCTCCAATTTCTTCGCACGGGCCATAAGTCGGATGTGATTTTGATTGTCGTTTTTTGTTTGATGCTGCAGGAAACAGCTTGGCTCCCACCGTGGCTGCAGCCTCATCATACTGCGCATATTGATGGCTGCTTAGATGATCAGTTTTTGTCTACGCACATACTCAAGGTGATGATCCGGTTTTTTTCTCAAACCTAAGGACGATTTTTAAGCTAATGCAGTTAAAATGTATTGCTCAAGTACAAAAAGTGCTGTGACATTTTTCCCTCATGATATTGATACGATGTGTCCTTCAATAAAGCCGCAAGAATGCGAAATTTATAAAGAGACGCAGGATTACCAAATCTTCCAAGAAAAAAAGGGTAGAAAATGAGGAGGAGATGCGGGAATCAATGAGAATAATACAAAAGTAAAGAACCGCCCTAAGGAAAAAGCGACACAACTGAAACCAGAGAAGAATTTATGACCCTTTTGGGAGGCTTCCCATATCATAGAAGCTCCATCCACAAATGCACATAATTACGACCCATAATCTAACTGACCGTTGTGTGTCTGTATGAGTGACTACTGATAGTGTATGCTTAGTACATTTTCTAAAGTCACCTAAAAAACAATGATTTTGGAATTAGATACTAGAAAAATGATTGCATGGGAAATGCTTCTTGTCACACAACAACGATTTAAGTGGAGCCTGAGTTTATTTTGCTGTGAAGTTAAGAAATGATGCATCTTTTTGCGTAACAATGCATACAACAATATAAATGCCCCAAATAATTCTGATTAAATTTTGAAGTAGGAATATATCGAAATTTACATGCAAAATATATCATGCATTTTCACTATCAACGTGTAGTTTGGACTAATTAGGATTATCCAATATAATCACTAAAAGATTATGTAGGGATAATGTGACATTAGGCGACGAAAAAACTGAGTCAAAATAGAAAAAAGGAACTAGAAAACATTAAGATCGAAGCATCCACGGAAACTTTCTGTCTGGAGAGATATTATTGCCATAGTTAGGTGCAACTGGTATGGCAATACTTCTACGAGATTCGATGATCTACTTCTAAAGACGACACTTTGTTGTCATCCTTGACAAAAACCTCAGTATAACAATAGTTTTGGATGAAAAGAAAGGAAGATCTGCACTTACGAGGACAAACCATAATAAAGGGATTATAAGATAAAATGCTCAGTGACAAGTCTAACAGGGTGCTCTCGGAGCTTGATAACCATTCTGGGAGTGCACGCTCTCCAAATGTGGAAGGGACGTAGTGTGCCTTCACTCATCCAATAGTTCACCTTTTGCTAAATAGCAATGGCTAAGACATTAAAAGGGGTGTTTTAAATCTGAATATCTTGTTTTGAATCTGAATGTCTGAGTCTCTAATTACGCGAACAAGCTCAATCCTGATCCTGAGATTGAAGACGATGCATGCACATCCATGCGGCTTAGAAATCCATGTTGGCACTAGGCTAACAAACACTTCGACACACATCAAAAATATACTCCAAGAACTCCTCATCACTAGAGGCAAGATTATATTATGGAATGAAACATTGAATTCATCATTGCACTATTTTCTTCCATCATCCAAATTGGCTTTCCCTAGATGTTGACTTTATCTGACTTCACTCCAATATATTTTGGCTCTAATCAAAAGTTTAGGTTTAAGATGCGACCAGCCAAAAGATAAAGTGTCAAATTAGGAGAAAGTTTTTTTAATCACAATTTTAACATTCTTCCTCAACTTTTTTGTCGCATTGAGTAGGTTAAAGAGTCTCTCAACCTTTTCATTTTATTTTCAGTATTGGTACATTGTAAGAGCCTATAATTAAGTCACTGTTATTGTCACATGAATGAAGTTAAACTAACCTTGAACTTTAAACTTTTGGTATAAGTTATACAATGATAACAACAGAATGAAGTTTAGTGTTCGGAAAGTCTATATGCGACAACATATGGGTATGCAATTACTCTACCAAATCGAATATAATGTCATGGTGGGGAGAAAAATATGACTTATTTATTATGAGGGCATGGGGTTATCTTATATAGAGAGGAGAAACCTTAGATGACAAATTAATAAGATGAAATGAATAAGCAAATACAAAATAACTCTCACCACGCTTCTTTAAGATGGAGCAAAGATGTCAATCATGCTCAGCTCGGAACACCTTTGGAACGGTCCCCTAGCTTGGACTTTGGTGAACACATCTACCGTATGTTACCCTGAGATGACATGAGAAATAGAGATAAAGTCATTCTATATCATATCTCGTATGTAACGGCAATCTACCTCAATGTGTTTGGCCTTCTCATGGAAAGCGGGATTGTTAGTAATGAATTGTCTCAAAGCAACTACATGGGAGGAGGTGCATTAATATCTAAGTCTGTTAGAACATATCGGACCCACATCATCTCAAATCTGCCCTGCGCCATAGCTCTGTATTATAACTCTGTACTAGATTTAGCAACGACAATCTGCTTCTTGCTTTTACATGGAACTAAAGAACTCCCTATGAAAACTGCAGAAACGGAGATAGGCTTCCTGTCTTTAGGGCATCCTACATAGTTAACATCTGCACACACCATGATAGTAGGAGAAGTCCCTCTGCTAAAGAATAACTATGTACATGAACATCCATGTGAGCCTGTCGTAATTGCTTTATAAATTGGTTGACTCTGTTCAATGCAAAGGAGATGTATGGCTTGATAATAGTCACATATAAGAGCTTATGAACGAGCTTCATGTACATCCTCTTGTCCACTTCATCTGTATCATCATGGAGTTTTATGCTATGGTCCATGGGAGCAATGACATGTCTGCAATATGCCATCCCTGTCTCTAAGAGAAGATGTGTAACACACATCCTCGGTGTTATCACTAGACTTTACTAGTTCATATCAAATTCAACTAAAGGAAGTATTGCAGGTCGCCAAGTTTCTTGGTGACAACATCCCGCCTAAAGAATGCCTTAGCTTCACTGATGCCTTGTAAGTCATCTTCTGCAATAATAATGTCATCAACATAAACCAGGATGATAACAAATACCTCTATGTATATGGTGTGCAGGCTGGTCAGAAGGATTTATGGGGTGTCGTTGTCGCTACAAGTGGAGGTGGGGCGACTTCCTTCCTTGTTATGGAGAGGTATATCACATGTGATTCCAGAGTTGGTTACCAAGCAGAGGTCTATCTTGGGGAATGGAGGGATTTTTCGGTTTTGGGCAGATGATTGGTCAGGGAAGGGGATCCTTGGGGAGCACTACCCTAGATTGATGTAGCTGGTGGCGGACAGGAGGGTGGTGGTACAAGACGTATGGAGGGGGAGGAGCATTCTCGCTGATCTTTGTATCTGAGCTTTCGGACCAGAGATGTGAGGATTTCTTGCAGATGTAGGAGTCGCTGGCGTGATGGGATCACTACGTTTGGGGCGACGAGAGATTCTCGATTAGGAAGGCTTATGCTTTCTTCGTTGAGGAAGGGAGGAGACTGTCGCAGAGGAGGTTGGGGTGGACCTAAATTGATTTGGAGGAGCAGAGTGCCTACTCGCATTAAGGTTTTCCTTTGGACTTTCAGGCTGGGGAGGACTCTCACGAAGGCACACTGGGGGTGGATGATTGGGGTGGAGGATACTCTCTGCAGCAGATGTGGAGTTGGGGAGGAGGATGCATATCACCTGTTCTTCTCGTGTTCTTTCTCGTCTGACGTGTGGGGCAGAGCATACATCTCTTGGCTCGGTTCTCAGGATTGTATGACTTTTTGGAGGGATATCATATCGATTTGCGGCTACAGTCATGCGGATTGTATGCTTCCGTTTGCGATACTTTGGGCGATTTGGTGTGCGTGGAATGTGGTTATGTTTAGGGGCGGTGGTATTCACTCTGAGAATGTAATTGAGCATTGCAGGGCATTGTGTAGAACCTAGACCATGTAACAAGTTGTATCCTTAGTTTTTTCAGTATATAAATATATAATGCTACTTGAGGTGGATCCCACCGTGGGAGTCCACCCGCGCACTTTAAAAAAAAGTATCCTTGGTACAAAGAGCGAGTGATCTGTAGTCGATCTCGTGAAACTCCGCTGCTACATCAAGTCCAAGAGCTACTGAAACCATGCTCTGGGACTTTGCTTAAGGCTATAAATTGTCTTATGAAGTCTGCATATCTTTTGACACTTTCCATCAGCAGTAAACCCATGCGGCTGCTGCATATAAACCTCCTAATGCATATCTCCGTCAAGAAAGCATTATTGACATTAAGCTGTGAAAGTGATCGGTCTTGTACCATTGTAATAGTGAGGAGGATCCTAAGCGTAGAATGATAAGTCACCGGGGAAAAAGTGTCTTGATTGTTTACCCCATATGTATGGGTGGACCAACGTGCCACAAGCTCAACCTTGTGACGATTAACTCTGCCAGCCAATCACAGAAGCCCCTTTCGGGACTGTAACCAAACTCCATGTGTCACGTGACTGGAGTGCAATCATCTCCTCTTCCGTAGCCAGACACCAATGACTGTCTCGTATAGCCTCTTGATATGTACGTGGAATCTCTATGGATGACAGTTCCGCCACAACCTTCCTGAAATCCTTTGAAGGAAGCCCTGAAGAAACATGGGCATCAAGAGGATGCATAGCATACATGCGTCTCCGCTTTCGAAGAGCAATGGACTGGTCAAGTTTCTCTGGACTCTTTGTGTCCAGTAAAGTAGCCTCCTGATGTTCTACTTGCTCAACATGTAAAGTCTTATGCTATATAGACAAATCACCAGTGCCATTAGTATAAAGAAAGTGCTTAGAAATTACGTGAGACATGCTGAATGATGGGGAAGGCGCATGAACATGGGGTACATGATGCGACCTGCGAATGTAGTATCTAGGAATAGTCTGAGCCACATGTGTATCAACTATAGGAGGAGATGATATAGGAACCACATGACGAGGTGGTGGAGGAGCCACATGAGGTAGTGGAGGAACCCCGAGTGGTGATCGTTATGGTGATGGTGGTGGCAAAGGATCAGGTGGAATGTACACCTTCTTATCAAACTTAGATGGGGTCATCCTGTCACCACTAGGAGAAAAGTACATGACAGACTCAAGAAAGTGACTTCAATACTAACATAGCACTTATTGACATGATCAAAGCATCAATATCCTTTCCGGGTATTGGAGTAGCCCACAAGAATACACTTGACAACTCCTCAGGAGAGATTGTTACGAGCAGGAGTCAGGTCATGAACAAAAGCCACAACCAAGAACATTAGGCGTTAGAGAGACAATATCCTTATCGGGCCACATAATCTAAAAAAGAACCCTTTCTCCTAACAGAGAAGATGACATACCATTGACCATGTAGCATGCAGTAAGGACATTATCCTAAAAGGAGTAGGGAGCACGACTTTGGATAAGAAGAGTTTTGGTAACATCAAGAAGATGATTATGTTTGCGTTTAGCAGCGTCGTTCTGCTGAGAAGTGTAGGTACATGATGGTGGCAAAGGATCGGGTGGAACTTAAACCTTGTCAAACTCAGATGGGGTCATCCTGTCACCACTAGGAGAAAAGTACATGACAGACTCAAGAAAGTGACTTCAACACTAACATAATACTTTTTGACATGATCAAAGCATCAATATCCTTTCTGGTATGGGAGTAGCCCATAAAAATGCACTTGACAACTCCTCAGGAGAGCTTGTTACGAGCAGGAATCAGGTCATGAACAAAAGCCACAACCAAAAACATTAGGCGTTAGAGAGAAAATATCCTTATCGGGACATATAATCTAAAAAAGAACCTTTTCTCCTAACAGAGAAGATGACATATGATTGGCCATGTAGCATGTGGTAAGGACATTATCCTAAAAGGAGTAGGGAGCACGACTCTGGATAAGAAGAGTCTTGGTAACATCAAGAAGATGATTGTGTTTGCATTTAATAGCGCCGTTCTGCTGAGAAGTGTAGGTACATGAGGTCTGATGTAGGATGCCAAGGGACCTGAAGAATCGATAGAGCCAGATGGTACAAAACTCCAAATTGCAGAAAAATATTTTTTATTTCAATAATCAAAGTTTGAATTACATGTCCAACCTTAGACTTTTTTTCATAGGAAAAAAATTCAAGAAAGTCTAGAATAATTATCAACAGCTACAAGATAGAACATGCGCCTTTGATGGTTGTAGAGATATATGTTATTCTATTTTGTACTGTTTCGTATTTTCACTTTTCTTTTGGACTCTTGTTGTATTTTACCCATAGGCTACTCTCCTATATAAGAGAGCCTAGGACGTATGGAATAAACAAGTCTCTTATTTTTCCCAACATGGTATCAGAGATTCAGAGCGACGGTCCTAGACCGGAGTTCTTGAACCAAACCCTAACCCTAGCCTCCACCTTCGAGCCCTCCACGTGCGTGCCTCCCCGCCTCGCGCCGCCCCCGGCCCCGGCCCCGCGTTCAACCCCGCTCGGCTTCGTGCCGCCTCCAGCACCGCACTAGGCCCCGCGTCGCTTTCGGTTCTAGCCTCGGCGTCGCTCGGTCCTAGGCTCGGCGCCGCCAGTTCCTGTGCGCGTGAAGCTCCTGGTTCCCGTGCGACCCTAGTCCCGTGCGACCCCAGTTTCCGTGCGCGTGCAACCCTAGGTTAGCGTACGTGCGGCTCCGGCCTCGTTCCGCACGCGCGTTTTCAAGTTAATGGGTTTGGTTGCTTGAGTCTACATATGCAACTAAACTCGTTAATGTCCGTGTAGACGATCATATCTTCAGTCTATTACCGTAGTATTCTATTATCATAATGTCATTGCAAGGTAGACATCCCATCTATAGGCGCATTCAGAGGTCTAGCACCTATTGTGAAAATGGATGGGTCAAATTACGAACCGTGGGCAAAGCAGTTCATGAGTATGATGAAGTCAACCGGTAAGAAGCACATTCTTGCCGAAGAAGAGCCTGCTGAGAAGACTGGGGTCAACGCCTCATGGGAGGCAGATGATGCATATGCCAAGGTTTGGCTATCAGGAACCCTGGCAATTGAGATTGCCAATGATATTCTCCATCAGCCCACTGCAAAAGTAATGTGGGATATTCTGGCTGCTACATATTCACAAGCTAAGAATGAGACGAAGATTCTGCAACTCCAGCATGACATCTTTACAATCAAGCAGAATGGACGACCTCTACTCTCACTGTACACATCTTTACGAGGAATGTTTGAGAAGCTTTACAGCTTCATGTCTCTCACAACCACTCTTGAGCAACAGAAGACCTACCGGAATGCCACTATGGTTGGTGTATTTCTGGCGGCTCTAGATCCAGAGTACGAGGCTGCACGTTCTCATATCTTGGCAGACTCTACCATTCCTCCGATAGAGGAAGCATTTCACAGACTGAGCCGTATTACTGTTCATTCATCCACTGCAAATCAGACCGCCTCAGCCATGGCAGCGAATCGATGTCGTGGGGGTCATCATCAGTTCCGTGGTCGTGGACCTCAGGATAGAGGGGGTCGTGTTCGGCCATCATGCACCTTTTACCACCGTTCTGGGCATACCGAAGACACGTGCTACTCCAAACATGGATTTCCTGCTTCCGCACGAGTAGCTGAACAGATTAAGCCCCCATCTGCTTCATCTCTGGATCAATGCTTTGATGATCTTGTAGCCCGTCTGAGGGGCATTATTCCTCCATCCGATCCCGTTGCATCAGTACCTGTTTTTGATAGTCACTTCGATGTTGCTGGTTCTGCATCCACCAGTACCTCAGGTAGCACTTATGCATTTACTAGCAGTAGTGGATCGGATACGTTAGAGTGGATTATGGACTCTGGTGCCACACATCATCTGTGTGGTGATCAAGGTCTACTTACAGCTTACCGACAGGTTCCTCCAGGTCGTACTGTGGTTATTGCTAATGGGACACATTCCCGATCACTGGTCAGGGGGAGATTAGCCTGACACCCTCTATGCACCTCAAGAACCTGCTGCACACATCCGATTTTTCTATGAATTTACGTCCATTAGCCAACTTACAAAGGATTTACATTGTCGAGCAATTTTTGATCCATCTTCTCTTATCTTTCAGGACATCCTTACGGGCAACGTGATTGGGCGTGGCTATGAGCAAGGCGGCCTATATCGTCTCAGTCGACCCCTTATGTTGGAGCCTCCTCTCTACCTGCTGTCTCCCCCCTCCCGTAGCACTTGCGCTTTGGACATCTACTGCTTCAGAAACCGTGTCGTGTGTTACCCCATGTTTCACCTCACACGTCCATCCAATGTGAGGCTTGTCAGTTGGGAAAGCACCATCGGTCTACCTTTCCCAGTCGTCAGAGTCAGAGTAGTAGCTCCAAGTTTGAGTTGTTTCGTGTCGATATCTGGGGTCCTGGTCGTGTTCCTGATCATCAGGGACACATGTTTTATATGGTTATTGCGTATGATTTCTCTCGCGTGTCTTGGGTCTTTTTGTTAAAGAATAAATCTGAAGCGGGGAATATTATCATAAATTTCATCAATGAAGTTCGTAATGTTTTTTCTGCATCTGTAAAGATTGTGAGAAGTGATAATGCCTTGGAAGTTTGTACTCATACTCTCTCCAATTATTTTTCAACTCAAGGGATTATCCACCAAACATCCTGTGCCTATACTTCCCAACAAAATGGAGTTGCAGAAAGGAAACATCGTCATTTACTTGATGTCACCATGTCGCTTCTCATACAGAGTCATACCCCTTATTCTTTCTGGGCGTTGCTGTCCTAACGACATGTTATCTAATTAATCGTATGCCGTCATCTGTCTTAGGTGAGAAGATTCCTTTTTCCCTTGTTTTTCCAGAAAGAGAATTGTTCTCCCTCACTCCCCGTGTATTTGGCTCGGTGGCCTTTGTCCACCAGTTTTCTCCAGGTATTGACAAGCTCTCTCCTAGGGCTGTCAAGTGTGTTTTCGTCGGGTACTCCAGAACACAAAAGGGGTATAGGTGTTATGATCCATTGCGCAGGAGATATTTTGTTAGTGCTAATGTTACCTTTTTCGAGTCTGTTATGTACTTCTCTTCTACAGGTGATCAGTTGGTATCCTCTGGCACTGATGAAGCTATATACATGCCACCGCCATCACCACCTCCACCACTACAATCACCACCTCCACCACTACCATCCCCTACACCTCCTGTTACCGTTCCTGTTTCCCCATTGCCATTCCACTATACCCGTCGGCCTGCTTTTGCTCATGGTCACCGCTCATCATCTAGCTCGCCTGAGGTATGTTTTGAGAATATAATCAATATTGATGGATCTGACGATTTACCAGAGCAGGATGTGTTACAGAGGCCAAATGAGGATGCAGGTGATTTGGATCTTCCTATTGCACTTCAGAAACAGAAGCGCAGCTGCACGTCATATCCTATAACATCCACTATTTCTTTTGATCGCTTATCTGGAGAATTCAGGAGCCTTGTCATTGCACTATCGGCGGTGGATATTCTACGGAATTACCAAGATGCGTTGAAGGATAGTAAATGGCGTTTATCCATGGAAGAAGAAATGGTTGCTCTTCAGTCAAGAGGTACCTGGAGTCTTGTTACTGCACCTACCGATGTGTCTACAGTGAGCTGCAAGTGGGTCTTTACGGTTAAGCAGAATGCAAATGGCATCATTGACAGATACAAGGCACGTCTGGTTGCTCGTGGCTTTACACAGACATATGGGGTGAATTATCTTGATACATTCTCGTCGGTTGCTCGCCATTCCACCCTACGGATCCTCCTCTCTATTGCGGTTACTCGTGATTGGCCACTATTCCAATTAGATATCAAGAATGCATTTTTATATGGTGACTTGCAGGAGGAAGTCTACATGCAACAACCACCTGGTTTTGCTGTTGAGGGGAAGTGTTTCAAGGTGTGTAGACTTCATAAGGCTATCTATGGCCTTAAGCAGAGCCCCAGAGCTTGGTTCCAGAAGCTCTCAGACCTGTTTGAAAAACAGGGGTACAGACGTTCCAATGCAGATCATTCTCTGTTCGTACAGAAGACATCCAGAGGTATTATTGCAATTATGGTGTATGTAGATGATATCTTGATTACATGTGATGATGGACAAGGAATTCAGAGGGCGAAAGAAATGCTGGGTCTTGAATTTGTCACCAAGGACCTTGGAGTTCTTAGATATTTTCTGGGACTGGAATTCACCAGAAATCCTCATGGGCTGGTAATGACCCAGAGGAAATATGTCACTGACCTGTTGAGTGATACATGAATGCTTGGTTGCCGACCTGGCACTACATCCATGGATCCCAGTATGAAATTATATGATGATGACACTGATGAGGTGGATAGGAGGATACATAGAACTGGTGGGCAGGCTTCTCTATGTTACTATTACCAGACCCGATATCTCTTTTGCTGTTAGTCGGGTGAGCCAGTTCATGGAGCAACCACGTCAGGTACATATGGATGCTATACATATGATACTCAGGTATCTTAAGTCATCTCCAGGTGCAAGTCTGCTGTTCAAGAAAGACAAGGAGATTACTATTTCAGCATGTGCAGATGCAGATTATGCAGGATGCCCCAAGGACAGGAAGTCCACCAATGGATTTGCTGTGTATGTCGGAGACTCTCTGGTCTCATGGAGAAGCAAGAAGCAAACGGTTGTAGCAAGATCCAGTGCTGAGTCTGAATATAGGGCTATGGCCCAGGTCAGTACAGAAATGATGTGGGTGAAAGCTGTTCTTACAGATATATATAGAAGTCCCTCTTCCTATGGCTCTGGAATGTGACAATCAAGCTGCTCTATTTATTGCAAATAATCCAGCATTTCATGAACGAACCAAGCACATTGAGGTTGATTGTCACTTCATATGAGATATGATTCAAAGGGTTTATTTCTACATCCCATGTTAGCTTAGGGGACCAAACTGCAGACATATCTTTATCAAGGCGTTACTTCGAGGGCCGTTCTAGAAGTGTTCGTCCAAGCTGAGCATGATTGACATCTATGCTCCACCTTGAGGGGGAGTGTAGAGATATATGTTATTCTATTTTGTACCGTTTCATATTTTCTCTTTTCTTTTGGACTCTTGTTGTATTTTACCCATAGGCTACTCTCCTATATAAGAGAGCCTAGGGCGTATAGAATAAACAAGTCTCTTATTTTTCCCAACAATGGTCAAGAACATGAGACCTTGAACATCAAAATGAATTAACTCAAATAAAAAATGCTACTTCGACTCTGACAACCAGGAAAACTGGATCTACGATGCTTCCCAAGCTAGAAAGCCTCGCACTGAAAGGTAGACCGAGAAGGGATCTGAGGGAGGACTCTACACAACTTCTTTAGAGGAAGGTGACCGAATCGAAGATGCCATATGTACGGGGATACTAGTCCAGTATGTAGAGACCCCCCTTGCTCACATCTACATCCAATCATCCTGCTTATGGGTTATCCTCAAACACAAGAGAGGAGGGGTCAAGTATGGCTTGACAATGCAAATTCTCGGTAATCTGACTAATAGATAACAAGTTCATAGAAAAGTCAGATGCATGTTGCACATTCTGTAGACACATGTATGGTGTCAAATGAAACTCCTCCCGTCCTACAATATGGGAATGTGTCCCATTTGCAATAACAACGAATATGCCTGTATGTACTAATATGTAGGAGGTGAACTGGGCTCTGTCTTCGTAGGGATGATGAGATGCACCGAAGTCCATAATCTACTTTGAAATGTCTTCCCTGTGACAACTAGTAAGGGCATAAGCCATGTCTTAAGTATTGGTTGAGGCGAAGCAGTGGTGGTAGAAGGGCTTGAATGAGCATTAGTGGAGCTGGTAGCATAAATCATAATCTCCCTCTGACAGGAGACAAGGTTACAGAATTTCTGATCAACAGAAGTGGCAATAAGGTCAACCTACTCAACAACAGGAGCATACATAGGGTAACCATGCTTCCAATAGCAAGTGTCTTTAGAGTGGCTAGAACGATGACAATAGGTGCATGGTTGATGTGAGCATTCGCCTCTACCACATACACCACATCCTTTGAAGTTTGAACTGAGGTGGACCTCCTCTGTCGTGAGATGCGACCATCGCATATGAGGTTTGAGTGGTGGGTGTAGGGGGTACCATGTTTTTGCTGAGTTTGCTGTAGGTCTTTGATGCAACCAGAAAAATTGAAAGGGAGGGAGAAGAGAAGAAAAATGCTACATGCTTTACGAGATGAGAGAGGATGGAGTTGATATGGATGAGTATGGGTCAGGCCTAGGCCTGACCCTATAGGGCCCGTGCCTAAGCCTATTTATTTTTATGGGATTTGGATCGGGCCTATGGCCACTATCTTTGGTTTTTGGCGGCCCAAGCCCAAGTCCAAGCCTGACCCAATTATTATGGGTCGGGCCTGGGCCGGCTCATGAAATGTGGGATATTAGTTGGGCTTGGGCTGACCCAATTTTTATGGGTTTGGGCCGAGCTGGCACATGTCTTTGTACAATTTTCATTCCTACAAATTTACTTGGTTGTTGATTTTGATTACATATTTCGTTATGAGTTATGGTTTTATAAGTTTTTTTAATCTCTTTATAATCCTTGTGTTTTCCGTGAATTTGTCACAAGTTCACAACATATGCATGGGGAGCGGAATTTGGTCTAACGGAGGCTGTTGCCACTCCACGCGACGAAGGCAGTTAGGTGTGGGTGGCGAGGCGGCGTGGGTACTTGAGGGGGATGGAAATCCCCTGGCTAAGGCCTGAAGGGGGGGGGGCTTTTGGGCCTTCCATCAGGCTCGTGGGCTGGGCTTCGGGCTCGAGGCCCCCTATCGGGCTGAGCTCGTAGGCCTTAATTCAGGCTTTAAACGGGCTGGACTTTCGGGCCAGATGTGCTAGGCTGAATCAAGCGTGAGCTCGGCCCAATTAACAAATGTGCCCAAATGATTCCGGCTTGGGCTGGGTCGGGCTTCACGATGGGCGGCGCTCGCCCAACCCAATGCTCATCACTAGGAGTTGAGAGGAGAAATCCTATAAATTTGGGGGGAGGAGAATAATTGTGTAGGCACTCTCTAAATCAAAACTCATTTCATAATATAACATGAATTTACAATCTAAATCAAAACTCATTTCATAATATAACATGAATTTACAATAGACTACTTCCCCTTTATATAGTGAGAGGATTTGATAAAAAATAGAATCAAATCCTAATTAGATTCCGAATATCTATAATAGGACAACTAATTATTGGAGATCACATGCGATCTCGTTATTTAAATAAAAATTGTACGGACTTAATTACTCGTAAATACAATTAACTTGACCTTAACTTAATTAGACTCTAATAATTTAGTTGGACTCAAATTATGATCAAATCAACGCCCTTAAATTGATTTTTTTTGCATTAGCCTCCTCCCTAAGCCAAGTGTAGTGTGGTGTAGTAGTAGGCACCGTCCCATCCCCTTCCCGTCCCCTGTATAACTCCATTCGGGTACTACGGACCCTCTGCCATCCACTGCAACAGAGCAGGGGGCTCCGGGAGGGCTAAGCGCAGAGGTATAGATGCGCCTGTGAGTAGCTGAGTCCATGCCCCCAAGAACTTCCAATTACGTGCCACATGAGATGCAACATTGAATGCATCATTTTAATCTCTCCCTCCCTCCAAATTGGCTTTCCCCAAGTTTTAACTCACAGTAACTTCCATCCAATCCACATTTTGGGGCCAAAAAAGGATAAGAGCTAAGTGGCAAATATGCAAAAGATCAGGGGTAAATAGGAAAAAAGGCATTTATTGCAAGATTCAACATTTTTGCCAATAGGCACGTCATTTCACTGTAAATCCTTAACATCTGATCCTCAACGACATGAATCTTAAATTGTTAAATTTTTTCCATGAAAATGATCGTAGATACACCTCTTGGATGGATAATAATCAGAGATGGGCTCCACTTTTGTCCCAAACCTATTGTTCTTTTGCATAAACAACGAAATCCTACTGTAGACAAATGGGCGACCCACAAAATAGAAATAATCCATTTCCTTCTCTTATTCCAAATTATTGAACAAGTTTCACTTTGGTATCCTATTACCTATTACTAGTCACATTTTACTTTAGTCACCAGTTTCAGCGTACAAGTCATCATATTTTAATTGCTGGCATGACCTGTAGAGTGGTGATGATCATCAATTTACTGCTCAATGCCGATGATGAATGTATATGGGATGGAAATAGTCTACCATTTCGTTAATCCTTCTGCCATGGCTTTTCATAGAAAGATGAAAGGATATTTGCTTGCATGGGGAAAGGAGCAGAGTTGATAGCGGAAGAAGCTTCCCATAGAACGCGAATCACCGATCAGGAAATGGGCGATCTTTGCATTGACGGTGGGAAGCGTGTCTGAAATAATTCATTCTATATGACAGTAGGGCCCACTATAATCATTGGATTTCGGATTGCCCGAACTTTCACCACTTCTACCTTAACCGTGGCAGAAAAGGAGGGGATTGACCTAGAAGGAAAGCCATATTTGTGTGTGTGTGTGGGTGGGTGGGGGGAGTGGCACCAATCACATTTTTGTCCACCAAAGTATGGGAAGTTGACCTACTATTCTGAGCATGTGGATCACATGGACTGTCTTTTTGATGTTGCCAGCATTAACGATACATGCAAGTGGCTTGGTGGCTACTGTTTCTCTCCTCTGTCATTTGTACATTGCAGAGAAGTGTAGGCACATGGGCATTGCCGACTAACAGAAAGTCACATGGACATCAACAACGATTTGGTTCTTGCCAGAGGCATGTACATGGGAGGTAGATAATAGCCTCTGCAAACATGTATTCCAGGTCTGGAATGGTGTCTCGTATGGGTTGATTAGGCTTTAAAGCCTTTGTACTGCAAAGTAATACAAATTTTTGGCCTATATAGTTCAGTGAGAAAATTAACTCATTGAAAATTCGGGGACTTTGTTTTAGTGTTTTTTAAGGTTTTCAAGTGTTAAACCGATTAAGATTGGTACAGACTATAGAGGGACAATGCAGTCTTTAAATATTGGATATGCCAATATTATCGGAAATCAAATGAAATGTTGTCATCAACAATAGTTGAGGTACTTGATTGGGGAAATTTCGAATTTAAGTACCAAATTGGAACTCATGCAACTGCTGGGTACCTTGTTTAGAACTTACCCCAAACGAAGTTGATCTCTTTGATGTCAGCATTTATTTTGGCATACTTTGATATTATTGTTACATATTTCAATACTTGTTTTCTTTTGAGATTTTTACACTTGTGCCGCTTCGAGTATATGCAAACACTTATGCCTCTACCTTTTTTGCAATAACACTTGTGCCCCTATGTTCTCACAAAATATATAGTATCGCGCTTCCGTTATTTCCACTTATGTCCCTATATTACATTAACAGAATGACGATACTTGCATTTTGTAAGAATACAAGGGCACAAGTGTTATTGCAAAAAAGGTAGGGCATAAGCGAATGTGTAATTCTCTTTTCTTTTGTACTGTATTTCTTTCTCTACTTGTTTGATTTTATTTGTTTGTTTGCTTCATCACTGACTATTATGTTGTTCTTCCATTTATCTTTTAAATGGTTGGTAGTGTTCAACATCTTATCGAGAAAACTTACATGGCAAGGAAGCTTCTCACTCACCAATAGAGACAAACTGCAAGTATAGCTCTTGCCGACTTTTCCTGTCTGAGGGAAGTGATTCATTAGATGGAAGTATACCATCTCCCCAGAATGTATGCAATGACCTCTATTTTTCTATATTTTATGTTCCTTACCCTCTGCTCATCTGTTTAGAGTCAATGTCAACTAGAAATTGGTTTTTCCATTGTGCTTTATCAGTTGAAGTGTTAATACTTCTTATTTGCCCAGCATACATTAAATGGTATCCTTTAGTGCCAGGTTTTGCATCACCGGTCATGACTTCATGATTGTGAAAATCAAGTGCATGGTGTTACTGATATCTACGAAACTTTATAGCCATGATTTAGAAAATATTTATTCCATGAACAAAATTTTGCTGTGACAGAAATGTTTAGTCTGCCCCATTTCACAAGTCATGCAATCAAGGACCTTATTTCTTTGTATAAGGATGTATAATGTCATCTATAAATTTTATTTCTGCTGCAAATATAACTTTCCTGTTTTAATATCGGGATTTTGAGTAATTTAAGGCAAGCACTGTTATTCACAAAATCTCGACCTCCATATTTTTTTAAATACACGTATATAGCATTATTATCAAAGATATAAATTACCTAGCTGAGTTTCTGGAACTTATCTGATATATTATTTGAAACTACCAATATCTTGATCAACCACTAATTGGAAAATGATGCTGAGCTGTTCCTGGCATATAGCCTCAAAAGTTGAAAGTGAAGCTGCCTGAAGCCTGACGTCTATAGTGAAAAATTTGTGATTAATGGAGTTGCTTCTGGGTTACCACATACCATGGGTGGCCACTGGCCACCCATCGTTTTTAACAAACATGTTGTAAGAAGTCATAGAGTATTTGCTGTATGGGATGGGGCATGGCCTCAAGTGTGTAGTGGGAATGGGTTTGGTGGAAGCACGGCTTTAATATTTTTCCAAAATTTACTTTCTTAGGTTCAGCACGATCACTTTTTTAAATAAGAGATTTGACATGGCAGCAAACAAATGGTCGTAACTAACATTCTCCATCATACTAAGTTACTAACTCTACGTGGTGTTGGAGAAAATGAATTGCTTGTTATTCATAAGACCCATGGCTCTCTTATATAGGAGAAAAACTCTTGGGTAAATAGCAGGAAAAGTACATGAAGAAATGAAATAGAAAAAATAACACCAAAGCTAGGAAAAGTACATGAAGAAATGAAATAGAAAAAATAACACCAAAGCTATATAATAATCTCAGCACCCCCCTTAAGATGGAGCATATACGCCAATCATGCTCAACTTGGAACAACATCTTTGGAAAGGGCCTCTAGTAAGTGCTTGGGTGAATATATCAGCAGTCTGGTCTCTCGTAGAAACATGAGAGGTAGATATGAGACCCTTTTGAATCATGTCTCTCGTATAGTGGCAATCCACTTCTATATGCTTTGTATGTTCATGGAATGCATGATTATTTGCAATAAAAAGTGCTGCCTGATTATCACATAAAAGCTGCATAGGAAGAGGTACATCAACAACAAGATCAATCAGAACTGTCCTGACCCACATCATCTCTGTGCATCCCTGAGCCATGGCCCTTTACTTGGGCTTTGCACTAGATCTAGCAACCACTGTCTGCTTCTTACTTTTCCATGACACAAGTGATTTACCAACGAATATAGCAAACCCAGAAGTTGACTTCCTGTCCCTAGGGCATCCTGCATAATCCGCTTCTGCACATGCTGTGACGTCAAGAGACGTGCCTTTGCTGAATAAGAGACCAGTACCTGGTGAAGACTTCAGATATCTCAAAATCATATAAACAACATCCATATGCACCTTCCTGGGCTGCTCCATGAACTGGCTCACCTTGCTAACAACAAAGCATATACTTGGCCTGGTGATGGTAGCATATATGAGCATCCTAACTAGCTCTCTATATCTTCTCTTATCTATCTCCTCATTATCCTCATCATATAATCTCATACTTGGATCCATAGGAGTAGTAGCATGCTTGCACCCTATCATACCTGTCTCTAATAGAAGATCAGTAACAAACTTCTTTTGAGTAATTACAAGACCTCGTTGGTTCCTGACGAACTCTAATCCAAGGAAGTATCGGAGATTGCCAAGAACCTTGGTCACAAACTGCTGACCTAGGAACTCCTTGGCTGCCTGAATGCCCTGCTCATCATCACCGATGACAATAATATCATCAACACAGACAAGAATAGCAACTATACCTCTTTGTGTCCTCTGAACAAAAAGTGAGTGATCTGCAGTGGACCGAGCAAATCCCTGGTGCTCTATCAACTCTAAAAGCTTCTGGTACCAAGCTCTTGGACTCTGCTTCAGGCCGTAAATCACTTTGTGGAGCCTACACACCTTTTGAGACCCTCCTGGTGGCTGTTGCATATAAACCTCCTCTTGTAAATCTCCATATAGAAATGCATTCTTCACATCAAGCTGGTAAAGAGACCATTCTCGTGAAACAACAACTGATAGGAGAATTCACAATGTCGAGTGTCTGTCTACTGGAGAGAAGGTATCATGATAATCCACCCCATATGTCTGGGTGAATCTATGTGCTACAAGCCTTGCCTTGTAGCGATCCACACTACCATTAGCTCAGTGCTTTACCGTAGAGATCCATTTGCACCCCACAAACGATAAACCTGGAGGAAGTGAAACCACACTCCAAGTTCCGCGAGACTGCAAAGCAGCCTTCTCCTCCTCCATGTCAAGTCTCCAGCTGCTATTTTGTATGGCTTCCTGATATGTGCGTGGAATAGTAATATCTGAGAGGCTCATAATAAACCTCCTGTACTCGTCTGAAAGATGGTCCAAAGAAATATGCGCAACCAAAAGATATGTGGAATAGTAACAGCTGAGAGTCCCCTTCTTAATGCATTCTGGGGCGGGCACCTTTGAGTGTTTCCCCCTTGCTTGGCTTCAAAAAAAGAAGAAGAATATGTGGCGCTATTGCGACGCGGTTTCCTCAAGGCAATAGGTATATCAAGGTCATCAGCCTCTCCGTTCTTCGGTATCAGCACCTCCTGTGTATCATCTTGTGGATCAAGCATAGAACCAATGTCATTAGTAGAAACAATGTGTTCATCACACACCTGGGGCGTGCTGGAGGACGGGGAAAGCACATGAACAAAGGGGCAAGTAGAAGACCTGCAAATGTAAAACCGAGGTAGGAACTGTGTCAGGGTAGATGGAGGTGGAGGTGGTGGAGGTAGAGGTGACCGAGACTCAACGGGAGGAGATTGTGGTGGAGTTGAAGGAACAAAGATATCTTCGTCAGAGTCAGCATTCGACAATCTATCACCTGTTGGAGAAATATACATAATTGATTCAAAAAATGTGACATCAACACTAATATAGTATTTTCGCCCAACATAATCAAAACATCTATGCCCTTTTTGGGTATGAGAATAACCAACAAACACACATTTGACTGCTCTAGGAAAGAGCTTGTCACGACCCGGAGTAAAATTGTGGACAAAAGCCACAGATCCAAATACCCTGGGAGTAAGGGAGAATAAGTCCTCGGGAAACACAATCAAGAAATGGATTTTTCTCCAATGACAGTAAATGGCATGCGGTTCACTAAGTAACAAGCAGTGAGAACCACATCACCCCAAAACGAATGAGGAGCTCGACTCTGAATCAAAAGAGTCATCGTGACATCCAAAAGATGATAGTGTTTGCGTTCAACAACACCATTCTGTTGGGAAGTGTAAGCACATGAGGTCTGATGAACAACACCAATAGAACTGACAAAGGTAAACGATTGTAAAGTAGAGAATTCCAAGGCATTGTCAGTGCAAATAAATTTCACATTAGCATAAAAATATTCTTGATTTCAATAAGAAACGATTTAATAATGGACCAACCTCAGGCTTATTTTTTAACAGAAACCCAAGATAATCTAGAGAAATCATCTACATCAACCATATAGAACCTATGCCCCTGGTGATTCGGAACACGACTAGGACCCCATATGTCAAAATGAAGTAACTCAAACATATGACTATTGTGATGACTCTGACGACTCGGAAAAAAGGAACGATGATGCTTCTCAAGCTGACACGCCTCATACTCCAAGGTAGTACGAGTAGAGATCTGTGGGAGAACATGACACAACTTCTGCAGAGGAAGGTGCCCAAATTGAAGATGCCGCATGAAAGGAGACCCATATTCAGAAGGAATAGTAGCAACACCAGCACACGGAGGTTGAACAAGTCTGTAAAGCTCTCTCTATTCACGGCCACATCCAATCACCCTGCCTGTGAGTATGTCCTGAAACACAAGAGAGGATGGATCAAATATGGCACGACAATGTAAATCTTTTGTACTGGCTAATAGACAAAAGATTCATCTGAAATGCTAGAGCATGTAAAACATTCTGCAGATGCATCGAGGGAGCAAGAACAATCTCCCCCTGACCAACAATGGGTAGATGAACTCCATTAGCAATCACAACTGATCTACCAGGAGGAATATACCTGTAGGAAGTAAACTGTGCTCGATCTCCATACATATGATGAGATGCTCCAGAATCCATGATCCAATCGGGCAAATATGAACTGGTACTACTCGTAAGTGCAAAAGCATTAAAGCAATACCTGACGAACTCGAAGAGGCTCTGGCAGCGTGCGCGACATCTGAAGATCCTGCAATCTAAGTGGTAGGAGTAGTCATTATCTCTCTCACCCTGGAAACAATATCATCAAATCGTACATCAAGAGCAGGAGCAGAAGTAGGCTCAGTCTGCTCAGCTACACGAGCAGACGCAGGATAACCATGCTTCTGATAGCATGCCTCCTCAGAATGACTTGGACGGTGGCAATATGAACAAGGGTCACACTGACGTCCTCCTTGACCACGTGGTCCTCGGCCTTGAAACTGTGAAGTACCCTCTTTGCCACGAGAAGCTGCCATGACAGAAGGAGTCGGAGCCACAAAAATATATGAAGTAGTAATTCTGCTCAACCTCTTGTAAACCTCTTCCATTGGAGATATCGTTTCTCCCGTAAGTACTTGAGTACGTGCTGCATCGTACTCGGAGTCAAGAGATGACAGAAGCTGTGCAGACGCTCAAACATGCCTCTAAGATGCGAGAAGTTTGCACGAAGAGGTCGACCATTCTGCTTGATCGAAAAAATATCAAACTGCAATTGTAGGATTTTGCTCATTCTTTGTCTGCCTATATATGTCTGCTACAATGTCCTGCATAGCCTTTGCAGTGGGTTGATTGACAGTATCATTAGCAATCTCTGTGGTGAGCGTCCCAGAGAGCCAAATGCGGACATATGCATGTCTGGATCCGTCAGAATGTGCTCCTTGTTATGACATTGCATCAGGGCGTAAATATGCATGGGCCACAACTCATAGTTGGTCCCATCCATCTTCACGATGGGAGCCAGACCGGACGATGAAAAAATATCACCCTTGATTTCTGATATGTGAGCAAGAACGCCGATATCTGGAACAAAACTGAGGAGTACACTGCTCTAAATGAGTCTACACAATCACATATAGAGGATTGGTTGTATCTGTAGACTCATACAACCATCCTCATCTCTCGTTGTTGTAGGATAGGGCCTCCAAGGGCAGCGGTGCGCATTGATGCACGCAGATGTACGAAAGATGTTTGCAGGGGCATGCATATGCACATAATATGCACCCAATGCATGCACGATGCACGCAAGGTGCATGCACGATGCACGTAGCTGTGCTGGCGCAAATGCACGCAGGGCACGGGAGCACAAGATGCAGATGCGCGGGTACAGGCTGTAGTTGCGCAGGCGCAGATGCGCGTAGAACACATCGCGTGTGCGCAGGGCGCACGGGCGTGTGCGCAAGGCGTAGATGTGCGTAGGGCACGCGGGAGTGGTGCAGATGGGCGATGCCGCACTGAGGCTGGCTGGCGGCGCGCATGGAGGTTGCTGGCGGCATGCACAGGGGTTGGGGACGACGGCGTGTAGGGTAGGGTTAGGGTGGGATGATACAACAACCCCGGTCTAGGACTGTTGCTTCGATATCATGTTGGAGAAAATGAATTGCTTGTTATTCATAAGATCCCAGGGCTCTCTTATATAGGAGAAAAGCTCTTGGGTAAATAGCAAGAAAAGTACACGAAGAAATGAAATAGAAAATAAAACCAAAGCTTTATAATAATATCAACACATGGTATTGCATGTTTATATATAGGTTGAACCTCAGTCCCCATTCTTTAATATGCGGATGACACTATCTTCTTCGTGGAAGGGGAGTGATGGCTGCAGAGGGGTTGACCATCACTCTTGAACTGTTTGGTTTAGTTCAGGACTAAAAGGTAACCATGCAAAGTCTGCTTTTGTGCCTTTTGCTATGGATGAGGGCAAGATGTCGGGTTGTGAGGATGCATTGCAGACATAGCGAGGTGCTCTCCCGATCACTTACCTTGGTCTACCTCTGATAGGCGGTTGGCTATGACGTTCCAACTGGATGCTGGTCATTAAGAGGATGGAGAAGTTGGTGACCTGACGTGCGACGTGTCTCTCACGAGGTGGCTGCTTGGTTTTGTCGCAGTCTGTTCTATCAACCATCCTTGTTTTTTTTTCCTGTCAACATGTCTGGTGAGGCTAGGGTGAGAAGGAGGTTGGGGGCAATCTTGTGACGATTTTTTGGGGCCTCATCGGAAGATAAGGCAGGGATGTATCTAGTGGGATAGAAAAATCTAATGCTGGCAGGGATCCGTAGCCTGGAGGCCATAGAGCATGCGCTTGTAAGGAAATGGGTGAACCGAATTTGGGGTGGAGGGTCAATTTTACTCTGCAGATGTTTACGATCAATTTACGGGCTCTCCACGACATGCCGCCGCAGGGAATTGGTGTGCGTTTGCCTTCCAATTTTTGGAAGAGATTTGTTCAGTGATGCTGCATGTTGTGCCACTTATGAAGCACATTTTAGGTGACATATGCAGCTTTAGGTTTTGGAGAGATGATTGGACGGGACATGGGTCATTGCAGATTCACTTTCCTAGCTTGTTTGCACTGGCAGCTAGCTGATCTTGATGTGTCTGTCAACGATTGTTGGGAGGGCAGTAGCTGGATACCTTCGTTTCATACGGAGTTGTCGGATCAGTGGTTTGTGGACTTCTTGTGTTTGCTTGATTTGTTGCCGCCTGGAGGAGGATTGAGTGGCTCCATTGATCATTGGTCTTGGTTCTATGGCCACTTCACTATACGGAAATCATATAAACTTTTCTACTATCTTGACATTTTGGATTAGATGCTGGTCTCAGACCAATTTGTTGACTTGTGGGCCTGGAAGGTACCGTTATGCATCCAAATCTTCATATGGCTGTTGCGGAGGCAACACCTTATGACAAGTGGTAGAAGAGCTCGGTTGACTCTGGGGTGTGACGGCATTTGTGAGCATTGTTAGCAGAAGCGGAGATGGTTAAGCATCTATTTCTTGTGTGTCCTATTGCCAGGTCGATTTCGGAAGAGACACAAGTTGAAAGGATCTCGACAGTGGGCTGGAACGAGTTTTGGGGATCCATAGATGAGCTTGGGCGTGACACTAGCCCAACAAAGGTGTGGGTGGCATCTATCTTATGGGTTGTGTGGCTTGCTCAAAATGTTTCTATCTTCTGAGGGGTGCGGATGAATATGAAAAATGCGGTTGAACATGCTAAAACCTTACGGACCCTTTGGTCTTTGTAATTTTATTCTGCTTCTTTTTACTGTGAATATATAGAATTTACAGGGTAGGCATCTTCTCAACGTCGTACCTTTTTTTTAAAACTCTACCTGTTATAATGCAATTAAGGAAAATATGGCCTCGTTTCACTTACTATAGAAACATCTGTTTTATACAACCATCCCCAAAAATCACTGTACTCAAGGATCTTCTAACAAAGTACTTGTTCTTGAATGGAGACAATATTCCTGAAATTTTATATGTTAGCCAATGACAACTCATGAGTCATGGATTGTTTTGTAATGACCACATAGATAATTGTAGATTGGGAGAGATGCAAGGTTAGGGTATGCTATGAAAGATGGACTTTTCCAAGGCTTATAATTATGTGGATTAAATATTCATCCATGCTTCATTTTGACAGCATTGCTTTTTTGAAACTTGGATAACATGAATGAAGAGGTGTGTTATCGCAAAATTTTGATCAATATTAGCGAAAGTATCGTAAGAGTGGTTACTTTCAGCTGCAAAGAGCAGTCAAACATGGCTGCCCTCTTGCAACCCTACTTTTGTTCTTATGATAGATGCACTATCTTTGATGGTCGACTTGGTGATGCGTGGTGACCTTTGTGCAAGTTACACTTCACAGACATGAAGACCTCTCTATCACCATATTGCAATATGCACATGCAATATTTTTTGTGGAGGGCATCATTTTTGAGTGCAAGGGGATTGGAAGAATCCTCGATCTTTTTACTGATAGATATGGGCTTCATGTTAATGGTGGAAAATTGGCCTTTGCTCCTTTTAAGTTGAAGCACTTGCAGGTGAATGCTTGCGAGACTATTCTTGAGATGTCAAGATCAAGTTTATTGCTTAACTGCTTAGGCCTACCTTTGGTTTGTGGAAGGCTTTGGCAAATTAGTCAGTAACCATTGGTGGAGAAGTTTAAGAAGAAGCTAGACAAGGCATCTTGTTTCTCTAGGGGTGGGTTGTTAGTGCTAATAAAGGCGGTTTTCTTTGCTATCCCACTTTTCTTTCTTTCTTCCCTTATATTGTTGGTGGTGTGCATAGCTGTTTGGAGTCTTTTATGAGATCATTCTTCTAGTTCTCTGGGGGAATATTCGTTATTCAACTGGTTGAATAGAAGGTTGTGTCATGGCCTATTAGTGAAGGTGGCATGGGTATGTGAAACCTTAAAGAGATGAACAAAACCTTCCTTACCATGTGGATCTTGTATATCTAGGGTGATAGTTTGGATTTAATGTATAGATTGATGCAAGCGGTTTGTAGCATTACCTCTGACTTATCTCTTTATCCTAGTTTTATCCGTCTGCCTTCAAACTTTTGGAAAGGGATTCTATCTATATTTCATGAGATTTGGGAGGCTATCTAATTATTTAGTTAGAATCATCCTCAATTGAGAAGAAGCTATTCTACTTCCCATGGGACTCCTGGGTTTGATGACACTTTCCACTTCCCTCTTGAGCCTTACTCCTTTTTGCAACTTTTGCTGGATGATAGAGGAAGAATAATTATGTGGGGGGGGGGCTTTTTGGACCATTTCATACGATTGACTTTGGTTGTTGATCATGAGAAGTGTATTACATAATTTTGGTCTAGTGGACCGTGAATCACTTAATTTCGTTCGAGACTTTCGGATCTGAGGGTGGAAACACTTTTTGAGGCTATTCACTCTTTAAGATACCATAAAGGGTCATCAGGGGGATATGCGAAAATTGGTCCTGATAACTTGTTGGGTGTGGTCCTAGTTGGACTTGCTGACCACCAGATAAAATGTTTAAGCTCAAATTGTCAAGCAGTAATACCCTACTCTTATATCCCAGTCTCTTACTTTGTAAGTATTAAATGTGGGACTATATGAACCACCCCTACTTATATTCACAACACCCTAGTTGCAACATGACCCATCACTTATTCCCGATAATAGTGGTGGTTGCATGCTTTGGGTAGTCTTTTCCTCCTATCTCTTTGTAGGGGTGGATATGACTCAACCTCTCTGGTAGCCTCTTTTCGTTGTTAGAGGGAACCCGTTTTGATACCATTTGTAACATCTTGAGCATATATCCGACAATTATCGTGGAAGATTAGCATGACAACTTGTTGGGCTCAGGCCCAAATGGTTTGTTAACAACCACAGAAAATGCTTTAGACAAAATTGTCAAACACTAATCCCCATTCTTATAACCCACTCTCATACTTTACGAGTATTAGATGTGAGACTATGTTTGGAGTGTTAAGAAGCCTCAAGTATAATATTGCTCATCGATGAAAGGCACCGAGCGAGAAGTTGTCAAGTAGTAATTCCCCACTCATTACATACTTCTTTTGTTATTAATGGTGATACATTTGGCTTAATGTTGGTGGATATGATGAACTGAAAGATAAGAGTATGCAATGATGATCTATTGGGCAATCAATAGAAACAAAGATTTTTGTGCCCTCATAGACCGATCAAAATCACAGAGTCGTCCTCTCTCATGCATTTATTTCAAAAATGACATTTCCTTTACGGAGACTTGGAGAATGAGTCTCTAATATAAAGATCCAGGAAAGAATGTCCTAGAACCGTAAAGAACTGATTTCATATTAGGGACCATGAACAAATGAGGATGGAACCAAAACAGGTTTTTGTTGTACATGGACAAAAATGAGTCTCTTTGAAGAATCTCAAAGGTAGAACCCAAGTTCTATTCTCTCGCTCTCTTTCTCTCATACTTGTTGGAGTCATGTGAGTATTAGACCTAGTTGGGAGGAAAAAATGAGAAAAAGAACTCCTCTTCTTATTTTTTCCATTTATCTTTCTTTCCTTTCTTTCTTTATTTTTACAGACCTCATTTTGTTTAATAAATCCTCTATTTTCTTTTGTTCACCATTTTTTTTTCAGATGCATATTTTCCTTACAGAGCAGTGTGCCTCTTTTGGAACAAAAAATACAAAAGAACAAGAGAAGAATAAACAAAAATGGGCTTAAAATCCGAGGGGGCACATGAACTTGATTAATTGTATGAGCTTTAAAGAAATCCAAAAAAGTAATTAAAGTAAAAGAGGAACCTCATAAAGAAACCCCATAATTGTCTTACTCTAATATTAAATTGAAAAGAAAAATATGAATTTATAATACTGATAATATTGAGACATGAATGTAAATGATTCAAGACAATCGGGACGGCTTCACTCCACAGGAGGACCGCCAGGGGTTTGATTCTTCTGTTATTTCTAAATCCTGTACTATGGCTGGACGTCTCCTCGACGTCATACCTTTTTTCCCCTCAATTAAAAATCATGTAATCCTGTACTACATGACCCTATATATGCTCCACTCACACTAAGTCGCAAATGGACAAAATGCATGACCACACGCTGCATGCAATAAATGGATCCTCCACAAGTTTCTTTTAACCCTTTACTATTCTCGACGAAATTAATATACTTTAGCACACTTTTTATTGATTATTGGTTGTGCTGGATTTTTCTTCAGCAAGGGATGGTTATATCGGATGGCAGGGGTTTCAGCTTTATTTAGATTTGAGAATTAGTGACAAATTCAGCACTTTTGTATAATTTTGTTGTGAACTTCTGTTTTCTAAGATGTCATGTAACAGGATACAGATCTTGATTTGCATCTTTCCTCAGAAGGCATTTCACAGATCCCATCTGATGTACCCACTGGTCACATTGGAACTGGATTGCTGGCATCAACTGAATTATCAGCTAGGGAATTTCTTGCACAAACTCTAGTAGGCCTGAATGGAATATGTCAAAGTAGAGTGGTAGATCATACTGACGATAAGAATTTGTTGGTTAGAAGTTGCACCTCGGCAGCACACACATCAAAAGAATACATCTATGAAACAACATGCTCTAGGAATAGATTAAATCATCAAGGCAAAATGACTAATGAGCTTCGTAAAGGAAGAGCAAAAGGTTTACTGAAACCTTTCCAAGGGCCTTCTAAGGACATTCCAGAAGGGAAAAAGCAAACAGAGAAGAGATCAAAAAGACCTCAGCTAAAAGTAGCTGATGTGGACGAAGCAGTAGAACTCTGTGTTGCAGCCTCTGAAGCCGTAGTTATATCCGAGCTGGCCGGCTGTAATGATAATTCTGGGGTTTTATCCACCACAGCTATATTAGGGGTTGCTCTGCAGGTGAAACAAGCACGGAAACAGTGTCCTTCGGAAGTACAAGCCACTTCTCAGCCCCAATCTCAACAAACAAATGAGATTGATGAACTTTCTGATTTGGATGATTCTGATATGGAAGAAGCATTTGACGATGTAGGGATAACTGTCACTCAGATCATTCCAACCTATGGCTCTACAGGAGGCATATGTTCACCCAGAAATTATTCTCATACTAGATCTCCATACATGGAGCTGAACAATGATCTACTGAGTAGAATGAGTCCTTCAAATGCAGATTTCAGTAGACCAGATCAGATTCCCGGAGTCATCCAAAATCTTCAGAATGAAATTAAGAATTCCAAGGTAAGTACTGATACTCCCAGAAAAAGCACCAATTTATATATTTGTGCATCTTTTTGATCTTTTCCAATGTAATTTCCTGCAAATTAGATGTTTCTTTGATTTGAAGAGGGAAAAAATTGAATTGACACAGAAAATTAAACTAGAGGGGGGCTCTTTTGAGAAAGCAAAGAGTGTTTGCCCATGGTAGGTATTCACTGGAAATCCCTTGTATTATCAAATAGTTTACATGTTGAGAAGCGAATTCACACAACTACACAACAAGCAATCCATATAGGGACACAAGGATTTATGTGCACAAACCCCATCAGTTAGTGGAAAAAAACCATGAGCAAATTAGTAAGGGAAGAAGGAATACATGAACCCTTGGAGAGTTATGCCTATTGCACTACCTCTCTCGAAATTACAAATGTATATAGAGAAATTACATCATCCTAAAAAACTAATGCACCCATATATAGTTTACATGCAAAGGATCTCAATAATCATAAAAAGATCTCGAGAATCATAGAAGATTTCTCGAACCTTAAAAGATCTCGAGAATTGTTGAAGATACAGAAGATCTTGAGAATTGAGAAAATCTCGCGAATAGCAGTAGATCTCTTGAGTCATAAAAAATCTCAATAATTGTAGAAGATATCCTAAATTGCAAAAGATCTTGGAGATTAATTTAGTTAGTGCATCATATCCCTATTTGAATTATGAGCTTCAAAGCACATCCAACAAAACAATAAAGCCTTTTCCGACATTAAGCAGGGTTTGCTACATAAATTCTTTGCCTCCATTCAGATCTATCTCAGGCCAATCTTGGATTTAGATCCAAAAAACTAATATCCCTTCGTAGTCTCATTCCAACACTTCTTGGGCTTTACTCGCCCTCTCTTACCGACTTAATATCCCAAAACTCACATCACCTAACTGGTGCATCGGTCGACCTCCTTTGCAAATGGCCAAACCATCACATCTTATCCTCGATTGGATACAACCAAGGTTTTAAAAAACGAAAGGCAGAACGAGGCGGTCTCCTTGGAATCGAGGCGAGGCGTAGCCTCGAGGCGGTCGAGGCGTAAGCCTCAGTTTATATAGAAAAATATGTATAAAACTACAATTATATATATATATATATATATCTATGTAAGTATATGTTCTCTGCCCAATATATAATAATTTGCACTACAAGATATGATGAAATAATAAAGATAAGAACCCCAAAATAGAAGATAGAACAACATCATATACATTTCTACACATTTTCATCCAATCAAAGAGGAATTCATTAACTATAGATATTGTGAAAGAATTAAACAATACATATATGTCCATGAAATATTGTTGTAATTAAAAGTATGACTAAATATACATCGGAGAAATTTATGTTATGCATTCAACATATAATATATGATCGCACGAGAAACCATGAATGATATCCATTTCGAGCAAGTCTTTGAAATATTGTTGTAAGTAAAAGTTCTATTAAATATATGTCGTAGAAATTTATGTTGTGTCTAATATATAATATAAGGCAACATGAGAAACCATGAACCTTATCCATTTTATTTTGCTTGATATATTGCAAATCTTGTTAAGTTACAAGTATTGTTTAATTTAATATTTATGAATTCATTCATTAAGAGTGAAATAGTAAGAGTTTGCCAAAATAGTTGGATACATTAATTATAAATATGAAGTTATGGGCATAAAATAAACATCATATTTAGGCATTCATCTTATATAATCATTATCCTAAATAAACAAATATTGATAAGCTTCTCAAACAACTAAGGAAACCATTAAAATAATAAAAAATACTTCAAAAAAAGGAAAAACACCTCACGAAACGCCTCGACCGCCTCGACCACTCGAGACGCACGCCTCACAGGACTGGTCTGAGGCGCAAGCCTCGAGGCTAAAAGGGACCGCCTCGCCTCGAGGCGTACGCCTCGACCGCCTCGAGGCTAGCCTTTTTGAACCATGGATACAACAACTTTCCTTCTTATAGCATCATTCTGAATCTGATCTTTACGTGTGTGTCCACACACCCACCTTAATATTTTTATTTCTGTTACTGTCATTATCTGCACATGTCCGTGGTTCACATGCCAATATTCATATCCATATAGCATAGCAGGTTTCACGACTGCTTTGTAAAACTTTTCTTTGATTTTCAAAGGAATTTTCTTATCACAGAGGACAGTAGAGGCTCCTCTCCACTTTAGCCAACCTGCATTTATTCTATCAGTAAAGTAACATCTCCATCAATTTCCTCGTCATGTTGCAAATAGATCCCAAGTATCTAAAAGAATCTCTCTTCTGAATATTATCGTCACCAATCTTCACCTCGAGTCCTTCACAATTCCTTCCATCAAAAGTGCACTTCATATATTCTGTCTTATCCCTGCTCAAGGAAGGAAATATCGATATCGATATCGTTTCGATACAATGCCGATACCGATATATCGTCGATATATTGGCGATATATCGACGCATATCGCCGAAACCCGGTATCCATTAGGCATTTTCTCCTGTCGATACCCGATATCGTCCATATCGGCGATATATCGGTGACCTGTCGATACCGATATATCGCCGATATATCGCGATATGGCGATCCCTGTCCCTGCTTATACGAAATCCTTTAGTCTCCAATGCATGTCTCCAGACCTCAAGCTTCTCATTTACTCCATCTCTAGTCTCATCAATCAACACAATATCATCGACGAATAACATGCACCAAGGCATCTCATCATGAATATGACTTGACAACTCGTCGATTATCAAAGTAAAAAGGAATGGACTCAAAACTGAACCTTGATGCAGACTAATGTTGATGTCAAAATAATCAGTCTTCCCAAACTGGATCTTTACCCAAGATGAAGACCGATCATACATATCCTTTATGAGGTTAATGTATAGGACATGTACTTGTCTCTTCTTCGAAACTCTCCACAATATCTTAAATGGGACAGAATCATAAGCCTTCTCCAAATCAATAAAAATCATATGGAGGTTCTTTCTTTTAGCTCTATAAATCTCCATCGTCCTTCTCAGCAAGTGGATTGCTTCAATGGTTTAACGACCTGGTATGAATCCGAATTGATTTTCTTTTACTTCGGAAACTTGCCTCAACCTTCTTTCGATCACACGTTCCCCAATTTTTTGCAGTGTGATTTATCAACTTGATACATTTGTAATCTGAACAATTTTGAATGTCTCCTTTGTTCTTATAAAGAGGCACCATGATGCTTCGTCTTCAATCTTCATGCATTTTCTTGCTTCGTCGAATAACATTAAATAAATTTGTAAGCCAAATCAAACCACACTCACCTAAAACTCTCCATACTTCTATAGGAATGTCATCAGGTCCTATACCTTTTCCAGGTCTCATAACCTTCAAATCCTCATCTATTTCCTTCCTTTGTATTCATCTATAGCTTGAACGATTCAAATAACTTTTACTACTAGCTAGATCTCTCAAAATGACCTCTCTATTTCCTTCCCCAATGAGAAGCTTATGGAAATACTGCTTCCATCTAGTCTCTATATCCTCCTGAGTAACAAGTCCGCGACCGTCCTCATCCTTATGCATCTCACTTGAGAAAGGTCTTTGGTCTTTCTTTCTTTGCTTTGATTAACCTGACTATATCCTTCCGTCCCTCCTTATAATCGAGATATTTGTACAAAATTTCATAAGATTTTGACTTATCTTCGCTTACAACCGTCTTTGCTTCCTTCAAAGCACATCCAACATTACAAATAATTCAAACCAAGGCCAAAACAAAAATTCACATGTGTCCAATTATTCTCAATGTAGTTTCTTTCCTCTTGAAAGATCAACACATTCTTGGCAAGTTGAATGGCCCACCAAATGGTGAAAGGCCTCACCTTTTTTGAGTTAGATTGAAAATCATTGCCCTAAAGCTCTCCCAAAATTTGTCTGGATACGAGGTGTCCAGTCACCACACCCCAACCATCCTCCAGACTTCTCTCGCCACATACACTAGAAAAAGAGATGGCCATTGTCCATGTCTTCACCCCGGCAAACATGGCATGAAAGGACAGTGTTTGGGATAAAACACACACTGAAGACCCTAGCCATCGGTATGGACGAAGCTAAAAATCTTTACTGGGGGGATAAATTATTAATACTACACACATATGTATACATATATACATACATTATATATGTAGAGTTTATCTTTGTTATTATTTATCATTTTAATTATTAATATTTGTTTACAAGGATTTTTTACAAAGCTACCCCTATAAACTCACGATTTCACATAAATATCTAAACAAACATTGTATGGACATTACAAAATTCCTCATCACAAAATCTTTCATTAATACAATGTTAAGTAATACCATTAAATCTAATATTTTAAAAAGATAAAACTATATAAGTCTTAATGTAGGGATGTAAAGGAATATAAATATATATGTACCTATTCTTTATAGTATATTTTATACATATTTTGATAGGTTTATATGTAACTGTATTAAAATAAATACATATAAAATGTCACTTTGGTATCGACATATATTTTTGTCTATATTTTTATATTTTTAATATATGGCTGTATACTTATTTAATTACATATAATAATTTTTTAACTTTTTATTTATATTTGATATAATTTTTATGACATATATATTGTATTTGTATCATAATAAGACATTCAATTCATATATATAAGCTAATTTATAAAGTATTTATGATTGTATTTATATTCAATCCACATTCACTTTATATCTATACTTAATTTTCAAGATAAAGTAACACAGTATTCATATTCGTTGATATCTATATTGACATTCATAATCATGTATTGAAACAAATTTGGATATGGTAACATCTATGTGCTTATCTATAACTAATCATTTATATCCTTAATTTGGTTTCTTTTGCATAGTGTATTACTCTTTACATGTCTAGATTTTGACGATTATTTTAATAATACAACATTTTAATGGGTTTATTTATGTTCAAAATGAAAGTTCATAGAGAGATATAAAAGGCCAACATGTATACATCATGTAAATGCTAATAGTTAATTATACATCTTTAATAAAGGAGACTGTTCATTACAACGAAATACATATATATATAGATGTTTTTTTAATCCATCAATATTTCATATGTTGTTAAATATATAATGACGAGTATTATTTGTTACAAAATGATTTGTATATTAAAGTTAGCGGTGAATGTCATATCTATTGCTATATCATTAATGGGGTCAATATAACACGCTTATTCGTCACTGTTTTTTTTTCAGAATCCGAACTAATTGTCGCTGTTAAAATCACGACGGTTAAGCATCGCTATATGGACTAACAGTATTTGATATAACAACGGATATTATTGTTCTTTCCTAATTTCGAATATAAAAAATTCACAATAAATATTATTCGTCATTACATATTAAACAATGATATAATGACGGATTAAAAAAATCTCTACGGACTTATTTTGTTCTTAGTTTCGTAAAATATACAAATCTTAATAATAAATTATCGTATTTAGATCATATTATTGATTTTTTATTGAGAAATGAGGGTGGGGGAATTATATACAACTTGTAAATGGGGTATGGGGGGGCGTTATACAACTTCTTAATATTTATATTTAACTATTATATTTTGATAATGTTCTATTATTGTATATAATATCTAATAAGTATTTATTGGGAGACCGGGGGTGGGGGGTGGTGGGGAGGGGGGCAAGCATTCCCCCCCTTCTCTGTCACTGGCCATCGGCCTCTTCCTTTGTAGCAGCCAAATAGAGATCTTCACCCTCCATGACACCCACACCCTCCAAATCAGTTATCAAGACAGTTAGATCCACATTTCTAAGAGTTAAGTGTGGCTTTAGAGCTTTGTAAGCCTTCTTTGTCATGGACTCCTCACACCAAGACTAGTTGTCCCATGCCCCCTTTAGGGCCCTCTCTCAACTATCAAATCTGTAAGCATCTGACCAAACTCAACTGTGCACTGCTCCAAGAACTCCACCAAAAAATTCAGCACCCACCTGCCACCCTAGTCCCCACAGGAGTCCAGCAATCTGCAACTGACACTTCCTTGTCTGCAGCTAGAGAAAGAGCTGGGGGAACACACTGCACAAAGCCCTCGACTACAGTCCAGTTGTCCTGGCAATACCGGAAATATCTGCCATTTCCCCGGCAGCGGACATAAAAAATGCCATGTCAGGCATCACGGGGTGAAAACTTTTAAATATCAATAAAATCAATTACTTAACCATTGATGCTTGTTGTGCCTTTGGAGCTTATTTACTTCAAATATTCAGTTTCAAATGAAAATCTCCTTTTCTATCTGTTTAGAAAGATTAACTAAAGCTTTTGATTTTTCCAAATCTTCTGGCAATTCTGTGTTGTTTCTGTGAGATGAATCAGGTATTCCGAGTCCAAGAAATGCTCTTGAATATGATCTCCGCTATTTTTTTCTTTTTTCCAAATAATTATTTTCTTTTCTTTTGAGAAATGTAGTATTTAAATCAGTCTGGAGCTTTTCTCCCATCATGCCGAGCATCTTTTCTGGAAATTTAGAGAATTGGTTGCAATGGACTTATTCTTGCGGAAACTTGTCTGTCAGTGCAGATTATAATATTGTTATCCATCAGCTCTGTTTTTCAATTTGAAATTATATTTTGCGCTTCGCAGAATATGGTCCCTCTCCTTGAAGATGTTATGCAGTAACATGCTGATCGGTTCTTAATTTTTTGACAAGTAACGCCTGATTGTGTACATATTCTAGGTTGAAGATGCTATACGGAGTGAGAAATATATCAATAGTGGAAGAACAAGATTCTTTCCGACAGAGATTAGCACCATCTCAGAGTCAATAGATACAGTAGGTGAAAGCACATCAATTCAATTGCCAAGAACAGACTCTCCACTGGCTCCATTCTCAACTAAAATGTCAGATGGTGCATCCATATCTTCGTCTGATCAGAATAAAAGAACCACCGACGCGGAAATTCTCCTTTCCCAAGATTTTGTTGGTTCCTCCACATTCTCTCTAATTGATCCTCTTTGCTCTGTGGTACCGTGTAGTTTACCATTGGATAATTCAATATGTGACAAAGAAACCCTGGGAGAGGTTATTGGATGTGCAGAACCTGTTTCTTCTGGTATTCGGTCGCCAATTTCGTGTGATGAAATACTAGGAAATTCTTTGAGACCTGCAGAACCTGTTTCTTCTGACATCCTGTTTCCTAATCTTCATCCAAAGACTGTCGTAATAAATGATGATAACATGGCAAGGTTACCATCTTTCGAAAAATCAGTGGAAGCTTGTAGTTCCAACTACAAAGCAGAGATTGCAGGAGTCACATTCAAAAGGTCTAATTCCCTGAAATCATACAGCATGGAAGTGCCGACTGGATGTAATAATTTATCCACAGGTGTTGGATCCCCGGAGAGCAAGTCTTCCCACCTCTTAGAATATTCAATCGTCAAAATTTCCAGTGATGGTTTACAAAATAAAAGAAGCTACTGCAAAATGACAGAAGAAGCTGGCTTTACAAGCACGACTGCTGAAGTTGGCAGAGAAGCTCCTGAATTGCCCAGTTCAAAATTTTCAACTGCAGTTAACGCTGTTATCTCTACAGAACTAGAGAAACATAATGATAAAAGATGCAGATGTTCTATCCTACACAATAATGGCCAGCACTGTGATATGGTTCGTAGCATGATCATAAATGGAAATCAAGACACAAATGTGAAAGTATCTACATCAAAAACGAGAAGAAAGGGAATGAACAGCTCTAACAATCACGCTCCTTACCATGATGGAGCTGTCATTAAATCATGTCTTTCTCATCGATCGAATATTCACTCAATTACCCTAAAAGAGCTCAAGTCTGCTAGCAAAAGAGTTCGTTTCTCTACATCTGAACCTGATAAAAATCAAATAGCAAAAGCAGCATTTGGGCAAGAAAACTGTAATAACTCTAGAGTTTGTTACCTCATTTTACAATTACATAATAATTGCACTAAGATCTTTGTCTTACTATGCAGGTTCGAATGGAAGATCGAGCAGGAAGAAGAAGCTTTCTTATCGCCAATCTCTCAGAAATGGATCCAATTCTTTGACAGGCTCATATATTAACTTTGGCAATAACATGATTTTTCACGGTCTACAATTTCTGGTGACTGGTTTTACAAATCAGAAAAAGATTGAGGTTGAAAACATTATCAGAATGTATGGAGGTGTTGTTCTTCCCAGCATCCCAAGGATATTTAACTTGGGTAGGAAAAGGGGTCAGCAATTTCCAAATCAGCAACATCAAATTGTTGTATCTTCTAAGAAGGTACGCCATTTACATTGCAAGCTCTAAGAAGCTTTATCTTGTAGTTTTCTCTCCTCGGGTGATTGCTCTGGGATAGGCTAAAACGGGTTTCTTCACTGTAGTAGTAGTGTAGCGTCTCAATATAGTCTCCTACTTGGAAGACAAGAAAGTTGGGCCTGGGATTTAAGTGTTGGGGTTAATTACTTGAAAATTCTGGCTTAAGTAGTAGTGGCCAGGAATGTGGTTTGATTGTTTTTCTAACGTTTTAATTACTAATGAATTCTGGATCATTAGCAATTCATATTAGTTATCACTTCTTTTTTCAATAAAAATCTCGGGCTTATTTGTTTTGGCCAGTTGCTTTGGCCCAACTGACTAAAACAATATTAATATGTAGGGCCTGTTTAAATGCTGAATCGAGACTCTGACACGGTAAAAGTTACCATTGTGGTCTCCCTTTAACAATTTGAAAGAATAACTGAGGATGTAATGCCACTTAATACTGTTGTTAGTAATATACTCTACGGCTCTTAATTATCATTTCTGTAACCCCATTGGGGGCGCTTATGTAATTTCTCTCTTTTAAGCTCTCTAGGTTTTGTCCTATATAAGGACCCTTAGACCTCCAAAATAAAACAAGCAATTCCATTCTTTCGTTGTTCTTCACATGATATCATAGCGACGGTCCTAGACCGGTGCTCTGACCTAATTCCCACCCACCACCATTAGCCTCCCTCTCCAGCGCTCGTGCATACACACGCCTCCCTCTCCAGCGACGCTTCGCGCCTTGGCAGGTGCACCCAGCCGGTGCTTCGCACATGTACATGACTCCGTACCCACGCCCTGCGCCTCTAAGCGGCACCCCGCACCTCTAGCGGCTCTCCGCTGCCCTTCCCCTGCGCGGCTGCGCCTTTGTAGGCGCGTCGCAAGGGCACCACAAGCGCTAGCGCTCCCAGGCACTCCCACGCCTTCCCAGGCGCACACAGATGCTTCCAAGCGCTTTCCTGCCTTCCACGCATCCACAGACGTCTCTGCCAGTGCCTCTAGGCACTCCTGCGTTGCCATTCGGCGCTACGCGCTGCCACCATCGCTCTTCGGCATGTTTTTCCTGTGGTTTCAGCGGCTCTGTTAGGGCACTACTCCCGGTTATTCTTGCGTATATATCCTTACAACTAGCATCCTCATCAATGCAATACTAAACCCTCATGAGGATTGATTGATCAAGATGACAGGAACTATCTAAATCACTTTTTCTTGACCTGTGCGGCCACCATGACTTCTGCTGAGCCCAAGCCTTTGTACCCAACTTCTTCTGTAATGGTCCAAGGCACGTCTATCAAACTAAAGGGTTCCGAGAACTATGTACTATGATCTTGATCTTTCAAGGTCTTTATTGGTGGTCAGTGGAATAACTATGTCCTTACCAAAGATCCGCCAAAGGAGGCGGACAAGGACTATGATACCTGGTATGTGGACAACTGTGAGGTGATCATGTGGATGGCCAACAATGTTGATCCAAATATTGCTTCGAACCTTCTCTACAAAGAGACTGCAAAGGCGAAGTGGGAGAGCCTTGAGAATACTTACTCCCCGAAGACAACAAAGTCCATGCTTTCAGATATTTACTCACGAATTTGGTCTGCAAATCAAGGAGATACATCCTTGATTGAATACTACCGACTCCTTACAGGCCTGTTTGAGGAGCTTCTTATATTACAGCCTGCTTGCTGCGATAAACAAATAGGAGAACACACCTGATTGAATGCTACCTGACGTGCTCCTTACATTGTGGAGCTTCTTATCTTTCACCGGTTCTTGTCAGGATTACACCCGTGGTACAAGCCGGTGAAGGATCAATTTCTGACTGCTGCAACCCTACCTACACTTGAGACCATCTTTGGTCGACTACAGGAGCTTGAGTCTCTTTCACCCCCTCTGTCGGCTGAGACTACACCACATGTTGCTAGGGGACGACCCAACTACCAAGGGGGACATGGATGCGACATTGGCCGAGGTTGTGGTCGTGAGTTTGGATGAGGGCGTGAATCAGGACGCGGACATGGACGTGATCCTACTACTGTTCGCTATCTAGCCTATACACATTGTGGATGCCTAAATCATCCGTCAGAACGCTGCTGTGCCAATTTTGGCATGCCTTATAATGCCAACAGTGTCTATGAAATAACCTCCAATGAAGGCACCTATGATACTGCGGATGCCTCTCATATCCAACCTTTTGGTGACAGTCAGACTTCTTTTACCGCATCTGAGTATGCTCGACTTCGACAACTGCTGCAGGATTCTACCAATGACACTGCTACTCCTGTTCCTACTACTAGTCTGGCCACCACCTCAGGTACAATTGCTAGCTCTTCTTCTACATCTGCTCCTGCGTGGATTATTGACTCAGGTTCTCCAACTCATCTGACGGGAGAAGGTAGTCTTCTCACCTCCTCACGACCATCTTCCATTGTGACTACTGTTCGTGTTGTCAATGGAGCTCATTCCCCTGTTACTACCGTGGGGGCTATGGAGTTTTCCTTCAAACTCTAGCTTACTGGCGTTCATTGTGCCCCTGACTTTTCTCTTAGTCTATTATCTATTCACAAGCTGTGCACTGAGCTTAACTGTCGAGTTATATTTGATGAGTTTTGCTGTTATTTTCAGGACATCCGGATGAGACAGATTTTTGGTGGGGGACATGAGAAGAACGGTCTTTATTATCTTGACATTCCATCTGACTTCGGTTTTGCTGGTGCTTCGTCTATCTCCGCTAATCCCCTTCTCTTGCATCTTCGTCTTGGCCATCCGTATGTCAAAGCTCTCTCTTTAATGTTTCCTGAACTCTCCATGCTCAAGCCTTTTGAGTGTGAGGTATGTCAGTTCGGGAAACATCATCGAGCGACGTTCCCTGCTCGTACTAAACCTCATCGTCAAGTTCCATTCTCTTTAGTCCATTGTGATATTTGGGGATCCTGTCCGATCCTTACTCTGAGTGGACATACGTATTTTGTCATTTTTGTTGATGATTACAGTAGGTCGTCTTGGGTCTATCTCTTGAAAGAACGTTCAGAGATTAATAAAATTGCCAAAAATTTCTTTTATTATGTCAAGAATATTTTCTCCACGATTATACAAATTTTTCGATCTGATAATGCCCTGGAATTCACTCAACATGACCTAACAAATTTCTTTGCATCCCAAGGCACCTACATCAAACCTCATGTCCGTATACGTCACAACAAAACAGGATAGCAGAGAGAAAACCCAGACATCTGCTAAACATTGCCCGCTCCCTTTTTACCTAGATGAAAGTTCCCAAGACCTATTGGGGCGATGCCGTTCTTACCGCTGTTCATCTTATCAATAGAATTCCGTCTACCGCCCTAAACGGATCAATCTCATTCTCTCTACTTTATCCAATTGAGCCCCCCTTTCCTCTTCCCTTGCGAATCTTTGGATGTGTTTGCTTTGTTTATAACTTTCACACAACAGACAAACTTTCACCTCGTACCATCAAATGTGTCTTCCTTGGTTATTCTCGTACTCAAAAAGGCTACATGTGTTATAGACCAACTGGGCATCACTATTATATTTCTGTCACCTTTTTTGAACAGACCGGTTTCTTCAATCAATCTGTTACCGACATTCCTCTGGATCTCCCACCTCCACCCATTGTATATAAGTGCAGAAAGATATAAACTGTTACTGACATTCCTTGGCTCCGCCCCCACCGGTCGGGGCCGATCTCCTCGTGCGCGATTCTTGTTTTTTTGGAGTCTGAGGCTTCCTGAGCGCATTGGCTTCTTCCTTTGGCTTCTGCGCAGAAAGAGGTTGTTAACGCGTGATCGCTGCGCTAGATTCATGGTTAACGTCGCTACTAACTGTGTCCTTTGTGATTCGGCTGTGGAAACAATTGATCACTTATTCTTCGACTGCCCCATGGTCCGAGGGATCTGGGATGATTTGGATTGGGTGAGATCGGATGACCTCTCTGCTTTCTGCGAATTATTGGTGTGCAACAGGAACAGGGCTAGGAGGGACATCTTGGCCCCGATTGCAAGGCTGTGGTGCATATCGTTGGGAAGGAATGATGCCCTCTTCTCAGGCCAACGCTTTTACAGGGATAACGTTCTTATCCATTGTTCGCGTCTTCTGGATGACTGGTGTGCGGTGCATGCCGCAGTTTGTTTTTGTGGGTGGTGGTATACTGTTGTATTTTTGCTTTTTTTGGCGTGTGCTGTGCTGTACTTTTTTCTTTCCCTTCTCTGTTATATTCTTTTTTTTAGTTTTTTAATATATTGGGGCGAACACCGTTGAGTGTCTCCCCCTTCTTTTGAGCCTAAAAAAAGTGCAGAAAGATATCTTCACCACCAGATGTTCCTTTACCTATTTCTTTATTGCAGGATGATATGCCTTATACAAGTGTCCCTCCACTCTTGTCCCGGATGCTCCTCAAGAGCTTCCAATTGCTGTACGCAGAACTAGGAGGCAATGTACTTCTCATCTTATGTCTCATTTTACTTCCACCGCTGGTTTATCCTCCACTGACAAACAATATGCAGATGCTCTCACGGCTATTCCTATTCCGAGAGACCACCATAGTGCTTTACAAGATTCCGGATGGCATAAGGTCATGGATGAAGAAATGGACGCTCTTATCTCCAAGAGGACATGGGATCTAGTGCAGTGCCCCAAGGGGTCTAGACCCGTGGCATGCAGATGGGTCTTTACGACCAAGCAATCACCAGATGGGTCCATTGACAGATTGAAAGCCTGCCTTGTGACCAAGGGTTTTACCTAGTCATATGGAGTGTATTACCTTGATATATTCTCCCTGGTTGCATGATTGGGGTCCATACGGACTATACTTTTAGTGGCAGCTAATAAGACATGACCTATTTTTCAGTTAGATGTGAAGAATGCATTCCTATATAGCGATCTTGATGAGGAAGTATACATTATGCAACCTCCAGGTTACGAAGTCGAGTGGGAGTGTGTATGTCGACTTCGCAAGGCCATATATGGCCTAAACAGAGTTTAAGGGCATGGTTCGACAGACTTACTGCGGAGATCAACACTCTTGGCTTCCAGAGAAAGACCTCTTATTATTCTGTGTTTGTTAGAAGACGAACAACCAGTACTATTATACTTGCAGTCTATGTGGATGACATGGTTATCACAGGTGATGATAATAAAGGGATACTAGAGACCAAGGCCTTCCTTCAAAAGGTGTTTGTCACCAAGGATCTTGGTTCATTACGCTATTTCTTGGGTGAAGTACTACGTACTATAGAGCGTCTTCATCTCTCACAGAGGAAATACTGCCTGGACATTCTTACTGAAGCCGAACTACTTGGATGCAAGCCCTTTGGTATTCCTGTGAATCCAAAGAAGCACTTCGCATCTTCTGATCCTCTCTTCGAAGATATTACTCGATATAGAAGCCTGGTTGGCAAACTTCTTTATCTTACTGTCACCAGACCAGATATTTCTTATGCAGTGAGCAGAGCTAGCCAACACATGGAACAACCTTATTATAGTCACTGGCAGGATGCTCTTCAGATTCTACGATACTTGAAGGAATCACCAGGGCGTGGCCTCTTTTTATGGGGCAAATGGGCATATCGATGTTACTACATATGCTGATACTGATTATGCAAGTTCGCCAGAGGACCGACGTTCCACCGTAGGATATGCTATGATGATTGGAGGAAATCTTGTTACTTGGAGAAGTAAGAAGCAGACTGTTGGATCCAGATCCAGTGCAGAAGCAGAGTACATGGCGATGGCTTAAGCTACTTGTGAGATCATGTGGTTATTAACTTTTCTGCAAGAACTCGGTATTGTTGTCACTATTCCTATTCCACTATATCGTGACAACAAATCTGTTACATACATTGCCACGAATCTCGTGTTTCATGAGCGAACTAAGCATATAGAGGTTGATTGCCATTTTGTTCGTGATGCTGTCAGGAGTGGAAGGATTTCTACTCCTTACATCAATACAGATCTTCAACTTGCAGATGTAACACAAATGTCTTATCCAAGAAGCGGCTTTCCTGGATTGTCTTCAAGTTGGGCATGATTGATAAATATGCTCCAACTTGAGGGGGAGTGTTAGTAATATACTTTACGACTCTTAATTATCATTCCTGTATCCCCGTTGGGGGCACTTATGTATTTTCTCTCTTTTAAGCTCTCTAAGGTTTTGTCCTATATAAGGATCCCCGGATCTCTAGAATAAAACAAACAATTCCATTCTCTCGTTGTTCTCCACAACTATTAACGAGGAAAAAAACATCTCGAGAGTGAAATTGCCAAGTACATGGAGTGACTATGTTGGTTTCATCAAGGATGTTGCTGCTGGGCTGTTGCAAGAATTTGGGAGGTGGGGTATAATATACCAATGTGTTTTAAGAGATCTGGGTTAATGATAGTGTTACACATAACTTTTGATGGAGTAATTTGAAAATCAAGAAAAATCAAGAGATGGCTTCGATGTACAAGTTTTTAAATAAAAAAATCTTTTTAGTACTGCGGTTATCTAATTCTAAAAGAAATATGCGATCTTTGTTGCAAAACATTCAAAGCATAAACACCATGATACGATTACATATATATTAAGTATCCCTTAGGGCAAAGTTAACATGCATTATTATCTTAGGGAAGTTGTAGCATTAGTATGCTAATAATTAAATATAAAGCCTGTTTTCATTATCATTCTTAATGAGCATTAGAAACACAAAAACAAAACCCAATAAATGGATCTTGTGTTTGGATCCGTATAACTCTCACCCCTATGTAAACTGTACACACCATTGTTTAATGAAAAGAGAAAAACCTAACCGCTTGAGAGGAGGCTAAGTCGAAGCTTATTTGGTTTTGTTCCTCTTCAAAGAGGGTTTCCGCATAAATTATTTCGTGGATTGTGTGTGCTTGCTTTCCCACATGTTATTTGTAAGACATCTTTGCCTTTTCCCATATATACTTTAGAGCAGGTTAATCTATTTTTTTCAACACTGTCTAAACCTGGTTAGCTCTATCGATTTGGCAAAAAAAACATGGAATTTGTTATCCTTCGCTTACGATACGGATATGTTGTTCAGCACAAGGCTCACCGTGATACAGTATTAAAGACTGTTCCATGAGTATAGACTCCTAAAATCTGACCTGTAAATAGTGGTTTGCTGAGCAGACTTTGGCTCTATTTTCCCTTGTTGAGGAGATTCCTTCCGGTTCATACTTAGCACATCCCATTTGTTTATTATGGTTAAGTCATGGATTTCTTCTTATGATTGAATGTGTACGTAGCACAAAGGTAATTTCTGTTTGCAGAGGATACCAATTTACTTAGTTTTTGTCACCAAGTCATTATTTTATTGCTTACATTAGTTAACTTCATCCACTGTATGTGGATAGTTGTATGTGGTCAAGGGCATCGTGTGCATGCTGCTTGTTTTGCTGCTTGGTTTTTCTTCGAGAAGGGCGTTCGTGGGGATGCACTTCTCCTTTTTTTCACACCACTCCTACACAACTTCTCTCTTCTCTGCCGCTGGAATCTTGGGATGCGGCTATCATCTTAAATTCCACGCAAAGAAAACACACCTATGGCTGATCTTATGTTGTCTGGATTTATCTCGCTTGGGGATCACCATGCGCAAGGTGACTTCGTATGCTGCCTTCGCACGGGTGAAGGAATCAGATGTAGATGTAAAGCCTTACGTGCTTTGGTTGTTGATGTCGTGGATATGCCCTGGAGATGACTGTTGCCATGCAAAAGGAGAGACTGCATGGACTAGCAAACGCTTGGAGAATCAGGGTTCCAACAGAATCCTAGTTTATTGGAATCGCAGCTTGGAGCGCACCGCCGTCTTTGCAAAATTAGGATTTCAAAAAACCCTAGAACTCTTCTCCAACATGTAGAAAGCGATGCAACTTGATGGAATCGGTGGTTAAGAACTTAAAATAGATCTTGATCACGAATCTTCATAACTTTGAATCTTCAGAATTTCGAATGACGATCTTCAGAATATGAAAAATTAGGGATTCAGAAGAAACCCTAGAATTTACTTGAACTTGAACGATCTCTAACATGAGCAGATCTTCGACTGAACATGAACAATCTTCAGAATAATCTCCAAGAATAATCAAGAATCGAATTTATTTTGTTAATTGAATCTCGAACAAGTCAGGAACATAAAATAAATCATCGAGAATCGAACCCTCTTTGATACCATGGAGAAAATTAGATTACAGATGCGTAACCGAACACCGTGATTTAACGTGGAACCCTACTCCATAATAAGCGGGATGGAATCACAAGAGAAGGCCTCTCAAGGGCCAGATATTCAGTATTGATTTCTCTCTCTCTCAACTGATACAATGGGTGTGGGACTTTATATTAGCCCCATAGAGAGACCAGAGTCCCACTAACAATAGACGTGGGACTAAACATGTGGACGTGGTAATTAGACCCTGTAGGGATCCAATTACCCATCTCTATATATGATGTATACTCCAACATGTTTAAATTGGTATCTTTCTTTTGGAATTTTGGGACTGTTAAAAACTTGTTTCTGATTATGTCCCCCTTGGTCTTTGAAGGGCTGTCTTTGTTGATCATCTTGAGCCTTCTACTAAAGGGAGTTGTTATCGAATGTATTATTGACTTGGATGGGTCCCTAGGTTTACGAACATTATGTGTGTGCTCGTGTGCCTATGTGAATATATACATGCTTGCATGCATGTGATTTTTTCAAAGCACATGGCTCTTTTGGATTGGGATGAGAGCAAACTATAATTGAGCTAAGCATGTAATCTAATGGCATTACTAAAAGTTCACTATTTGTGTAGTATATTGATCAAATTTCATTGAACATGGAGATGGTTGTGATGTTTGAAGTAAAAGATTTTTTGTTGAATACCAACTCATAATAACTGAAAAGGCACTTGTCTTACAAACAACGATGTGGATATTTTGTAATAATTTAAGCTCCATGCATAAGGAAGATGATTATATATGGCAAGAAATGAATTAACTACTTATGTGATTATTCTGTAATAGCTAAAGCTCTCTGTGTAAGGAAGGTGATTATATTTGGCAAGAAATTAATATGCTACTTGTTAAATAGTGAATATGGTTTGATCATTGCTTTGGACTCCCACGGCCTATCGGTTCCAGCACATGCTTTAAATGGATCTCACTGTATAGATTCTTAGGTCTGCTTATGAGTCTCATTATGAGTGCACGCTGTATATATGTGTTATGCGTAGGATTTGTAATAAAAAGAAGGCCCCCTCCTAGGGTTTCCAGGAGCTGAGTTGTTCCTTGTTTTCTTCTCATATAGTATAACTGTTTTTCTTTTGACCGTGTTTTTTTTCTTTATATTTTGGAATGGTTTTTCAATGTAAATTTTTTGTCTTGTGATTGATCAGTGTATGGCTCAATAGTTCTTTTTTTAAGGCAAAAAGGGGGAAACACGTTAAGGTCTTCGCCCCAGATGTAAGCTTGATAGTTCTTGTGGTGGTTTCTCGACATGTATTTGCTTAATGAATGTAAGCACATGCAAAATTAAAGTAGTCATTGTGATCTAAAGGACCTCGTGCACATTGGAAAGGTTTTTTAAATATATATCTTTGAAGTACCATTAGTTCATTGAGTTATTGGTATTAAACAAGTTTATGCTGGTATAGGCCACACTTTGCTAAACTTAGATAACACTGATAGTTTTCTTCGGAATAATCCATAACATTAATCTCAACAATTGTTTGTTTGGGGTATGTTACATCCTCCAGTTTGCAACTTTATTTTGTCAGGACAGTTCAATACCTTTTAAATTTTAGATGTTTATATGCATTCTTTTCAGGTGCAAACTATAGAATTTTTATATGGTTGTGCAATCAATACATGGATCTTGAGTGCTAACTGGCTCTCTGACTCTGTTGGGGCTGGTTTCCTGTTGCCGCCTGAGAAGTAAGTTCTCACTTCTTGGAAGGTCATTTCCCCATTATTTGCAGGTGCTTTTGGCCTTGAGAATCATGTTAGGTTATGGCAAAAAGTATGAGCGGTTCTTTTCATGGTTTATTTATGGCACTGATTTCTTGTTTGGATAGTGGTGGTGGTGGTTTTAGGTAACTGTTTTCCTTTTTTCTTGTGTTAACAGTTCTTCTCATGTCCTTGTTTTTTGCACTTGTGGAAAAGAAGGTAAACGGGTCTTATTCATCTGTCCCTTTCTCTTGTATATGCTAGAGATAAAGTAGGAATACTGTGCATATTCAACCATAAGTAGCAAATATAACTGTTGGGGTACTGCTTCCTGTGGCACCAACAATTCCTGAAACTGGTATCTTATGATGCGTAGAGTCATCCTTGTTTCGATCAGGAACAGTGTTTCCATGACCGATTGCGATGACATGGGGATGGAATAACAAGTGTTAATTACCTTGTTTCATCTGTTTAAATATCAGCCATCTTACATGAAAAGTCAACTTTCTGAAAATTATTGGTTGAACAATGTCAGGTATTTGATTTTACCCCATCTGGGCTCACATGTGAAACATTTTAAAATTGCGCGGATGCAGCATCAAATGGACAAAGAGGACTATATTTTCTACAAATTAGGTGTCATGCTACATGGCAAAAGCAGCTTTTGTTCCAGATATTCAAGCGTCATCAAGGTTATCTCTCCTTTACATTTTCAAGCCTTCACACATCTTTTTAAATTATTTAAGTTTTCTTTTATATATTGCAGCTTATAACGGAGATTACCATAGGATTCAAATTTTTACAGTTTGGTTGACTACGTGCTTTCTATCGTGCGTCGATGTCTGTTGACCTAGAAAATGGGAGAAACTGTACACTTAATGACAGCAGATTGATAAATATTTTGCCTGCATTGCCATTCTTTTGTTACACAGGAAATAAAAGGGAAATCTACAAGAGCAGTCCCCCAAATTTGAGACCGTGACCAATATTTTTTTGCTCAAAAACATTCCCAATTGTGGACACATAGTTAATGGGGTCCAAATATCTTATTTAATGGGGTCCAAATATCTTTTCTGCCCTAAATGGTCCCAAATATAAGGTCATGATGAATTATTTCAATAAAATGATGAACACATTACAAAACCCCTATTTTAGGACAAAGATCAGTAGTGATCCCTGTATCTTTTATCATTTTAATGCACAATGCTCATTACATAGACCCTTCTGTATCCACTTGAGGATTTAGTATGTTGTGCTTAATGAAACATTTGGTGTTAAGTTACAAATTTTTTGGCTACATTTTTTGGTTTTTTGGCATATATCTGGCTATTGTTTTTGTATTACTCAAAACCTTCTGCACACATAGGTATGCCATAGATTTCAACATTTTAAATTTTTGGCCTGGCCCTGGATAAATAGGAAGGGTTATGAGAGGTACCCATATCTGACCAAAAAAGTCAGTTGGAAGGATCTAATCCTTTTCTTTTCTTTCAATGCTGCATTTAGGGAAAATACTAATTCTCATGATTTGTATCCAAGGTTCAGTTAATAAAACACAAAACAAAAATTGGATTATAAATTTGCAAAGCACATTTTCTAAGTTTATTCATATAGTATAATGAATAATTATGAATAACAGATCCATGGAAGTGGATGTAATGTGGTTTGTGAGAATAACCATAGGACTTTACGCCACACACTAAATGGATCTTGGACAAGATTATAGCAGGACAATCCACTCGACCCTTCACTTTCGTCGATATTAAAGAATTTTTTACCTAAGCATGTTACATATGAGGTTTGTGTAACTATCAATCAAGTTATTCATCGTATTTCAAAATTTGTTTTTGCACTTCCTGGGTAAGGACTTTTTAGATGCATAAAATCCTATATATATTATGGTACTATTTTTAGCTACAGAAATGAATTTTCTATAGACTTTTGCTATAGAATTATAAATCATTTCCATTATATTCTAATATATGTTGCATGTAATTGATGATCTATGCTTAAAACACAATGAATCGTGCCTCTATTATTTTGTAGATGATTGTCTTGAAAACATGTAGAATCCCACCTACCATGTTCTGATCTAAGGAATTCATAAACTTTTTACATCGTGCGTCAGATGGATTTTCCTTAGTAATGTCCCGGGACTACATAGGTCCCTGAGTAATGCATAATGTTTTTTTTTACTTGATTAGTACAACAATATCACATGTTTAATATGTGACACTCATATCGTATTTGGAAAATACAATATCTGCACTATTGTAAAGTTTGGACTTCAAAAAAATAGAGAAATGGATGTCGCATGTCCAAAATGTGACATCCTTAAAATAAATAAATAAATAAATAAATAAATAAATAAATGGATGTCTCATTTGGGACATGCGACACCCATTAAAAAAATAAAAAATGGATGTCGCATGTCCTAAATGTGACATCAGTTTAATTTTTTTTAAAGTCCAGATAAAGAATGTATAAGGAATGTCACATTTGGAAAATGCGATATGAGTGCCGCATTTCAAACATGTGATATTGCTGCACTACTCAAGTGAAAAAACATTATGCATTATTGAGGGACCTATGTAGTCCTAGGACATTATTAAGGAATTTGCATCTCGTGCATTGAGATGAATTCTCTTAACGAATTGTAGCTATACTGAGTCAATTGAATGCATTTTGCATTAGCCATGTCACAGGGAATCATATTTAATTATTAATCTAAAAAATATACGTGAAGTTCTGGGTGTGTCATAGGCTTCAATTGGGAAATACACTATTAAAAAGAATTGCAGCAAAATTCATGCGTTAATGGACCGAGGCTTATGGCTTGTGGAAGCACTTTGCCTCACTCTGAAGTGCAAACGTCATGCCTCCTTTGGTCATGTTGGTAGATAAGGCTCTCACCTTGTAATACAAGTACACTGCATCCCCAATCTAGGCTGCTTATCAGCATCGTACTCTACTAGTTGTACTTGTAAACTCTTTCTGATCTCTGTATCCATATTGCAGCATGGGGGTGGTCAAGTTTTCAGAAGTCTAGAGCTTTTGATTCAAAGTTTGAAGGGCAATAATTCCATTGGAGCTGTTATTGTAGAGGATGATAATACCGTCTCACGTCACCTAAAGCATTGTGCTCTAGAACATAACATCCCAACAGTGGTATGATTTTTCATCTCTTTTACATGCTTAAGAGCATTATAAATGCAATTAATTCATCTATACTTCATTTTTATTATACAACATATATAGCTTATGTACTTCGTTGTGGTAACAATTTGGAGTTCACTTTTATTATGCAACATATATTGCTTATGCACTTCATCGTGGTAATAATTTGGAGGCTACACGTGTTCAGCTTTGTTCATCCAACTTATGTTGACCATCAAACCCGAAAAACCAAGGATGCCGTTTGGAAAATAGAAAGAAAAACAAGAAAAAGATAGTCAGTCACAAGAAACGGAAAGTTATTTATATATTTATAGGTAATTTATACTTTCTGCTTGATCAGGGAGTTGAAGTGCTGTTTATCTCCTTTTTAAACAGAAAGTTTACCCCTAAAATATGAGCCAGAAGATGTCATCTTTCTTTCAGTATAATGCTTTTCTAGCGTGATCTCAAATATCTAATTTTAAGTCACATGCATCTAACTTAAACTCATTAGAAACTAGCATGACAACAAATATCAACCATCTACTAGCTCTTCTCACAATTGGTCACTTGCTGAAAGACACTAAAATAGTCACAAAGAAGAATGGATTTACGTGGAAAGCCTGGAAAAATCGTGGAGCACACAAATTCCTAATCTTCATCACAAGAGACTAGGAAACTCTTCGCTAAAGATATATCTAATAAAGGGGTTGAGTGCAATATGTTAGTGTGGTAATGGTCCCTCATCCAAAGATCTATTTACCTACTTATAATATAAACCCAACCCAAACTCCACCCTCCTCCCCCCAAGTTAGAATCATGCCCAACTTACCTACATTTAACTCAAAATGCCGTAGCCAACACCTTGAAGAGATTAACGTGATATTGAGTGTCATATAAGATAGACGAAACTATCCTGCATCAATCTTCTCACTAATAAAATCTCTATTGATATCCGCAACCTTTGTCAGTTTCATGTATAATAGGATTCTTGATCAGGTTTTTTACAGCTATGTGGTCGAGTAACATCTTCATCGACCTATTGACTTAAGTTAATAATTCATTCAACATAATTTTTAACCACAAGTGACACCATTTGCAAGGGAATGATAATCAACATACTTCTCCAAACAACTAAGTTTCCACACAAAGATGTGGCATAATCTGATGTAGATATTCTTTCATCCACTGAAGCTGCCCAATCAACATCAATATAACGTTATAGTCACATCAAGTTTTTTCTTGAACATGAAACCTTTTCCAAGTGGTCTTTTTGTATAGCACAATATTCTGTTGAAACAATATTAACATGTGAGGTAGTAGGATCATTCATGTATGAATTGATTAACATTCACAACTTAGATGATATTAGGTGTCATACGAGTAAGATAGATTAGTTTTTCAACCAATCTCTTGATACCTTCCTTTCCCTGCATCATCAAGAAGATTATTGTCTTCTTTCCTCAACTTATAATCTGCCTCTAGGTAGTGGTTGGTTTGCAGTGTGCCTACCACCCAAAAGACTAGGGTTCAAATCCTTCTTGTGGGGTTGCATTAGGTAGTCGACAACCAACATAAAAATACTCCAATCTTTCAACATGGATTTGAGCAAGAATCCATGTAGCCGACACTACTTGCAGTTGGAGAAGGCTTTGCCATAGGTAGTGGTTGGTTTGCATTATGACATTTTAGAGTCCTTTAACAATTCTAGAGTAAATTTACATTGATTTAGACACATACCCTCTTGAGAGCGAGCCATCTCAATACCTAGGAAATATGTCAACTTCCCCGGATCTTTCGGTTCAAATTCAATTGCGAGAGCTCTCTTTATGTTAGTTAGTTCTCCATTGTCCTCATATGTAAGAATCATGTCATCAACATAAACCAGAAGAATATATTTCCACTACTTATGAATAGGTTGTGGTCTCTAATCACTTGAGTGTACACCTATTTATAATAACGACCACTCGAAGTCGGTCAATCCTGCTTCAACAAATTGCTTCAACTTATACAACACCTTTTTTAATATGCAATGCTTATCCCTTTTTTTCAAATGTAGGGGACATCTTCATGTAGACTTCGTCTTTAAGGCCACTATTTTAAAAAAAAACTTCACAATTAATTAGTACATCCCCCCCCCCCCAAATTCTATAGCTAATTAAATGATGACTCTTACATTGACATTGTTCACCTTCATTACGGGGCAATGTTTTGCGATAGTTGCTCCCATATTTTTGATTGGATCCCATTACCTCCCGAGCATGACCCAAATGTCGATATTGGTGGCATGTTGGTGAGCCAACGAAACCAGCATATAGGAGACATGTCGGCGAGTCACAGACATTTCGCCGAAATCAGGCTCAATTTGGTGAAAAGGCAAGCGACAAAAAAAATTCTCCATATCGTTTTCGGTTTTTGCCAACCCAACGAAATCGAAATATCAGTGAATTTTGTCGACATTTCGAGCCATGCTCTTGAGTCCAGACTAACGTTGAAATCTTTCAATTTCTCATCAGTAGCACACTTGATCATATAGACCTATTCAGAGTCAAACAAATCAGCACTCTCGAGAGCGCATCGACTCACATCTCATGTGTCATTTTTAACTAGTGCACCCATTTCTTTCTTCATGGGATGAGCTTATTTTGGGCCACTTTGAGTTTCAGTAATATATATGAACAAAATAAGAATTCAGTAAGTCATGAGGCATTTATTGCTCGGGCTTGTCCCAATCAGGGATCGCCATATCGCGATATATTGTCGATATATCGGCGATATATCGGTATCGACAGGTCACCGATATATCGCCGATATGGACGATATCGGATATCGACAGGAGAAAATGCCTTGGTGGATACCGGGTTTCGGCGATATGCGTCGATATATCGCCGATATATCGGCGATATATCGGTATCGACATTGTATCGAAACGATATCGATACCGATATTTCCTTCCTTGGTCCCAATGTAGGAAAGAAGTTGTTCACAAGATAGAGAGAAGAGGTCCAAACAGTTCTAACAACCTTTTTAATAGCAATGGGGTGATCATCAAGCCTGTTGTCACTCTCATCAGCAGAAATATCAGGAAAAAGAGAATTACTTATAAAGTTTCGTGATTTGAATCATCCAAAGGAGAGATCAGGATTATAGTTTGGTATAATCTCTTCAATTGAAACATCTTCATTAGTTTTCTCTCGTTTAATATAGGTTTGTCCAAATATCTTTTCTCTATCCTCATTGTCATTTTCCATATCATGTTGACTCCTTTCACCCACTAGACAATTTATTGTATCTTATTAAGGAAGTAAATTCCTTGTCCATTTTGATCAACATCCTTACTTACAGGTTTCCCCTGAGGAAAATTCTTGGAAAATAGGATTCATTTTCAAAGAAGGTGACATCCTTGCAGATTATGAAGGATATCTTGCAGATAGAAAGTCCACTAATAGGTTTTGGCTTATCTTGGGCAGAATCTGATTATACGGAGGAGTAAGAAACAAATGGTAGTTTCCCACTCAAGTTCTAAAAGTGAACATAGAGTAATGGTCCAAGCAACAACAGAGGTGCAGTAGATTAATGCTGTACTCATCGATTTCATCTCACTGGACAATATAATGGAGTTAAGATGCGACAATTCTACAGCCATGCATATAGCGAATAATCCTATGTTCTTTAAAAGTACTAAACATGTCGAGGTTGACTGCCACTTTACCAGAGATCTCATCCATTGAGGAGATGTGCATATGTCCATGGTTTCTTCTATCGACTGAGCTGTAGATATGCTCACCGAAGTACGACCAAAGTCTTCTTTTTAGCGACATGTCACGAGCTGAGCATGTTAGATATTTATGCTCCAGGTAGAGGGAGGGGTGGTGTTTGAGTTTTTAGTCTTTTCAAGGGCAAGTATAAATTCTTGTTTCCATGTAACTTCTAGTCCTATTAACACCATCCCTTCTCAATCTACAAGGAGGCTATAGGTCCCTTATTAAAATCCTATTAACGCCATCCCTTCTCAATCTACAAGGAGGCTATAGGTCCCTTATTAAAATCCATTCTCTTTTTTCCCGTTAAGAGTTGTTTTTAGGACATTTGAACGCATTAGACTATTGATGGGATGGGTTGAATGGTTATACTATTTGATTGTGTTATCTAGCATTGTTTTTACTGGTGCTTTGTCAACATTTGTCGACACATTCCTTTTAGCTTTGTTACCCATCTGCCTTAGCTCTCTCCTCAACGTTTCCTTTATTTTGCTTGCTTAATGCCTTTGAGTGCAACCTATATCCTTCGGAAACATCATTGAGCCATGGTTTCATGATGCACGTATCCTCATCGATCATCTCTTTCGCATTTGATACATTATGATGCGCGATGTCTATGTTGTGTTTGTATTGTATTGGATCATCCGTACTTTTCTTGCTTTATTAATGATTTTAGTTCGGGGTGATATCGTCTTGACTACCACATACTTGATTAACATGATTCAATCTTTTGTTCCTGGGAAGGGGGTCACCCCCTTTTTCTTTGATCTACTCTCAGATGAACCCTTTTCCTTACCTTTAGCACATCTTTGGTTGTATTTATTTTTTTCATAATTTTTATTCGAGTAAGAAGCTCTCAAATCATGCTATCTAAGTGTGTTTCCTTGGGCATTTTTCAACTAATAAAAGAGACTTGATAAGATGCCATTAGTCACCATTATTATGCTAGTAAACCTGTTTTTTATTTTCCATTTTTTCATTTTTTCTTTATTTAATTTATCTGATAATTAATAAAATAAAAAAATTTTGTTCAGTAGGTAGGTTATCCATAAACCATTGTAGGAAAAGGTACAAGTATATTCTTACATAAATAGTTTATGAGTGTTTTGTTGGACTTATAAGACCCGGCGATCCATTAATGTAATAAAAGTTATTGTTTTATCATGTCCATCTGAAATGAATGAATGAATGAATATGAATGCACTTTACCATTTAAGGTCCCTTTGTACAATTAGGGTTATGTATCATGATCATATTGAATACCATGCAGCTGGGAGGACAGAACTGACTTCAAACATGTGATATTCAATAAAGATCTCCAGTCTAAGAAAGAGATTTCAATCTTTCTATGTACATTGATTTCCAATCAACTTTTTGATGCACGTCCTCTGTATAGGAATAGAGATTCATAACTGTTGGAATAATCAAGCCAGAAGAGTTGACTTGATGATGTTGAGATAAACTAAGATCTGAATCATAATTATCACGATCATGCACACATCCTTTGACCTGATACAGATATGCATCTATATGCCTGAGTATGCACATTTGACAGACCACTAGATTGATGACCTCGTCAAGGTCCAATTGATGTGCATATGAAGTCATATGAGATGTATGATCTCTTGAAGGAATCATACATGTTCATAGTTGATGAACCGAGAGACAGAGCTCACTAATGAGATGATTTGGGATCAAAATGAATTTCATGCATGGTCATCTTGTTTATGAAATAAGACACGAATTCGAGATATTAATTTATGCTCTTGGAAAGTATGTGATTAATATTATCGCTCAATTATCAAATGAGAAATCTATTGATATATTCCGAAGAAGGCAATCAAACTAGGGTTTGAACTTTGATTTTATCAAAGTCTTCTAGTGTGAAGGATGAATAAGTATTGTGAATGCTCGGGGTTAAATCTATCGTAATAGATCATCTACCATGACACTTCCATCCCGAGGGAGTGATGAAACATGTTGGATTTTAGTGGATCCATTTAGCTAGACGATATGAGATTTAATCGGATTAAATCACAATTCGTTTGAATCCAATTTTCAATTCCAATTTCAATGTCCAAATGTTGGAAACAGAAATGGTCATGGAAATGGAAGTATACAAACTCCTTCAGCTCATTTCTAAGCCCCAAATGGTTTGGAATTTGATTAGAAATGATCAAGAAGCTGAGTTCAGCTCACCAATACTTTCTTGAACCCATATAGAATGGCTTACGTTTCACCGAGCTCATTTAGAGTGTGAAATGTTCCACTCGAGCTTAATTGATAAGAGTATCAATTTCAAGCTAAAATGGTATAAACCCTAAAATTGGATTGGTATACAAATTTCAAGTCACTATACATAGATAGCATGATCCCCCCAACATTATCTTCAAGTATCTGCATTTGTATTTCATGAGTTCTAATTGGAGTAGTACTCATATCTCTCGATGCCAATATTGTAATTATAATAGTTATTATTGTATTATTTTATAAGGATAGTTTTGTGAATAAGATCATAAATATAACTCATTAATTAACGTGGACAGTGATTCACAATAATAAACATTTATATGGATATGATTCGTAGAAATATTTATGTAAATATGGTTTGCATAATATTCCAAGGCATGAAATTATGTGAATTCGATTCACATTAATTCTGTATATGTAAATTGGATTTACATTTATTTTTTGTGTTCATGAATATGATTCATAAGCTTTAAGGATTATTTCTATAATTTCTTCAATATTGATTATAGGATTATTAAGTTAATTAATTAATGGATAAAAATGCAACAACTTTAGATAATTATGGTTAAGCTTGGACGTGTACAATGATGTACATTATTGCACCAAGTTGTTGAGTTTCTAATTGAATTAGGACTCAATAGTTGTTTATTTTATTGTTAATTAATCAATATTAATTGGAGATAAAAAAGGAGATAATCCTTATTGCATTAGGACTTGCTCTAAGCACTTAATCTAGAACCCAAGGAACTACAACACACATGTTGGACGCGTGGTGTAAGTATAAAAGGAGAGCAAGGCTCTCTCTTTTGCAACAAGATATATATATATAATTTTGGAGAGCAAAACCCTTTAGAATTTCGTGCCCCTTGAGATATAGAAGAGTCTTGAGAGTTTACATTTCTCACACGTCTCTTCTTGTTGCTCTGGGTTTGTAGGAAGCAACACGATTCATCTCCACGCTTACAAGAGAGATATCTGCAGATCGAACTTGATTCGGGAGGTTTCTTTAGTAGAGACTCACGCTTCAAAGGTTGCTCTGATCTATCTCTTCTATTCATTGTGAATATCAGAAATTATTTTGGAATTACTTAGAATTTATAATTTATGAATGCACAAATTGTTATGCTATATTTTCTAGTTAATACGATGTACTAACATTGATTTAACAAAACGTTTGCTAAATATTCCGCGTTTTTGTAATGCGTAGTGAATAAAGTTTTATTTATTTCTTTCAATTGATATTAGAACCTTAGTTTTGAGGAGTTGGATTGCATCCAAGTCCGACAAACAATCAACTAGATTATCCTGATTATTGGGTATATAGTCTTGCGGTAGTTTTAACGATTCGAATGATTCGACGATTTCGAAGTTGCTACTGCTCTCCCCTATTTTAAACATATTTTTAGGTTTTATTTATATATGTATATATATTAGAACTTTACTTTTGAGGATTTGGATTGCATCCAAGTCCGACAAACAATCAGCTAGATTATCCTGATTATTGGGTATATAGTCTTGCGATAGTTTTAACGATTCGAATAATTCGACGTTTTTCGAAGTTGCTACTGCTCTCCCCTATTTTAAACATATTTTTCGGTTTTATATATATGAGGTCTAGAAGGTCTGAACTCATGCCCAAAAGATGCGCTAATTGTTAGTGACATTCGGGAGAAGATTCAAATGTTAAAAATGACTGCAGACTTCGATTTCGATCAAAGACTGTAGTAAGAAAATATTAATTTTTAGCTAATGTTTTTGGGTTATATATCTTGATAAAATACTGTTTAATAAGTAATAAATCAAGTCCCCAATTAGTACGAAAAAGTTTCACGTGATTCTGATCGTGCAACCTCGGGAAATTGGATTTCTCCATAGACAGAGTTGTAAGCAGACTCAATTGTTTTAACTGATTTGTTTCTCATATTTTGGGTCTTAGAAATATTGGAAATGTATTTGATATATTTACATGAGGAGTTGCACCTAATATTTTAGAAATATTTGAGGTCACAACGAATTTTAAGTCCGAGTTATATGATGTTTTCTAAATTTGAAGTGCAATAGTCTTAACTTGCAAATTCGAATCCGAAATCATTATTTGTATTTTGAAAATATCCAATAATTTTTTTTTAATTTCATATTTTTCCAGATTAATTATGCACTTGAGTGTTTACAATGTAATTAGAAATTTTGGAATTAATTTTATTAATCCTATGAATTGTCTAGATTGTTGCACTAGACATTTTTTGAAATTGATATTGTTTTGATTCAAAGAGTTGTTTAGATTGTTGCATTTTAAAATTAAAAAGGAGTTTTTGAATTCCAGAAGTATCTAGATTGTTGCATTAGACATTTTGGGAAATTAAAAAAAATTTAAATTCTAAAATTTTTTACGATTACTATATAGCATCATACATGGTCAAAGGATCTATAAAACCTCCTTTGTCCAATATGTACTGATTGTGTTGTTTCGAATTGATTCGGTGAAGGTGTCTAAACCGTAGATATGCTAATGGGTTACTTAATTGACATCTTGCGCCACACTTACAATGGAAGCGCTCAATGTTGTCATTATCAGTTTGACCTGGCTGGATCTGTTTCGAGGAAAGATAGCATGATGAGTAATGATGTACTTTAACAACTAAAATTAGAACATTAAATTGTATTAAGTGAGTGTGTAATACTATATGATAACATCAAGTGCATAAAAGAATCAAACCTTAATTGGGATCGCTTACATGTCATTATTTTAATTAGATTAAAATTTAAGACAATAAGCATGTATCCTAGCTCTATCCCTTCGATTAATCATGAGAATATGATTTGAAATGATTAATCATTAATTTAAACATGATATGGACTAAGTCATATGATGACATCCATGGTCTCCCGTCACTACGAAGAATTTCGTCACCATAGGTTGTATTTTTGGAGATTGCATAATCATGACTCCGGAATAAAAATATCCATGGAATCGGATTCTTCATTTGTTGAAAGAGATGCATAGTATACATAGTGACCCCAATGTAATTTCCCATATTATTGAGGCGGCATTGGATTACGTATAACGTAAATTGATATTCGCTCATTAATGGTTGGTTTAATCGACAACATGCTAACTTCATATATATATGTATATATGTGGGGGGGTGTGAATGTTGAAGATCAAACTGAGAATACAAGTTGGACTTGTAAGGTCGAATGAGTTCTCGCTTCTTTCATCGTAGTTGCATTTTCTCATATTATTGGGGTGCAATGAAAATGGAAATAAGACTCACATCTTGTAGTGAGGCCTTTGGTTAGCTTGTCTCATGCTTTGAAAGCTTATAAAGGAAAGCATTTCAAAGTACAAAAAGATACGAGAGCTCTTGATTTAAAATTATTAAATTATTTGATCTTCTTAATCAAGATATTAAAGTGTATTCTATTTTTTCTTTAATTTCAGATGAAATCTCTCATCCCACTTAACATTCTGCTTAAGATCAATCAATTGACCGGTCCAAATTATTCGAATTGAATCCATAATTTAGATTTCATATTTGAAACAGAACACATATCTTATATGCTCTCGTCTGAAGTATAAGAACCCTCAGACAAATGATGCCTATGAGTTCAACAAGAAGTGGGATGATGATCACTCGGTGCTACATTCTTGGATCATTATCTAATGTGCTTTAGAAGCAACTTATAGACATTGAATCTGTTCTTGACATCCTCCTGAATCTGCAAGGATATGTATGGAGATGTGAATCACACTCTTTCAACATTATGATCCACTGATGATATTATGAAGACAGAATTTCCCTCTAGTAGTGCAATGGTTGCACATGTTAAAGGAAAGCACGAGAAGAAGCGTAGATATCGGGAGGGTCCGATCCAAGAGAAGAAGAAAGGACAAACTGTTGATCAATCTTCTAAAGCTTCAACACTTCTGACGCCCATAGAGATGAATGTCTATATTCACTGCTATAAGCCAAGATTTTGGAAGAATAACCATCTAGAATATTTAAAGTCCTCAGAGAAGGATCCTTATATAACTCTAGAAAATAATAAATCTACATTCATCATTGAAACTAACTTACTCGTAGGACGAGAAGGAAGTTTGATTGTTGATTCTGATGCTTCTGTATATGCATGCAACCAGTTGCGTATATTTCAAGACACCAAAAATATTGATGAAGGGAGATAGTCGTCAAGATGTGATCCGATGCAACTGTTGCAATGATTACTATTGGAACCTGTACACCATCATTATCCAGTGGGAGGGTCCTAGATATTAAAGATTATTTCTATGTACCGGATGTTAGAAGGAACTTACTATCCGTATCTAAGTTGGTTAGACATGGATATACTTTCCTTTTTTGTAATAAACTTATTACAAATCGTTATGATAATTTTATAACAGATGGTTCTTTAACACCAGGTGGACTTTATGAATTAAACATGCATGAATGTGTCGTGAATGTTAATACCATTGTGAATAATAAAATCTAAAAACGATCAAGGGAGGTTGGAGATCATTTAACTATGATCTGGCATAAAAGACTTCGATATGTGTCTATTGATATGATCAATAGTCTGGTAAATGACGGACATTTGGATTTTCTAGAAGTTCGTGATTTACCAACTTGCGAACATCATATTCATGGGAAAATATCCATGTCACCCTTCTCATGATGAACGAGCTAAGGTATATTGGACCTAATACATACTGATGTATGCGACCCCTTTCGTACAGTGACTCAAAATGTGCATCAATATCATGTGTCCTTTATTGATGATCTCTCACGATACGATTTTTTGTTTGTTGCGTCATAAACATGAAACCTTTGAAAAGTTCAAAGAATTCATAGCTTTGGTTGTGAATCAAATAGGAAAGAAGATAAAACAGATTCGATCTGACCGAGGTGGCGAATACCTCTCAGATGAATTCAAAGAATACCATAAGGAGAGAGGAATTATTTCCAATCTCACTCCTCCAAGTACTCCTCAACTCAATGGAGTTGCAGAGAGACACAACAACATCATATTGGACATGGTAAGATCAATGATGAGTAAAGCAAACTTACCTTTCAATTTTCGATGACATGCAGTAGAGACTGCAGCTTATGTCCTAAACAAGATTCCATTAAAATATGTACCTATAACCCCTCATGAGCTTTCCTACGGTACCAAGCCAAGTGTATGACACTTGAGGATTTGGGATTGTTTGGTCCATGCTAAAAACGTGGATGCAAGCAAGCTGGAATCTTGCACTAGAGAGTGTTACTTCATTGGATATGTAAAGAACGGTATTGGATAACAACTTTATGATCTTGAGACTTGAAAGGTGTTTTGTCTCTAAAGACGTCAAATTTTTGGAAGATGAATTCTTTAGAAGTCAAGAAAATAATGAAGTTAAGGACCAATCAAGTCTAGAGAGTCTGATGAGGTTCCTACACTAGAAACTGAAGAGATAATTGACAATGACACAGCCTGATGCAGCATGATGCTATGTGATAATTTGTTAAAAAAAGAAATTGAGTCGGACATTTGCTTTTCTTTTATTTATTTATTTTATTTACGTAAAAGGCTCATTATATAAGGCCTTATCAGCTTTTCTTTTCTATTCTATTTGTAGTAATTAGTTGCATGTTTGGTGTGATTTAGCCTCTATAAAGGCACCCCCACCTATGGGAAGGACTTTATTATTGAATGAAGATTTATTTTCCCCATCACCTATTCTCTCTCTCCCTCTCTCTCTTTCGTTTCCCGCCTCTCTCTTTTCCTTCCCCACCCGTGCCTCTTTCTCCCCAAACCCTAACTTCCCCATACCGCCGCCCCCTCCCTTCTCCATTCCCGTTACCCATCTTCCTCCGCCACCCATTCCCCCTTCTTCTCCTCCCGACGCTCGCTCACATTCCGCAATCCTCGCGCGCCAGCACCCCTTCTTCCCCTTCCTCTCACCACCCCGCCGCCCTAAGCCTCCCTCTCACCCCTCTTCCCCCCACCTTCCCCTTCCTCGCCGCCCGCTCTCCTCTTTAATCCCCACCCGCCTGACGACGTCCAGCCGCCAACGCCCCCTGCCACCGCTAGCTTCTCCATTCGACGCTGCTGCGGATCTGTCGCTACCCGCGCACCCTGGAGCTGTCCAGATTCGCTGTTGTGGCTGTCCCGCTACCCCACCGCCATCGACCAGGTTTGAAGCACGCCGAAACCCCTCGCCGGTTGTGGTATGAGCGCATCTTTGCATATTACCCTGTCCGTATGATATTAGAAGTGTGGATTGTTATATTGCTGTTTGGTTTGGTGAAATATTGAGGTTCCGTTTTGCCGCAACATCGCTATATATTTCCAATAACCTTTAGCTACTTGGGTTGCCCTGAAGTTGTGGTGAGATTGTGCTGGAACTTGATCATCTCGTGAACAATTGTTTGCTGATTTTCAGAGCATCAACTTTTTCTTTTTTCATTGTCAAGTATTCGAATTCCAAAACTTGTTTCATCCGCATAAACCCAACCCCTACTGCGTCAATTTACAGTCCCCATTGACCCTTTTATTTGTTTACTGATTTTTTTAATCCATTGCATTTCTACCCCAGGAGTATTGCAGTACATGCCATTACTTGTTTCATTACTTAGTCAATTAGTTCACCCTTTTAGGACTGCAACTTAGTCCAACGTCCTAACGACTCCAAGTAGATTGCATCAATTTGGTATCAGTGCCTATCGATCCGTTTCGTTTGTTTTATTGCATCTTCAAAAAAAATAACAACAAAACACACAAAAAAGGGGGTATAGGATTCCCATGGCTGAAAAACCGAATACCTCAAAAGCCGACAACACTACACAAACATGGCTATCATTAGAATCCCTGTCTGTTCAACTGAAACAGATATATGATCAACTGAGCGGACAAATTGCCACAGCGAACGGACAAATTGCCACACTAAATAGTCGCATGTTTGGGGGGGATCATAATGATGAGACGTCAAACAAAGGTCGGCGTACTAGTCGGAGACGACACTCACGGAGTAATACATCCCGAGACTCTAGTTCTTCTACCTCCGATGGACACGTTAGCAACTATCTCTCACAGGAAAGCGAAGATGAAGGATTAAGAGATGAATCTCCTTTCATTTCAAAGAACCAAGAACCACACACCCCAGGGTATACGTCACAACCCTCTAGTGGCTATCAATTCCCGTCACGACATGGTCCTAGGCACGATGACGGATGGGATCGAGGCATCCATCTTGATATTTCGGAATTTGACGGAGGACGAGATCCTGATGTATTTTTGGATTGGCTCCAAACTGTAGAACACTTCTTCGTATGGAAGACTATGCCCAGCGAACGGAAAGTTCAATTTGTCACAATCAAACTAAAAGGACACGCTCTGCTATGGTGGGATCGTTTGCAATCTGAACGCAAACGAAAGGGAAAAGGTAAGATCCGCAATCGGAGCAAGATGAAAGCCAAATTAAAAACAAAGTTTGTGCCTGAAGATTACAAGCGGGATCTGTATGCGCGATTGCAATCTTGGAGACAAGGTACCATGAGCGTAAGGGAGTACACCGAAGGATTCCAGTCCCTCATGCATCGCAACCGATTGCAGGAGACTCCTGTCCAGGAAGTCACCCGTTACATGCAAGGACTTCGTCAAGTTATCCAAGATGAACTCTACCTCCACAATTGTCAAAACGTCGACGGAGCCTATAAACAAGCTGAACGGGCTGAAACTAAGCTTGCTAAAGCCCAAACAAGGAGAACGTCTTTTTCAGTAAACTCCGCCCCACGAACTAGTACACCTATGACGACCTCCAAACCAATAGTTTCCCCGTCGATTGTTGCAGGTAAACCCCAAGCTAAACCATCAACTACTACCGTCGCACGACCATCTACTGGAAATCCTGGACCGGGCATCTTGGGAAGTCGACCTGTTGTAGGACCTGATACTTGTTTCCGGTGTTATCAAAAGGGTTCACGAGCGGCTGGGTGCCCAAACCCTAAGGCTATGCCCGCCCATTTATGCACCATCGAAGACCCTGAAGATCCTGCTCCTGACCATCAGGAAGCGCCTGAAGAGGATCAAGCCACTTTAACTGCTGTCACTTCGGGGGTTGATGAATACGAACTTCTTGGAGTGGATGGAGATATATCCGGACCTTTCCTGGTAATTGAACATGAGGACTTTACCGCTCCTGACAGCGCACCCACGAACATCTTGCTCACACCCGCTGTCAATGATGCTGATAATTGGTTGCGACGCAGCATATTCTGAACCACATGCACCTCAGGAGGACGTCGCTGTTCGTTGATCATTGATGGAGGAAGCGTTGAGAACTTCGTGTCTCAAGAAATGGTCGACAAGTTGGACTTACCTACTCAACCACTCGAGAAACCGTACAGTGTGGCATGGTTTCGAGGTGGCACTCAACTTCTGATCCACCGTCAGAGCCTCGTTAGCTTCTCAATTGGCCCCTCATATAAAGACGAGGTCTGGTGCCATGTAGCTCCTATGGATGTCTGTCATGTGCTACTTGGGAGACCTTGGCAGTTTGATCGGGACACTGAACACAGAGGAAAATTGAACACTTACGCCTTTCTTATAAACAAGGTACGTGTGACCCTTAGACCACAATACGAGGCCCTTAGCCCTCGACAGGTGGCTTCGCTTCGATCCGCAACCACGCAATCTGGTAAAAATACTCCACCGTCAAAGCCTTCGACTTCTGGTCCTATATTGTTGTTGGGAAACGTGAATGAGATACTCTATTCCATAGCCCTAGACTCTCTTATATAGGAGAGTAGCCTATGGGTAAATTACATAAAGAGAATAACAAGAAAATAAAATAACAAAGAGATACAGTTACTCAATATGCGTCAACACTCCCCCTCAAGATGGAGCATAGATGTCAATCATGCTCAGCTTGGAAGCACACTTCTGAAATGGACCTCTTAACAATGCCTTGGTGAATATGTCTGCAGTCTGATTCTCTGAAGTAACATGAGATGTGGCAATGAATCCTTTCTGAATCATATCACGTATGAAGTGACAATCCACCTCAATATGCTTGGTCCGCTCATGGAATGCAGGGTTGTTTGCAATAAACAAAGCAGCCTGATTATCACACTCCAAGTTCATAGGAAGTGGTACATCTAAGCATAAATCTGTCAGCACCGCTTTCACCCACATCATCTCTGTAGTAGCATGGGCCATAGCCCTATATTCGGATTCAACACTAGATCTAGCTACCACAGTTTGTTTCTTGCTCCTCCATGAGACTAGGGCATCTCCAACATAGACAGCATACCCTGAGGTGGACTTCCTATCCTTGGGACATCCTGCATAGTCTGCATCTGCGCATGCTGAGATAGAAATCCCCTTTCCTTTCTTGAATAGCAGACCTGCACCTGAAGAAGATTTGAGATATCTAAGTATCATATGTATTGCATCCATATGCACCTGGCGTGGTTGCTCCATGAACTGGCTCACACGGCTCACTGCAAATGATATATCTGGCCTAGTGATCGTGACATATAACAGTTTGCCTACCAGTTCTCTATATCTTCTCCTGTCCACCTCCTCTGTGTCATCATCATACAACTTCATGCTAGGATCCATTGGTGTCGTAGCCGGTCTACACCCTAGCATACCTGTCTCACTCAGTAGATCTGTAACATACTTCCTCTGTGACATGACTAATCCATACGGGTTTCTGGCAAATTCCAGCCCCGGAAAATATCTAAGGACTCCCAGGTCCTTGGTGACAAACTCGGTCCCCAGCCTTTCCTTTGCCTGCTTGATGCCCTGGTCATCATCACTTGTAATCAAGATATCATCAACATAAACCATGATTACAATGATACCTCTTGCCGTCTTCTGTACAAACAAGGAATGATCAGCATTGGAGCGTTTATATCCTTGTTTCTCAAAGAGGTCGGACAGCTTCTGGAACCATGCTCTGGGGCTCTGCTTAAGGCCATAGATGGCCTTATGTAACCTGCAAACCTTGGAACACTCCCCCTCAACAGCAAAACTTGGTGGCTGTTGCATATAGACTTCCTCCTGCAAGTCTCCATACAGAAATGCATTCTTCACGTCCAGTTGATAGAGTGGCCAGTCCCTAGTAACTGCAACTGATAACAGGATCCGTAGAGTGGAATGACGCGCCACAGGGGGAGAACGTGTCAAGGTAATCTACCCCATATGTCTGTGTGAATCCCCGTGCAACTAGGCGTGCCTTGTACCTGTCAATGGAGCCATCTGCATTGTGTTTAACTGTAAACACCCATTTGCAACTCACCGGGCTGACATCTGGAGGTATAGGAACCAAACTCCAGGTTCCTCTAGACTGAAGTGCCGCCATCTCTTCCTCCATTGCTAGCCGCCATCTAGAATCCTGCAAAGCATCATGGTGGTTCCGTGGAATGTCTGTAGCTAAAAGTGCCAATGCAAACGTCCTGAATTGTCCAGATAGCCTCTCAAAGGACACATCTGCTGATACTGGATATTTGGCACAGCTTCTCTTCGGCTTGCGTAGAGCGATTGGAACATCCAGATCCTCTGTGTTATCACCATGCTCCTGTAATGCATCCTGCTGAGAAATGTCGTCAGATCCATCAACATTAATATTTTCATTACATACCATAGGCGAGCTAGTTGACTGGTCAGGACCATGAGCTGGAGGAGGCCTGCGGGTGTAATGGAATGGTAGCGGGGATACTGTTGATGGCGGTGGTGGTGGCGGTGGTGGTGGCGGTGGTGATGGTGGTGACGGTGGTATTGTTGTTGGTGGTGCCATGAATAAGGTATCAGGAGATATAGGTGGTGGCTGCATGTTCCCGGATTCTGAAAAATACATAATAGATTCAAAAAAATGTAACATCTGCACTGATCATATACCGCCGACGCAAAGGATCAAAACACTTGTACCCCTTTTGAGTTCTGGAGTACCCCACAAAGACGCACTTGACAGCCCTAGGAGAGAGCTTGTCAGTACCAGGCGACAACTGATGGACAAATGCGACAGACCCAAACACACGAGGGGTAAGCATGAACAAATCCTTGTCAGGGTAAATGAGTGAAAAAGGAATCTGTTCATTCAAGACAGACGAAGGCATATGGTTGATAAGGTAACATGCAGTAAGGACTGCATCACCCCAGTAGGAGTACGGAACATGACTCTGAATAAGGAGAGACCTTGTGACATCAAGAAGGTGACGGTGTTTTCTTTCAGCAACCCCATTCTGTTGAGATGTATGAGCACAAGATGTTTGGTGAATAATCCCTTTTGAAGAGTAGTAATTGGCTAGAATGTTGGTGCACAACTCTAAAGCATTATCACTTCTCACACTCTTGACAGAAGTGGAAAAAACATTTTGAATTTCATTAAGAAAGTGGATAATAATATTTCCTGCTTCAGATTTATTTTTCATTAGAAAGACCCATGACGCTCTAGAGAAATAGTCCACAAATACAATATAAAACCTGTGTCCCTGATGATCGGGAACACGACTCGGACCCCAGACATCGACATGAAACAACTCAAACTTGGAGTTACTACTCCGACCTTGACTACTGGGAAAGACCTGTGATGCTTTCCCAACTGACATGCCTCACACTAGATAGGTGTGTGAGAGAGACCATAGGGTAGAACTAGACGCAACTTCTGAAGCGGTAAATGACCAAAGCGCAGATACCACAGGAGAGGAGATACTTGTCCAGCAGGAGAAGATGTGGTTCCTGCAAATGGGGTCTGGTTCAGTCGATAAAGGCCTCCTTGCTCATAGCCATGACCAATCACGTTGCCCGTACGGATGTCCTGAAAAATCAAAGAAGATGGATCAAAAATAGCTCGACAATGGAGATCCTTCGTAATCTGACTAATTGACAATAGATTCATAGAAAAATGCGGTGCATGTAGGACATTCTTGAGCTGCATAGAAGATGTCAATCTAATCTCCCCCTAGCCCGTGATAGGGGAGTGTGTGCCATTGGCAATCACTACTGTCCGTCCTGGAGGAATCTGAGTGTATCCTGTAAGTAGGCTCTGGTCGCCACATAGATGATGTGTAGCGCCCGAGTCCATGATCCACGGCAATGTATCAGATCTACTACTGTGGAGTGCAAGTGTACTACCTGAAGTACTAGTAGAGGCAGAGGCAGAAGCAGCAGCATCAGTATGACTCTCTGTAGTCGGTGCTGGACCTGATGGTGGGATAATGCCCCTGAGGCGGGCAACTAGATCATCAAATCGTTGATCCAGTGTAGCAGCAGATGGGGGCTCTATCTGCTCAGCGGCTCGTGCAGATGCAGGGAATCCATGCTTTGAGTAGCATGTGTCTTCAGTATGTCCGGCTCGGTGACAATATGAGCATGTTGGCCTAGTGCGGCCACCCCTTCCACGAGGAGTACGTCCACGGCCCTGGTGATGAAAACCACGGCCTCTGTTGGCCGCCATAGCTGAGGGATTCTGACTCGCAGCTGCTGAAGGTACTGTGATCCTACTCAATCCGTGAAAAGCTTCCTCCATGGGAGGAATAGTCGAATCCGCCAAAATCTGTGAACGTGCTGCCTCATACTCTGGATCAAGTGCAGCGAGAAACACACCCACCATCGTCGCATTCCTGTATGTCTTCTGCTGTTCTGGCGTGACGGTAAGAGGCATGGAGCTATAAAGCTTCTCAAACATTCCTCTCAATGATGTATAGAGAGAATGTAAAGGACGACCGTTCTGCTTTATTGCAAGGTTTGAAAAAACGAAAGGCGGAACGAGGCGGTCTCCTTGGAATCGAGGCGAGGCGTAGCCTCGAGGCGGTCGAGGCGTAAGCCTCAGTTATATATAGAAAAATATGTATAAAACTACAATTATATGTCTCTTTATGTAATTATATGTTCTCTGCCCAATATATAATAATTTACACTACAAGATATGATGAAATAATAAAGATAAGAACCCCAAAATAGAAAGATATACAAATGTATGAGAATGCATATGTTAGTATTCATCAGAATTCTAACTCTCTAACCCAAGTTGAAGAACTAGTGTATGCACCCCTCCTGCCATAACATACCCCAACAAGACGGGGGTCTCGCTGCCCGGTCAGCGAGCCTGGGGGGGGGTCTAGGGGGGGAGCAGGGGGTGTGGGGGCAGCGCCCCCGGCGAAATTTTTTATTAGAGATTTTATTTCTATTCAGATATATGGATTTGTTTGTATGAGAATGTACATGCCCTCCCCTTGAATTCTATCTTGTTTGTCCTTCTCAGTATATTGCATAGCTTATTGTGTAACAACTCCTTAAATTAAGTTTATAAGTAATGCTTTAAATGATATTTGCGGATTTGCGGATTTGTATGTTGCCTTAAATTAAGAGTTTTTGACATAATTGGACATGTTTAATGGTAAATATGAACATGAAAGTGGCCAAATTTAAGCATTCATCTTGTATATTTATATCCTAAACAACTAGACTTTTATAAACATATGAAATTACTAATAGGATAAATGATTAACATAACAAATATTTTGAAAATAAAAAAACGCCTCAGGGACCGCCTCGCCTCCGCCTCGACCGCCTCGACCGCCTCGACCAACTGAGGCGTTCGCCTCTCAGAGCCCCCCTGAGGCGGCCGTTCTGGGGCGGTTTTAGGCCGCCTCGCCTCGAGGCGTACGCCTCGTGCGCCTTGAGGTGCGTTTTTTTGAACCATGCTTTATTGTGAATATATCATGTTGTAGTTGCGGGATCTTCGTCTCGTTCTTCGCCTGAGAATATGTCGCTGCCAGGATATCCCACATGTCTTTAGCTGTGGGTTGATGTAGAATGTCATTGGCGATTTCAATAGCCAATGTGCCAGATAGCCACACCTTGGCATATGCATCATCAGCCTCCCATGAGGCATGAACTCCAGTCTTCTCTGCAGGCTCGGGCTCGGTAAGAATGTGCTTCTTACCTGTAGACTTCATCATACTCATGAACTGCATTGCCCACAGTTCATAGTTCGTACCATCCATCTTGACAATGGGCGCTGGACCACGAAACGCGCCAATAGACGGGATATCTGCCTTGCTGTCTGACATACTGGAGTCGGAAGACTGGAGCGAATGACAAGAGATAATCTGTCTACAATGACATAGACGGGATTAGTTGCATGTGTAGACCTCAAGCAACTATCCCCATGAATACGTGCGCGCTACGGTGTTGACGCACGCAAACTATGGGCTGGCGCACAGAGGTCACGCACGGTGGTGCACAGTCAGCGCGTAGTAGTGCGCAGGGGGTGCGCGCTGGAGTGCGCGCAGATCAGGAACTCACGCGCGGTGGTGCACAGTCAGTGCGTAGGAGTGCGCAGGAGTGCGCGCTGGAGTGCGCTGGAGTGCGCGCAGATGCGATGCGATGCGCACAGATCAGCGCAGGTGGAGTGCGCGCAGATGCGCCAGATCAGCGCAGATCAGCGCAGATGGAGTGCGCGCAGATCAGCGCAGATGCGATGCGCGCAGATGCGCCAGGCCACGCGATGCGCAGATGCGGGAAGCCCTAGGCTATGCGCAGGTGCGCCAGACGATGCCTAGGGCTGGAGCACCGCTGATCGGAGAAGAAGGCCGCCGTAGATCGGTTGGAGTGGTCGGCGCCGAGTAGAGAGAGAAGAGGCCGGCGGGTAGGGGTGGATTAGGGTTAGGGTTTCGAGAACTCCGGTCTAGGACCGTCGCTCTGATACCATGTTGGGAAACGTGAATGAGATACTCTATTCCATAGCCCTAGGCTCTCTTATATAGGAGAGTAGCCTATGGGTAAATTACATAAAGAGAATAACAAGAAAATAAAATAACAAAGAGATACAGTTACTCAATATGCGTCAACAATTGTTAATGGAAGCCCAGACATTCCAACGTGAAGTTCAGGAGAGCTCCACTATTTACGCATTGATGGGACATGAGGTGAGCCTTCAAGAGACGACTATACCCGAAGCTCTGTCTGAGTTAAAGCCCATCATTCAAGAGTTTGCTGACATTATGCCTGAAGAGTTACCTGAAGGACTACCCTCATTACGAGACATTCAACATCACATTGACCTAGTTCCTGGAGCAAGCTTACCACATTTGCCACATTATCGGATGAGCCCCAGTGAGCACGGAGAGATGAACAAGCAGGTCACTGATCTTTTACGTCGTGGGTATGTTCGAGAGAGTATGAGTCCTGTGGCGGTTCCTGCTCTACTTACCCCAAAAAAGGATGGCACATGGAGGATGTGCGTGGATAGTCGTGCTATCAACAAGATAACGATCAAGTATCGTTTTCCGATTCCATGCCTTGATGACATGCTTGACATGCTATCGGGTGCCAAATTATTTTCCAAAATGGATCTTCGCAGCGGGTACCATCAGATTCACCTCCGACCTGGAGACGAGTGGAAGATTGCTTTTAAGACCAAATAGAGCCTTTATGAATGGACAGTAATTGCCCGTCGGCTTGTCTAATGCTCCCAGCACTTTTATGCGAACCATGAATCATGTATTGCGGCCCTTCATCGGTAAATTTGTGGTTGTGTACTTTGATGACATATTGATCTACAGCTTGACCAAAGACGACCACTTAGTCCACTTACGACAAGTCTTGGAAACCTTAAGAGCCCAACAATTGTTTGTCCACCTTAAGAAATGCTCCCTCATGTCTGACACGGTCCTCTTCTTGGGATACATTGTCACTGCCGATGGACTCAAAGTTGACTCCTCCAAGGTTCAGGCCATTCAGAGCTGGCCCGTGCCCAAAACCCTCACTGAGATTCGCAGCTTTCTGGGATTGGCTTCTTTCTATCGACGTTTCATCCGAAACTTTAGTACTTGTGCGGCTCTGTTAGTAGATTGCATACGTAAAGGTGCATCCACTTGGACTCATGAAGCAGAAATCAGCTTTCAAAAGCTAAAATATCAGTTGACCAATGCCCATGTCTGGGCACTTCCTGACTTCTCCAAGGTTTTCGTAGTTGACTGCGATGCCTCACATGTCGGGATTGGTGCCGTCCTGAGTCAGGAAGGACGACCCGTGGCATTCTACAGTGAGAAGTTGAATGAAGCTCGATCACGGTACTCCACATATGATGTCGAATTCTATGCCGTGGTGCAAGCTCTCAAGCATTGGAGGCACTATCTAATTCAGCGTGAATTTGTCCTTAACTCTGATCATGAAGCCTTAAGATATCTGAACTCTCAGAAAACCCTTAACAAGCGTCATGCAAAGTGGGTTAGTTTCCTCCAAGAATACACGTTCCATCTTAAGCACAAGGCTGGGATCCTGAATCGGCCGACGCGTTGAGCAGACGAGCACATGTCTTAACCACAATGACTGTAAGCACAACGAGATTTGATGCCCTCAAGGATCTTTACCCCACTGATCCTGACTTCGGACCTACTTATGCAGAGTGTGTTGACACTGGACAGGATTCGACAGCCACTTATGTCCTTCATGAGGGATTCCTGTTCAAGGCACACCGACTGTGCATTCCTGCCACTTCCCTTCGAGAGAATCTAATTTCAGAACTGCATAACGGTGGCTTAGCTGGACACTTTGGAAGGGACAAGACCGTGACTCTTCTCCAAGAGCGATTTTATTGGCCGCAATTGCGAAAGGATGTTACAAAATTTGTACAAAAATGCAAATATGTCAGAGATTCAAAGGCCATAGGCAGAACACTGGGTTGTATACGCCTCTACCGATCCCTCTGCGACCATGGGAAGACATTACCATGGATTTTGTGCTAGGCTTACCCCTCACTGTACGGAAAGTTGACTCTATTTTTGTGGTCGTGGATAGATTTTTTAAAATGGCACACTTCATTGCATGTAAAAAAAACCTTAGATGCATCTCATGTCGCTGATTTGTTTTTTCGTGATGTTGTTTGATTGCATGGTGTTCCTCGTTCTTTTATTTCGGATCGTGATACCAGATTTTTGAATCATTTTTGGTGTACGCTTTGGTCTCGTCTTGGTACTCGTCTCACGTCTGCAATACAGCACTGCTTATCATCCACAAACAGATGGGCAAACTGAAGTAGTTAATAGATCTCTAGGGAATTTATTGCGATGTCTTGCAGGGGACTCTCCGTCCAAATGGGATCTAATTCTTCCCCAAGCCGAATTCGCGTATAACAGTTCCACTAATAGATTCACCGGGAAATCACCATTTGAGAGTGTGTATGGCTTTCCAATTCCCCAATTTCTAGACCATACATCCACAATCATGCAAGGGAGGAGTAGTGCAGCCGCTGAGGACCTGGTCGAACACCTAACCCATATCCTAAATCCGAGCCAAACTTCAAACCATGACCCAGAAATACCAAGCCCAAGTCAACCTACGCCGTAGAGAGAGCGAGTTCAGAGTTAGAGAATTAGTGATGGTCCACCTAAAAAAAGGAGAGGTTTCCTTTGAGTGTCCACCAGAAATTGAGTGTTCGAAAGATTGGTCCATTCCGAATCCTCAAGAGAATTGGGCAAAATGCTTACCTACTTGATCTACCGCCGGATGTCCAGACGTCGCCAATCTTTAATGTTTCAGATCTCTTCTTATATCACGGAGATGAGCAGACCGATGCAACCACGCCTGTAGTTCCCGCTGATGATACGCACCAACCACCAGCCACTACTGATGCAAATCAGATAGAAGATATTGCTGACATACGAGATATGACGACTAGACGTAATATCTTCCGTCGTTATCTAGACAAGTGGAAGGGACGACCTCTGACAGATTGCACTAGTCAAGTGGAAGGGACAACCTCTGACAGATTGCACATGGATTGACGAGGATGAACTTCGATAACTCCACCCTGAAATACTTCAGAATTATCGTGACGCCATCTCGACGGAGCGAGATTCTTCTCAGCAGGGGGGAGCTGATGCAGCATGATGCTATGTGATAATTTGTTAAAAAAAGAAATTGAGTCGGACATTTGCTTTTCTTTTATTTATTTATTTTATTTATGTAAAAGGCTCATTATATAAGGCCTTATCAGCTTTTCTTTTCTATTCTATTTATAGTAATTAGTTGCATGTTTGGTGGGATTTAGCCTCTATAAAGGCACCCCCACATATGGGAAGGACTTTATTATTGAATGAAGATTTATTTTCCCCATCACCTATTCTCTCTCTCCCTCCCTCCCTCTCTTCTCTCTCTCGTTTCCCGCCTCTCTCTCTTTTCCTTCCCCACCCGTGCCTCTTTCTCCCCAAACCCTAACTCTCCCCATACCATCGCCCCCTCCCTTCTCCATTCCCGTTACCCATCTTCCTCCGCCACCCATTCCCCCTTATTCTCCTCCCGACGCTCGCTCACATTCCCCCAATCCTCGCGCGCCAGCACCCCTTCTTCCCCTTCCTCTCACCACCCCGCCGCCCTAAGCCTCCCTCTCACCCCTCGCCCCCCTTCCCCTTCCTCGCCGCCTGCTCTCCTCTTTAATCCCCACCCGCCTGACGATGTCCAGCCGCCAACGCCCCCCTGTCGCCGCCAGCTTCTCCATTCGACGCCGCTGCGGATCTGCTGCTACCCGCGCACCCTGGACCTGTCCAGATTCGCTGATGTGGCTGTCCCCGCTTCCCCACTGCCATCAACCAGGTCTGAAGCACGCTGAAACCCCTCGCCGGTTGTGGTATGAGCGTATCTTTGCATATTACCATGTCTGTATGATATTAGAAGTGTAAATTGTTATATTGCTGTTTGGTTTGGTGAAATATTGAGGTTTTGTTTTGCCGCAACATCGCTATATATTTCCAATAACCTTTAACTACTTGGGTTGCCCTGAAGTTGTGGTGAGATTGTGCTGGAACTCGATCATCTCGTGAACAATTGTTTGCTGATTTTCAGAGCATCAACTTTTTCTTTTTTCATTGTCAAGTATTCGAATTCCAAAACTTGTTTCATCCGCATAAACCCAACCCCTGCTGCGTCAATTTCCAGTCCCCGTTGACCCCTTTTATTTGTTTACTGATTTTTTAATCCATTGCATTTCTACCCCAGGAGTATTGCAGTGCATGCCATTATTTGTTTCATTACTTAGTCAATTAGTTCACCTTTTTAGGACTGCAACTTAGTCCAACGTCCTAACGACTCCAAGTAGGTTGCATCACAACCATATCTCTTAGAAAGAGTTCTAGGGTTGTAAGACAACCTGAAACGTACGGATTCCATGTATCAGAAGAGTCTGATGATGATCCAACTTCATTCAATGATATTAGGTGATCGGGACATGGATAGCTGGATGCTGGCAATGAAGTTTGAGATAGACTCCGTGCACAAGAATGGTGTATGGGCACTTGAAGATCCACCTAACGGGGTCAAACCCATTAGGTGCAAATGGATCTTTAAGAGAAAGAGGGAACTCGATAGGAAGGTGGAGACCTTCAAAGCACGACTTGTAGTCAAGGGTTACACACAGAGAGAAGGCATCGATTACGTTGAGATATTCCCTCGTGTGTTCATTCTTAAATTCATAAGGGCATTTTTTGTTATAGCTGCACATCTGGACTACGACATCTGGCAGATGGATGTCAAAACCACTTTTCTCAATGGATATCTTGAAGAGGATGTCTATATGGAGCACCCCCAGAGCTTCATAGCCGAGGACTGAAAAGTGTGCAAGCTGAAGAAATCCATCTATAGACTCAAACAAGCTTCTCGTAGTTGGAATATCTGATTCGATGAAATCATAAAAAGTTATGATTTTGTGTGTAATCCGGATGAACCATGTGTGTACAAGAAGCTTAGTGGGAGTGCAATCGTGTTCATTGTACTTTATGTAGATGGCGTTCTTATCATTGGGAATGATACATGAACAATGATTAGTGTTAAGATATGGATGTCCAATACCTTCGAGATGAAAGATTTCGGAGAATCCTATTATATCCTGGGTCTGAAATTGTTCAGAAACATACAAAAGAGGATATTGGGACTGTCACAACAAGGATACACCATGAAAATCTTGGAAAGATTCAACATGGATAATTCCAAGAAAGACATCATTCCTTTAAGACATGGTATTCACTTATCTAAAGGGATGGCTCCTCCAACTGTTGAGGAAAAGAAAGTCATGGTCGGATGCCTTTACGCATTGGTTATGAGAAGCTTGATGTATGCCTTGATGTGTACTAGACCATATATCTACCATGCATTGGGAGTGGTAAGTCGTTACCAATCCTACTATGGAGAGAAACACTGGACTGCAATGAAGAGTGTCTTAAAGTACCTAAGAACTTAAGACTACGTATTTGTTTATAGAGATAATGATCTCCAAATTTTAGGTACACCGATTCAGACTTCCAATAAGATGTGGATGATAGGAAGTCAACCTCAGGGTTCTTATTTTTGTTGGACAATATTTCTCTGTGAGCTAAGTGTAGCAAGAAACAAGATACTATGGTTGTTTTAACAAAGTAAAGCATTTGCTGCATAAGACACTGTAGCTACATTGGATGTAGTTAATGTTCGCTTACGGTATGCAAGTCTGTAACAAAACTTGGCATAACTATCAACGACATAGTGATCATTCAGTTTACCCAGCTATTTGACAAATAGTCGACGATTAGCACGACTAATATGGGGTTGAAATTTGTACATGAATGACTCTGATGGCTAATGGGAGACTGTTGGACTTGTAAGACTTCAGCAACCCATTAATGCAGTAAAACTTATTATTTTATCATAATTCTATCTGAAATGAATGAATGAATGTGAATGCACTTTACTATTAACATCTCTTTATACAATTAGGGTTATGTACCATGGTCATGTTGAATAGCATACAACTGAGAGGATACAATTGACTTCAAACATTTGATATTCAATGAAGATCTCCATTCTGAGAAAGAGATGATAATCTTTCTCTATAGAATGATTTCCAACCTACTTCTTGATGCAGATCTTCTGCATAGGAATAAAGATTCAGAAGTGTTGGAATAATCAAGCTAAAATAGTTGACTTGATGAGGTCAAGATAAACTAAGCCATGAATCGCAATTGTCACGATCAGACACACATCCTTTGACGTGAGACAGATATGCATCTATATGCCTGAGTATGCACATTTGACCAATAGGTTGGTGTCCTCATCAAGGTCCAATTTTCGGCACGTTGTGTGCATATGAAGTCATATGATATGTATGATCTCTCGAGGGAATCATACATGTTCATAGTTGATGAACCAAGAGAAAGAGCTCACTCATGAGATGATCTGGGGTCAAAATGAATTCCATGCATGATCATCTTATTTATGAAAAAAGACACAAATTCGAGATATTAATATATGCTTTTGGAAAGTATATGATTAATATTGTCATCCGATTATCAAATGAGAAATCTATTGATATATTTCGAAGAAGACAACGAAATCATAGTTTGAACTTTGATTTTATCAAAGTCTTCCAGTGTGAAGGATGAATGAGTATTAGGAATGCTCAGGGTTAGATATGTCGTAATAGATCATCTATCATGACACTTCCATTCTGAGGGAATGATGAAACATAATGGATTTTAGTGGCTCAATTTAGCTTGATGATATGAGATTTAATTGGACTAAACCACGATACATTTGAATCTAATTTTCAATTCTAATTTCAATGTCAAAATGTTGGAAACAGAAATGGTCATGGGAATTGAAATATACAAGCTCTTTCAGCTCATTTCTAAGCCCTAAATGGTTTGGACTTTGATTAGAAATGGTCAAGGAAGCTAGGTTCAGCTCACTGATACTTTCTTGAGCTCACGTAGAGTGACTTGCCTTTTGTTGAACTCATTTAGAGTATGGAGTGTTCCACTCGAGCTCAATTGATAAGAGTGTATCAATTTCAAGCTAAAATGGTATATACCCTGAAATTGGATTGGTATCCAAATTTGAAGTCACTATACATGGATAGTATGATCTCCCCGACATTATCTCAATGTATCTGCATTTGTATCTCATGGGTCCTAATTGGATTAAGACTCATACCTATTGATGCCATTATTGTAATAATAGTAAATTATTATTGCATTATTTTATAAGGTCAATTTTGTGAATAAGATTCACAAATATATCTCATTAATAAATGTGAATAGTGATTCACAATAGTTAATATTTATATGGATATGATTCATATAAATATTTATGTAAATATGATTTGCATAATATACATAGGCATGAAATTATGTGAAACTGATTCACATTAATTTTGTAGATGTAAATTGGATTTACATTTATTTATTGTGTTCATGAATATGATTAATAAGCTTTAAGGATTATTTCTGTACTTTCTCCAATATTGATAATATGATTATCAAGTTAATTAATTAATGGATAAAAGGCAACAACTTTAACCAACTGTGGTTAAGCTTGGATGTGTCAATGATGTACATTCTTGCACGTTGTTGAGCTTCTAACTGAATTAGGACTCGAAGGTTGTTGCTTATTTTGTTGTTAATTAAGTAATATTAATTGGTTCTCTAAAAATTAATATTAACTAGAGATAAAAAGGAGACAATCCCTATTGCATTAGGGCTTGCTCTAAGCCCTTGATTTAGAATCCAAGGGACTACAACACACATGTTGGATTCGTGGTGTAAGTATAAAAGGAGAGCCATGCTCTCTTCTGGAACATGATATATATAATTTTGGAGAGCAAAGTCCCCTTAGAATTTCGTTCCCCTTGAGATATAGAAGAGTCTTGAGAGTCTGCATCTCTCACATGCCTCTTCTTGTTGCCCTGGTCGACGACCGGGTTCGTGGGAAGCAACGCGATTCATCTCCCCCCCCCGCGAGAGATATCTGCAAATCAGACTTGATTCTGAAGGTTTCTTTAGTAGAGACTCACGCTTCAAAGGTAACCCTGATCTATCTCTTCTATTCGTTGTGAATATCAGGAATTGTTTTGGAATTCCTTAGAATTTATAATGGATGTGTTACTTAGCATGTTTTATTTTAAGTCTTGCTCAGAAAATGGCTCTTTTATTCATCTCGTGGTCACTTGGATGTTTACTCTTATTATTATGTGGATGATCCTAGATCTCCAAATGACAAACGTACTATTAAAGGATTTGTCACCTTTGTTAAGGGCAATTTCATTATTTGGATTGCATGACCAAGGTACTGATTTCAAAATGGGCTATTCGTTTGTGGGGTGATTATGATGACTTAATGTGCCACCTTATGCTGATTATGGCATTAAGGGCTCGACATCGGCGAATGTCACTCATATGCCTTCCTCTCTTTGTAAGGGTATCATAGTGGTCATGCCTACTTTAGTGGAGAAGCTAAAGCTGACAATTGGTAGTGGGGAGCTCTTTCGTTTCTGGTTGGATGATTGGACTGGAGATGGTGTCCTTGGGGATCGTTTCCCTAGGCTTTTGGCCATCGCGAAGAACAAAGAAGTGCTGCTACATCAGGTTTCATCATATGACACGTGGTCACCTTCCTTTATGGCTACCTTCTCGGAGCAACGAGCGGAGTTTATGAGGTTGCAAAGGGAGCTCGCAGATTGGTCAGGGTCGGCTAATTGTAAAGATTACTATAGATGGGCTGAGGGTAAATTCTCGGTGAAGAAGACATACCATCTCTTTGCTGTAGATTGGAGAGAGCTGGGAGAAGATGTGCGTCAGGACTCAAGGATCATTTGGAAAAGTAAAATCTCTCGAAGAGTCAAGGTGTTCTTGTGGCTTTTGAGACATAGACACATTGTGACGAAGGAAGGTCGAAGTAGACTATTCGATATTGGTGACCAACTATGCGGCTTGAAATTGAGAATGTGGATCATTTGTTTTTTAGATGTGCCCTCTCTGCCCAGACTTGGCGGTTGGCGGGGGTGCATTGGTTGAAAGTGGACAGCAATGCATCATTCTGGACCTCAATTCGGTTGTTCTGTGGCAACTCTCAGGCTAACAACTCCCTTCTTTTTGTGGTCATTGGGGCTATTTGGTGGGCTCGAAATGTGTCTATTTTCCGTGGTCAAAATCTTTCTATACTGAAAATGTAATGGAACACTGTAAGGCCCTTTGCGCGGCCTGGTTGATGTAAGTCTTCAATTATTATATATTAGCAGTGGTGGTTCCTATCTCAGGATACCACCCTTCTTTCCATAAAAAAAATTCATTATTTGAAGGATCGAGAAACATACTATTGTTGCTCGATTTAATGCTAAGTTAGAGTATATGGCCATGGCCCAAGTCATTTATGAGATCAATTTGCTTATTTCCTTTCTGGAGTAACTTGTTTTTCCTATTTAAGTTCCCAATTGCGGCATACATTGTCTCTAATCTAGTTTTCTATGAAAATATCAAGCATATCAAAGTTGATTGCCATTTGATGAGACACATTACGACAAACATCTTTACAAAAACTTTTCTAAAGAAACACCATTTATTCTTAGAATTCAAATTAGGTATGCATGCCAAATGCATATGCCCAGTGTAAGAATTAAGGGATTTTTACCCCCACAAACCCTATAAACTTTGTACCTTCTAGACCTTTAAAATAACATAATTCCCCCCCTCGACCCCGTAAACTTGCTAACTCTTACCCCATTAATTATTTGAAGTTCGTGGGGGTTCTTGGGGTAAAAAACCCAAGAATTAATTGTTATTTCTTTCTTTCATCTTTTACATATTTATATAAGAGGGGTTTATGGTTTGATAATGATCAAGTCACTTCTCCTACCTTCCTATTTGGACATAATGTCACCATAATAAGCTGGAACTTAGAGCTCCCATGGATATAAGCTATAAATCTCCCAAGTTCGATGTTATATTTGCATGTTTTTCTTCATCTGGTTATACACGTACTCAAGGATCAACTACCTGTATGTGGCGGTCTTTTTCCTTGGTACGGGTGACTGTATGTTGTTTAAAAGAAGACTGATAATCTAAGTCTTCACATGAATGCCCTCAAGGTACTACTGTTGCCACGAGGAATCCTTCTTGTCGAGCTCAGTCTTGAATTCTCTAACATTTGCTAACTCTACCTTTACTAGCAATGGCCATTTTAATGGCAACCAACTGGGCGAGACATTCTTCCTTTTCAACTGCAGGGTAGTAACTTGAACTGGATGACTTCCCCTCATCATCCTCCATCATCCAATATCAACCTTTTCAGTTTTCTCTTTCAACTTCATCTCGGGTGAGAAAATTGCATCAATGATCGATTGCATGAAGGAAGCAAGTTGATCACACATTTAGATATAATAAAGGACTGCTCGATTAATGAAAAGAAGAGTGATCGATTATCTTCAATCATTAGCTAGGCTGATTGATCAAAACCTGCTTATGTGCAGACATATTTCATGATTGATTAATGTTGATTTGATTTGAATCCGAATTTGATTGGGATCCATCTAGATTTAATTGATGTGGTCCATATTCTTTTTGATCAAAGTATCCATGAGAATTTTTATTAGGGAATCCATCCATGCCATAATTGATTAGAGCATCCATTTTAGAGTCTGCTTATTTCCAAATCCATCTGTTCTTCCTATGAAGGAGATTTAGAGATATTTCTATTTAAGGAGATTTAGGAAATCTGCCTGTCTAGGGAGATTTAAGAATGTCTATTTATAGAGATTCATCTGTATATGTTAGAGTAATTATGTTATTTGTCTTTCTAATTGTCCTTTTTCTGTAATTTACCCATAGAGCTTTTCTCCCATATAAGAGAGCTCTAGGGTTAGATGAAATTTTATCTCATTCATTCCCTTCAACATGGTATCAGAGCGACGGTCCTAGGCCGGAGTTCTTGAACCCTAACCCTACCCCACCTGCCACCCTTCTCTCTCTCCTTCTATCTCGAGATTGGCGCCACCCTCCCGTGCGCCTGCGCCATCCCATCGCGCGCGAGCCCTCTGCGCCTCTGTGCACTGCATCGCCTCTGCACTGCACATCGCCATCGGCTGAGTCGCTCGCTCTCGCCCGAGTCTCGCCTGGCGATCATCTGAAGTCTCGCCTGGCGACCCCATCTCGCCATCGCTTGTAGCGCCTCTCGCCTGTAGCGATCATTTGAAGTCTGCAATTGCCCGAAGTCTGTAGCGATCATCTGAAGCCTGGAGTCTGTAGCGCATGAAGCCCGAAGCCTGAAGTCTGTAGCGTGCAACAAGCCTGTGCAAGTCCTGTGCAACAAGCCTGGAGTCATATGCAAGTCCTGTGCAAGTCCTGTGCACACATGTGGTGTGCATTATATGCCCTAGCCGTGCTTCCTTCAATGCACATGTTCTGTGCGCGTGCCCGTGTTGAGTCTATGTACGAGTAGACATTGTCTTCTGATTGTGTAACCCCAGTTACAGGTTATTATTGTCGTCATGTCAGACAACAAGGTAGATTTTCCATCTCTGGGTGCCTTCAAAGGTCCAGCACCCGTTGTGAAGATGGATGGCACGAACTATGAACTGTGGGCCATGCAGTTCATGAGTCTGATGCAGTGCAATGACAAGAAGCATATCCTCACACAAGAGGAACATGTTGACAAGACTGGGGTTAACGCCTCATGGGAGGCTGACGATGCTTATGCGCGTGTTTGGCTATCCGGTACTGTGTCCATGGAAATAGCCAACGACATTCTGAGTCAACCCACTGCGAAGGCTATGTGGGATATCCTGGCAGCCACGTATTCTCCGGCGAAGAACGAGTCCAAGATCTTACAACTCCGGCATGATATCTTTACCTCGAAGCAGAACGGGCGTCCTCTTCATACCCTGTACACCTCTCTGAGGGGTATGTTTGAGAAGCTACACGGGTACATTCCATTGGCAGCTACACCAGAGCAACTCAAAGCATACAGGGACTCGGTGATGACTGGAGTGTTTCTAGCAGCCGTTGATCCGGAGTATGTTGCCGCCCGAGCACAGATTCTTACAGATGCCACCATACCGCCTATGGAAGAGGCTGTCGTAGGACTGGACACACTGAGGAAACATGCTATTCTAAGCATGGGTTTCCCACTACTACGACACGTGTGGCGGAGCAGGCTCAACAGGAAGGGGGTCCTTCCCTAGTCACGGATCAGAGGTTTGAGGAGTTAGTATCAAGACTCCGGGAGATCATACCCAGCCAGGGACCAGCTAGTACTTCAGGATCTTCAGAGATAGCCGGCTCAGCATCAGCATCCTCTTCAGGTACAACGTATGCACTTACTAGTTGTTACAGAGCTGATCTATCAGAGTGGATTATGGACTCAGGAGCATCTCACCATTTATGTGGTGACAAAAAGCAATTGGATGATTTTGTTGCGACTCGGACAGGACGCTCCATGGTAATTGCTGACGGAACACATTCTCCCGTTACTGGTCAGGGGGAGGTGCAATTGATCCCTGGGATACGACTTCAGAACGTTCTTTATGCTCCTGATTTTTCCATGAATCTACTATCCATTAGTCAAATCACTAAAGATTTACATTGTCGTGCCATATTTGACCCATCTGCTCTTGTGTTTCAGGACATCCTAACGGGCAGAGTGATTGAAACTGGCTGTGAGCAAGGGGGTCTTTATAGACTGGTGCAATCTCCTTATACTGGTGTCTCTTCTATGAGGGCTGGATCAGTGTCACCCTACACTTGGCATCTTCGATTTGGCCATCTTCCATTGCAAAAGATGGTCCATACTCTTCCACAAATTTCTCCCAAGTCTAATTTTCAGTGTGAGGCATGCCAACTTGGCAAACATCACAGGTCGTCATTTCCGAGTCGTATAGGTCCAAGTCGTCATGGTCTGTTTGAGCTGCTACATTTTGATATTTGGGGTTCCAGTCGTGTCCCTGATCTTCAAGGACACAGGTTTTATCTTGTTGCTGTTGATGAATTTTCTAGGTTATGTTGGGTTTTTCTACTTAAAAATAAGTCTGATGCTGCATCTGTTATCCAGTCTTTCATTATTGAAATAAAAAATATTTATTCTGCTAGAGTGAAGTTCATACGGTCTGATAATGCTCTTGAATTATGTAGCTCTCATATCTCAAAATTTCTCATGTCTCATGGAATTGTGCATCAGAAGTCATGTGCTTACACCTCCGAACAAAATGGGGTAGCTGAGAGGAAACATCGTCATTTGTTGGACATTACCAGGACCTTATTGATTAAGAGTCGTGCCCCTCACTCCTATTGGGGGGATGCGGTTCTAACTGCTTGTTATTTGGTCAACCGTATGCCTTCGTTTGTGTTAGGAGATAAGATCCCGTTCTTGACTGCGTTTCCCGAGAAGGATCTTTTCTCCCTAACACCTCGCGTCTTTGGCTCCGTTGCATTTGTTCATTGCTTCTCTCCTGGTCTTGACAAGCTCTCTCCCAGAGCTGTCAAATGCGTTTTTGTGGGTTATTCCAAAATCCAAAAAGGGTATCGCTGTTTTGATCCAGTTAGTCGACGGTACCATGTTAGTGCTGATGTCACATTCTTTGAATCCATTATGTATTTCTCTCCTACAGGTGACAGCCTCACTCACTCAGACGAAGGAGATGATATCTATGTGCCTCCTCCACCATCTATTCCATGCTCTACACTGCCGCCACCACCACCACAGCCTATACCACCACCACCTCCACCACCACCTTCTACTTTTTATCCTCAGGTCTATCAGCGTCGACCCTCTGCTCATGTGCCTCCTCCATCATCCAGCACGCCCGAGGTATGTAATGAACATTTGAGTACTACTAATGGCACGGGTGATTTGCATGCGCAGACAGATACACATGGCACAGATGATACTACCACTACTCCAGTTGTTGATCTTGATCTTCCTATTGCCCATAGAAGGCAAAAGCGTGCGCGGACAATGAATCCCAAATATGGGATGGACTTTGCATCACAGGCGTGTTTGGAGCGGTTGTCCCCGGAGTTTCGCAAGTTCGTCCTTGGGTTATCAGCAGTGGAAATCCCAAGGTCATATCAGGAGGCACTACAGAGCAGTCCATGGCGTTTAGCTATGGAAGAGGAGATGGCGGCGTTGCAGTCACGTGGTACGTGGAGTGTTGTGCATCCTCCACCAGGTGCGTCAATAGTCGGAAGCAAATGGGTTTTTACTGTTAAGCATCGGGCTGATGGTACGGTTGATAGATACAAAGCCAGGTTGGTGGCTCGTGGGTTCACCCAAACATATGGGGTGGACTATCAAGAGACGTTTTCTCCAGTAGCCCGTCATTCTACCTTACGGATTCTCATTGCAGTTGTTATTGTCCGTGACTGGCCCCTGTTTCAGTTAGATGTCAAGAACGCTTTCTTGTATGGTGACTTACAGGAAGAGGTCTATATGCAGCAGCCACCAGGGTTTGCTGCTGAGGGGGAGTCCAATATGGTGTGCCGTCTTCATAAGGCCATATATGGCCTGAAGTAGAGTCCACGGGCTTGGTTTCAGAAGCTCTCGGAGTTGATTGAACAGAAGTGCTTCGTCAGATCTACAGCAGATCATACTTTCTTTGTAAAGAGAGACCAGCTAAGGTAGTGTGATCATCTTAGTGTATGCTGATGATATTGTTATCACTGGTAGTAATAAGCAGGGCATTCAAGCAGCCAAGGATTTTCTTAGTGAGCAGTTTGTTACGAAGGATCTGGGTACACTTCGTTACTTTTTGGGATTGGAGTTTGCAAGAAATGAGCAAGGCATGGTAATGACACAAAGGAAGTATGTTACTGATCTGTTATCTGAAACAGGAATGGCAGGATGTAGACCAGCTACTACTCCTATGGATCCTAATGTTAAACTCTATGATGATGAATCTGAGGAGGTGGACAAGAGACGGTATAGAGAGCTCGTGGGGAAGTTGTTATATGTCACTATTACCCGACCAGATATATCCTTTGCTGTCAGTAGGGTAAGTCAATTTATGGAGCAACCCAGACAGGCTCACATGAATGCTGTTTTTATGATCTTGAGATATCTGAAGTCGTCTCCAGGTGCTGGTCTTCTGTTTAAGAAAGATACCTCTATATCTGTCACAGGTTGTGCTGATGCAGACTATGTTGGGTGCCCTAATGATAGAAAGTCCACTTCAGGATTTGGCAGCTCACCAGTAGCGTGGAAGAGTAAGAAACAAACTGTCGTGGCTCGATCCAGTGCAGAGTCAGAATATAGGGCAATGGCCCAAGGTAGTGCTGAGATGATGTGGGTTAAATCGGTTTTGACTGATTTAACTATTGAAGTACCTCTTCCTATGCATCTTAAATGTGATAATCAGGCATCATTGTTCATAGCCAATAATCCAGCCTTCCATGAAAGGACAAAGCACATTGAAGTGGATTGTCATTATACACGGGACTTAATTCAAAAGGGGCTTATTTCAACTTCTTATGTATCATCAGGAGAGCAGATTGCAGACATGTTCACCAAGGCTCTTGCTAGAGGTCCTTTTCATCTATGTTGTTCCAAGCTGAGCATGTTAGATATATATGCTCCAGCTTGAGGGGGAGTGTTAGAGTAATTATGTTATTTGTCTTTCTAATTGTCCTTTTTCTGTAATTTACCTATAGAGCTTTTCTCCTATATAAGAGAGCTCTAGGGTTAGCTGAAATTTTATCTCATTCATTCCCTTCAACAGTATAGAATATTATATAAAACCCATATGATTACTATTTGGAATCATCCCCGGTACTTCAATTCTCCCACCATATTGAGAGATCCACCGTCATTGTTAAGGACAACCTAGTTATGGATGAACCTTGTAAATCTCGTGTTGTGTTTTTCGTGCTTGCTTATTTATGTGTTTGTTTCTTATTCCTCTGCACCTGACAAATCATTTCACCAGTGACAGGTGTCCATAATCAATTGTGCATGGTTATGTGGCCGATTACACCTTTGATTCACTTGGTAGCCCTAATTAATCACTCGGGAGAGGTGATTGATCATAGGTAGAAGGATAATGGGATCTGGAGCTCAGGTGCCTGACAAGATCTTCGAAAAAACGAAGACAACATTTGGATCAAGATCACCTTTAAGAAGACTAGTTGTCCGTTTGTGAGGGACATCAACATAAAAGGTCACACGTCTTGTATAATACGGAACCAAGTGTGTGGAAATCTTCGTGTGTATTTATAACATTCCAAACATTATGGTAGTATGTTATAAATGGTGGGTATTATTATTTAGCACCTTGTGTTTAAGCATTTTAAGTGATTCTTAAGGAGTTCAATTGGGTTCGAATCAAACAAGTTGTGAGGGCATGGTTTCCTTGATATTGGCTCGAGCATGGACTTGAGATGTTAAAAATAGTATCAGAACAGGTCCCCTCTAATAGTGGAAATGACTACCAGGGCGATGAAGTCACTCCTGCAAATAGATGGGACGGAAAGGCTACTCGGAGCGTGCAATTGTCACTATTACTAGGTCTTGTTACGATGAGAACAATGCAAATATAAGTAGAGGTTGTAGCACTCCAAATAGTCTTACATAGAATACTCACAAAAAGTGATAGTATGCTATAAGTGATGGGGATCGTTAATTGATAATAACTTGATCATAAGCATTTTGAGTGGTTGTTAATGAATTAAATTGGACATGAACCTAACAAGTGTTAATGGCATGTTTATCTTGATAATGGCTTGTGTCTAGGCTTGAGTCAGCACACTATCAAATATAAAAAGAACCTCCACAAGATCATCAGTCCCCCGTTTGGATGGACTCCGATATCATGTAAAAACAAACAAGCAAGCAAATCTCAGAGAACATAATGGTTTATGTAGAAAAACCTTCTCAACAAAATGAAAAAGCCATGGAGAGGGTGCCCAAATGCTTACAAGCAGTTATGTTGTCTTCCATTTCTTAATTGTAAAGTGGATCGACATCCACAATCAATTAGTCCGCATAACACAAAACAACTCAACATTGAGGTAATAGTATGTTATTCTCACATCTTTGAGTGATCTGAGGAGCTGTGACAAGATATAAGGAAAGAAATTTGGCAGGTTAGAATTCAAACAGGATCAAAACATTAGCTCGTGACTGCAACATGCTGCAACCACTGTGCCTCGTGCCACACTTGGTGCCCGTTCTATTGCCAAACAATAGCTAGGATGCTACCACATATGTATGACCACTCAAAATTTTGATGCTTTTTAGCATGGGACTATTTGGAGTTCCTTACCAATGGACTGCAACTTTGAATTTCAAATGTATTTAAGACCAATTATCTCCACAAAATTGGAGCATCACATTGCACATACTGGTCTCTGCCAAGAGGTATACATTACATAAGGTTTTTTTTATCTTAATCCGGCCTGCTTTTTAAACGCTTTTCTATACACATACTGACAGGGACACACATACATACAAACACATTTAAAAAATGAACACAGTACATGATGTATGCACTAACTTTTCATTACCTTTTCTATGCAGTCAGTTAATTGGATCGTTAACAGCTTATTCTCTGGCAAGCTACTTCCTCTTAAGCGGGACCGGTCAACAGCTCTTCGTAAAATTAAGATGCCAACATTCCCCAATACAAGAGAGGTGGATATGAGTGAAGAAATCTAATTGGTGAAGTGAAGAGCCGGTTGATTCTCGCAAGAAGATACAGGCTGCCAATTCTCTTCTCAGTTGCTCTTTTCTTTACCTATTCAACAGATCCTGTAAAGTTCAGCATCTGTAAATTCCTGACTATCCGTCTCGATTCATGGACTCCAGAGATGAAAAGATATTCATAAGTGGAGGACGAGACAAATTCGAACCACATTCTCCCAAAATGTCACTATTCACTGCAAGGCATGCAGAGGTAAATTCTTCCTGTTATACTCATGTAAAAGTATATTAATGTATTTGTGATTGTATAGTGTAGCAGATATCGCAAGCGATGTCTTGTCATAGCGTTATGGAATTGTGTTAATTGTGACAGATATACCTTGTAGCCTTGTACCAAATTGCTAATATACGATAAATGAATCACAATCAGCGATGTTATTTCACTTGTCAATATAAAATTGTAGTTGGGGGACATTTCGAATGAAGGGAATTTGTTTATTTAATAAGCAATCTTTCAATTTGTTGTGCAGCAGAAATAGAATGCATGCCAGAACTAAGTAAGAAAGACAATCCCAATACTGGGATGTACGAGGATCACCCTCAATTGGATACTCTTCGGTGGCGGTGACTGATCTTTTTACTCGATGGTAAAACGATGGTATATAGGATACATATAGAAGCCCTGACCCACAACAGTAGATCCACAAACCTGAGTACAAAAGTGACGCAAAATTTTATTGTTGTTTTGTGGATGTTTCTCTTGAGCTCCCTCCCATGATTGCTGATTGGTCAGGGAGATCCTCGTATTGAGAAGATGGATTTATCCGACGATCGAGGGAGCACAAATCGGGATCTTCAATGTATCTGATCAGACATATTGGTTAGGATTCGAGATGTGGCTGCCTTCTAGTTTCTTTTACAAATATGGATATATTGCTGGATTAAATTGTCTAGATTGATTTTAGTGATATGCTGTTCAATAGAAATGAAGGGCCATCCAGCATAGGGTGTTTAATCTTATGTCTCAGAACAGAACAGATTTCTGTCATGATGCAATCCTGATCACTTGGATCTTTCAGAGGACAACAGTTGGGCTTGAGCTGCCAGCTCCAGGATTGTCATTCGCCTTTATTATTACACCTACTCTGCAAATGGGAAAGCAACAAGAAGGCAGACCTACTTGTAATGTTGACAAGTTGGGATGTGACAGGATGCGTGTCAATGTTGATTTTGGCATCATCAGTGTATGTTTATGCAGAAGTTGACTTTAGGTGTCGGAATTACGATCGGGATCGGGTGTGAGTTGGGTTCAGTCCATGTTTTCCAATTCAAGCAAGAAGGGATAGGATGCCCATGGAAAATACGGCAAGACCCGTCAGGTTAAATTCATAATGTAGATTTACATGACTAAGTATCCTCATGGCTCATTGCATTGCTTCAATCTGGATTAAGGATAACGCAACTGATAGTATCTGGATTTTATTGAAATCAAACTACACATGTGACAATATAAATGAAATGTTAAATCGGATCCCATCTAGCCTAGAGTGAGGTTGTCACATGTTGAGCATTCTGGGTTGCTACAAATTTGTATGGATTATTGGCCAGAGGCTGTAAGAGTACTCGACAATAGGGATGCCACCATCTTCGACTTGCATGGTGGTGGAAAGTTGTTCTTATGGGTGGTGTCAAATGATACTCTCTCAAGCGGCTAGAGATGATGTCATGTGCTTAGAAGGGAGAAGTTGAGAAGATGAAAATAAGCAATAGGAGGGACGATATATTTACTTAGTTCCACTTTTGTGATGTTCATCCTAAAGAGAGTATTGCAAATCGCGGAAACAGAAGATGAACGCACACAAACAATCAAATATGCAAGCACGAAGACAGATTTACAAGGTTCACCTATAACTGAGCTATGCCCTTGGGTGGTGACGATGGATTTTCACTATGCGGAGAACGAATGAATATAGAGGATATAAAGAACCCTACCCCATAGGAGAGTATTTACTACTCCATATAGACGGATTCCTAATAGAAACGATATGGTACGGTAGGAGGGGATGCATACGACAATTCTTTAACTTGGATCAGAGAGTTATGATTCAAGGCATATCAACAGAGAAGATTCTTTGTTATATGCGACTGGTATCATAAAAGTCTCAACCTAGTAGAGCTGAGAACTCGGTTTGGTGGATCAAGAAAGAATTGCTTGGTACCTTTTGTGGAGGGGGATTTTCTCCTTGTATAAGCTTGATACATCTGTATGGACTTAGCAAGTCCTTAATGTTCCATCTGTTTTTGAAAGTTGATCTGGCGTTGTCATGATTATCGAGATCAACTAAAAGTCATTAAAGAAACCCATGGCAACTGATGATAGGGTTGAGCGATATCTTCTCATCTTCGATCACGTTGACTGTCGACTTATGGAAGCACCGTGATCTTTGAGATCTCATAGGATTTTGCCCCAAAAGATTATTGAATCTATTCGTCTATTGATTTTGGATGCCAACATCGCGATCTCCGATGATGATGGCGAGGGTCGTAGCATGAATTTGACCATTTCGATGAATGTGGATCCTACACTCTCAGGTCAACTTAATAGCTAGGTGAATTTGATGGCGAGGATCGTGACAAAGCGATTCTCTCTCTCATCGGGATGATTATTAATGTGACATCTGATACATTATTAACCATGTGATGACCCATTTTATAACATGCATACTAATCGTTGTTAAAAAAAGGATAAATTATCACTTTAAAAGGGATAAACACCATGCTAGTTACGAAGTAATATCTTCCAACACTTGACGTTAGCTAGCAAGAACTAAGCAAGTCTTAATCACCTAAATCTACTCATTGATCTACAAGTGGAAATAAGTAAGGTCCCTTCCTCCTCGGCTTTCCTATTTATCTACTCTATAAACACAAGTTTTCTTTTACCTTGCAGCCCCTCAAAAATTCCCTGGTTTCCTCACGCATATCGACGAGATTTGGGTCATACATATATGCCAAAAGAAATCTATATTATTATTATTATATAATAGTTAGACAAATGGGGTTCGTCACTTTCTCATGTCCACACATGACGTTCCATCATGTTGACCTCCGGAGCAAACCCCACATGTCCATATATATCCATTCACATGATATACACATAATATATCCACATATATTGCTTATGCGTTCATTTGACTATTATTTTTTTCATCAAGGAAAGGGGGCGATTAAAATGAACAATCAAAAGCAGACAATCTCTCGTCTTAGAATTGGGCATTTGAACAACTTCCGTGGAACTTCGGTCACATTTGAGTTTATCGAAATCATGATTGGATATCTCACAAGATCATCAATCCATGCAAACTTCTGTAACACCGGTGGGATGTCATTTTAGCTATAACACCAGAGGATGATGGATTTTTTCTCGTTATCTTTATATATTTCCATCGACTTGATTGCCGACACTCACTTGGAAACCGCAAAGGCGCATTTAGGGAACGTGGCTTGTTTGTTTGCCAGGCATACCCCATGTTCTATTCCTGCAATCATGGGTTGGAAGTAGTTGTATGGACTGCACAATTTCTTTGTTATAATATTTTTTAACATCATTCAAATAAAAATATAACATAAAAATATAATCATTACAAAAGTTAATATATCACATAATGAATGTTACATCATATCACATTTATCATTCCAACTCTCTTCAACCCTCATAATCATCCAAACCGTTACTATTCACAGTCACAAAAAGTTACTGTACTAACCTATGCTTCACACAGGGAGAGTAACTCTTGAAGGATAATAATAATAATAGTGGATTCTCTAATTAGAAGTTTATTTACATGCAGAGGATTAATTCTTGGACGTTACACGAAACTTCATAGGGGTAATAAAAGTAAATAAATAAATATATTGAGGTTGTTGCGCAACCACTAACATGATGGGTAAGTGAAAGATAAAGGAGATCGGATGGTTTTAATAGTATTTGATTGATAATGCATTAATGCATGTCTTGGTGAGGAAGAATGATTAAAAGCCACGAAAATATAAACTCTTTATTTATATAGGACATTTCAACAGGAAAATGGGGATATCAAATATTAATATACATATATTCATTTATAAATGGTGTTTATAGATTATTTAACTATGTTCTATAAATTTAGACTTATTGATGAAATTGTTTCATAATTTTGACTGTGATATCAAAATCATTTTAATCGAATATATTATTCAACTATATTATTTTTTCCATTGGTGTTCTTATCTTTTATATACACATTTTTTGAAAAGTTAACATTATTTATTAGAATATCATATATAAATTGATATATGAAGTTATTTGTTCAAATATGCAGTGCAACTTTTTTTCCTATATGTTTCTTTCAATGTTCCGTATATTGATTTCATTTTTACTTACTAGAGGATACATGTATAAAAGGGATATATAAAGATAACTTGGAGTCTTATCTGTTAGACGTTTTGGAAATCAAGCTTTGTATACTTAATTTGTGGGTTTTTATCAGTTATGCCCTCCTTAGATATTGCAATATCAGTTATGTTATTTTTTTGGAATATTAATTCTACGACGGACTTCTTCTACAATGATCACTTGTGTCCTTCCATTAGATTGACTGTCAATGAGTTGAACTAAATCATGATTTATTCAAACCATGACGTACTTAAGAGGAACATAACATTGAGAAAACCCCACCGCTCCTCCAGCGCATCCTCCTCCGTCACCACTCCTTGCACCTCCTTCGCCCCCATCCTCCGTCTCTTCCATCCCCTTGCTCCTCCAACCCATTCTCCTCCTCGCGTTCCTTGCTCCTCTACCCCTCTCCTCCTCCACCGCCCCTTCCTCCGCCCCATTCACCTCCTCCACCCCATGCTCCTCCACCGCCCCCTTGTCCTCCTCCTCCATCCCATCCTCCTTCTTCAGCCTCCTGCTCCTCCGTCCATCGGAAGCTTGCACAACTTTGGGCGACGCTACAGGTTGGCATCTTCTTTGGGGGGCATCTTCTTCTGACTTGCATAGGAAGGGGATCTGAAGTAAAGACATGATGAGCCATGGTTCACAGCGGAGCCAACACTCATCTTCATCTTCCAGGAAGGGGATTTGAAGTAAAGATCTCATGAGCCATGGTTCTTGTGGAAGGTAAGGGTCCCAAAGGGGGGGTATCTTCTTCTTGACTTGCGCAACAGAATTATGGACTCCCACAACAGTAGGAGCTTCGCTACAGGTTCGACAATGGTACACAAAGCCTTCTCCTTCTCCCCCTCCCCACCATTTTGTAGGAAGTGCGAATCAAATGAGGATGAGAAGGTGGTCGAAGGAGGAGGGACTGGAGGGGAGGTGGTTGGGGGGAGGTGGTCGGAGGATGGGGGAGATGCGGTCGGGGGAGGATGAGGGAGGAAGAGTGTTAGGAAGAAGAAGAAAAGGAGAAGAAAAAGATATTTCTGGCCTTGATTTTAATCTAATTACTCTTGTTTCCCCAAAGTTTAATGTCCATTTGGGATGAGGATGGGCGACAACTAACCTGAGGGGCATAAGTGATCATTGTGGAAGTAGTGAAGGACATAGTCGATATTCTAAAAAAAGAGAGGGCGTAACTGTATTGCAATATCTAAGTAATACACAACTGTTAAAAACTCTTAATTTTTTAATACAAAGTAATATATTAATAAAATATATTTTGACGAAATAAGTAATGAACATTTTATTTTTTATATTATTTAGGAAATAATAACCTATAAGCTTGAACTCAACCTTTTGGATGGAAGAAAAAAGTGCTCAACCATCATACAATCGACGTGGCAATAGTTTATTTTAAGGAATTGAAATGATATAAATTTTCATTTGATAGAAACTCATTGTCCACTATTTGCATAATAATGATTTTATGATTATATTTGAAATTATATATTCAATACAAACACTTTATAGTGTATACAAATTACAAATGTAAAATAGAGATATCGAAGACAATCACTAACACTTAAAAAACTTTTAAACGAAGTAATATAATTTCTAAACACCTTTTGAATCAAAGCCTTTTAGTTTTCGTATTTGGGACCTTTGAGATTCTTTAAAGTATCTAATTTATATTGAATGTTTTCTTCATGACAACAAGATTAACTTACAACAATGAATAATTTGATTATCGGTTGCTTGATTTTTTAATTTTGTAATGAATATCATTTTCATTGCTATATTGCTTGCAACAAATCATATAAGACGATCGTCTATTGATTTTTTTCCATTTAATCATCACTAAACTATCAACGATTGCTCCAAAATTTTAACAAAAAAAGTTAACCGATAGTCAAATAAAACTATAGCAAGAACATGATGCTTGTAGCTGGTTGCAAGAACAATAGACAATTTTGCAATGAATAATATCCATTATTATATATTTAACATCGTAAAGTCTATTGTGGGAGTCGAATTTTGTTGCAATGTTCAGCACAAATACACTTTTTGAATGTAATACATGGATAATAAAATCGATAAGTAGGTTATATTTTTCAATATTTATATATGTTCAATGAAAATTCGGCGTCAAATTTTAGAGATGGCATCCCTAAATTTTGTATTTTGAAAACATACCGAATTATTTTTTAAAAAAAATCTTTACAATAGATCAAACAATTATATCTAAATTTGAAAATGGACAAAATAGCTTTCTCCCAAATTATATTATTTTATGTATTCTTAATTTTTCATTGTTTATAAAATTAATCTTATCACACATTTGTGCAATTGCCGTTTTTTTACTTAGTCTTCTGACTTGTGTTAAGTATCACGAGTACTTTAGTTCGTTGTGGCACCACATTTCGTGCTTCTATATTGTGAATTATATGAGACGACTGATAGCCACCCAAAAAGATTTACTTAAATAGGTTAATTGTAGTACTTGAATCAAGAGACCAACAAAGAAATTTATTTTAACACATATTTTACAAGGTAAGTGTACCTAGGTTGAACACAAGTAAGCTACACGCTACCCAAGTCCTAGTCACTAGGCTTCGTACCAAAATGCTACAATGTGTATGTGTTTTTGGATTTTTTATTGGTTTTAGATGTTTATGTGTTTTTTATTAAGATCATGTTTGCTAGCTTCTGAATTGGAATTGTAGGGGGAGGAGGTAGAGTTCGAGTCTAAATGTTTTGGAAGTTTTGATCTTATACATCAACCAGTATCGTATGTATAATTATAATTATAAATATACACTTAATTTTTTTATTTTTAGTTTTTTTTTCAAAATTTTAAATTTAATTATTAATTTAGGAAATAAATAATTAGAAAAAGAAAACAGAAGGAAGTTCAAAAAAGAAAGAAAATATTTTTTTAAGAATAATACTAGAAGACAAATCACCGATTTTCTTTTCTTTTTTTATTATTTAAGTTATGCAAACAATGCCATAAAAGTCTGAATAATATCACAAGTATAGAGTATTAAGAGAGCTATCTTCGCATTTTTTTATTTTTTCTAAATGGATGCATAAGTTCTCAAAAAAAATCAAATTGTTAATTTCTTGCTAATTTTATACATGCCTTAAAAGTTCTAATTTTCAATAAGCTCTTCAATGATATAGAACAACCATTTGGAAACAAATAATCTAAATATTAAAGAAACAAGGCGATATGTTTAAATAATGCCAAGCACAGAATAGGACAATCACAAAACTCTGAAACATGTTTGATAAAGAACAAATATTGACATGATTATTAGAATTTTTATTTAAAAATGATGAGAGACTTTTAATAAATATAATTAATGGAAGAGTTAAGTAGGACAAGCAAGAAAATGCAATCAAATTAATGATGTTCGATACGTTACTTAAATTGAACAAAAAATTATCATTGGTTTATTTTCTCATGAACATGGGATGTAGATGTCTATCATAATATGTTATCTCTAAAATTAAGATTGTTTTCTCATTATAAAATCTATATCATAAATATAATGCTGGGGTTTATCATTGGTGGGATCTATTCATTAAAAAATTCATTATCTGTTTATATTAAAAATATATACAACATGTAAGGTCTCAGGTTTAGTTTATCGAAGAAAACTGGCTCTAATAATATGTTGAGTTTTTGAGTCAAGTGGGCCAGCTGACAACCACTCTAATTAGGGTGGAGAATTGGATTAAGCTGGTTCGGACCCAACCCTGATACGACCCGTAAAAGCTTGAATCTGGCCGGGACTCGATGTACATATGGGCTGAACTTGAGTCCTGATTTTGCCAATTTTTCAAGCTCGGACCGGGGTCTACCCGGACACGATTTGGCCCTAGGAAGCATGACCCTATGTGTCTTAGACATGACTTCTTCATGGGTCAAGAATGTATGGCAAACATGCTCGAGATATATCATTTTCATGTTGCATTTCTATCATTGTCAATATTAATAAACATTAAAAAGCTCTATAAAATAATTAGATCTGCGCTTTACATAGCTTTTGATGGTTGGAACAAATCAAACTTTTTGGAATTCAAATTAGATAATGGTATCGTACTCGCTTTTTGGAATTCGAATAGATTTTAACGATGTATACATCATCTCATGTTGGCCATATTTTAATCATATTAGTAAAATTAGTAAAATTATAGTATATGTGATGCACATCTCAGTCACTTATTTCTCTAACTTACAATTTATGTGGTTAATCGAGCATTGGGCTCGACCCAATCTAAGGTCCAGGGTTATTTGGCGGGCTTCCCTGAGTTGGGCCGGGTTGAGTCCAATAGCTCTAAGTACTCAAACCCTTAGCACTTGTAACTAGACATGACCAACAGGCTAGAGGCCCACCCGTCCAGCCTACTAATGGGTCGGAGTTGGGCTAGGAGATTTGAGGTATATGTCGGTTCGACCCGACCTGTAAAAATAAAAAATATATAAATATAAACTGAATAATATATGTATTAATATGATATACTTCAACATGACACTAGTTTTAAATAACATTTAATAGCTTACATGTCAAATAACATGCAAACTATTTATATTAGTTATATAAAGTATAAATGATATTAATAAAATCATTATTAAATATCATTAAAAAATTCAATGGAAAAAGACTAAAATAGACTATGAACCGGCCCATGAAGGTCTTTGGACATAAGTTTTTGAACCTTGATCCGTTCAACTCGGCCCATAGACCGGCCCGTGCCCACATTTTAGCCATGTTAACACACCCTCCACTATATTTATATACATATCCATATATGATGCCCGTGATTCAAGATTTTGAATGGACAGACAAATATAATATAATAAATATAATATAATAGAATTAAGAGTGATGCTAAAGGTACAATAGCAAGTTCCAAAAAGCAGCTTCACTTCACAGGCCTAATGCTGCCGCTTCCACTTTCCCTGGTCAGGCCTTCCACGCCATCTGCACGTGCACCACCGCCCTTTCTCTGCCTCCTCCTCCTGATAATCACAGCTTTTACTTAACACCCCCTCATTTAACAAATCACGCAATCAAGTCCTTCATCTCGACAAGACTTCACTCTGACACCACTTGGAATAATAGGTGAGCGAAGAGATCTGAGGAAGATTGGACCTTTAATTATGGGGTTCCCCACAAGGGAAGGGACAGCCCATGACAGACCACACCTCCACCCAACCCTCCAAAAAATAAGAGAGAGAGAGAGAACCGGGATATGATAGATGCTTAGACCCCAAACCAAGCAATATATGTTGACATGAATGAAATAGCGGCAGTCCAACTATGGTTAACAAACTGACTCAAGTTGGGTTAATCCATACCACATGGATGGGATGGGCCACCATGTTATCTACCTGATTCCATATTATCGTGCTTTTTATATATACACAGAAAAGTCATGATATTTACAGATAAGTCCGATATCACATCATTACCGTTCACAACTCGAGTATGACACTGAAATTATATGTGTAGTTTAGGTTCTTTTCTGAAATTTATCCGCTCATGTTTAATTTGGATTTGTTGGAAGCGGCGCCTTTTCCATTTCTGCCCTTGATCTCTTTGAGCCGTCGGACATCTGACGGTGTCCGTCCCACTATTTTACCCGCCAAACTATAAAACGGGCCGTTCCCCCTCATCTCATCTCTGACTCTGCACCTCACACTCCCCCAAGCCCCCATCACAACACAGTGAGCTCCGCCTCTCCCTGCCGTCCGATCCCCAGATCGGACGGCTCTCGATCCTTCAGTTCTTCCCACTAGATTTCCTTAACGTATGACCGTTTTCTGTTACTACATGATCAGGCGAAGAAGATGAGGGAGATCCTGCACGTCCAGGGAGGCCAATGCGGCAACCAGATCGGATCCAAGTTCTGGGAGGTGGTGTGCGACGAGCACGGCATCGATCCCACGGGCCGCTACACGGGCACCTCCGATCTGCAGCTCGAGCGGGTCAATGTCTACTACAACGAAGCCTCCTGCGGAAGGTTCGTCCCCAGGGCCGTGCTCATGGATCTGGAGCCCGGCACCATGGACAGCGTCAGGACCGGCCCCTACGGCCAGATCTTCCGTCCCGATAACTTCGTGTTCGGGCAGTCCGGCGCCGGGAACAATTGGGCCAAGGGCCATTACACGGAAGGTGCCGAGCTCATCGACTCCGTGCTCGATGTCGTCAGGAAGGAGGCCGAGAATTGCGACTGCCTACAAGGTAAATTTCTTGAATCGTTCTACTGAATTCGGTATTTACTTGTCAGTAATCATCACTTGCTTGTGTGAACTTATATGGTATAGATCTGCTTTTAGTTGAAGGAAAATGCCTGGATGAGTTAGATCATGCATATATTGACTTAATATGCTCGATTAATCTGTATCATTTAACTAAAATTGTCATGGTTTGAGCTCAATTATGCTGTTAATTTGGAGATCCAGGTGAAACTTTTGAGCTATGAACGAAATCAGAGTTCCAAAGACCAACATTACAACTCGACCAGTTGCAATATAGATAGATTCTCGCGAAGTGTAGTGTTCTTGCTAAATTTTGTTAAGATATTTTGCGTATGTAGTTTACATGATCTCTCTAATTTGCGAACAGGATTTCAAGTATGCCATTCACTTGGAGGAGGAACTGGATCAGGGATGGGAACCCTGCTGATCTCGAAGATCAGGGAAGAATATCCCGACCGGATGATGCTGACCTTCTCCGTCTTCCCGTCTCCGAAGGTCTCCGATACGGTGGTCGAGCCATACAACGCTACCCTTTCGGTCCACCAGCTCGTCGAGAACGCCGACGAGTGCATGGTTCTGGACAACGAGGCGCTTTACGATATCTGCTTCCGAACTCTCAAGTTGGCCACACCCAGCTGTGAGATTCATGAACTTCTTTATCATTAAAATCTTGCTCATTGCAATATGTTAACTTAGTTTCAGATCTAGATGTGCCTCTTTGAGACATTAAAGAAAATTGCTAGCTTTATCAATATTGCGATCAGATCCATTGCCCATGCCACATCTACTAGTATTGATTTGACTGTGAATTTTGATCATGTTTCAGTTGGTGACTTGAACCACTTGATCTCTGCAACCATGAGTGGAGTGACGTGCTGCCTGAGGTTTCCCGGCCAGCTCAATTCCGATCTCCGCAAGCTCGCGGTGAACCTGATCCCCTTCCCCAGGCTGCACTTCTTCATGGTCGGATTCTCCCCCCTCACCTCCCGCGGATCGCAGCAGTACCGCGCGCTGACCGTCCCCGAGCTCACCCAGCAGATGTGGGATGCCAAGAACATGATGTGCGCGGCCGACCCCCGTCACGGTCGCTACCTCACCGCATCGGCCATGTTCCGCGGCAAGATGAGCACCAAAGAAGTGGACGAGCAGATGATCAACGTGCAGAACAAGAACTCCTCCTACTTCGTCGAGTGGATCCCGAACAACGTGAAGTCCAGCGTGTGCGACATACCGCCTCGCGGGCTGTCCATGGCGTCGACGTTCGTGGGGAATTCAACCTCCATCCAGGAGATGTTCCGCAGGGTCAGCGAGCAGTTCACCGCGATGTTCAGGAGGAAGGCGTTCTTGCACTGGTACACGGGCGAGGGAATGGACGAGATGGAGTTCACTGAGGCGGAGAGCAACATGAACGACCTCGTCTCCGAGTACCAGCAGTACCAGGACGCCACGGCCGACGATGACGGCGACCTGGAAAACGAGGAGGAGGAAGATGTTCAGGAGATGTGAATTGCTGCTCCCTGAAGCAGAGAGACGTGTATGCTAGTGGATTCTCAGCTGGTCTTCTACACCAAGTTTTTTATGCTTGCTTTGGTTGTTCTTTGAATGTGCATTAGAGGGATTCCCGCGTCGTCCAGTAGCTATCTGTATGGCCTTCATTCACTGTCATTCTCTTCATTTGTTTTCTTCATGGTTACTCTGCACTGGAACGAGACTGATACAATATGCATTTTCATAAAATCGTATTCAAACTTGGCCCTCTTTGCAGAGGGGTCAATAATCCTCTAGCAACAAGAATTAAGTTCTTAACCCAAACATGCGCAGGGTTGTTAATCAAGTATAACAGTTTCAGGGTAGTATTACAATTATAGACGAAGTATTCCAAGAAATCCTCACCTTTTTTTGCATTCAGTGCAAAGGTGGAATCCCATCTTTTGGAGATTTACTTGAAAGGGAAGTTTCTCTTTCAGAATCAACCAGAGAAAGATGCTGCCAGGTTTGGCACGAACCTTCGATGGCCACAGATTCTTGACATGAGGTGGAGGATTGGATCCTTGGCACTAAATCCCATTTTTACAGTCGGCCTCTCAACCTTCTACTAGACTTGGACGAGGACGGTGGAGATGTCTAAGGTACATGGGTAGGCAAAGTGACTTCGCTGGTCATGTCTAAAACAGAGATCCTTGGTGGAGGTTGGAGTCCATTTTTTCCTTTTAGTCTTTGCCCCTTCTTTTTTCTTGGAGAATTTTATCTCAGGAATCATTCGAAACAATCTAATTCCTCCCTCGATCCTATCAACTTGCTAACCCTTATCCCATGAACTCTACGGTTAACTTACATCCATTGGGTTGTTAAAATCAACTGGATTCCGTTAATTTCTTATATATAATACCCTTTCATTTTGCAAAAATTATATTAACTGCCATTCTCTATTTCCCTCCCTCCTCTTCACCTCTCTTTCCCACCCAGAATCTCCTCCCACCTCTGCCTCTTCTTCCTCCTCCAGTCGATCATCCACCTCCTCCACTCCTCCGCCTCCTCCAATCCACCCCTCCTCTCTTGCCTCCACCTGCAGCAGTGCCCCCTCCACCGCCTCCTCCACCCTCGCTCATCGGCTCCCCTGCCTTCGCCCCCAACAAGACCCCTCCCCTTCACCGTCTCCTCCACCCTGCTCCCCTCCTCCGTCTGCAGCAGGGCCCCCTCCACCTCCTCCCCCACCCCACTCCCCTCCTCCATAGCCTCCACTCACAACGGGACCCCCCACCCCCACCCCTCCCCCTCCACCGCCTCCTCCTCCTCCCCTTGTTCCTCGTCGCTCCCTCAACTCCCAAAAGCATATATCATACCTAGGTCTTGATCATATACTTTCCAAAAGTATATATCAAACCCACAAATTCAGTCAAGCTTCCAAAGTGAGACGACCGTGCACAGAATTTGATTCTTCACAATATCATATGAGTGAGCTCATGTCTTCCAGTTCAGTAATGAACCTGTATGATCCCTTTGAGAGATCGTACTACTCATATGCCCTTACATGCACACCAACGCGTCGATGTATAGACCTTGGTTAGGTCATCAACCTATTGGTCTGTCAAATGTACATACTCAGTCATATAGTAACACATCTGTTTCCGGTCACAGGATGCGTGCCTATATCATTATAACATACGGCATAGGACTTTGGTTATCTTGATCTCGGTAAGTCAACTCTTTGACCTTACTTATCTAACCCCTCCGAATATCTATTTCTATGCCGAGGACCTGCATCAAGAGGTCGGTTAGATATCAGCCAAACGAAAAAGGATTGCCATCTCCTACTCAAGTTGGAGATCATCTCGTAACAATCATTTGACGGTGCTTGATGAGTCCTCAATCTAACTCATTAGATATTCATCCAAGCACCAGCCTCTATGATTCAATAATTGAATCAACAGATGTATGATCATTGAGATGATCATGGTACATAATCCTTATTGTACTAAGGAAGCTATTATGCAAATTAATTATTCTTTATTTCAAATCAGGGAATGATATTTGCAATAATATTTATTGCGTAATGGCTCGTTGTGGGCTTGCATGTCCAACACTATCAGAGTTTCGTTAGCGGGTTGAATAAATTAATTCTACAGATTCATTGTGATTTAACCGCAATGAGGGAATTTGACTCGACTCCAATGTATATGATCTAGACTCCGTTTTAATATTCGAAGAGGCGTTTTCTGGGAGCGTTTTCGGAAGATGAAAAACGGGGCTTTAGATCTTCATATACCATTCCCTTGGACATCATTTTCTTCACTCACAAGAAAACTCTATCGTTGTCTTTTGCTATCTGTTCCACCGCAATTGCGACTTGCGATTTCTTCTTCTCTCGGGTGCAGCTCTCTGATGTACTTTCAAGGACAATCTAGTCGGTGTGTATAGACAATGATCGTGTGCCGTCGTATCTTGGGAGCAGACCACCAGTACCCTTCGCACTAGTATTATGGGGACGATATCTTCTTTAAGGACAATTATTATGGGCACTTCGCTGATCTCTAATCTAATATGTTTTCTATCTTATTTGCAATAATTTATTTATTATTTTGTCTTTCTTAGATCTCGCCCTAAAATGATGTATAAATAGTTTGATTGGTTCATGCATCTATCTTGTAATTGCTATATGAATCGGATATGCATGATTATATTCTTGTTAATCTGTAATGCATTAATCAATATTGATTATGAAAATTACTGTTTAATGTATGCATTAATGATCTATTAGCAACAATATTCTACATGGAACTCGATATTGTTAACATCCATAAATTGATTGACGTGGATGGATACCGATGATTTTAAGTAAGAGAGGCTTCGTTTTTTGTACTCTAATATACGATTCGTGCATAATGAATGAATTCACATATTGATATATGCTTTATATCGTGGTTATAGATCTACGTCGATTGAAAAAAAACTCCATACAGATTGCATTAATATGATTTGATACTATATATTTAACTACAGCTTATAAAGGGATAAACCATTAAATTTATTCATTTGGTTTCATGTTGTTGCACTGCCAGCTTTTGCCTCCGCAGTTGATATTTTTAAAATTCCACCTAATACATTCTAAATAATTTAATTCTTATGTAACAATCGGAATTGAAAGCATGGTGTCATTAGACAAAATTATAAAGACAAGACAAGTAACGGTAAATCCAACCTTTTGAACTTTCTCATCTTTGTGATTTCCATGCAAATTATAATAAACATCTTTCTAATTATAAGTATGGGGATGTACTTATTATCCATAAGATGAGTACTAAAGATACCTTATAAATAAGAAATGTTTATATCGAAACAGAAGGCAAGTGGGAAACAAGCTGCGCCGCTAGCCCTTTTTGTATTGCAAAGCCAATCCTCCTAAGTACTACATCCATAGATATGGGGTTCATCACATTACTGTTCATCACTTTTTGGATCCTCTTTAAAAGCTCGATAGCTTCCGGTACTAGGAAGCCAAAGGTGTCGAAACCAAAGGGGATGAAGGCATGTTGATTCTCCATGCAAGCTTTATCGTGTTTCACCACTTTTGCTAAAGAAGCTTTAAGGGTAGCCTGTCCTACTCTAAAGGGCCCGCTCTTCAACCCCACAATCGGGGACACTCCTGTCAAAGGATTTATGCTTAGCTACTTCTACCTCCATTACCATGTCCAAGGATATGGTTTATTTATTACATGTATCCGTAAAATATCTGTTTCTTTATCCGTATCTGGACATTAAAATAGTTACGGATACGATAACACCTGTCTTTATTAGCCGACTTTCCATCTTCAAGAAAAGTATGGAAATGAAGTATTTTTTCCCTCTACAAATACACATATAAATACTCTTTTATTTTGCCCGAAACAAATATAAACAAGAATATTGTTTTTTTTTTATTTTTTGGCAAATACAGGTACATGGAGATATTCATTTCCATTTTATTTGGCTACATATACATATATAAGTATCGTTTTTTTATATGGATAGGGACAAATATGACCATAAATTTCTATAATACACACACCTACACATTGTATGAAACCGTCTCTCTAGATTTTTTGCGTGTTGAGAATGCATTTAACACGATCATTCGTTTCTTTAGTTGAGAATGCATTTAGTTTTCATCATTTCTTTCTTTGCGTTTCTAGACTCCTGAATCATGACATGATTCAGCATTGCAGCTTGAACACGTCATGATTTAACATAATCCACTGTTAATTAACCATATGCATGTCATGATTTAACATAATCCACTGTTAATTAACCATATGCATGTAGGGGTGTTTCTGCACTAATCACGGGAGCCGCTCGATCTTGATCGAGCGGTTCACACAATTTTACTGTAGCAATTACTGCAGACTCTGCTGCAGTTCCCGCTACAGTAGATGATCTGTGTCCATCCAAAATAGCCTATACTCTGAGTTCTGAAAGATTTCTCAGGTAGCAAAAGCACATCCCAACAGAAAATGGACTGGTTGTGAAAGAGTATCACAAACGAAGGGTGAGGAGGACCCCCTCGAATGTCTGCCTACCTTTAAACCCGTTTGCAATTGATGGGTTCACGTTGTTTTCCAAAGTTAGGCACTTACTTTTAAAGGTTCCCTATGGGGCTTATAAATATGGGATGGTTCACTCATTACCAGCAATCCATCCGGAGGAATAAGCAGAGGAGAGGAGACAGATGGCGCATGGGGTCGGGGGTCTGCCTTGCCGCAGTGCCATCCTCTTCTTCCTCCTGTTCATATCATTAGGACAGCCTTCCACTGCAGTCAAGAAGGCGAGTCCTCGGATACTTTGGGTGATCTCTCGTTCATTTGTGCAGAATTTTGATGAAATTTTTGTATGGAATTTGCAGGCCTACATCGTTTACCTGGGATCACATTCCCATGGTAGGGATGATGTTATAGACCATGAAAAGATCACAGACGATCACCATGACCTCTTAGCTTCCGTTCTGGGAAGGTAATCCTTTTCACGACAAACGAGACGTCTTTGTTAGTTATGGTCTGTTTCATGTATCTCTGTGCCGCTTGTTTAGTAAGGAGAAAGCTAAGGATGTAGTATTCCAGTCTTATACCAAGTCGATAAATGGATTCGCGGCTAATCTTGAAGAGGAGGAGGCACAAGAGCTAGCAAGTACGTTCCATTTCCATTTGCTTCTTCTCCCCCCCCCAATGGAAAATACATCGCCGAGCTCCATGATTACGACTTTAATTAGATCAATAATAAAATCATCTCGATGTTAGATTATACCAACAATATCTGATCTCTCTCGATATATCACGCGTGTTTTCTTGTTTCTTAGGGCATCCGGATGTGGTGTCTATTTTTCCCAACAGAGCAAGGAAACTTCGAGCAGATATCCGCCTTGCGAGTTACCTCGGACTTGAGGATTCCCAGCATAGGGTTCCCAGCAATTCTCTCTGGGCAAAGGCCAACTTTGGTCATGACGTCATCATCGGTGTCATTGATTCCGGTAATCAAGCTTTTCTTCTAGTTCTTCTACATTCATCCTGTCGAATCTTGCTTACATCTTTCATTCAACGAACCAGGAGTGATGTCGGAGGAGGATAACTTCAATGATAAAGGATATGGACCTGTTCCCTCGAAGTGGAAAGGTATATGCCAGAATGACACGATTCCTTTGGAGCAAGGTGGAGTCCGGTGCAACAAGTAAGTCGTACTCACCTAGATCGACGGATTTGAAGGCATTCAACTGTTAATCTATATGATAGTTGCAAATGACACCTTCTAGTCATTCACACTAATGACAAGTGCTGTCCTTGACGTTTGTAGGAAGTTGATTGGAGCAAGGTACTACGAGAATGGCATCCTTAACCATATAAAGTTGATGAGCCCTGAAAATAAGACCCTATGGGATCCAGTGTTGAAGTTGAACTTCTTCACCCCTCGTGACAATACCCCAGAGCACCATGGTACGCTGACCCTTAGCCTTGCTGGAAGCAGCCCCATCTCCGGAGTTTACGCGGGAAGCGAGCGGCCTGCGGGCACGATCCAAGGCACTGCCCCCGCAGCCCGCCTTGCATCCTACAAAGCATCATACCATGGCTTGCCTGATGATTGGAATTGCGTTGATGCTGATATCCTAGCGGCATTCGACGGCGCGATCCATGATGGTGTGGACGTGATATCGATATCATTAGGAAGCGACGATCTAGATTTGCCGGAAAAGGATCTGAGCGATTCAGTGTCGATTGGATCCTTCCATGCACTTATGCAAGGGATCCCAACGGTAGCTTGTCAGGGAAACTTAGATCAACCCAGTGACAATTATACTTATCAGGACAATGCAATCCCGTGGGTCACGAGCGTCGGGGCAACTTTCATGAACAAGCAATATCTAGCAAACATTACATTTGGGAACAACAAGACAATTGTGGTATGTATAAATCTCGATATATAGCCTCGCAAAGTTGGCGTTGTCGATTTTCTTTTGTTCCCCTTTTGACACTTGACGAATGCACAAGAGCATCAGACGTGATCCGCATTAATTGTCTGATCTTAATCATGTGAAGCATCCTTGCAGGCTGCATCATTATACGATGCTGACGTCGAGCCCCTCCCTGAAGGGAAGTTCTTTCCGCTGACCAATTACCACCGTATCGGAAACACGGGAATGGAGTAATTTCTCGTTCGATCTAACTTTGGTTATAATTCCTTTCTGTTGACGAAAAAATGTGTCCAAGCTTTTACACTCGTTTAGATAAAACCAGATTCTGTGTCAGTTGATCCCGAGCTAAATTTCCATGTTTACAGATACTCATGTAGCCCAGGAACCTTTGATCCAGATCTAGTTAAAGGAAATATAGTTTTGTGTATGAGTGGTGATGTCTACAAGACTCTCGAGGCGCTCAAGGAGGCCGGTGGCATAGGCGCCATCATCGTCAATTGGAATGGCTTGGCAAAACTAAGATTTGGGAAGCTACCCAACGTTGAAATTGCATACCATGATTGCTTTCCGCATATCCACGATTACACAATGAATACCTCGTAAGTTAAAGACAAGTGCATTATCTATCCATTTGAACTAAAGCTCGTCGTTACAAGTAATATATTCAAGGAGTTCATGTGGAACTGCAGGGCTGTGGCTTCTTTTACGCGCACCGTCGTAAGGTTCGGAGAGACGTACGTAGGGGATTTCTCCACTCCTGGACCAAACAAAAACAATCCGGAGATACTTAAGGTATAAAACATGAGCATCTGTTTCGATTTGTTTATCTAAGTAATTAATGGTTATATATGTTCCCTTCTCTCAGCCAGATGTTGTGGCACCTGGAGTCTCATTCGATATTAGGGCCAGTGCAATCTTGTCAAACGAATCGCAGAAAGATCTTATGCACGGAACTTCTTTATCAACCCCGATTACCGCCGGAGTCGTGGCCCTTCTCAAATCACTCCATCCCGACTGGAGTCCATCCGCAATCAAATCAGCACTCATGACCACTGGTACACAATAATTAAACAACGGAAACTGCAATCAAATTTGCGTGTTGCATCACTCATTTGATCGATACCTGCAGGAAAAAGAGTTGCCAAGAGGGTGGTTGGAGTAGGAGACGATTGGGGCATGGCCGGCATTCCTGATGAACACCTTGTCGATTCAACACCGTTGGATTCCGGTGCCGGACAAATTGATCCCAACGCGGCCGCGGATCCTGGTCTTGTCTACGATATCACCGTGGACGAGTATCTCAACTTCATGTGCTCGCAAGGATTCAGCTCCGACTTGATCGCAAAGTTTGCTTTGAGATCGTACTCCTGCCCGAAACAGCTACCAAGGGTCATTGATCTCAATTATCCGGCTATAGTTGTCCCCGACTACGACTACAGCGAGGGCATCGTGGTCACTCGCAGGCTCAAGAATGTTGGTCAGCCCGGGACGTATAAGGTCAGCTTAGAGATGCCTCCGATGATCAATGTGGTGGTGAAGCCGACCGTCCTCAGCTTCGCCGCGGTGGGCGAGGAGAAGGCGTTCGAGGTCTTCTTCAAGGCGACCGGCGCATTCAACGTGAGCTACGGGAGCATGACATGGGATGATGGCGTGCATAAGGTGACCAGTCCTCTTGTTGTGTGGGCCAAGTCGCATGAATTCCTCTCCCCGGCATCGCCTTCCTATAGGCAATGAGCGGAGCGCCATCGAAATTCTTCCTCTGAGACATGTATGCTAACTTAGATCTTGGTGACGTTCTTGTAATTTGACTGCAAGGGAATGCAAATATATCGTCATTAATTATCTTGATACCATTCTCTGCTTATCATTAATTTCATAATAGAAAGAACGAGAATAAGATTACTGAATAAAATGAAAATTATTCATAGTGTTGAATACCACCATCTTTGTCTAAGAATAAGAAACCATCTTTGACATTGTCTAAGAATAAGAAGACATCTTTGAAGCATGTCAAAGATGGCTTCTTATTCTCACAAAGATGGTTGTAATATGGAGAAGTTGTGTTGTATATATTGTTCTACAAAAGGTGAAAATTCAATAGAGACCGATCATTAATTAGGTTGTGTGTAGTATATATATTATGGGTAAGATGGGGCTGCCCCCATGGGGGAGCTAACTTGGCTCCCCTGTCCCATTTCGCCCGTTTTTTTTTTGAAAATTTCTTTCGTAGATTTTCATCAATATATCCCTATATTATGTCATTAAAATTTCGTGCGAAACAGAGACTCCTACGACCTCCATCCAGACGGGGTCGTTTTTAACAATTCTATTACCGTAAAAAATGACTGTCTAGATGGAGGCCGTAGGAGTCTTTGTTTCACACGAAATTTTAATGACATATATGGATATAGTGATGAAATTCTACGGAAGAAATTTTCAAAAAAAATATAAAAAAATCGCGTTAAATGGGGCGGGGAGACAAGTTAGCTCCCCCCAAGGGGCAACCCCATTTAACCCATATATTATATATACATGATCCTTCCAATGAGGTGCACCTTTTCTTACTCTAAGGAAAGTCATCAATATAATCCTTGAAATCGATATCCGATGGCTATGATCAAAACCATGACAATTTAGAAAGCGCGGTATTGTTAATAACTACATTCCTAAATAGAAGGAAACATATCCGCGTTTTGAAATTTAAAAGAACCGTATCTAAAAATCAAATCGTTTATTTAAAAGAGTGACTACTTGCAATCAAACGGTAGGAAAAGGAAAGAATATATATCAAATGGAAAAATGTTTAGAAGTTACAATACAAACCATGATTTTAGTATCGAAGGAGCCAAAGAAATATTAAGATGACAAGTTTACGAAGGAAAAATAATTGCATATTCAGCTTATATCTTACAAAAACTGCACAAAACAACGAACGCTGTCGTCTAATTTTACAAATTGATGATAACAAATGCATTTATATGTATAAAACTGAAGATGTACAATCAGTCTAGAAAGATAGGTCCATTCTTGGTATTGTATTATCTTTGTTTGATTATAACTTTAACGTAAATGATTTAAAATATATGATCTTAAACAAATATTTTTCTGTCAAACTACATCAAACAAAACAAGTTATGTAATTTTTGAAAAATCCAGAAAAGTTGAAAAAAATGATATGATCTAAAATGAACCCATTCACTAAGAGATAAAATGAACTGCCACATTATTGTCTCCAAACCAAACAAATATCACAAAGACGAAGAAATAATACCAGAGAACTTCATCAAAGATTAATAGATAACCTTATTGAATGTCTTACTCTTGGAAATCATGGTTATTTCAATGAATCATACCAAGAATGATTTTATTTTACAATAATATACATCATTGTTGAGTAAACATATGATATAATACTGCAAATCATTTTTCAAATATTAAAAGTAGGTGATAAAAATCGTAAATGGGTCTTGGAAAGCGATCCGAATACTTTGGTTGAGATAGTAGGGCCAAATTCTAAATTTTGGATGCTAAACAGGTATGTCAATTGTATATTTCTATATTAAATAATAATCAAATCTATTTATCAACATAATTTCTAAATAAATGTCAAATTAGAGTAAAGCAGACATACTATGCTATTAATAAAAACTAACATAGTGATCTCCACCTTCTCAGTGATGATGAAAGGGGAGAGACTGGAGGTTCGACTTCGAGTTCCCGTCCCGTTAGGGAATCTAAACACTAGTTGGGTTTCTCTCCTGGGACGCCTGCAATTAGTAGCGGTGTGATGAATCCTTGATTCGTCTACTTTATACACACCTCTAAGAAAAATCCTCTTATTAATTCACTAATCAAAACTCTTAAAATTAATTAATTAACACTTACTAATTGTACTAATATTAGGGCTTAAAATGTATAAATAATTGACTCTAATTTGAGCCTTTTATTTTCTATGTAAATAACTGATGAATCCACATTTCATCATCTTTATTCTATCATTTTGGCACCTAAAACCCTAGCAAATGCCTGTAAACAGCCTTAAATCAAGCATCTTAGCATTCATGCATGTGCATCTCAACAGTGTATAAATTACTGTAATTAAGGCCAAAATTATAGAATAAATAAAGAAAAGAAAAAGAATAAAATATTGTAAATATTTTATGACCCAAAACCCCCGAGACCTAGGCATCTTGATGAATAGGTCGACAAGGAATAAAGTAGGGGGAGATAAGGTCAGAAACACAGATAAAACACCTATACTTTTTATTCATTCCTTATTCATTTTGGGACCTATTTTTGGTTCCACTTTTTGTACATCAAATAAAGAAACTTTGTACATAAAAGTTGTAGATAATTTCATAAAGAAAAAGACAAAATTGATTTCACAGAAAAGTCATGTACAGACAAAAAGATATGGTCTGAATAAGAATCCAAAATCCCAACTTCCCAGACCCGTATCTCACAAACGACAACTCCAAATGCAGTGTACTCACCTTTAATTGTATATAGAGTAAAATAATCTATCCAATGGCGGTGGTTTCGCATTTGGCGGAGCTACGGTTTGAAAGTTGACTTTTGGACCCTCATTGTATACTTGTACTGAATAAAATATTCAATTTATTCTTTATTCATTATTTATTCATTTTTATATTTTTATAATTTTGTAAATATTACTTATAATAATTGTGTGCACTAAAATCAGAATAAAATGTAAATAAAAATCAAAATAAAAATACTTGTATATACATTGCCAGGTATAATACCTATACACATACCTATAATATTACTACTTGTATTTTATTAAATACACAAAACATATCAGAAAAATAAAAGAAAAATAGATTTATGTATCTAAAAGTATTTTATAATTTTTGAAAATAATAAACAAAAAGAATAAAATTGAAAATACCAAAATAAAAATAAAAATATCAAAATACATAGGTAATATACCTATATAGGGTTAAAAATGTAACTTGTAAAAATATAAGTCATAAAAATAAATAAAAATCAGAATTAAATACTACATAAAATTTTGAACATTTTTTATTTTACAACTTTTAATTAATTCGGCCTTTTATTATTTTAAATAGAATTAATTAAACATTAATTCAGGGTTTTTCCTGGTTGGTCCACGTGGACCAACCAGGAGGCCAGGACTGTTGACCTCGGTCAACAGTCTGACCTACCCCTGTAGCCCATGTCAGACCTCGTTTTTGGGCCATCTTTTTGGCTTTTTCCAGGTCGATTCTTTCATGTTTTCGTGATGATTTCTTTTGCAACATTGCTCACCAACCTTCTATCTCACTCGTCCAAGCTTAATCTTGGTCTTTGAACCCAAGATTTGCAAAATATTTCTTGATCTTTGGAGCACCTCAGTCAGGGGTCAAACCGCATAAAACCAACCCCCCAACTTTGAATTCAAATCGAGTTCCCTTGGTCCACCCTTCAGCGTCTCTCTTGTGCTCCTGAGCTCCGTGGAGGTGACAGCTCCACCGCCGGCCCTTCAGCTGAGGCGCGCGAAGTCGAGGGAAGCTCCACCACCTCCGCCAAGTGCCGGTGTCGAGGTACCCCTTTTTCCTCTGGCTCCGGCCATTGAGGGCTCGCCCCACCTTCTTGTTTATCCCCTTAGGTTCCTGTTAGCTTAATCTTCGAAAACCCTAAAGAATCTCTAAGTTTAATCGCTCATTTCGCCCGTTCACGCATCATCGTCGGAGCGCAACTCCGGCCACCATCGACCACTCCACCTCGTGCTTAGATTAGGTCCTCGCGAGGCCCAGGCAATTTGCCCTGGGCCTTCTCACCACCTTTTGCAGGCACCTGGAGCATCACAGCGCCTGGGGGCTCGGATTCGACCTCCGCCGGAGATACCTGGAGCTTCGAGCTCCGCCGCCTTTGCAGCAGCACCTCAGAGCTTCTCCGGCGATTTTGAGAGCCCCAGACGCCAGAGCATCACCGCAGGAGTCTCCCGGACCTTCTTGGAGCAGCCCAGACAACCGGAGGCACGTCAGCTCGCCGGAGGAACTTCGCCGCGTCGGAGTTCTTCCCTGTTCTTCCTTCGTGTGTCTCCGCCGTCCGATCCTCGGCCCGCTCCAGATCAAGCCGCAGCCGTCAGATCTTGGCATGCTCCCACCGTCGATATCTTCGCCAGATCTGATCTCAGCCGCTGATCGCCGAACCGTCATCGCACGTTGTGCGTGCGCCACGTGGATAAGTGAGCGGCTCCCCACCGTTCGATCACGCACGAGGAGATAAGGCGTGGGTATTTTGCATCTCAACCCTCGTCATTTTTGCATTTAATATTTAGTATTTAAACTTGTATCTGTAGTTTAAATCTTTTGTAATATTTGCATAAACACCCCCAGACTTTATTTATTTGCATTTAGGTCCTCGCCACGTCACCTCACGTGACCTGTACACGTGAGGTGGTGGGCATTTTGCAGAGGAACCCTCGGTTGTTTGTGTATTTAGTTTTAGTACCAAAACTTTGGCATTAAGTGTAATATTTCTGGTTATTTTGCAAGTAGGCCCCCAGATTTTTGCGATATTACATTTTGGTCCCTCCCAGGCGCGTGCAAGTCACGCGCCCTGGTGGGTAAATTGCCAGGAGGCCCAGGCGGTTTTATTAATTGTCTTTTAGTGCCAAAAATTGAATATAAAGTGTATATTTTTGTGGAAAATTGCATGTATGCCCCTGGATGTTTTGGATATTGCATTTATGCCCCTGCCAGGCCTGATTATTAATTGGATGTTTGTTGTATTTATTTGAAATATCATTTTAAGCCCAAAAATTCCACAAAAATAGACTTAAGCTCCTGTGCACCTATACTTTCACGCCACCTATTTAGTTTTTGATTTTATTTTATTTTCCTATTTATTAAAAATCAAAACCCTCTATTTTGTGCACTTTCTAGCTTAGAAAATACCAAAAAAATAGTAAAACAACTCCAAAAATTCCAAAAAAATCACCTAGTGTCTCTTTTATTGTCTTTTAGTGTCAGTCCAAAAATCATTAAAAATCTCAAAACAAAAACACTAAAAAAATTAAAAACTCTCAAAAACTTCAAAAAAATATATAAAATAGTAGAAAAATCAAAAAAATACAAACTTAGCTTCTGTTTATCCCTTATTTTGTCCTTCTTATTTGAAAAATAGTGTGAAATATTTTTGCTACTGGTTGGTATTTTTAGATTCCATTTTACTCACAGCCAGCCTTGTTTGCACTGTTTTCTCTTATTTCAGCTTTTAAAAATATCAAAAACATCTAGAAAAATCCCCAAAAATCACAAAAACAGTAAAAAATTATAAAAATTCCAAAAACATTTTACTTCTGAATTTTTGAGTATTTGTGTGCATTTTTATAATTATATTAGCTTGCCTTGTATTATATTGCCTTTATTTTCCAATATTGAAAAAGAAAATTACAAAAATATAAAATATAAAAATCAGAAAATTAAAAATCAAGATACAAAATTAAAAATTAAATAAAAATTAAAAAAAAAATTAAAAATTAAAAACCCACAAAAATTGTAGTTGCTTGCTTGCTTAGTGTAGACGCTTCACACACTCACACACTTTAGCATTCATTTGCTTGGCCTACACTGTTTGCTCCCTGCGTTCGAACTCTCTGCATACTTGCCCTTTACATCATTTGTGCTTAAAAATAAATTTTAACTCCACATTTATTTCTAATCATTGATTTTTAGTGTGGGTTAATTGTTGATTTTAGTCAGATTTAGTGTGGTCAACACACCGACTGAGCTCACGCTTTGTGCTGAACTTAAGACCACCTATTTTTGGCCGAATCAAATGGCACCGTTGCCGGGGAGCAACAGCTTGTAGTTCATTTTTACCTGATTGTGTGATTGTTTACCATAGCTTTACTTTCCATTTCTCACATTTTTGATATATCTTGTTGAGTTATCTGACCATCTCTTTTCTTGTCTTCTTGCGAGGGACCGCGGAGCGAGGCGGATCGCCTAGGTGACCCGACGCAACCTTGGGACGTGGAGCCGGCTTTTCTTTAGCCAAGCCGGCAGGAGAGAGCAAGGAGTGAGAGAGAGTGTGATTAGTTAGCTTTTCTTTTATTTGGTGAGAGAGTGATTTATTTAATTTGTAATAATACAGGTATCTTGGACTTGGACACTTGAACATTCGGGCCTAATTTCCGGGTGTTTGTTCACCCGGGGGCTCACCGCGGATTTTGTCGAGTTTTTATCGCTTGTCATTTTCCGGTTTTGTTTTCATTTTTCACTTTCTTTTGTGGATTGAGCTCTTAGTTCTAGGTCTGCTTGACTCGATTAGATTAGGTCCAAACACTTAACTATCTTTGCATGCACCTATAGATTCGTATTTGGACTTAGAATAATCAAACAGTTAGCGAGTAGCTTCCAAATCCACGCGCCGCGAGCTCACACCCGAACAAGCGCTTTCTCCTACTCCAAATGTGTTGGGCAGAGGAGGGGTGAGCCAAGACCGGACACTCGGATTAGAAGCTATTAGCTAGCTTGTGGTTCTTCACGCTAGCAGTTGCCTGTACTAGGATGATTTCCGCCTTGCATTCGCCATATAGATTAGGTTTAAAAATTCTGCTTTGCATCCCGCATGGAGAGAGCTGGGATTCGCTGTAAGTCTTCTAACTTTGCACGCATCATCTAGGCACAAAGGTGAGATTTCCACCTTGGTGTCGACTTGCACGGCTTTTCCGACTCTATTCTCCCTCTGTTTTTGGAACAAAGTAGGATAAAGGAAAAATACAAAAACGTTAGGCGCTTGTTTGAATTAACTCAAAAGAAGCGATAACACCAAAAAATTTAAAAAAGGGACTGCTAAAGAAAACTTGACCAAAATAAAATTGGTAATTGGATTCATTGCTTGGGGAGAGTAACACCCTCACTTGTTTTCAGGTTGCATAGGAAGGTTTCCTTCCCAGTGAGGTGAGCGCTTCGTAAGGATTAGAGCCCAAAACCCAACTTGTGGCTGCCTTGTGTATCGCCTGGATTTCCGAAGTATTGGCGCTACTATCGTACGTAGTCGAGTAGGACTTGGTCGCCATTGGTGACTCACTGTTGTGTGAGCGCCGACCTTGTCCGAAGTACCGAGCCTAGGCCACGCCTTCACGGGTGTGTCTGTCTCACCGGCTGCGTCCGAGTAGGACCTTGTACGCTCACGGGTGATTCCGTTGCGAGCGAGGTCCGAAGTATCGGTTTCGCCTATCGGCTTCCTCTCTCTTTTCTTTGGCTGAGTAGGGATCCAGGAAGGGTTACAAGGACCTCAAAAAGCGCAAGTTACAGGTTACACAGGAGGAGGACAAGTACGGGGACACTTTCCTGGCAGCACTCTCTCTCCTATAGGCGTAGCGCTCTAAGGACTCGTGAAAAGATTAATACCTGAAAAACAAGCTAAAACTGACAAGATAAAAGCCGAACCTTCACGGCTTCACGAGTTGAGTTGGTGAACTTACCCTTACTTTGTGTTTGATTGTTAGATTTATTAAGGTCAAGATCAAAAACACCGCACAATTGTGCAAAATTTTGTTGCATCTCATTTTCTTCTTTTCTTGCATTATCCCCACTCTTCTCAAATAATCAAGATGATGGGACGGAGATCTCTTAGGCCGACCTTGTCGGCACCGCTATCCAGCACTCCTCCTTATTCATCTAGGAACAACTCGGAGAGTCCGCTCTCCGAGCCTGAGTTCACATCCACCCTGTTCCCCCTCGACCACCCTTCCCATTCTCCTTCCCTCAGTCCAATTGTATCAGAATTCAGTGCATCACAGAGTTCAGCACATTCAACAGCACCTGAAATGGCCTCTTTCGCATTTTCAGAGAATCAAGCAATGGCAGACAGAGGCGAGCACCAAGATGATCACGATCACCCTCCGTTCATTATTGATCAAGCAGCCATCAACAATTCATTGCTAGCGTCCCTGGAGAATATGCAGAGACAGATCCGTGACCAGGGCACATTCATGGGTGACCTTATGAGGGAGATTGCACACCTGAGAGAGAACAGACCTGGAGGAGGCGGTGGCGGAGAAGGAGGAGGACCCGATGCAGGAGGAGGCGACCCAGACAGTGAGCGACCGCCACAGACCATCATGAGGGAACTGCACAACCCAGCTTCATCCCTCACTCACCGGTGGATCAGACTCCCACCAATCCATGGAGACTTCGAGCTTCGGCACAACACGATTCAGATGCTACCCAAATTCCATGGGATGCCGACCGAAGAGCCGCACCTCCATCTCCAAGAGTTCGAAATGATATGCAGCACCATCCACGATCGGTTGTTGACCGAGGACACTATCAAGATGATCGCCTTCCCATTCTCATTGGTTGATCGAGCCGCATATTGGCTCAAGCATTTAGGGCGATTTGTCGACACTTGGGCAGATCTCCGGTCCGTATATTTGAAGAAATACTATCCTCTCGGCCGGACAAACGCAGCTCGAGCCATGATCAGCAATTTCACCATGATCCCAAATGAACAGTTCCATGAAGCATGGGATCGTTTCAGAGAGCTCATAGACAGGTGTCCACATCACGACATCTCCAACCCCCACCTGGTGCAGAGTTTCTTCTGTGGGCTGACACCGGAGCTGCAGGGGCTTGTGAACGCCTCTTGCGGTGGGTCATATTTCTCCAAGGGAGAAGACGACGTCTGGGCTATCTATGAAGGAATGGAAGAAAACTCCACAGTGATGACCCAGGCCAGAGTCTACACTCAGCAGAAGCCCCCGCAAGGAGCGGGATCATTTCAGAGGATCGCACGCATCGATGCCGGGCCCAGCACAACGTCGGTAGCCGCAGCCCAAGCCGAATCAGCCGCAGCCGACATGGGCATAATCAGTGAAAAGCTGGACCGCATGGAGATCCTCGAAAAGAAGCAGAACCAAGGTCTAGCCCAGATGGACCTTCTTACCAAGACAATGAGTGACCTGAAAACTCAGATTCTTTGTATTCAGGAGGCACAAGCCCATTCCCAGCAGCCTCCCAGGTCACAGGTTGCTTCCAGCAGCAGCAATCCCAACCAGGCCTCCACCTCATACCGCCAGGTGAACCATATCCAGGCGGAGCCGATTCCATTGCTGCAGTACCATCCAGAGCAACCGCCATCTCAGGAGACTCAGATGGTGGTGTATCAGCCGGAGCAGCCACTGGCAGTTCTTCCTCCACCCTCCTTCGAGCATGAACCGTTGATGGAAGTCAACGGGATTTGGTATGACCGATACCCGCAGCCAGCGATTCGCAGGGATCACCCCGGATTCCGTTGGGGTAATGGTGGATCCTCATCCCAACAGCATTCCCCTGCTCAAGGGCAGCAGAACGGCCAGCCACAGCAACAACACCAGCAGCCCCAGTACAACCAGCCCCAGCAGTATCAGAGTGGTCCTCGTCCCGCCTATCAGGGACAACAGTGGAGGCCGCGACAGCCGCCTCAGCATTCTTATCACCAGCCTCCCCCTCAATTTCAGCAACAACACCAGCAGCAGCCCCATTTCCAGCAAGGACAGTCATCCGGTTCTCAGGGTCCAGCCTACGAGAACCCAACCCTTGATGATCTTGCCCGCTTGCTATCTGAACAGCGAGCATCTTTCAGGCAAGAAATGGATGAGTTCCGGCAGGAGATGCGGGACATTATCAAAGGCAAGGCCGCCATACCAGCTCAGATCGAACCAAACCCTAATAATTTCAAAAGAAAATCTGAGCAGGTAGAGTTCATAGAGGGTGCCTCTCCTAGTGACAATTTGAATGATATGTCTTCTTTTGTGAATGATGCTGATTTTGTGACTACTAGGAGCGGTAGGATACCAGCCGGCGGCGTCTCTTCTGAGCGACAACCCGATGCCGAACCAGGAGCGCCAGAGGAGCAGAGGAGCGGTACTGATGCCGCTGCAGATGATATTGAAGACGGTGGTGCTGATGCCACCAATGATGGAGTCCAGGACGACGGTGCTGATGCCGTCGTGATACCAGATGCAGACGGTGGTGCTGAAGCCACCATTTTGGGAGATGAACCAGAGCGCGGTGCTGATGCCGCGAAGACCGGTGCTAGTGGTGGTACTGAGGCCACCACATCTACTTTTGTTGAGCCATCTTCTGTGATGTCACCACATTTTGTATCTAGTGACTATGGGAAGAAAAACAAAGCAAAAATATGAATAAAGGAAAGGATTCTGTTCAAATTGCGGATCCATATGTGGTGAATGATGATTTTTGTATGGATTCTCCGTCTTCACAGGCACAGGGACCGATTCCTAGTCCTCCATCTGAGGAGGCCCCTACCATCCCCTTCCCTGAGGCACTCCGCCGAGCGAAGGGGAATAAAAAAGAAAATCCCAAAAAGAACCAACAGGTAGAGTTCGGCAACGAGATGATTGACAGATTTCATATTCAGCTGACTCTACGAGAAGCATTTGAGCATATCCCCTTCTTCAAGAAGAACTTGAAAGAAACAACTACTGTTCGAAGAAGGAAGAGGCACAGAGATCAAATCCATATGCTCACCCATGATACTTGCTGCGCCATTCAGAAAACATTGCCAGCCAAGCGACCAGACGCAGGAGCTCCCTATGTCAGATGCGAGATTCAGGAGCAGCAGTTTGATCGTACTCTATTAGACAGCGGCTCTTCAATTAACCTCCTTCCGGCAGCCTTACTCAAGCAGTTCGAGTTTGGCCCTCTTCTTCGAAGCAGAACCGTCCTTCAGTTTGCTGACAGGTCGATTAAGAGGCCGAAGGGGTTATTGAAAGACGTGGTCGTTACCATTCAGGGCCTGCAATTCCCCGTGGACTTCGTTGTGTTGGACATGGAGATCCCTGAGTCGGTAACTGATGCCCCCATCATTCTCGGACGTCCATTCTTGGCCACAGCCAAGGCGGTGACCGACCATGACAGTGGGAAGGTATGCTTTCGCGTAGAGGGCGAAACCATACAAATAGAGACGATCGAAGAGATCAGAGCCAGAGAGGCAGAATGCTCAGAGCAGTCCAGCGAAGCCGAGCAGATGACAGAGGAGGAGCTAGACATCCACCAGGTTTGTGATTTTGAGATGACTGATGATGAATCCAACTGGAAAGATCCCGTAGCACCGACCCTCGCCTTGCCTACAGATTCACTGTATCTCAAGCTCATGGCAGTCGAGAGCCGGGAGAGCGCATTCCTGGATGAGGATATCTCTGAGGCTGACAGTGTTGTGATGAGTGGTGCCGAGGAATTTCAATCTTGCTCATCATCTTCTGATCCCTCGGATTCAGACATAGACTGGGATGACTTTGATGATTATTTGCCTTGTCTGATTCCTAGTGAGCCAACAACCATGACAGAGTGCGAGCCAGTGCAGTTTATTGATGATCCATCAGGCCGCCCTTCGTCAGCACTTCATGCAGAGCGAGAGTTCTCCCATGCAGATTTGGTCGCCTTTACACAGACATATCAGAAGCCAGATCTGCCGCCTCCCAGTTGTCCAGAAAGGAAACCTCTGCCGCAGTCGATGAAGTACAGATTCCTTGCTGGAGAGCCAGAAATGCACCCAGTCATTATCTCAGCAGATTTGACTGGAGAACAAGAATCTCGTCTGATGGAGGTTCTTGAAAGAAACCGCAAGGCAATCGGTTGGAGTATAGCTGATCTCCAGGGGCTGAGCCCAAATCTTTGCTCTCACCACATCTATCTCGAAGATAACGCTAAGCCGTCGCGTGAGTTTCAACGACGGCTGAACCCGAATCTTCGAGACGTAGTCATGAAAGAAATTTCTAAGTGGTGGAGCGCCGATTTTATCTATCCCATCTCCGACTCCAAATGGGTAAGTCCGTTACATGTGGTACCCAAGAAGACGGGTATCACTACAGTTGTCAATGAGTCTGGAGAGGAGATCGCTACCAGAGTACCAACTTCTTGGAGGGTCTGTGTGGACTACAGACGATTGAATGAGGCCACCAAGAAGGATCACTTCCCGCTTCCCTTCATTGATCAGATTATCGAGCGGTTAGCCGGGAAGAGCCATTACTGTTTTCTTGATGGGTACTCTGGATATAATCAAGTGGCCATTGCGCCCGAAGACCAGGAGAAAACGACATTCACCTGTCCGTTTGGGACTTATGCTTTCAGACGGATGCCCTTTGGTCTATGTAACGCTCCGGTGACATTCCAAAGGTGCATGTTGTCCATCTTCTCGGACATGGTGGGTGACTGTTTAGAGGTCTTCATGGATGACTTCTCGGTCTATGGCGACGGGTTCGACGCTTGTCTTGACTGCCTAGACCGTGTGCTGAAGCGCTGCATAGAGGTTAATCTAGTCTTATCCTGGGAGAAGAGTCATTTCATGATGACTCAGGGGACGGTCCTTGGTCATATCGTCTCCAACAGGGGCATGGAGGTCGATCCGGCTAAGGTGGACACCATCAGAAAACTCAATCCGCCGTCCAACTTGCGTCAGTTACGGTCTTTTCTGGGGCATGTCGGTTTCTACCGACGGTTCATTCAGGACTTCAGTCGAATTGCCCGACCGCTTACTGACTTGCTCACCAAAGACACCGAGTTTATTGTTAATGATAAGTGTCTTGCAGCATTTGAGACTCTCAAAAATATGGTTGTTTCAGCTCCTGTCCTTCAGCCACCCGATTGGTCTCTTCCATTCGAGATCATGACGGATGCTTCAGATTTTGCCGTTGGGGCTGTGCTCGGACAGAGGAGGGATGGATTACCGTTTGCCATTCACTACGCCAGCCGGACTTTGGATGCCGCGCAGCGGAATTACACTGTAACTGAGAAAGAGATGCTGGCCGTAGTTTTTGCTCTTGATAAGTATCGATCATATATTCTTGGATCTAGAGTAACAATTTACACTGATCATACCGCCATCCAGTATTTAATGGCTAAGAAGGATGCCAAAGCACGTCTCACCAGATGGATCCTTCTACTCCAGGAATTTGATATTGAGATTAAGGACAAGCCTGGAGTAAAGAACGTGGTGGCGGATCATCTCTCCAGATTGGAGAATCTTGAGGAATCTGAGCCCAGCGCACCGATAACAGAGACATTTCCAGATGAGGCGATATTGGCTGTCACCTCACTCCCGTGGTATGCTGACTTTGTAAACTATCTTGTTGCCAAGACAGTCCCTCAGGGTTGGCCCAGGCAGAAACTTGAGACCTTCCTAGCTAAGGCCAAGTTTTACCATTGGGAGGATCCCATCCTTTATCATGAAGGAGGGGATAGTATCTGGAGGAGGTGCATTCCTCAAGAAGAGCAGCATAGCGTCCTCACATACTGCCACAAGCTTGAGGCAGGAGGACATCATTCTGGAAAAAGGACAGCACAGAAGGTGCTTCAATCCGGCCTATGGTGGCCTACTCTCTTCAGGGATTCTGATGAGTTCGTGAAGAGATGTACTGACTGTCAGAAAATGGGAACCTGCGGACAGAGAGACATGATGCCCATGCAACCCATTCACTTCTGTGAGGTTTTTGATGCATGGGGAATTGATTTCATGGGCCCATTTCCTAAAAGTCAGGGATTCGAGCATATTTTGCTCGCTGTAGACTATGTCAGCCGATGGGTTGAGGCCATCCCCGCCCGAGCCGCAGATGCTAAAACCGTATGCAAATTTTTGAGGAGAAATATCATTTCACGGTTCGGAGTACCTAGAGTCTTGATTTCAGACGGGGGGTCTCACTTCATCAATGACAAAGTCAGGGCCCTTGCAGACGAGTTCGGCATTGACCATCGGGTTGCCACCCCTTATCACCCTCAGACTAATGGTCTTGCCGAAGTATCGAACAGGGAGATAAAGACTATCTTGCAGAAAGTGGTCCGCCCAGACCGAAAGGATTGGTCACAACTTTTGGACTCGGTCTTGTGGGCTTATCGGACTTCTTTCAAGAATCCATTGGGAACATCTCCCTTTCGTCTCGTTTATGGCAAGCCGTGCCATTTGCCAGTGGAAATCAAGCACAAATCTTTTTGGGCAGTTACTGAGTTGCTTCTAGATCCCGAGAGTATAGGAGAACAGAGAAGAGCAGAATTGGCAGCCCTGGAGGAATTGAGAGATACAGCCTTCTCCAACAGCCTACAGTACAAAGAGAAAGTGAAGACATGGCATGATTCGCATATCAGCCATAAACAGTTTGAGCCAGATCAGAGAGTATGGTTGTTTGATTCAAGGCTAAAGTTATTTCCAGGGAAATTGCAGAGCAAGTGGAAAGGACCGTATGTGGTCAGGAAGGTACATGACAATGGCAGCATCGACATATCCGAACCGTCATCTTCCTCTACCTTCCGCGTCAATGGTCAACGCCTGAAACTATATCTTGATCATGATCCGCCGACCATTGACGTTGCCCCCATTCTTCTGGTATGAGATGTGTCACTTAACTCTCATCATCTACATCTCATACATGGTGATCAAGTCTATCTTCCGCTGTACAGATCCATCTGTTTATATCACTTTGTTTTCTGTTGATTTATTTTCTTCTTTTCTTCTTTTCTTCTTTTCCTTTTCTATCGTCTTTGTCTATCAAAAAGGTGCCGCCCTTGTAGACAGTTTTCCATACTTAGGACGTACTTTGTCCTAAGTATAGGGGGGTTGGCACCCCGAGCGATTCTATTCTTTTCGATCCTCTCCATTGTCTCCTCTTTTGCCTATACTTAGGGATATCTTACCCTAAGTATAGGGGGAGACAATCTGAGTATGATCTGTTCATTCCCACCCTTGACCCTCCCTGCGTTGTGTACAGTCTGCTATACTTAGGATTATTTGATCCTAAGTATAGGGGGGACGGTCAACTTCTCATTCGTTGATTCATTACTTCATTCCTTTATTCTTTAGATTTTCCTATACTTAGTACGAGTTATGTCTTCTCTTTTCTCTCCGATCTATGAGGACATAGCTCCAGCTAAGTATAGGGGGGTCGTATATACTGCGTATATACTTTAGCCATAACTCGTACTTTCGTATTTTCTCAATAATATAGCTAATAATTCTTTAATATTCATTAAGAATCCTTAATAAAAAGATTTGGTTATTCCTCAGACTATTTTTGTATTTACTGATTAATGAATCAGGTGAAAATGTTTTTTGCAAAATGTTTGAAAAATAGTTTGAAAATCTTTGTGAACATCTATTGAAAACTATTTTGAAAATATTTTGTTTCGTGTTTTCAACCTGTGTGAAATTGTGTGGATTGCAAAATTTCTTTTCTTTGTGTGAAATAAAAATGTTTGAAAAATGATTTGCAAATGGTTTGAAAAATGGTTGCAAAATTGATTTGAAAAACCTATATATACTGTTTTGAAAGCCTTTGCAAAATGATTTTCAAATGTGTGTAAAATGTTTGTAAAAACTATTTTGGACTATAGTTTTCAAAAATTGTGTGAAAAGCTTGTGTCAAATAAGTTTGAGGAATAGTCACATCACACCAAAATCCACTATATGCATATATATGTATAAAATTGACCACTTACCCTTGTAAATTCTAAAATCCACTTCTTGTATATATATAAAAAAAGCACTCCCGTGTACATAGTTTTCACCTTGTTTTCAGCCAAAAACTTTTTGTTTTCAAAAATTCCCAAAAACATTTGCAAAAATTAAAATCCAAAAACATTTGAAAAATCTGTTTGAAAAATACAAAAAAATGCATTTGCATCTGCATGCATCATCTTTTCAAAAATCCATAAAAAGTTCAAAATCTTTGAAAATTGCATCACAAAAATATTTTCTGCATTGCATTGCATAGCATTCGCATTTTTCGGATTGAGTTTGATAGTTGAACGAGTATAAGTAAAATCCGAAGATTGGAGCTTGATTGGACCTTATAATCTACCTAATAATAGGAACCTTATAGGAACTGGGTTTGAGGTACTTCAGGTCTAGTTGACTTAATTCTTTGAGGATCACGGGACTTAGTTCAATGGATTCTTGACTGCCTAAGTAGAGTATTTCGAAGCACACGCACGACTCTTGTTGATAATGACCTTACTTGGACACCTGCACCTTTCACATGGCTCAACTCAGTTGGAGTGGTGAGGGGATTGGATTTGCCGGTATGAGACGCACACAAGTGGAAACATTTGTCCTCCTCTAGGGAGGGAAGTGCACCCCAACCCGTCCAGTGATTAGGAAGTCTAAAGACAGGAGGCTGTGGGTTGCGATAAAGCTTCAAAAGAGGGATAGTCTACTGGCTCATGAGGAAAAACTCCTTATGTAAATGCTGCTGTATATAGTATTCAAAAAAAAAAAATGTTCAGGCATGTACAAAAATAAAAAGCCTGCAAGTATGTACAAAGTCAATAAGCAAGCTTGAGTTCCAAAGTCATATCATGTGAGCCTGCAGCAGGATGACTTGACTACACTGGTCTTGCATCCAAGGATAGGTAGCTACACTGGCTACCGTCCATTCTTCTCTTCACCCCCTCCTCTTGAGCTGGTTGCCACTTGAACTTAGAAGAGAATACCCCGCTCCTCGAGGATGGAGTTGCTGGATTGGGGAATCATTGGGTTATCATACTGGAGAAGTCAGTTTCTTTGTCATTCTAGTTGGGGAGAGCCACCATCACTTACACTGTACAAGTCAGATTCATAGTCGTAAGGGTTTGCGTATGAGTTGAGATATTTCTGACCTGGCTATTGAGGAGACTTGGGCAGAGTTTTGGGATCCTCAAGGACTGTTGGATTTCAAACACGGTTCTCACTAAGGTTCCGCCCGCACTAAATCTCTAAAGGTCCGATTTAAGCTCCAAACTTTGATTTTGCGAAGACAAGTTTGATAATCAAATAAAATCCAAGTTCTTCTTTTTCTTTTCTTTCTTTCTCTTTTTGCACTTATTGCATAAGTGTTTGCTAGGGACTAGCAAAGGTAAAGTATAGGGGGATGATGAATCCACATTTCATCATCTTTATTCTATCATTTTGGCACCTAAAACCCTAGCAAATGCCTGTAAACAGCCTTAAATCAAGCATCTTAGCATTCATGCATGTGCATCTCAACAGTGTGTAAATTACTGTAATTAAGGCCAAAATTATAGAATAAATAAAGAAAAGAAAAAGAATAAAATATTGTAAATATTTTATGACCCAAAACCCCCGAGACCTAGGCATCTTGATGAATAGGTCGACAAGGAATAAAGTAGGGGGAGATAAGGTCAGAAACACAGATAAAACACCTATACTTTTTATTCATTCCTTATTCATTTTGGGACCTATTTTTGGTTCCACTTTTTGTACATCAAATAAAGAAACTTTGTACATAAAAGTTGTAGATAATTTCATAAAGAAAAAGACAAAATTGATTTCACAGAAAAGTCATGTACAGACAAAAAGATATGGTCTGAATAAGAATCCAAAATCCCAACTTCCCAGACCCGTATCTCACAAACGACAACTCCAAATGCAGTGTACTCACTTTAATTGTATATAGAGTAAAATAATCTATCCAATGGCGGTGGTTTCGCATTTGGCGGAGCTACGGTTTGAAAGTTGACTTTTGGACCCTCATTGTATACTTGTACTGAATAAAATATTCAATTTATTCTTTATTCATTATTTATTCATTTTTATATTTTTATAATTTTGTAAATATTACTTATAATAATTGTGTGCATTAAAATCAGAATAAAATGTAAATAAAAATCAAAATAAAAATACTTGTATATACATTGCCAGGTATAATACCTATACACATACCTATAATATTACTACTTGTATTTTATTAAATACACAAAACATATCAGAAAAATAAAAGAAAAATAGATTTATGTATCTAAAAGTATTTTATAATTTTTGAAAATAATAAACAAAAAGAATAAAATTGAAAATACCAAAATAAAAATAAAAATATCAAAATACATAGGTAATATACCTATATAGGGTTAAAAATGTAACTTGTAAAAATATAAGTCATAAAAATAAATAAAAATCAGAATTAAATACTACATAAAATTTTGAACATTTTTTATTTTACAACTTTTAATTAATTCGGCCTTTTATTATTTTAAATAGAATTAATTAAACATTAATTCAGGGTTTTTCCTGGTTGGTCCACGTGGACCAACCAGGAGGCCAGGACTGTTGACCTCGGTCAACAGTCTGACCTACCCCTGTAGCCCATGTCAGACCTCGTTTTTGGACCATCTTTTTGGCTTTTTCCAGGTCGATTCTTTCATGTTTTCGTGATGATTTCTTCTGCAACATTGCTCACCAACCTTCTATCTCACTCGCCCAAGCTTAATCTTGGTCTTTGAACCCAAGATTTGCAAAATATTTCTTGATCTTTGGAGCACCTCAGTCAGGGGTCAAACCGCATAAAACCAACCCCCCAACTTTGAATTCAAATCGAGTTCCCTTGGTCCACCCTTCAGCGTCTCTCTTGTGCTCCTGAGCTCCGTGGAGGTGACAGCTCCACCGCCGGCCCTTCAGCTGAGGCGCGCGAAGTCGAGGGAAGCTCCACCACCTCCGCCAAGTGCCGGTGTCGAGGTACCCCTTTTTCCTCTGGCTCCGGCCATTGAGGGCTCGCCCCACCTTCTTGTTTATCCCCTTAGGTTCCTGTTAGCTTAATCTTCGAAAACCCTAAAGAATCTCTAAGTTTAATCGCTCATTTCGCCCGTTCACGCATCATCGCCGGAGCGCAACTCCGGCCACCATCGACCACTCCACCTCGCGCTTAGATTAGGTCCTCGCGAGGCCCAGGCAATTTGCCCTGGGCCTTCTCACCACCTTTTGCAGGCACCTGGAGTATCACAGCGCCTGGGGGCTCGGATTCGACCTCCGCCGGAGATACCTGGAGCTTCGAGCTCCGCCGCCTTTGCAGCAGCACCTCAGAGCTTCTCCGGCGATTTTGAGAGCCCCAAACGCCAGAGCATCACCGCAGGAGTCTCCCGGACCTTCTTGGAGCAGCCCAGACAACCGGAGGCGCGTCAGCTCGCCGGAGGAACTTCGCCGCGTCGAAGTTCTTCCCTGTTCTTCCTCCGTGTGTCTCCACCGTCCGATCCTCGGCCCGCTCCAGATCAAGCCGCAGCCGTCAGATCTTGGCACGCTCCCACCGTCGATATCTTCGCCAGATCTGATCTCAGCCGCTGATCGCCGAACCGTCATCGCGCGTTGAGCGTGCGCCACATGGATAAGTGAGCGGCTCCCCACCGTTCGATCACGCACGAGGAGATAAGGCGTGGGTATTTTGCATCTCAACCCTCGTCATTTTTGCATTTAATATTTAGTATTTAAACTTGTATCTGTAGTTTAAATCTTTTGTAATATTTGCATAAACACCCCCAGACTTTATTTATTTGCATTTAGGTCCTCGCCACGTCACCTCACGTGACCTGTACACGTGAGGTGGTGGGCATTTTGCAGAGGAACCCTCGGTTGTTTGTGTATTTAGTTTTAGTACCAAAACTTTGGCATTAAGTGTAATATTTCTGGTTATTTTGCAAGTAGGCCCCCAGATTTTTGCGATATTACATTTTGGTCCCTCCCAGGCGCGTGCAAGTCACGCGCCCTGGTGGGTAAATTGCCAGGAGGCCCAGGCGGTTTTATTAATTGTCTTTTAGTGCCAAAAATTGAATATAAAGTGTATATTTTTGTGGAAAATTGCATGTATGCCCCTGGATGTTTTGGATATTGCATTTATGCCCCTGCCAGGCCTGATTATTAATTGGATGTTTGTTGTATTTATTTGAAATATCATTTTAAGCCCAAAAATTCCACAAAAATAGACTTAAGCTCCTGTGCACCTATACTTTCACGCCACCTATTTAGTTTTTGATTTTATTTTATTTTCCTATTTATTAAAAATCAAAACCCTCTATTTTGTGCACTGTCTAGCTTAGAAAATACCAAAAAATAGTAAAACAACTCCAAAAATTCCAAAAAATCACCTAGTGTCTCTTTTATTGTCTTTTAGTGTCAGTCCAAAAATCATTAAAAATCTCAAAACAAAAACACTAAAAAAATTAAAAACTCTCAAAAACTTCAAAAAAATATATAAAATAGTAGAAAAATCAAAAAATACAAACTTAGCTTCTGTTTATCCCTTATTTTGTCCTTCTTATTTGAAAAATAGTGTGAAATATTTTTGCTACTGGTTGGTATTTTTAGATTCCATTTTACTCACAGCCAGCCTTGTTTGCACTGTTTTCTCTTATTTCAGCTTTTAAAAATATCAAAAACATCTAGAAAAATCCCCAAAAATCACAAAAACAGTAAAAAATTATAAAAATTCCAAAAACATTTTACTTCTGAATTTTTGAGTATTTGTGTGCATTTTTATAATTATATTAGCTTGCCTTGTATTATATTGCCTTTATTTTCCAATATTGAAAAAGAAAATTACAAAAATATAAAATATAAAAATCAGAAAATTAAAAATCAAGATACAAAATTAAAAATTAAATAAAAATTAAAAAAAAATTAAAAATTAAAAACCCACAAAAATTGTAGTTGCTTGCTTGCTTAGTGTAGACGCTTCACACACTCACACACTTTAGCATTCATTTGCTTGGCCTACACTGTTTGCTCCCTGCGTTCGAACTCTCTGCATACTTGCCCTTTACATCATTTGTGCAGAGTTAAAAATAAATTTTAACTCCACATTTATTTCTAATCATTGATTTTTAGTGTGGGTTAATTGTTGATTTTAGTCAGATTTAGTGTGGTCAACACACCGACTGAGCTCACGCTTTGTGCTGAACTTAAGACCACCTATTTTTGGCCGAATCAATAACCTATGTCTTTCTCCAATTATTCTTTGATTAATTAATTAACATGGCATTAAGAATTAAAATCCATAAAAAGAGAAAAAAATAAAAGAATTAAAAAATACCTGACTTTGTATAATATGTATATATTTTATTTTTATTATTTTATTTTCCTTTTTTCTAACATATAAAAAATCCACAAAAATTAGACTAATTATGTATATATTGTATATAAATTAAACCACTAATTAAAATCAAATTAAAAAAATCACAAATTGCAAAATATAGTATTTATTGAACTATTTTGATATTGGGTCCTTCATGAAAGTTGTAGATCTTGTCGAGATGAGCAACGTTTATGTTGATCAGTTTTCAATTTGACTTCATTTATTATCTCTTTCTTATTTTCTTTACTTTTTATCTTTATTTAATATTTGATTTTACTTTTAATCCTTAATTTTATTTTTTTCAATATTTATTTAATTTTATTTTAATTTTTTATTTAATTTTCATTTTATTTATTTTACTTTTCATTGATTTTATTTTATTTCCTTTCTTTCTTTTCTCCTCTTCTTCTTCTCTTTCTTCTTCCCCTCTCCCCCTCTCTCTTTCAACAGATCAAGTGCCTGGCACGTGACCACTCCTCCTCACCTCTCTTTCTTGCCGTACGTGCAACGTACGTGCCTCGCCTCCCTTGCCTCCTATAGGCCCAACCACCTCCTCCCTCTCATGTCGTTGTCCCTCAGCCTCCCATTCTCCCGCAACGCCTCCGCCGCCTCCGCTTCCCCACGGCACCATCACCTCCTCTCCCATAACAGCTCCTCCTCTCCTATTCGGCATCCATCGATGCCCTCCTCGTCCCCCGTCCGCCATTGCCGTGAGCAGCCCGAGCTCCCCTATTTCCTCAGTGACAACGAGTGCCAACAAGGGTCGAGCGGTGACAACACCTCCTCTAGGTATGATCTGAGGGAGCCTTCTCCTTCGTTGTTGCATCTCCTCCATCGCAGCTCATCTCAACCTTCACTGCGGCATCGAGCGACCACCTGGAGCTCTTCATCAATCTCCTCACATATGCGAACTCCCTAGGTATCTCCTCCTTCGTCTTTCTCCTTTTTCCTTTCTTTCGTCCTCCTTCTCCGATCCATGCACCCCCGCACCTCATCAACTCTGTTCTTCCTCCCACTGTTGCACACCTACCATCGTGGCGCCATACCTCTCCCCTCGTTGCATTCTCCTCTATTCTCTAGACCCCTCCACCTCCGACCTCGCTAAGGTCGGAGTTCAGCTCCTGGTCCATCAACTACACATGGAGCCCCATTCTTTTTCCTCTTCGATTTCAGTAACCCCCTGCAGGTGCTTGTCGTTCCTCCTACGCCTCGCTCACGTCCACCATCGTGAAGGCCCTCCGTCCGATACCACGACCCCTTGCCTTCATAATCACGGTCGTTTGATCGGACATTATCCCCTTATCCAACGGCTCTACTCGAACCATGTCCCCGCGCCCCGTCGAAGCTCCGTCGAGCCTAAGGTTCGGGTCTCTGAAGCACCGCCTTCCCCTAAAGCTCGTGCAGCCAGCCACGTAGAGGCTCGACACCCGGGACTGAGCCCCTCTGCCCAAGCCTCCTACACTACTTGCAAGGCACGTGTAGGCATGGATCTTTTGCAGCCAAGCCCTCGGAGTTCCAGCAAATCACGTCCCACCTCCAATCGCATGTGCAACACACACACACACGCTGCAGGAAAAATTTCAGAGTCCCCCGTAGGTTATGAAAAATACAAAGAGGTCCCCATTGCCTAAGTCATGTGCAAGGCATGCTGTGTCTTGGATAAATTACACTTGAAGCTTGAGAGGTTTTCTTTATTTGTAGATAAGTCCTTCAGGGACCCTTTTGCAAAAAAAACTTACATTTTTATTGCATTTTAGTCCCTAATGTTTCAATTCATCATATCTTTCTCAAACGAACTCCATTTTTAGCGTATAATATGTCATTTTGAAGACTGTTGAACACTCTATCATATTCTATGCTTTGTGAATAGATCAAAGGCTTGCTCTTGATGATTAATCTTTGAGGATCTATTATAATCTTGCATGCTTATTTTTGACATATGTGCTCTTTGTTATATTGAGAAGATTCTTGATTCATTTTATAGGGACTCAATTACGGGGATGTGATTTTGAATAATTCTCTTGTGCTATTATTATTGATAATGTTTTAATCTGTGTAGGGGTTTATCAAAAAAGAACTTAATTGATTTCTTATTTATTGTGGATTAAATCACGACATGGCTCAATTGAATTGGAAGCTTATTTGAGGATTTTTGCAACCCTAATTTGAGATACAATTGTGCTTTATCATGAGGAATAAGATCTTATTACATAGGCTAAATCGAGGAGATTTATTGGATTTATTTGTTTGATATTATTGATTCACTCTTTGAGGATTAAATCACATGAAATCCGAGGACAATGTTTCTTAGATAAAATTATCAATTGATACGATCATTTGCAGGATTATTCCTTTATTATTCTTTAAGCCCGCCACTTGAAATTAAATCGATAAATATTTCTGGATTTTATTCGATTTGCGATTCCATTTGAGGAAAAATTACTTATCTAATTGAGGTTTGAAACTAAGTAATAACAAGATCTTAGGCTCTACTGCTTTGCATTGTATTTTTATCATTTCATCGCATTTCTTCTCTCTCTACTTTTTGATACATACATTAACTTAGCATTAAATTAAGTATTTAAATTAATTTGAAAGAACACAATTAAGAATCATTGTTCCATGTGTTCGACCTTGGTTGATTTATCAACTAAAATTCTCCATAACATTAAAAGATTGTGGTTTTTGACGATTCAAAATCTATCTCGTATACTACAATTATCGACTATTAAAGAGATGAATTTTTCGTTCATCAAATGGCACCGTTGTTGGGGAATTGATGAACCCAAAAATCAGGCGGTCGTGTATTCCACACAAGGTGGGAACACAGTCGATGCGTTGACCGCTCGGAAATCCGGATTTAATCAACAATTAACCCACAACAGAGATCAAGCAATGAAAAGCGGTGCTGAGTTAAAATTTATTATAACTCTTCAAAGTATGTGTATAGGGCAAGTAATGTAGAGTGTCGAACACAAGAAGCAAACAGGTAGATCAGGGCAATCAAGCTCAAATGCGAATGTGATGTATTTGTCTATACAAGTGCTATTTTTTCTTGGTTTTTAAGTTTTTTATTTTTATTTTTATTTGATTTTATATTTTTATATTTTCATTTTTAATTTTCTTATTTCTTATTTTATATTTTTATATTTTCTTTTTCTTTTAATAAGGATATAAGACTATATAGGATATATATATACAAGAGAGATAATAAGGGTATTCCCTTCTAAGTTCAAATGGCAACCAGCTCAAGAGGAGGGGGTGAAGAGAAGAATGGACGGTAGCCAGTGTAGCTACCTATCCTAGGATGCAAGACCAGTGGAGTCATGTCATCCAGCTGCAGGCTCACATGATTTGACTTTGATTCTCAAGCTTGCTTATTGACTATACAACATATGTACATACTCCAGCAGGCATTTTATTTTTGTACAAGCCTGTCCACTTTTTTTTTTTGGAGTTTTTTTTGAATACTATACACAACAACATTTACATAGGGAGTTTTTCCTCTTGAGCCAGTAGACTATCCCTCTTTTGAAGCTTTATTGCAACCCACACTCTCCTGTCTTTAGAATTCCTCATAACTGGACGGGTTGGGGGTGCACTTCCCTCCCTAGAGGAGGACAAATGTTTCCACTTGTGTGCGTCTCATACTGGCAAATCCAATCCCTACACCACTCCAACTGAGTTGAGCCATGTGAAAGATGTGGATGTCCAAGTTAGGTCATTATCAACAAGAGTCGTGCGTGTGCTCTGAAAAACTCTACTTAGACAGTCAAGAATCCATTGAACCAAGTCTCGTGATCCTCAAAGAACTAAGTCAACTAGACCTGAAGTACCTCAATCCCAGCTCCTATAAGATTCCTGTTAGTTAGGTAGATTTTAAGGTCCAACCAAGCTCCAATCTTCGGATTTTACTTAGACTCGTTCAACTATCAAACTCAATACGAAAAATGCTCATGATATGCAAATGCTGTGCAGAATGCAGAAACTCTTTTTGTGATGTAATTTTCAAAGATTTTGAACTTTTTATGGATTTTTGAGAAGATGTTGCATATACATTTTTTTGTATTTTCAAAAGGAATTTTTCAGTGTTTTTTGGCATTTTAATTTTGCAAATTTTTTGGGATTTATGCAAACAAAGATTTTGGATAAAAACTAGGTACAAATATTTACACATGGGTGCATCTTATATTTCTAAGAAGTGGATTTAAAGAATTTACAAGGGGTAAGTGGTCAATTTTATAGGTATATATAAAGAATTTTAGTGTGATGTATATATTCCTCAAACTTATTTGAAAAAGGTTTTTCAAACCATTACAAACATGTACACACATTTGGAAATTATTTTGCAAAGGTTTTTCCAAACAATATATATAGATTTTTCACATATTTTTGCAACCATTTTTCAAACCATTTGCAAATAATTTTTCAAACATCTTATTTCACACAAAGAAAATAAGTTTTCCAAGCAAAACATTTTTACAAAGGTTGAAAACATGTAACAAAATGTTTTCCAAATAGTTTTCAAAGATTTTTCACAAAGATTTTCAAACTATTTTTCAAACATTTTGCAAAAAACATGTTCACCTGATTTATTAATCAGTAAATACAAAAAGAATTTGAGGAATGATAGCATCTTTTTATTTAAGGTTTCTAATGAATTTTAAAGTTTTTTAGCCATAATTATTAGTAAAAATACGAAAGTACGAGTTATGGCTAAAGTATATACACAGTATATACGACCCCCCTATACTTAGCTTGAGCTATTTCCTCATAGATCAGAGAGAAAAAGAGAAGACATAACTCGTACTGAGTATAGACAAGTCTAATAAATAAACAAATAAGAGATGAATGAACGAATGAGAAGTCGACTCTCCCCCCTAGACTTAGGATGAAATAATCCTAAGTATAGCAGACTGTACACAATGTAAGGAGGGTCAAGGGTGGGAATGAACAGATCGTACTGAGATTGTCTCCCCCTATACTTAGGGTAAAATATCCCTAACTATAGACAAGAAGAGGAGACAATGGAGAGGATCAAAGAATAGAAGATACTCGAGGTGTACACCCCCTATACTTAGGACAAGGTGTATCCTAAGTATAGCAAAATCATAAGATGACGATTGGGTGTCAGACATAAAGAAAGAAAGAATGAATGATATGGACATATGGATCTATACATAGGTGATCAATGTTGAGGTGCCTCTTGATGAATCCACATTTCATCATCTTTATTCTATCATTTTGGCACCAAAAACCCTAGCAAATGCCTGTAAATAGCATTAAAACCATCATCTTAGCATCCATGCATGTGCATTCAGATTGTGTATAAATCACTGTAATTAAAGCCAAAATTATAGAATAAATAAAGAAAAGAAAAAGAATAAAATATTGTAAATATTTTATGACCCAAAACCCCCGAGACCTAGGCATCTTGATGAATAGGTCGACAAGGAATAAAGTAGGGGGAGATAAGGTCAGAAATACAGTCAAAACACCTATACTTTTTACTCAGTCTCTATTCATTTTGGGACCCATTTTTGGTTCCACTTTTTGTACATCAAATAAAGAAACTTTGTACATGAAAGTTGTAGATAATTTAATAAAGAAAAATACAAAATTGATTTCACAGAAAAATAATGTACAGATAAAAAGTTATGGTCTGAATAAAAATCCAGAATGCCAACTTCCCAGACCCGTATCTCACAAATAAAAACTCCAAATGCAGCCTACTCACCTTTAATTGTATATAGAATAAAATAATCTATCCAATGGTGGTGGTTTCGCATTTGGCGGAGCTACGGTCTGAAAGTTGAGTTCTGGACCCTCATTGTATAAGTGTACAGATTAAAATATTCACTTTATTCTTTACTCATTATTTATCCAATTTTATATTTTTATAATGTTGTAAATATTACTTATAATATATATGTACATTAAAATCAGAATAAAAATGCAAAGAAATCACAAAATAAAAATACTTGTATAAAAGGTACATAGGTATACTACCTATACATATACCTATACAAAACATACTTGTATTTTATTAAATATATAAAATATATCAGAAAATTAAAATAAAAATATATTTGTGTATATATAAGTATTTCGTAATTTCATAAAATGATAAACAAAAATAATAAAAATAAAATACACAAAACAAAAATAAAATACTAAAATATGTAGATAATATACCTATATAAGGCTAAAAAGTAAACTTGTAAAAATATATATCATAAAATTAATTAAAAATCGGAATAAAATACTACATAAAAAAATAAACATTTTTTATTTTTTACCCAAAAATTAATTCGGCCTTTTTCTATTTTTAAACGAATTAACAAAACATTTTTTATTATCTTTTTCTGGTTGGTCCACGTGGACCAACCAGGAGCTAGCGACTGTTGACCAGCGGGTCAACAGCCCGTCCTTCATCTACTGTAGCTCTGGCGCGCCTGGGTTTTTGCCCACCTTGGTGGATTTTCCTAGGTCGCGCCGCTCGTCCTTTGCCGCCGCTTCCTTCATGGAAGTTGCGCCGCTCTGATCCATCTCCATCGCCGCTCCATCAGATCTGTTCAGATCTTCCTCGCCCACCCGTGACTTCTTCTCGAAGTCACGCATCCAAACCTCTTCAAATACGTCCCCCCATCTTCCTTTCTCGGGTTGAACCGCGAATCACCAGTGAACCACCCCCCTTGGTCCAGCCATCGACGCCCGAAGGTGACAGCTTCGAGCTGAGCGCATCCAAGCGGCGGGAGAGGGTCGATAGCGCCGCGTGTTCCAACCTCCGGTGACCGCCGTCGAGGTACCTTCCCTCGCCTGATCTGGGTTCGAGGTAGTGTGTCACTCCTTAGTTTTTCTCCGTAGTTGCATCCCTTGCGTTTCCAGCTCCCTTATCCCCCGATCATTCACTTCATTATAGCATCGATTCGCTAAGTCGATTGCTCGCCGGAGACACCTCCGGCCACCATCTCCATCACTCATCTATCGCGCACCCCCACGCCTCCGCGAGGCCCAGGCAATTTGCCCTGGGCCTTCTCACCACTTTTTGCAGGTCCTAGCGCCAGAAAGACCCCATCTGAGGGGTCGATTTTGAGGAACCGTGCTACCTGGAGCCACCATTCCTCCTCTAGCTCGCGGCGGCGCATCAGAGCTTCCCCGCCCATTTTGGCGTTGCCGCGACCTCGAGGGACCTTCCAGGAATCTCTGGCGTGCTTCTGAGGCGAAGGAGGAGGGTGGAGGAGCATCTATTTGTCGATCGAAGCTCGAGCCACCGCCTGTTCGTCCCTGTTCTTGGAGAGGGACCCTACACCGTCGGATCTCGAGCCCGCTCCAGACGAAGCAGCCACCGTAGGATCAACGCTGCCCCGTGCCGTCGATGGATTCCCGATGACCTAATCTCAGCCGCACAAGCCCAAGCGTCATCGGCGCGCGAGAGCAGGACACGTGTTCAAGTGAAGCGATCTCAGCCGTCCGCTCCCGCTTTGGCGTGGGTATTTTGCTACAAACCCCCGCCCATTTTTGTAATATTTTAATAGTACTAAAACTTTCCTCGGCAGTTTAAATAGTTTTGTAATCTTTACCTTAAGGCCCCCGAGCTTTCACGTATTTACAAAAAGGTCCAATCCACGTCATCTCACGTGCCCGTGCGCGTGAGGTGGCTGGGTATTTTGCAGGGACCCCCCTGGGGTTTGGTTTATTTCGTTTAAGTCCATGAACATTTCTGTTAAGTTGTAATATTTTGGAAAAATTGCATTGAACCCCCCTGAGCTTTGTAATATTGCAAAAATACCCCTCCCAGGCGCGTGCAAGTCACGCGCCCTGGTGGGTAAGTTGCACATATACCCTTGCGGGTTTGGATATTAATGTTTAATCCGTGAAATGCAAGTTGCTGTGTAAAGTTTTGTGGAAAATTGCTTTGTTGCCCCTGGATGTTTTAAATATTGCACTTATACCCTTGCCAGGACTGTTTGATGATCGGAGTCTTGTTCTAATTAATTAAAATATCCTTTTAACTCCAAAAATTCCACAAAAATAGGGTTAAGCTACTGGATGCATATACTTTAACGCCCTATATTTAGTTTTTGATTTTATTTTATTTTCATATTTATTAAAAATCAAAAACTCTCATTTTGTGTACTGTCTACCTTAGAAAATACCAAAAAAAATATCAAAACACCTCCAAAAACTCCAAAAAAATCACCTAGTGTCTATTTTATTATCTTTTAGTGTCAGTCCAAAAATCACTAAAAATTTCAAAAGAAAAACACTAAAAAAAATCAAAAACCCACAAAAATTGTAGTTGCTTGCTTAGTGTAGACACATCACTCACTCACTTGTGCATTCATTTGCTTGAGCTACACTGTTTGCTCCCTGTGTTCGAACTCTCTGCATACTTGCCCTTTACATCTTTTGTGCAGAGTTAAAAATAAATTTTAACTCCACATTGTTTCTAATTTGTTGATCTTAGTGTGGGTTAATTGTTGATTGAGTGCGGATTTCATTTGAGGGTCGCAACAGCGACGGTCATCTCCGCCTGGTGTGAGATACCAATTTAGACCCTCGTGAGATCCGCGTTCATCAAATGGCGCCGTTGCCGGGGAGCAACAGCTTGTAGTTCACATTTTTGATTGATTGTGTGTTTGTTTACCATAGCATTATCCTTCTCTTACATTTTGATATACATCTTGATTGAACTATCTGACCATCTCTTTTGTCTTCTTGCGAGGGACCGCGGAGCGAGGCGGGTGGCTTAGGTGACCCGATGCAACCTTGGGACGCGGAGCCGGCTATTCTTAGCCAAGCCGGCAGGAGAGAGCAAGGAGTGAGAGAGAGAGTGTTAGATTAGTTTCATTTATTTTTGGTGAGAGAGTGACTCTATTAATTTGTAATAATACAGGACTTGGACTTGGACTTAGACATTCGGGCCTAATTTCCGGGTGTTTGTTCACCCGGGGGCTCACCGCAGTTTTGCCGCGTTTTCATCGCTGTCATTTGCCGGTTTTGTGTTTATTTTTCATTTTCTTTTGTGGATTGAGCTCCTAGATCTAGGTCCTGCTTGACTCGAGTAGAATAGGTCCAAACACTTAATTATCTTTGCATGCTCCTATAGTTACGTTTTGGACTTAGACTAATTAAACAGTTAGCAAGTAATTCCCAAATCCACGCGCCGCGAGCTCACACCCGAACAAGCGCTTTCTCCTACTCCAAATGTGTTGGGCAGAGGAGGGGTGAGCCAAGACCGGACACTCGGATTAGGAGTTGCTAGTTGACTTGTGGTTCTTCACGCTAGCAGTTGCCTGTTCTAGGACGATTTCCGCTTTGCATTTCGCCATATAGATTAGGTTTAAATATTCTGCTTTGCATCCCGCATGGAGAGAGCTGGGATTCGCTGTAAGTCTTCTTACTTTGCACGCATCATTTAGGCACAAAGGTGAGATCTCCATCTTTGTGTCGACTTGCACGGCGTTTCCGACTCTTTTCTCCCTCTGTTTTTGGACAAAGTAGGATAAAGGAAAAAAAATACAAAAACGTTAGGCGCTTGTTTGAATTGACTCAAAAGAAGCGATAACACCAAAAAAATTAAAAAAGGGACTGCTAAGAAAACTTGACCAAAATAAAAAAGGTAATTGGATTCATTGCTTGGGGTGAGTAATACCCTCACTTGTATTCAGGTTGCATGGGAAGGTCTCCTTCCAAGTGAGGTGAGCGCTTCGTAAGGATTAGAGCCAAAAACCCAGCTTGTGGCTGCCTTGTGTATCGCCTGGATTTCCGAAGTATTGGCGCTTCTATCGTACGTAGTCGAGTAGGGCTTGGTCGCCATTGGTGACTCACTATTGTGTGAGCATCGACCTCGTCCGAAGTATCGAGCATAGGCCACGCCTTCACGGGGGTGTCTGTCTCACCGGCTGCGTCCGAGTAGGTTCTTGCACGCTCACGGGTGATTCCGTTGCGAGCGAGTTCCGAAGTATCGGTTTCGCCTATTGGCTTCCTCTCTTATTCTTTGGCTGAGTAGGGATCCAGGAAGGGTTACAAGGACCTCAACTGCACAAGCTACAGGTTACACAGGAGGAGGACAAGTACGGGATACTTTTCCGGCAGTACTCTCTCTCCTATAGGCGTAGCGTTCTAAGGACTCGTTAAAAGATAAATTCCTGAATCAAGCTAAAATTGACAAGATAAAAGCCGAACCTTCACGGCTTCATGTGTTGAGTTGGTGAACTTACCCCTGCTTTGTGTTTGATTGCTAGATTTATTTAGGTCAAGATCAAAAACACCGCACAATTGTGCACAATTTTGTTGCATCTCATTTCATCCCTCTTCTTCTCTTGCCTTTCCTCTACTCTTCTCAATAATCAAGATGATGGGACGGAGATCTCTTAGGCCGACCCTGTCGGCACCGCTATCCCGCACTCCTCCTTATTCATCTAGGACTACCTCGGAGAGTCCGATCTCCGAGCCTGAGTATACATCCGCCCTGTTCCCCCTCGACCACCCTTCCCATTCTCCTTCCATCAGTCCAAGAGTGTCAGAATTCAGTGCATCACAGTCTTCAGCTCATTCAACGGCACCTGAGATGGCCTCTTTTGCTTTTTCAGAACATCCGGCCATGGCAGACAGAGGCGAGCATGAAGAGGATCATGAGCACCCTCCATTCCTATTTGATCAGGCAGCCATCAACAATTCCTTGTTAGCATCCCTGGAGACTATGCAGAGACAGATTCGTGACCAGGGCACATTCATGGGTGACCTTATGAGGGAAATTGCTCAGATGAGAGAGAACCGAGCGGGCGGTGGCGGCGGAGAAGGAGGAGGACCCGATGCAGGAGGAGCAGACCCAGACGGTGAGCGACCGCCACAGACCATCATGAGGGAATTGCATAACCCAGCTTCATCCCTCACTCACCGGTGGATCAGACTCCCACCAATCCACGGAGACTTCGAGCTTCGGCATAACACAATTCAGATGCTACCCAAGTTCCATGGGTTGCCGACCGAAGAGCCGCACCTCCACCTCCAAGAATTCGAGATGATTTGCAGCACCATCCATGATCGGTTGATAACCGAGGACACAATCAAGATGATTGCCTTTCCATTCTCTTTGGTTGATAGAGCCGCATATTGGCTCAAGCATCTTGGGCAGTTCGTCGACACGTGGGCAGATCTCCGGACCGCATTTTTGAAGAAATACTATCCTCTCGGCCGGACCAATGCAGCTAGAGCTATGATTAGCAATTTTGTCATGATCCCAAATGAACAATTTCATGAAGCTTGGGATCGATTCAGAGAGCTCATCGACCGGTGTCCACATCATGATATATCCAAGCCCAATCTGGTTCAGAGCTTCTTCTGTGGGCTGACACCGGAGCTGCAGGGGCTTGTCAACGCCTCTTGCGGTGGATCATACTTTTCAAAGGGTGAAGACGACGTCTGGGCCATTTATGAAGGAATGGCAGAGAACTCCACAGTGATGACCCAGGCCAGAGTCTACACACACCAGAAGCCCCCGCAAGGAGCGGGATCATTTCAGAGGATCGCCCGCATCGATGCCGGTCCTAGCACAACGTCGGTAGCCGCAGCCCAAGCTGAATCAGCAGCAGCCGACATGGGCATAATCAGTGAAAAGCTGGACCGCATGGAGATCCTTGAGAAGAAACAGAACCAAGGCATGGCCCAGATGGACCAGATCGCCAAGACAATGAGTGACCTAAAAACTCAAATTCTCTGTATTCAGGAGGCGCAGGCCCATTCACAACAGCCTCCAAGGTCACAGGTTGCTTCCAACAGCAGCAACCCCAACCAGAGCTCTATCTCGTACCGACAGGTGAATCACATCCAGGCAGAGCCGGTTCCGTTGTTGCAGTACCACCCAGAGCAACCGCCATCTCAGGAGACTCAGATGGTGGTTTATCAGCCGGAGCAACCACTGGCAGTTCTTCCTCCACCTTCCTTTGAGCAGGAACTGTTGATGGAAGTCAACGGGATTTGGTATGACCGATACCCTCAGCCCGCTATTCGTAGGGATCACCCCGGGTTCCGTTGGGGTAACGGTGGTTCCTCATCTCAACAGCATCCTCCTCCTCAAGGACAGCAGAGCAGCCAGCTACAACAACAACACCAGCAGCCCCAGTACAACCAGCCCCAGCAGTATCAGAGTGGTCCTCGTCCCGCCTATCAGGGACAACAGTGGAGGCAGCGACAGCCGCCTCAGCATTCTTATGCCCAGCCTCCCCCTCAATTCCAGCAGCAATACCAGCAACAGCCCCATGTCCAGCAGGGACAGACATCCGGTTCTCAGGGTCCAGCCTACGAGAACCCAGCCCTTGATGATCTTGCCCGCTTGCTATCTGAACAGCGAGCCTCCTTCAGGCAAGAAATGGATGAATTCCGGCAGGAGATGCGGGATATTATCAAAGGCAAGGCCGCCATACCCGCTCAGATCGAACCCAATCCTAATAATTTAAAAAGAAAATCTGAGCAGGTAGAGTTCACAGAGTACACCTCTCCTAGTGATGATCTGAATGACATATCTTATTCCTATTATGATGCTGATTTTGTTACTACTAGGAGCGGTAGGATGCCAGCCGGCGGCGCCTCTCCTGAGCGACAGCCAGACGCAGAACCAGGAGCGCCAGAAGAGCAGAGGAGCGGTACTGAGGCCGCTAATGATGATGTTGAAGACGGTGGTGCTGATGCCACCAATGATGGAGTTCAGGACGACGGTGCTGATGCCGCCGTGATACCAGATGAAGACGGTGGTGCTGATGCCACCATTTTTGATGCAGAACCAGAGAGCGGTGCTGAGGCCGCAGATGCAGGTGCCGGTGGTGGTACTGAGGCCACCACCTCTACTTTTGTTGAGCCTCCCACTGTGGTGTTACCACATTTTGTATCTATGGACTGTGGTAACAAAAAGAACAAAAATATGAATAAAGGAAAGGTTCCCGTTCAAATTGCAGATCCATATGTGTTGCATGATGATAGTTATATGGACTCTCCATCTCCACAGGCACAGGGACCGATTCCTAGACCTCCATCTAAGGAGGCACCTACCATCCCCTTCCCTGAGGCACTCCGCCGAGCGAAGGGGAATAAAAAAGAAAATCCCAAAAAGAATCAGCAGGTAGAGTTCGGCAACGAGATGATTGACAGATTTCACATTCAGCTGACTCTACGAGAAGCGTTTGAGCATATCCCCTTCTTCAAGAAGAATCTGAAAGAAACAACTACTGTCCGAAGAAGGAAGAGGCACAGAGATCAAATCCATATGCTCACTCATAACACTTGCTGCGCCATTCAGAACACATTGCCAGCCAAGCGACCAGACGCAGGAGCTCCCTATGTCAGATGCGAGATTCAAGAGCAGCAATTTGATCGTACTCTATTAGACAGCGGCTCCTCAATTAACCTCCTTCCGGCAGCCTTACTCAAGCAGTTCGAGTTTGGCCCTCTTCTTCGAAGCAGAACCGTCCTTCAGTTTGCTGATAGGTCGATCAAGAGGCCAAAGGGGTTATTGAAAGACGTGGTCGTTACCATTCAGGGCCTAAAATTCCCCGTGGACTTCGTTGTGTTGGACATGGAGATCCCTGAGGCGGTAACTGATGCCCCCATCATTCTCGGACGTCCATTCTTGGCCACAGCCAAGGCAGTGACCGACCATGATAGTGGGAAGGTATGCTTTCGCGTAGAAGGCGAAACCATACAAATAGAGACGATCGAAGAGATCAGAGCCAGAGAGGCAGAACGCTCAGAGCAGTCCAGCGAGGCCGAGCAGATGACAGAGGAGGAGCTAGACATCCACCAGGTCTGTGACTTTGAGATGACTGATGATGAATCCAACTGGAAAGATCCCGTAGCACCGACCCTCGCCTTGCCAACAGATTCACTGTATCTCAAGCTCATGGCAGTCGAGAGCCGGGAGAGCACATCCCTGGAGGAGGATACATCTGAAGCTGACAGTGTTGTGATGAGTGGTGCAGATGAGTTCCATTCTTGCTCATCTTCTTCTGATCCCTCGGATTCAGACATTGACTGGGATGACTTTGATGATTATTTGCCTTGTCTGATTCCTTCCGAGCCAGCAGCCATGACAGAGTGCGAGCCCGTGCAGTTTATTGATGATCCATCAGGCCGCCCTTCGTCAGCAATTCATGCAACGCGAGAGTTCTCCCACGCAGACCTGGTAGCCTTTACACAGACATATCAGAAGCCAGATCTGCCACCTCCCAGTTGTCCAGAACGGAAACCTCTGCCGCAGTCAATGAAGTACAGATTCCTTGCTGGAAAGCCAGACATGTACCCAGTCATTATCTCAGCAGATTTGACTGGAGAGCAAGAATCTCGCTTGATGGAGGTTCTTGAAAGAAACCGCAAGGCAATCGGTTGGAGTATAGCTGATCTCCAAGGGCTGAGCCCAAATCTTTGCTCCCACCACATTTATCTCGAGGATAACGCTAAGCCGTCGCGTGAGTTCCAACGACGGCTGAACCCGAATCTTCGAGACGTAGTCATGAAAGAAATTTCGAAGTGGTGGAGCGCTGATTTCATCTATCCCATCTCCGACTCTAAATGGGTAAGTCCTTTACATGTGGTACCCAAGAAGACGGGTATCACTACAGTTGTCAATGAGTCTGGAGAGGAGATCGCTACCAGAGTACCAACTTCTTGGAGGGTCTGTGTGGACTACAGACGATTGAATGAGGCCACCAAGAAGGATCACTTCCCGCTTCCCTTCATTGATCAGATTATCGAGCGGTTAGCCGGGAAGAGTCATTACTGTTTTCTTGATGGGTACTCTGGATATAATCAAGTGGCCATTGCGCCCGAAGACCAGGAGAAAACGACATTCACCTGTCCGTTTGGGACTTATGCTTTCAGACGGATGCCCTTTGGTCTATGTAACGCTCCGGCGACATTCCAAAGGTGCATGTTGTCCATCTTCTCGGACATGGTGGGTGACTGTTTAGAGGTCTTCATGGATGACTTCTCGGTCTATGGCGACGGGTTCGACGCTTGTCTTGACTGCCTAGATCGTGTGCTGAAGCGCTGCATAGAGGTCAATCTTGTCTTATCTTGGGAGAAGAGTCATTTCATGATGACTCAAGGGACGGTCCTTGGCCATATCGTCTCCAACAGGGGCATGGAGGTCGACCCCGCCAAGGTGGATATCATCAGAAAACTCAATCCGCCGTCCAATCTGCGTCAGTTACGGTCTTTTCTGGGGCATGTCGGTTTCTACCGACGGTTTATTCAGGACTTCAGTCGAATTGCCCGACCGTTAACTGACTTGCTGACCAAAGACACCGAGTTTATTGTTAATGATAAGTGTCTTGAAGCATTTGAAACTCTCAAGAATATGGTTGTTTCAGCTCCTGTCCTTCAGCCACCCGATTGGTCTCTCCCATTCGAGATCATGACGGATGCTTCAGATTTTGCCGTTGGGGCTGTGCTTGGACAGAGAAGGGATGGATTACCATTTGCCATTCACTACGCCAGCCGGACTTTAGATGCCGCTCAAAGGAATTACACTGTAACTGAGAAAGAGATGCTGGCCGTAGTCTTCGCTCTTGATAAGTATCAATCTTACATTCTCGGATCTAGAGTGACCATTTACACCGACCATACCGCCATCAGGTACTTAATGGCTAAGAAGGATGCCAAAGCACGTCTGACCAGATGGATCCTTCTACTCCAGGAATTTGATATTGAAATTAAGGACAAGCCTGGAGTCAAGAATGTGGTGGCGGATCATCTCTCCAGGTTGGAGAATCTTGAGGAATCTGAGCCCAGCGCACCTATCTCAGAGACATTTCCAGATGAGGCGATCTTAGCTGTCACCTCACTCCCATGGTATGCCGACTTTGTAAACTATCTTGTTGCCAAGACAGTCCCTCAGGGTTGGCCCAGGCAGAAACTTGAGACCTTCCTAGCTAAGGCCAAGTTTTACCATTGGGAGGATCCCGTCCTTTATCATGAAGGAGGGGATAGTATCTGGAGGAGGTGCATTCCTCAAGAAGAGCAGCATAGCGTCCTCACATACTGCCACAAGCTTGAGGCAGGAGGACATCATTCTGGAAAAAGGACAGCACAGAAGGTGCTTCAATCCGGCCTATGGTGGTCTACTCTCTTCAAGGATTCTGATGAGTTCGTGAAGAGATGTACTGACTGTCAGAAGATGGGAACCTGCGGACAGAGAGACATGATGCCCATGCAACCCATTCACTTCTGTGAGGTTTTTGATGCATGGGGGATCGATTTCATGGGCCCATTTCCTAAGAGTCAGGAATTCGAGCATATTTTGCTCGCTGTGGATTATGTCAGTCGATGGGTTGAGGCCATCCCCGCCCGAGCCGCAGATGCTAAGACCGTGTGTAAATTCTTGAGGAAAAATATCATTTCACGGTTCGGGGTACCTAGAGTTTTGATTTCTGACGGGGGGTCTCATTTCATCAATGACAAAGTTAGGGCCCTTGCTGACGAGTTCGGTATTGACCATCGGGTTGCCACTCCTTATCACCCTCAGACTAATGGTCTTGCTGAAGTATCGAATAGGGAGATAAAGACTATCTTGCAGAAAGTTGTCCGCCCAGACCGAAAGGATTGGTCACAGCTTTTGGACTCGGTCTTGTGGGCTTATCGGACTTCTTTCAAAAATCCATTGGGGACATCTCCCTTTCGTCTCGTCTATGGCAAGCCGTGCCATTTGCCAGTGGAAATCAAGCACAAATCTTTTTGGGCAGTTACTGAGTTGCTTTTGGATCCCGAGAGTATAGGAGACCAAAGAAGAGCTGAATTGGCAGCCCTGGAGGAAATGAGAGATACAGCCTTCTCCAACAGCCTACAATACAAAGAAAAAGTGAAGACATGGCATGATTCGCATATCAGCCATAAACAGTTTGAGCCAGATCAGAGAGTATGGTTGTTCGATTCAAGGCTAAAGCTATTTCCAGGGAAATTGCAGAGCAAGTGGAAAGGCCCGTATGTGGTCAGGAAGGTACATGACAATGGCAGCATTGACATATCCGAACCGTCATCTTCTTCTACCTTCCGCGTCAATGGTCAACGCTTGAAACTATATCTTGATCATGATCCGCCGACCATTGACGTTGCCCCCATTCTTCTGGTATGAGATGTGTCCTTAGACTCTTATTATCTACATCTCATACATGGTGATCAAATTCCATCTTCCGCTGTACAGATCCATCTGTTTATATCATTTGGTTTTCTTATTTTCTTCTTTTCTTCTTTTCCATCTCTATCTTCTTTATCTATCAAAAAGGTGCCGCCCTTGTAGACAGTTTTCCATACTTAGGACGTACTTTGTCCTAAGTATAGGGGGGTTGGCACCCCGAGTTTTTCTATTCTTTTCGATCCTCTCCCTTGTCTCCTCTTTTGTCTATACTTAGGGATATTTTACCCTAAGTATAGGGGGAGACAATCTGAGTACGATCTGTTCATTCCCACCCTTGACCCTCCCTGCGTTGTGTACAGTCTGCTATACTTAGGATTATTTAATCCTAAGTATAGGGGGGACGGTCAACTTCTCATTAATTGATTCATTCATTTATTCTCTATTCTTTAGACTTGTCTATACTTAGTACGAGTTATGTCTTATCTTTTCTCTCCGATCTATGAGGACATAGCTCAAGCTAAGTATAGGGGGGTCGTATATACTGCGTATATACTTTAGCCATAACTCGTACTTTCGTATTTTCTTAATAAATATGGCTAAAAATTCTTTAAAATTCATTAAAAATCCTTAATAAAAAGATGTGATTATTCCTCAAAATTCTTTTTGTATATACTGATTAATAAATCAGGTGAAAATGTTTTTTGCAAAATGTTTGAAAAATAGTTTGAAAATCTTTGTGAACATCTATTGAAAACTATTTTGAAAATATTTTGTTTCATGTTTTCAACCTTTGTAAAAATGTGTGGTTTGTAAAAATTTCTTTTCTTTGTGTGAAATAAAATGTTTGAAAAATGATTTGCAAATGGTTTGAAAAATGGTTGCAAAAATATTTGAAAAATCTATACATACTGTTTTGAAAACCGATTGCAAAATGATTTTCAAATGTGTGTAAATGTTTGTAAAAATTATTTTGGACTATAGTTTTCAAAAATTGTTTGAAAAACTTTGTGTCAAATAAGTTTGAGGAATATGTACATCTCACCAAAATCCACTATATCTATATGTATAAAATTGACCACTTACCCTGTAAATTCTTGAAATCCACTTCTTGTATATATAAGAAGCACTCCCGTGTACATATTATCACCTAATTTTTAGCCAAAACTTTTTGTTTTCAAAAATCCCAAAAACATTTGCAAAACCAAAATCCAAAAACATTTGAAAAATCTGTTTGAAAAATACAAAAAAATTGCATCTGCATATGCATGCATCATATTTCCAAAAACCCATAAAAAGTTCAAAATCTCTGAAAATTGCATCACAAAAATATTTTCTGCATAGCATTGCATGACATAAGCATTTTTCGGATTGAGTTTGATAGTTGAACAAGTCTAAGTAAAATCCGGAGATTGGAGCTTGATTGGACCTTATAATCTACCTAATAACAGGAACCTTATAGGAACTGGGTTTGAGGTACTTCAGGTCTAGTTGACTTAATTCTTTGAGGATCACGAGACTTGGTTCAATGGATTCTTGACTGCCTAAGTAGAGTATTTCGGAGCACACGCACGACTCTTGTTGATAATGACCTAACTTGGACACCTGCACCTTTCACATAGCTCTCCACGGATGAGGTGGTGAGGAGGCAGTTTCCTTTGGCTTGGGGTAGCATATGAGGGTAGTACTTCTAGGCGGAACCTCTCTTCTTCTTATAGTGAAGGAAGTGCACCTCAACTTGGTCTAGTGGTGATGAAGTCTAAAGACAGAAGCCGTGGGTTGCAATAAAGCTTCAAAAGAGGGATAGTCTACTGGCTCAAGAGGAAAAACTCCTTGTATATATGCTGCACATGTATATGTTGTATAGATGCACTTGAAAAAAAAAAAATGCAAAAAGAACTCCAAAAAAGTGGTGGGTCTGATAGAAAATGATAATCCCACCGGAGTATGTATATAGAGTGCAATAAGCAAAGCTTGAGATTCATGACCCACCTTATGTAGCTTGCAGCGGAAGACTTGGCTACACTGGTCAAGCTTCCAAGGGTACTTGGCTACACTGGCCTTGACCCATTCTCTTCTTCCCCCTCTTCTTGAGCCGGTTGCACTTGAACTTAGAAGGGAATACCCCGCTTCTCGAGGAAAGAGTTGCTAGACCGAGGCATTAGAGTTACCAGGTTGGGGGAGGTTGTTTCTTTGTCACTTCTGAGGTGGGGAGCTACATATCACTTACACTGTACGAGTCAGACTCATAGTCGTAAGAGTTTGCGTATGAGTTGAAGTACTTCTGATCTGGCTATTGAGGAGACTTGGACAGAGTTTTGGGATTCTCAAGGACTGTTGAATTTCAAACTTGGTTCTCATTAAGGTTCCGACCGCACTAAAATTCCAAAGGTCCGACTTAAGCTCCAAACTTTGATTTTGTGAAGATAAGTTCGATAATTAAACTCAATCTAATTTTCTTCTTTTTCTTTTCTTTTCTTTCTGCACATATTGCATATGTGTTTGCTAGGGACTAGCAAAGGTAAAGTATAGGGGGATGATGAATCCACATTTCATCATCTTTATTCTATCATTTTGGCACCAAAAACCCTAGCAAATGCCTGTAAATAGCATTAAAACCATCATCTTAGCATCCATGCATGTGCATTCAGATTGTGTATAAATCACTGTAATTAAAGCCAAAATTATAGAATAAATAAAGAAAAGAAAAAGAATAAAATATTGTAAATATTTTATGACCCAAAACCCCCGAGACCTAGGCATCTTGATGAATAGGTCGACAAGGAATAAAGTAGGGGGAGATAAGGTCAGAAATACAGTCAAAACACCTATACTTTTTACTCAGTCTCTATTCATTTTGGGACCCATTTTTGGTTCCACTTTTTGTACATCAAATAAAGAAACTTTGTACATGAAAGTTGTAGATAATTTAATAAAGAAAAATACAAAATTGATTTCACAGAAAAATAATGTACAGATAAAAAGTTATGGTCTGAATAAAAATCCAGAATGCCAACTTCCCAGACCCGTATCTCACAAATAAAAACTCCAAATGCAGCCTACTCACCTTTAATTGTATATAGAATAAAATAATCTATCCAATGGTGGTGGTTTCGCATTTGGCGGAGCTACGGTCTGAAAGTTGAGTTCTGGACCCTCATTGTATAAGTGTACAGATTAAAATATTCACTTTATTCTTTACTCATTATTTATCCAATTTTATATTTTTATAATGTTGTAAATATTACTTATAATATATATGTACATTAAAATCAGAATAAAAATGCAAAGAAATCACAAAATAAAAATACTTGTATAAAAGGTACATAGGTATACTACCTATACATATACCTATACAAAACATACTTGTATTTTATTAAATATATAAAATATATCAGAAAATTAAAATAAAAATATATTTGTGTATATATAAGTATTTCGTAATTTCATAAAATGATAAATAAAAATAATAAAAATAAAATACACAAAACAAAAATAAAATACTAAAATATGTAGATAATATACCTATATAAGGCTAAAAAGTAAACTTGTAAAAATATATATCATAAAATTAATTAAAAATCGGAATAAAATACTACATAAAAAAATAAACATTTTTTATTTTTTACCCAAAAATTAATTCGGCCTTTTTCTATTTTTAAACGAATTAACAAAACATTTTTTATTATCTTTTTCTGGTTGGTCCACGTGGACCAACCAGGAGCTAGCGACTGTTGACCAGCGGGTCAACAGCCCGTCCTTCATCTACTGTAGCTCTGGCGCGCCTGGGTTTTTGCCCACCTTGGTGGATTTTCCTAGGTCGCGCCGCTCGTCCTTTGCCGCCGCTTCCTTCATGGAAGTTGCGCCGCTCTGATCCATCTCCATCGCCGCTCCATCAGATCTGTTCAGATCTTCCTCGCCCACCCGTGACTTCTTCTCGAAGTCACGCATCCAAACCTCTTCAAATACGTCCCCCCATCTTCCTTTCTCGGGTTGAACCGCGAATCACCAGTGAACCACCCCCCTTGGTCCAGCCATCGACGCCCGAAGGTGACAGCTTCGAGCTGAGCGCATCCAAGCGGCGGGAGAGGGTCGATAGCGCCGCGTGTTCCAACCTCCGGCGACCGCCGTCGAGGTACCTTCCCTCGCCTGATCTGGGTTCGAGGTAGTGTGTCACTCCTTAGTTTTTCTCCGTAGTTGCATCCCTTGCGTTTCCAGCTCCCTTATCCCCCGATCATTCACTTCATTATAGCATCGATTCGCTAAGTCGATTGCTCGCCGGAGACACCTCCGGCCACCATCTCCATCACTCATCTATCGCGCACCCCCACGCCTCCGCGAGGCCCAGGCAATTTGCCCTGGGCCTTCTCACCACTTTTTGCAGGTCCTAGCGCCAGAAAGACCCCATCTGAGGGGTCGATTTTGAGGAACCGTGCTACCTGGAGCCACCATTCCTCCTCTAGCTCGCGGCGGCGCATCAGAGCTTCCCCGCCCATTTTGGCGTTGCCGCGACCTCGAGGGACCTTCCAGGAATCTCTGGCGTGCTTCTGAGGCGAAGGAGGAGGGTGGAGGAGCATCTATTTGTCGATCGAAGCTCGAGCCACCGCCTGTTCGTCCCTGTTCTTGGAGAGGGACCCTACACCGTCGGATCTCGAGCCCGCTCCAGACGAAGCAGCCACCGTAGGATCAACGCTGCCCCGTGCCGTCGATGGATTCCCGATGACCTAATCTCAGCCGCACAAGCCCAAGCGTCATCGGCGCGCGAGAGCAGGACACGTGTTCAAGTGAAGCGATCTCAGCCGTCCGCTCCCGCTTTGGCGTGGGTATTTTGCTACAAACCCCCGCCCATTTTTGTAATATTTTAATAGTACTAAAACTTTCCTCGGCAGTTTAAATAGTTTTGTAATCTTTACCTTAAGGCCCCCGAGCTTTCACGTATTTACAAAAAGGTCCAATCCACGTCATCTCACGTGCCCGTGCGCGTGAGGTGGCTGGGTATTTTGCAGGGACCCCCCTGGGGTTTGGTTTATTTCGTTTAAGTCCATGAACATTTCTGTTAAGTTGTAATATTTTGGAAAAATTGCATTGAACCCCCTGAGCTTTGTAATATTGCAAAAATACCCCTCCCAGGCGCGTGCAAGTCACGCGCCCTGGTGGGTAAGTTGCACATATACCCTTGCGGGTTTGGATATTAATGTTTAATCCGTGAAATGCAAGTTGCTGTGTAAAGTTTTGTGGAAAATTGCTTTGTTGCCCCTGGATGTTTTAAATATTGCACTTATACCCTTGCCAGGACTGTTTGATGATCGGAGTCTTGTTCTAATTAATTAAAATATCCTTTTAACTCCAAAAATTCCACAAAAATAGGGTTAAGCTACTGGATGCATATACTTTAACGCCCTATATTTAGTTTTTGATTTTATTTTATTTTCATATTTATTAAAAATCAAAAACTCTCATTTTGTGTACTGTCTACCTTAGAAAATACCAAAAAAAATATCAAAACACCTCCAAAAACTCCAAAAAAATCACCTAGTGTCTATTTTATTATCTTTTAGTGTCAGTCCAAAAATCACTAAAAATTTCAAAAGAAAAACACTAAAAAAAATCAAAAACCCACAAAAATTGTAGTTGCTTGCTTAGTGTAGACACATCACTCACTCACTTGTGCATTCATTTGCTTGAGCTACACTGTTTGCTCCCTGTGTTCGAACTCTCTGCATACTTGCCCTTTACATCTTTTGTGCAGAGTTAAAAATAAATTTTAACTCCACATTGTTTCTAATTTGTTGATCTTAGTGTGGGTTAATTGTTGATTGAGTGCGGATTTCATTTGAGGGTCGCAACAGCGACGGTCATCTCCGCCTGGTGTGAGATACCAATTTAGACCCTCGTGAGATCCGCGTTCATCACCTCTCAATAAGCGCAAGAGTTTACGCCCCTAGCTGGGCGCAAAGGCTAGGATAATGCCGTATCGAGGTTCAGTACGATATATGTGAGGCGAATACCGTACTGTCATTGCAGTCTCAGTGAGAGAATCACAACAAACTCAACATACAAAATGATGACACCCAGGTAAACAATCAAGCAGGTGTTTGCTACGGGTAAAGATATGAGAAGATGAAATCGGGCTCCGGTAGCACAAAAGAAATCGTCAGTTCAAGATCTGAATGGAGTGAAATGAAAGAGCCGAAGAAGTCGAATGTGGAGAAGGAAGGATCTGTCAGTGAATCCTCCACGTCAATCACCGACTCGAATAGATAAGGAAGATCAACATCACGAGACTCACTAAAAAAACTGATATCTGATGCATATAATGTAGATAAATCAGTGAAATCATCGAATACCTCAAAGGTCGGATCATCCTCGCGAGGGTCGTCGAGGAGAGAAACATCAGACTCATGATTAGAAATATCAGAAGACTCGGTCTCGTGATCCGACCGATCGGATGCACTCCTAGAAAGTGAAATCGAATACACAGGGTCCTTGGCATCCTCATGCAGATAACCCTCGGGGAGCAATGCCGAATCATCAGGAAACTGAGGATCGATGCTGCCAAATATTAAGTCCTCCAAAAATATATCGAACTCATCAAATGGGAGGACACAAGGCTCAAATACAGGACAATTTATGTCTTTCAAATCAAAAATCGGTTCCTCCTCAAGCTCTCTCTGCTGAGATGGATCAAACTGTATATCTGAATATGAGAAAATCTTCTGAAGAAAAGACACTGAATCAACTGAGCATGGACACTGAAATGATTCAAAGGATGGTTGAGATGTGGGTTCTACCTCTATTTCTTGGGCTCCTAACAAATCTAGAATCCAAGAATCTTCTATGTGAAAGAGTGAGACTGGCTCAAAATCTGACTGTAAATCCAATGGGTCCTCAACCAATGTATGGCTCTTGGAACTCACAGTAGTAGTCAATACATACATCATATGAAAAGTAGTAGCATCCATATCCTCTGACTGGTGTGTGCTGTCTAAATCTGCATGATGTGTCACACACTCAACATGTGTCATCTTTCCCTCATGTGTTGTCCTGAATAAATCATCTCGTGTATATGGAATGTCTGAATGTGTTCCCAAGATGGTCTCAAATAAATCCAGATCGGGACTATGGTGTGAACCACTACAGGAGGTAATAACATATGCAATCAATTTAGCGGTTGATGAGAGACCTGAAGGCTAGGGTATAGGTGCTAAAGTGGTCGTTGCGACCCACACGATCAAGTCGGCTCAATCAAGAAAAATGAACCACTAATATCAATAAAATTAGATAAAACCAAAATAACGGTCCTGCTATTGGATTAACCTGGTATAGCACCCAGGGTCGAACTCAAGGAGCACGGATTGGCCTTACGGCCTACGAAGTAGTAAAAAGGAATAAAACAAAAGAACAAAATATTTTTTATGGTTTTTTAAATATTTTTATATTTTTTTGGATTTTTAATGGATTGAGAAAATAAGAAAAACAAAGAAAAACACACTTCAACAATATATTTAAGATACTAAAAATCAACCAAAAATTCAAACAAAAATATTTTATGTATTTTATATTTTTTAGTGTTTTTGGTGAATTTTTGAGAATTTTCTGATGTTTATCTAATTTTCTAAAAATAAAAAAGTGAAATAAACAGTGGGTACTGTCCAACCGAGCCAAAAAGCCCTAGATAAAATATCTAAGAGCCTCAAAATGGCCTGGAGGTAATTTTCCTGTAAAGAAGATGAAACAAGGAAAATTTAGGTACCACTTTTGTTATTTTTAGATTTTTAAATTATTTACTAGAATTTTTATAGGTTTTTGAGTGTTTTTAAGTTTTTAGTGATTTTCAGTAATGAAAAATAGCCAAAATTGGCTAGAAAATCAAACTAAGCAAGACAAATAGTGGGTAATTTTTATAGAATTTTAAATGAGTTTTGATATTTTTTTGTGATTTTTCAAGTTAGACAAAAGCAAAAAGGAAGATTTTTGAATTTTTAAAAATATCAAATGAAATCAAAAATGTCCTCAAAAATCCACAAAAATTTTACATCATGGCAGGAGCCATGTGTCCAATTTTCGTTGGATTTGGAGGTGATTTGCTATTTTATTCAAAAATAAAGAGAGGGTACTGTGCACAGGGACCAAAGTGCAAATACCCAAAAGTCTGGGGGGTCTGGAGCAAAATACCCAGCAAAACACGCGCCACGCGCGTGCCTGGGGCACTCAGGGACCCAAATGTAATAAAAATAAGTCCCGAGGACTTATTGGTAACATGTACCAAAAGTCCAGGGGCCTATCTGCAAAACACCCAAAATATATCGCACATGCTCAAATAAACCACGCACAGGGGTATAAATGCAAATAGATAAAAGTTTTCATTCATTCAATAACATCCAGAACTACAGGGGTCTCTACTGCAAATAAACCAAAATATCACATGTCGATGCACGTGTCCACAACTGGCAGGGGTATAAATGCAAATAAAATAAAGCACAGGGTCCACTATGCAAATAGCCCTAAAACTAAACAACTGACTTTAATATTTACAGGACTAAAATGAAATAAAAATAAAGACAGGGCCTAAGGGTAAATTACCCTTTATTATGTGGAGGGGTTGGATGGCTGCCACGTGGCTGATCGAGCGGTCGAGGGCAGGTGGCACTCCAGCGCTGGTGTCCTCGGGCTGATCCAACGGTAACGGCCGAGCCACGTGTCAATCTAACGGCTGGGATCAGACTCCTCAGATCTGACGTCAAAGGGGGCTCCAGGAACGAACAGTCCGGATGGCGCCTGGAGCAGGAGGCTGATCCGACGGCGATGGAGGATGCTAGAAGAACAGGTGCCCAGCGAGACTCGCCGGGCTCGGGTGTGCGCTATGCTCCTCCTTGGAGCACTCTGATGGTCGGAGAAGAAAGCTGGGGTGCTCCTGCGTCTGCTGCGATGCTCCAATGATCGAGCCGAGCTCCGAGGAGCTCGGGCGAGGTCGGCGGAGCTGGGCCTCCTGGCCTGAATGACCGAAGCCCTCAGATAGGCTCGGTAGCACCTGCAAAATAGCTCAGGAGACTCGCGGGTCGAGGGCAAACTGCCTCGACCCGGTTAGGCGAAGTGGGGGTGAACTGTGGGTCGAAGCGGCGAGCTCCGGCGAAGGTGGTGGACGGAAGAGCTCGACTCCCAGCTCCTGTGCGAGCTGGGTTGGCTGGAGGGGTGAAGAAGGTGCGCGGGGAGATGGCGAAGGCGATGGTCGGTTCCGATGATCGAGCGGAGTGAAGGGATGGTCGGAATCGAAGATATGCGGCGGCGGCGCGATTTGGGCGTAAACGGAAATTAAAGGAAACAGGAAGCCTAAGGGGTTACCTGGGTGGTCGGAGAGACTAGGGAGGAGCTGCTGAAGCTCTTGGTCGTCGCCTCAAGGATCGTCTCGCTCCGAGGCTCGGAGCTCACGCGGGTGGCGGAGCTGCGGCGGCTGGGCTCGCCGGATCGATGGCCAAGCTCCCTCTCCTCGCTTCGACAGGTCGGGACGCAAGCTGTCACTCTTGCGGGCGCTCTGGAGCTCACTGGGGGTGGAGGCAAGTGACCAAAGATGGAAATGGAGGTGGCGGAGCTCGACCTATATACGCTGGAGGGTCCGGGAAAACGAGCGCGGGTAGGGCACTCTGGAGCGCGGATCTCGAGGTGGATGCCCCGGCGAGGTTGACGGATATGACGTGAGCAATTCGGACCCGAGGTTTAGGCAAGGCATGATCGGGTTTGGTTGCGAAAAATCTGAGAAGATGGGTCGGGCAACACAGACCCGTGAGAAGTGGTACTGGGGGGGGGAGTTGACCGGGCGGTCAACATCCCCAGGACCCAATGGAATTCGGCAACGTGGCTGGATCTTCAAGCACAAAATAAGGGTAGCTAGGGGCTGAATTTGCAAAAAGTTAAAACATGAAAGATTTTTATTTTATTTTTTTTCTATTTTCTAATGATTTTTAATAATTTTTTAGAAATAAAAATAAGGTATATACATATTATGTAATACATAGGTATATGTACACTATTAGGGTTTTTGATTTTTTTTGATTTTTAATTATTATTTTTATGCAATTTATTCCTATTTTATATTTTATTTATTCATAGAATAAAATAAGGAATAAAAAGGTATTTTTATTTTATTTTTATTATTTATGTATATAGGTAAAATAAATATATATGTACATCTATATACATGGTATATGTACAATGTATTTTTGTATTTTTAATTTTGTTATTTTTATTTTGTTTTTGTTTTAATTGTTTTTATTTTATATTTTTACAATACATAACATAAAATATTTACAAAAATTATAAAAGTTAATTTTAAATATTTACATGGCTAAATAAATATGTATGTGAGTCTATGTACAAAGTGACTATACAAGAAATGTTTTTGCTTTCTTTTTTATTTTTAAATTTTTCTTTTGATTTTATATTTATAAATAGATACAAGTATTTACAAGCATAATTTAAGCTCTTTTATTGAGGAAAATACTTTTATTTATTTACATAGGTATTTACACACATGAGCCCCTATCTCCCTCTACTTTGGCTTTTATGCGGTCAGGCCCATGCTGAGCCCTCCCTTGGGTTAGGTTGCTCAATATTCATTCTAAATATTTCCCTCTTTTTCTTTTTGATCTTTATTCTTTTATTTTTGCACAAAAACATGCTAATTATAGGTTTTTACACAATGCATGCTTTTGGTAATTATTCCTATTTACACATATCTACATGTATTTGCAAAGGTTTTTGTAGCTAAAATATAAGAATAAAGAGTGATGAATGAGTATTCATCACCCCCCTATACTTGACTTTGCTAGTCCCTTAGCAAACACTTATTCGAAAAAGAAGTGAAAAAGAAAGAAAGACAAAGAAAAAGAGGATGCACATGGATCAAGGTTGATTATTAAACTTGCCTTCATTAAATTGGGGTATGGAGCTCGATCAGATCTTTGGATTATTAGTGTGTCGGAACCTTATTTAGACTTAAGCTTAAAACTCAACATCCTCTAAGTTCCACTAATCTATAACCAAGACTCCTCAATGCTCCAGATCAGAACAAGTCATCAATCACAAACCCTGAAGACCATGAATCTTTTCTTATCCTGTGAATGTGAGGTCTAAGCTCTCCACCTCAGAAATGGCAACTTGACAACCCTCCCCAACAAGGTAACTCTATGACCTTAGTCTGGCCACTCTTTCCTCGAGGAGCGGGGTATTCCCTTCTAAGTTCAAGTTCAACCGGCTCAAGAAGAGGAGGAAGAAGAGAATGGGTCAAGGCCAGTGTAGCCAAGTACCCTTGGGAGCTTGACCAGTGTAGCCAAGTCTCCCTGCTGCAAGCTACAACAGGTGGAACATGAAACCAAGCTTTGCTTATTGTACTCTATATACATACTCTGGTGGGATTATCATTTTCTATCAGACCCACCACTTTTTTGGAGTTATTTTCTTTTTGCACATTTTTTTTCAAGTGCATCTGTACAACATATACATGTGCAGCATATATACAAGGAGTTTTTCCTCTTGAGCCAGTAGACTATCCCTCTTTTGAAGCTTTATTGCAACCCACAACTCCCGTCGTTAGACTTCATGGCAACCAGACCAAGTTGAGATGCACTTCCTTCACTAAAAGAAGAAGAGAGGTTCTGCCTAGAAGTACTACCCTCATATGCTACCCCAAGTCAAGGAAGACTGCCTCCTCACCACCTCATCCGTGGAGAGCTCGGTGCATAGTGCTGGTGTCCAAGCAAAGCCATAATCTATATGAGTCATGTGTTGTTGTTAAGTGCTCTACTTAGGCTCATTGAGATGACATGTGATCATAGCCTAGTGGACTCAAAGAATTGAGTCACCATGGACCTGAAAAGCCTTAAACCTAAGTCCTATAAGGTTCCTCTTAGAAGTTAGGTGGATTAAGATCTTAATCAAGCTCCATTTCTCAATTTGATTCCAGGCTAGTTTAAATGTCAACTATCATCCAGAAAAACTATATACATATGTACAAAAGATGCTTATTTACACACATTTTACAATCATGCAAAATTTTTGAAAAATGTTTCAAAATCATGAATGGATGATGCATGAAGTGCAAGTTTTGCAAAAAGGTATTTACACACATTTACACAAGATTTTTGCAAACTTTTGATTTTCAAAACATTTTGGAAAAATTTTGTACTATATGCATAATTTTGATAAGAAAATATTTACACAAACTTTACACAAAAGATTTTTGAAATCATTTTTACAAAAATAATTTGTACACTAGATATTTATGTGCAAATAAATAAAAGAATGTTATGTACATGAAAATTTTTTAATTTTTGTGGTTTTTAGTCATTTTATTTATTAACACACTCACACAAAATACGAGTTATGGCTAAAGTATATATGAAATATATACACACCCCCCTATACTTAGCTCGAACGATGTCCTCAGAGTCAAGAGCGATGAAGAAGACATAACTCGTACTAGGTATAGGGAAGTGAAAAGAAAGTCTATATACAAAGACGAATGAGTGAAAAGTCAAGAGGATCTCGGGTCTTCCCCCTATACTTAGGATTAAATAATCCTAAGTATAACAGGCTGTATACTAAGGGAAAAACCGAGTGAAGAATGTACAGGGTCTACCCCCCCTATACTTAGGGTGAAAGATCCCTAAGTATAGGCAGCAAAACAGGGGCAGGCATAAACAAAAGAAATACCCAAACGGTCTCACATCCCCCCTATACTTAGGGTAAAGTGCACCCTAAGTATAGCATAATCACAAGATGAAGAAAGGGATGTGGGACTAAAGAATGTAGCGATATGGACAGCTGGATCTATACAAGGCGGAAGATCAGTGAAACTCAGGCGTGAGATGCATTAGATGTGAGTCAAAGACCACATCTCACGCAAAATGAATAGGGGCAAGATCAGCGACCCGCGGCTCATGATCTAAAAATGGTTTGAGCCGCTGGCCGTTTACTCGAAAGGTACTCTCAGAAGACAACTCAGATATGTCAATGCTACCGTTGTCGTGTACCTTTCTGACCAAGTAGGGTCCCTTCCATTTGCTCTGTAGCTTCCCTGGAAATAGACGTAGCCTCGCATCAAACAGCCATACTCTCTGTCCAATCTCAAAATGCTTGTGGCTGATATGAGAATCATGCCACTCCTTCACTTTCTCCTTATAATGTAGGCTGTTTGAGAATGCTATATCTCAAAGCTCCTCCAGGGCTGCTAACTCTGCCCTCCTCTGGTCTCCCATACCATCTGGATCCATAAGAATATCTGTGACTGCCCAAAGTGACTTGTGCCTCAGCTCAACAGGTAAATGGCACGGCTTGCCATATACGAGGCGAAAGGGAGATGTGCCCAATGGTGTCTTGAAAGACGTCCTATATGCCCACAAGACCGAGTCCAAAAGCTGTGACCAATCCTTTCGGTCAGGGCGGACGACTTTCTGCAATATAGTCTTGATCTCCCTATTCGACACCTCGGCTAGACCATTCGTCTGTGGATGGTAAGGTGTAGCAACACGATGGTCTATACCGAACTCGCTAGCAAGGGCCTTCACCTGGTCGTTGATGAAGTGAGATCCCCCATCAGAAATCAGAACTCATGGAACCCCGAACCGCGTGATGATGTGCTTCCTCAAAAATCTGCAAACTGTCCTCGCATCAGCGGCTCGGGTGGGGATGGCCTCCACCCAACGACTAACATAATCAACGGCCAACAGAATGTACTCGAATCCCTGACTCTTAGGGAATGGACCCATGAAATCGATGCCCCATGCATCAAAAACCTCACAGAAGTGAATGGGCTGCATCGGCATCATATCACGCTGTCCACAAGTGCCCATCCTCTGACAGTCAGTACACCTCTTCACGAACTCATCTGAGTCCTTGAAGAGAGTAGGCCACCACAAGCCGGATTGGAGCACTTTCTATGCCGTTCTCCTCCCAGAATGATGTCCTCCTGCCTCAAGCTTGTGGCAGTAAGTGAGGACGCTATGGTGTTCCTCCTGAGGAATACACCGACGCCAGACGCTATCCCCTCCTTCGTGGTAAAGGATGGGATCCTCCCAGTGGTAAGATTTGGCCTTCGCAAGGAAGGTCTCAAGCCTCTGCCTGGGCCAATCTTGTGGGACTTTCCCAGCAACGAGAAAGTTCACAATATCGGCGTACCACGGGAGCGAGGCGATAGCAAGGATCGCCTCATCTGGGAAGGTATCTCGAATAGGGTCAATCTTCTCAGTCTCCTCAAGCTGCTCTAAACGGGAGAGATGATCCGCCACCACATTCTTGACTCCAGGCTTATCCTTGATCTCAATGTCGAACTCCTGGAGTAGAAGGATCCATCTAGTCAATCTGGCCTTGGCATCCTTCTTTGCCATGAGGTACCTGATGGCGGTGTGATCTGTGTACAAAGTCACTCTAGATCCGATGATATACGATCTGAACTTATCCAGGGCAAACACTACGGCTAGCATCTCCTTCTCTGTGACCGTGTAATTCCGCTGGGCGGAATCCAATGTGCGGCTAGCGTAGTGGATAGCAAAGGGGACTCCATCCCTCCTCTGTCCCAGCACTGCCCCCACGGCAAAATCGGAGGCATCCGTCATGATCTCGAATGGGAGAGACCAATCAGGCGGCTGAAGGACAGGAGCCTCAATCACGCACTGCTGGAGAGTCGTGAAGGACGAAAGACACTTGTCATCGACAAGGAACTCGATGTCTTTCGTCAAGAGGTCAGTCAACGGCCGGGCAATCCTGCTGAAATCCTGAATGAATCTCCTATAAAATCCAACGTGCCCCAGGAATGACCGTAGCTGCCTCAAATTGGACGGCGGTGCGAGTTTTCTAATGACATCAACCTTGGCCGGATCCACCTCCATGCCCCTGTTGGAGATGATGTGGCCAAGCACCGTCCCTTGAGTCACCATGAAGTGACTCCTCTCCCAAGATAGCACCAAATGGTACTCAATACATCGCTGGAGTACTCGGTCTAGGCAATCAAGATAGGAGTCGAATCCGTCGCCGTAGACCGAGAAATCGTCCATGAAGATCTCTAAACACTCGCCTACCATGTCCGAAAAGATCGACATCATGCACCTCTGAAAAGTCGCAGGGGGATTGCATAGCCCAAATGGCATGCGTCGAAAAGCATATGTGCCGAAGGGACAGGTAAAGGTGGTCTTCTCCTGATCCTCAGGAGCGATGGCCACCTGGTTGTAACCTGAGTACCCATCCAGGAAGCAATAATGCCTCTTCCCTGCCAGTCTCTCAATGATCTGGTCAATAAAAGGCAGGGGGAAATGGTCCTTCTTGGTGGCCTGGTTGAGTCACCTGTAGTCAACGCAGACCCTCCAAGAGGTGGGTACTCGTGTAGCGATCTCCTCTCCCGACTCACTGATCACAGTCGTGATGCTCGTCTTCTTGGGCACCACATGCAAGGGGCTAACCCACTTGGAGTCGGAAATGGGATAAATAAAACCTGCACCCCACCATTTTGATATTTCCTTCATCACGACCTCTCTCAGGTTGGGGTTCAGTCGCCGCTGGAACTCACGCGATGGCTTCGCCCCCTCCTCGAGATAGATATGGTGGGAGCACACTGATGGACTAATCCCATGGAGATCTGCTACGCTCCATCCGATCGCCTTGCGGTTCTTTTCAAGAACCCCCATCAAACAGGATTCCTGCTCTCCAGTCAAATCGGCGGAGATGATGACTGGGTACATCTCTGGCTCGCCCGCAAGGAATCGATACTTCAGCGAAGTAGGGAGCGGCTTCAGCTCTGGAAGGCTGGGTGCTGGCAAATCTGGCCGCGGAAGAAAATGAGTGAATGCTGCTAAGTCTGCCAAATCTGCCTGGGAGAAAGAAAGCGAGCTCTCGCAATCTGGATCTGGAGAAGGCTGCTCAACTGTGCTGTCTCTGATCTGCTCTGCATCTACCTCCTCCTCGTTTGTCGGCTCAAGTGGACTCAGGTCTGGCATCTGATCCTCGTAATCTGCCCAATCAGACTCTGAATCCGAGGGATCTGTATCAACCGCGGTGGCATCAGTACCACCGTAACACAAGATGGCCTCAGCACCACCATCACTGATAGTCGTGTCGCGATCAAGGACCGGCTCTGCTGTCTCTGTGGTATCCTGAACCAGGGCTGTGCTCTCCAGACTCTCCTCTGCTATCATCTCAGCATCAGCTGTATCTGAAAATGAGAGGATGGCCTGTGCTGCAGGATCTGCCCATGCTGCCTCGTCATCAGTGATCACAAAATCACAGTCCTGGTGGATGTCTGGCTCTGCGTCTGTCAACTGCTCTGAATCGGTGCTGGCCTCTGAGCGTGCTCTCTCTCTCTAGCTATGTAGTCCTCGACCGTCTCTATTTGTATACTCTTGCCCTCGACGCGAAAGTATACCTTCCCGCTATCATGATCAGTCACCGCCTTGGCTGTGGCCAAGAACGGACGACCGAGGATGATGGGGGTATCGACCACTGAATCAGGGATCTCCATGTCCAACACTACGAAGTCCACGGGGAATTTCAGGCCCTGAATCGTGACGATAACGTCTCGCAACAACCCCTACAGACTCTTGACAGATCGATCAGCAAACTGAAGGACTGTCCTGCTCTGTCGAAGAGTTCCCAACTCGAAGCGATCGAGAAGGGCTGCCGGAAGTAGGTTGATCGACGACCCGCTATCTAATAGAGTCCGGTCGAACCTCTGCTCACTAATCTGGCATCTGACATACGGGGCCCCTGAATCTGGCCTCTTGGCTGGCAGACGGTTCTGGATCGCAAAACACGTGGCTTTCGTCAGCACATGAATATCTGAAGTGTGGTTCCTCCTCCTCCTCCTGACTGTGGTCCTATCTCTCAAAGATCGCTGAAGAAGGGGGATGTGCTGCAAAGCCTCCTGGAGGGTCAGCTGGATGTGGAATCTATCGATCATGCTCTGACTGAACTCCTCCTGCTCTCTCTTTTTTGGATCATTTTCTTTTTTCTTCCTCTTCCCCATCTGAAGGGCTCTAGGGAAGGGGATCACAGGGTCCTTCGCAGATGAAGGACTAGGAAAAGGCCTAGACGACTCGACGGCCGGATCCACACATACATCACTCACCACAGTGGGACCAGAAGAGACTAAAATTTTTCCTTTATTCAAAATAGAGTTCTGAGATACAGTAACATGAGGAAAGACAACATCTCTATCAAAACGAACACTGGTGGCCTCAGTACCACCTCTGGCTGGCTCTGCTGCTGGACGTCTTGCGGCATCAGTACCACGGGCTGGCTCGGCTAAACTGGTGGCGTCAGTACCACCTCCTCGAACTGGTGAAGCGGCGGCCTCAGTACCGCCGGTGGAATCAGCATCCTTGGTGGCATCAGTGCCACCATCGTCATCTGGAGCGGCCTCAGTACCGCTCTCCTCCTCCTCATGTGGCGCCCTGGAAGTATCCTCGTGGTGTAGCTCAGATGAGGCGCCGCCGCCTGCTGGTGTCCTACCGCTCCTAAGTGTAACAAAATCAGCATCAAATAGATCCGAAGATGTATCATCAAATGGGTCACTAGGAGTGGCATGCTCAGTAGAAACTACATGCTCAGACTTCCTCTTGAGGTTGTTCGGGTTCAGCTCGATCTGTGCAGGAATGGCGGCATTCCCTCTCACCAGGTCCCGCATCTCCTGGTGGAACTCGTCCATCTCCTGTCTAAATGTGGCCTGCTGATCCGTGAGGAGGCGGGCGATGTCATCCAAGGCGGGGCTCTCCTGGGAACCCGACGGGTAGCCTCTCTGGTGCTGAGGCTGCTGGAACTGCTGGTGGTGCTGCTGAGAGGGGTAGGAAGAGGGATGTTGCTGGTATGCTGGGTGAGCCTGCTGCTCACGTCTCCACGACTGTCCCTGCTGTTGATAGGGACGAGGGACGAAGGATGATGGCTGGTGTGACTGATAAGCTGGGGGCTGCTGCTGCGGCTGGTGATCTCTCTGCTGGGAGTACTGCCCTCCCTGACCGGTTGGCTGCTGCTGGGGCTGGGTACCTCCACTCCCCCACCTGAATCCGGGATGGTCTCGTCGGATCCCAGGCTGGGGGCGGTCATACCAAATCCCGTTGACATCCATCAACGGCTCTGCATCATAGGGGGCTGGCGAGAGTACTGCCAGAGGCTGATCCGGCTGGTAGACCACCATCTGCATGTCTGGAGATGGTGGGGACTGGTAGGCGGGCTGCGGCTGCTGGTACGGCTCCGCCTGTACAAGATGAAACTGTCTAGGCTGCTGTAGGGAGCTGGAGCGCTGGGACGAGCTGTTGCTGCCGCCGGAGTCGCCTCGCGACTGAAGACGGGGCTGTGAAGCCGTCTGTGCCTCCTGGAGACACATGGGCTGGGTCTTCATGTCGCTCGGAGTCTGTGCCATCTGCTCCATCTGCGTGATGCTCTGGCACTGCTTCTTCTCAATCAGCTCCATGCGGTCCAACTTCTCGCTGATGATACCCATGTCCGCAGCGGACGACTCTGCCTGTGCTGCTGCGACTGCGGACGAACTAGATGGACCTGCATCGACCCGTGCTATCCGCTGGTACTGCACGGGTCCTGGCTGCTGTTGGGGTCTCTGTGTGTACAACCGGGTCTGGGACATCACCATGTAATTCTCGGCCATCTCCTCGTAGATGGCCCAGACCTGGTCGTGGTCCTTGGCAAAGTAGGACCCGCCGCAAGAAGCGTTCACCAGACCCTGGAGTTCTGGTGTCAACCCGCTGAAGAAGCTCTGAACTAGGTTCGGCTTGGAAATGTCGTGGTACGGGCATCTGTCTGTGAGCTCTCGGAACCTCTCCCATGCCTCGTGAAACTGCTCGTTGGGGAGCATGGAGAAGTTGCTGATCAGGGCCCTCGCTGCATTCGTCCGCCCGAGTGGATAGTACTTGTTCAAGTACTCGGTGCGGAGCTGCTCCCAGGTGTAAACAAACCTCCCTAAATGCTTCAGCCAGGTGGCTACTCTGTCAGCTAAGGAGAAGGGGAAGGCGATCATCCTGATCGTGTCCTGGTCCACCTGACGGTCGTGGACAGTGCTGCATATCATCAAGAACTCCTGGAGGTGGAGATGGGGCTCCTCTGTCGCGAGTCCGTGGAAGCGGGGGAGTAGCTGCAAAGTGTTCGGGGGGAACTTGAAGTCCCCCACGATCGCTGGAAGTACTACCCAGTGATGCGTCAGCGTCGACCCGGGGTTGTGTAACTCCCGCATCGGTCTCGGTGGTCCTCCGGCCGCTCCCGCGGCGGCTGCCGCTGCTGCTGCATCCGCATCATCTAGGATCCTCGGTCCCTCTCTCCTCTGCTCTCGCTCTGCTCTCTCTGCTCGCATCTGCTCCATCTCTCTCCTCATGTCAATCATGAACGCTCCCTGATCCCTCAGCTGCTGCTGGACTGTCTCCAACGAGGCGATCAGGGTGGAGTTGATCGCTCCCTGATCCAATACGAAGTGCTCAGGCTGACGGGAACGATCCTCAGAACTGCCGGCCATGTCGTCTGCTGCAAAATCAAATGAGCCCAACTCAGGTGCTGTCAAATCTATCAATCTCTCCTCGGGCTCATGTCTCTCAGGTCCGAAAGAAAGGGGGTCGAGGGGGAACAGGGCGGAGTCGTACTCGGGCTCGGAGAGCTGGTCTTGGCTCTCGCGGGCCAACCTAGATGACTGGGTGGACGTGCCCGAAAGCGGTGCAGCCAGAGGCTGCCTAAGAGAGCGTCGACCCATCATCTTGATCTGGCGAGTAGGGCGGATGAGATCTGGAGAAACTATGATCACAAAACAAACCCCCGGTTCACCAACGCGACGCGAGCTGAAGACCGTGAAAGTTCGGTCAAATTATCTTGTCAATTTTATTAGGTGAACACACAAAATATCAGAGCGCTTACGTGACCTGTTAGGATACCCGATGCTACCCCAACCGACTGGCCCGCACGGAAGAGTCGGTAATCAGTCGGGACTAGCACCGGAGGGCTCTACCAAGGGTGCGAGTCACTCTCTCGCGCATCCAAACCATACAATGAGGGGGTTGCTCTCCCCAAGATAAAATTTTTAGGGTGAGCGTCTTTTAAGATCAATAGTGTTAACCAGTCCCAATTTTATGGTTTTTCTTTTAAATATTTTTCAAATCAAAACAAAAGGCCTAACGAATTTTTCGGTTCTCCTGATTATTTAGTCCAAAACAGGGGGGAGAAGACGAAAAAGCCGATGCGCGATGAAATCAATGATGCATGCTGAGTAAGAAATGCGTACCTTGTCTCCAGCACTCTACATGCAAGTGATCCGCGCAGAATTTAAAGACTGGAAAGTAAACTACCTAAATGATGCAACGGGAAAAACCGAGTCCTAGACGAGCAATTTCTATCGCAAGAACCGTCTAACCGGTCACCGACCTCCAAGCCAAAGGGTCCGGTCTTGGCCCGTCCCTCCTCTGTCCGACAAATCGGAGGGTAGGAGAAAGCGCTTTACAGGACGGGCTGCGGCACGTAGGCTACGAAGGAGATGAATCAGTTATTTTTATTAATTGATTATTAGTGAGTCCAATTAGCGTTCTATAGGAACAAACAAGCAGTTAGGTGTGGGGACCCCACTAATTACGACACAAGCAAGAGAAATTCCTAAGTCTAGGGGCTCGATGAAAACCGCGTAAACACCGGAAAAGGCAGTAAGAAAATAAAAGAAAACCAAAACCGCGTAAAAAGCCGCGAAAATCCTAAGGGTCCCCCGAGCACACCAGTGCTCGGCGAAACAGACCCACTAAGCAAATATAGTCCACTAATGTCCAGTCTCTGGGAGTCCCTATATTATTACAATAATAATGAAATAAAAATGAAAATCCTCTCCCACTCGACTCTCTCTCACTCTCTCCTGCGGCTCCGCAAAGAAAGGAGCCGCCTCCGAATCCCGCGGTTGCGTCGGCTTCTCGAAATCAGCCGCCTCGGTCCTCGGGCCCTTGCAAGAAAAAGCAGAGTGGTCAGAACCAGATAATCAAATAATAAAAATGAAAAATAAATGGAAATAAAAATGAGGGTATATATGCAAAAATACAAAATAAAATAAACACTCAAAATAATAAAAACAAAAATAAAAGAAAAAGAAAATAAAATAAAATAAAAATGAAAATATAAACAAAAGCCGCGAAAAAGCCGCGAGCTTTGAAAGAGCCGCGAAAAGCCGCGAAAACAAAAACAAAGCAGAAACAAAAACTACTAAGCCGTGCTCCACGGCAACGGCACCATTCTGATGAGCGACCTGAAGGCTAGGGTATAGGTGCTAAAGTGGTCGTTGCGACCCATGCGATCAAGTCGGCTCAATCAAGAAAAATGAACCACTAATATCAATAAAATCAGATAAAACCAAAATAACGGTCCTGCTATTTGATTAACCTGGTATAGCACCCAGGGTCGAACTCAAGGAGCACGGATTGGCCTTACGGCCTACGAAGTAGTAAAAAGGAATAAAACAAAAGAACAAAATATTTTTTGTGGTTTTTTAAATATTTTATATTTTTTTGGATTTTTAATGGATTGAGAAAATAAGAAAAACAAAGAAAACACATTTCAACAATTTATTTAAGGCACTAAAAATCAACCAAAAATTCAAACAAAAATATTTTTATGTATTTTATATTTTTTAGTGTTTTTGGTGAATTTTTGATAATTTTCTGATGTTTATCTAATTTTCTAAAAATCAAAAAGTGAAACAAACAGTGGGTACTGTCCAGCCGAGCCAAAAAGCCCTAGATAAAATATCTAAGAGCCTCAAAATGGCCTGGAGGTAATTTTCCTGTAAAGAAGATGAAACAAGGAAAATTTATGTACCACTTTTATTATTTTTGGATTTTTAATTTATTTACTAGAATTTTTATAGGTTTTTGAGTGCTTTTAAGTTTTTAGTGATTTTCAGTAATGAAAAATAGCCAAAAATGGCTCGAAAATCAAACTAAGCAAGACAAACAGTGGGTAATTTTTATAGAATTTTTAAATGAGTTTTGATATTTTTTTTTGTGATTTTTCAAGTTAGACAGTAGCAAAAAGGAAGATTTTTGAATTTTTAAAAATATCAAATGAAATCAAAATTATCCTAAAAAATCCACAAAAATTTTACATCATGGAAGGAGCCATATATCCAATTTTCGTTGGATTTGGAGGTGATTTGCTATTTTATTCAAAAATAAAGAGAGGGTACTGTGCACAGGGACCAAAGTGCAAATACCCAAAAGTCTGGGGGGTCTGGTGCAAAATACCCAGCAAAACACGCGCCACGCGCGTGCCTGGGGCACTCAGGGACCCAAATGTAATAAAAATAAGTCCCGAGGACTTATTGGTAACAGGTACCAAAAGTCTAAGGGCCTATCTGCAAAACACCCAAAATATATCGCACATGCTCAAATAAACCACACACAGGGGTATAAATGCAAATAGATAAAACTTTTCATTCATTCAATAACATCCAGAACTACAGGGGTCTCTACTGCAAATAAACCAAAATATCACGTGTCGATGCACGTGTCCACAACTGGCAGGGGTATAAATGCAAATAAAATAAAGCACAGGGTCCACTATGCAAATAGCCCTAAAACTAAACAACTGACTTTAATATTTACAGGACTAAAATGAAATAAAAATAAAGACAGGGCCTAAGGGTAAATTACCCTTTATTATGCAGAGGGGCTGGATGGCTGTCACGTGGCTGATCGAGCGGTCGAGGGCAGGTGGCACTCCAGCGCTGGTGTCCTCGGGCTGATCCAACGGTAACGGCCGAGCCACGTGTCGATCTAACGGTTGGGATCAGACTCCTCAGATCTGATGTCAAAGGGGGCTCCAGGAACGAACGGTCCGGATGGCGCCTGGAGCAGGAGGCTGATCCGACGACGATGGAGGATGCTGGAAGAATAGGTGCCCAGCGAGACTCGCCGGGCTCGGGCGTGCGCTATGCTCCTCCTTGGAGCACTCTGATGGTCGGAGAAGAAAGCTGGGGTGCTCCTGCGTCTGCTGCGATGCTCCGATGATCGAGCCGAGCTCCGAGGAGCTCGGGCGAGGTCGGCGGAGCTGGGCCTCCTGGCCTGAATGACCGAAGCCCTCAGATAGGCTCGGTAGCACCTGCAAAATAGCTCAGGAGACTCGCGGGTCGAGGGCAAACTGCCTCGACCCGGTTAGGCGAAGTGGGGGTGAACTGTGGGTCGAAGCGGCGAGCTCCGGCGAAGGTGGTGGACGGAAGAGCTCGACTCCCAGCTCCTGTGCGAGCTGGGTTGGCTGGAGGGGTGAAGAAGGTGCGCGGGGAGATGGCGAAGGCGATGGTCGGTTCCGATGATCAAGCGGAGTGAAGGGATGGTCGGAATCGAAGATATGCGGCGGCGGTGCGATTTGGGCGTAAACGGAAATTAAAGGAAACGGGAAGCCTAAGGGGTTACCTGGGTGGTCGGAGAGACTGGGGAGGAGCTGCTGAAGCTCCTGGTCGTTGCCTCAAGGATCGTCTCGCTCCGAGGCTCGGAGCTCACGCGGGTGGCGGAGCTTCGGCGGCTGGGCTCGCCGGATCGATGGCCAAGCTCCCTCTCCTCGCTTCGACAGGTCGGGACGCAAGCTGTCACTCTTGCGGGCGCTCTGGAGCTCACTGGGGGTGGAGGCAAGTGACCAAAGAAGGAAATGGAGGTGGCGGAGCTCGACCTATATACGCTGGAGGGTCCGGGAAAACGAGCGCGGGTAGGGCATTCTGGAGCGCGGATCTCGAGGTGGATTCCCCGGCGAGGTTGACGGATATGACGTGAGCAATTCGGACCCGGGGTTTAGGCAAGGCATGATCGGGTTTGGTTGCGAAAAATCTGAGAAGATGGGTCGGGCAACACAGACCCGTGAGAAGTGGTCCTGGGGGGGGAGTTGACCGGGCGGTCAACATCCCCAGGACCCAATGGAATTCGGCCACGTGGCTGGATCTTCAAGCACAAAATAAGGTAGCTAGGGGCCGAATTTGCAAAAAGTTAAAACATGAAAGATTTTTATTTTATTTTTTTCTATTTTTTGGTGATTTTTAATAATTTTTTAGAAATAAAAATAAGGTATATACATATTATGTAATACATAGGTATATGTACACTATTAGGGTTTTTGATTTTTTTGATTTTTAATTATTATTTTTATGCAATTTTATTCCTATTTTATATTTTATTTATTCATAGAATAAAATAAGGAATAAAAAAGTATTTTTATTTTATTTTTATTATTTATGTATATAGGTAAACTAAATATATATGTACATCTATATACATGGTATATGTACAATGTATTTTTGTATTTTTAATTTTGTTATTTTTATTTTGTTTTTGTTTTAATTGTTTTTATTTTATTTATTTACAATACATAACATAAAATATTTACAAAAATTATAAAAGTTAATTTTAAATATTTACATGGCTAAATAAATATGTATGTGAGTCTATGTACAAAGTGACTATACAAGAAATGTTTTTGCTTTCTTTTTGATTTTTAAATTTTTCTTTTGATTTTATATTTATAAATAGATACAAGTATTTACAAGCATAATTTAAGCTCTTTTTGTTGAGGAAAATACTTTTATTTATTTACATAGGTATTTACACACATGAGCCCCTATCTCCCTCTACTTTGGCTTTTATGCGGTCAGGCCCATGCTGAGCCCTCCCTTGGGTTAGGTTGCTCAATATTTATTCTAAATATTTCCCTCTTTTTCTTTTTGATCTTTATTCTTTTATTTTTGCACAAAAACATGCTAATTATAGGTTTTTACACAATGCATGCTTTTGGTAATTATTCCTATTTACACATATCTACATGTATTTGCAAAGTTTTTTGTAGCTAAAATATAAGAATAAAGAGTGATGAATGAGTATTCATCAGCGGCGATCCCCCTCATGGCGATCTGGACTAAGGCAGTCATCGAAAATCCATGATCTGGAAATTGTCTCAAAAGATTAAGTAACCTCGACCACGAATATCTCAATGGTTCCTGGGGGTTAACTGAAATATCACGAATACATAACCGCATCATATCAGCTCTACGTTAGGGGTAAAATCTCTGCAAAAATAGTGATCGTAAATCACCCCACGTAGCAATCTTCTTCCCCAACTCTCTATGCCATCTCAAAGCTCTAGTCTGAAGTGAGAAAGGGAAGGTCATCAACATCAGATCCTCAGAAGTGATATCAAGGTATGATCGTAATTCACAAAAATCCTCAAACTCAGATATATGCAGATATGGTTCTTCATGCACTCCTCCTAAAAATTTCGGCAGTGGATTAATGAACTCTAAATCCAAAATGAAGGGGCTCAATGTAGAAGCGGAGTGTGCTTCTTGATCGGTGTACTCATCCATCATCTCAAGATTAAAGTCATCTAAAGCTTGCAACTGCCCCATTTGATCTCCAATGGAATGCACTCTCATCTCAGCAAGGTAATCACTCAAATCTCGTATTTGGTCAATCTGGTCTCCTCGGGCGTTACTCACAACATATCCTGAATGGAAAGGTGAATAATGAGAAGATGAGAAATCAGTCGGAGTTCCGACCTCCCAAGAGAGTGGGCGAGAATGATGGGAATTAAATGAAGAAGCCGCAAAATCCAGCTGAAGTGAAATGTGACCCATCATGAAGAGAGGGAAATGAGAATGATGAAGAGAGGGAGGGTGGGATAGAAGAGAGTGAAAGAAAGAGAAGGTGACTGCTAATGCTAGAAGATAAACGTAACCAACTCACACCAAAGACATTCAAACACGAAGCAAACCCCCAATTCACCAACTCTACGCAATGTGAAGCCATGAGATCTAGTCTTTTATCTTTTCAATTTTAGAGTTATGTGATCAAATAAAAGTTGTACAAACACTTAGGAGGCTTGAATGGGATTTGGACACTACTCCTTAGTGTGTACGCGAGCAATTAAAAGCACAAACAATGGGTTGCTCTCCCAATACAATGGTGAATCAATTACATTTAATTTTAGAAGTCAAGTTCAATTAGCAGTCCCAATTTTATTTGTTATCACTTTTTTTGAATTTTTAATAAGAAATGCACGAGCATATCGAGGAGTCGATTCCTTTAAGCACTTAGATGATCAAAATCAGAGGTAGAGAGACGGAAAAGCAACGCAAGCGGCAAATAAATGATGTATGCTAAAGAGAAATGCTCACCTTACCTCCATCACTCTACATGCAAAGATGCTCAGCAGAATTGAAACCTATCTATATGCAAATGTAATCCGATGAAATCGCCCTAAGTTTCAAAAATTGCTATTAGCGTGAAGAACCGATGCTAATGACTTAGAATGGGACCGAAGTGTCCGGTCTTGGAGTCTCCTCGGTACCCACCGTAACGGGTCCTGCAAGCGCTGTATGGAGAACTCTCGCAGCGCAGTGATTCCAAGACTAAGTGAGAAGCAATTCAAAATTTGACTAAGTCCAAACGTTGACTATAGGCACATGCAAATATATTAGGTGTTTGGCCTTAATCTATCGCAAGCAATCCTAAAGCTAAGGGCTCAATCACACAAAATAAGGAAAATAAAATCGAGAAAACAAAGGGAAAAATGCGATGAAAACCGTGAAAACCCGCGGTGAGCCCCCAAGTGAACAGACACTTGGAAATTAGGCCCGAAAGTCTAGAGTTCGGAATACCTGTACTATTACAAATAATAGGTCTCTCTCTCACAAAAATTACACAAGTAAATAAATGCACAAAAAATTGCTAAAAATGTGACTATCTTCCTAAGTCCTCCCCTTCTCCTTCAATGCTAGGTCAGAAGTCTCACATCGCCTTCACGTGGGTGCCCAGACGCCTTGAGTAGAGCGCTTCCCTCGATCCACGGTTCCTCGCACAATGTCAACAAGAGAAGATGATTAGACAAGTCAAACAATTATATCAATTAAATGAGCAAAATATAGACAAATATCACAATCAAGCAAAAAACCGATCTATGCACTGTTGCTCCCCGACTACGGCGCTATTTGATGAACCCAAAATTCTGGCGGTTGTGTATTCCACACAAGGCGGGAACACAGTCGATGCGTTGACCGCTCAGAAATCAAGATTTAATCAATAATTAACCCACAACAAAGATCAAGCAATGAAAAGCGGTGCGGAGTTAAAATTTATTATAACTCTAAAAAATATGTGTATAGGGCAAGTAATGTAGAGTATCAAACACAAGAAGCAAACATGTAGATCGGGGCAATCAAGCTCAAATGCGAATGTGATGTATTTGTCTATACAAGTGCTATTTTTTACGGGTTTTTATTTTTTATTTTGATTTGATTTTTGATTTTATATTTTTATATTTTGATTTTTAATTTTCTTATTTTATATTTCCTTTTTATTTTAATAAGGATATAAGACTATATAGGATATATATATATATACAAGAGAGATGAGAGAGAGATAAAAATAGGTAAAAATATTCAAAATACATGAAATAAAATCTTTTTGTGTTTTAGTCAATTTTGCAAATGTTTCTAGATTTTTTTAGAAAAAAGTAATAAGATAAAATGAGCAATTCTAAACTAGGAAAAATAAGGCAAATAGGACACTAAAAAAACAATACTACCACTAGTTCAAAATGAAGTCCTAAAATTATACCTATATTTTTCCTAGATAGAGAAGATTATATCAAAGAAAACAAGACTTTGTTTTTGGATTTTTGACACTATTTTAATTTTTAGTGATTTTTGCAAGTTTTAAAGTGTTTTTGAGTTTTTGGACACTAGACCTAATATTACTGAATGCCTTTCGGATATGATATATATATAGATGAGAGAAAGCTACAGTATTTTTTGGTATTTTTTTAGATGTAATGAATATACTAAAAATAAAAGACAACAGGAAGATAGAAATGATGTTTTTGAATTTTTTAACTACTCAACAATAAGATAAAAATACAACAAAAATCTTTGATTGTAGAACAAACTCAGGGGCACACGAACATATTTTTAGATTTGTGAATAGATAAAAGGTGCTCCAGAAATAAATCAATCACTCAAAATATTGTAGAAATTCTATAGGACACAAATCACAATATCTTTTGATGAAATTTGAACACAAATTCTGCCATACTAATTTCTACAACATATCCAAAAATGAGCAAGTGATATCAAGTATTGAAAGAGTTATTAACAAAATACACCAAATCAATACTCTGAATTCATAAATTTGCCACAAATAGTTCATACATCAGAAAATTTTGAAATTTGTATACGACGTAGATCTTTAAAGCAGCTTTCTAAAAAAATCTCATAGAAAACAACGTTCAAATGAATGATTTAGGAGTGTTTAAGTGCAGGGGTACAGATGAAAATATAAGAACGAAACTGCAGTTCAAAAATGTACAAGAACTTCTTGAAATAACCCAAAAACAGAGGGATTTTCTTGCAAAATGTCCCACTAATCCAGACGGCATCAAGCTGCTCTTGGATAGTAAGGGTATGTACGTGAAATTTAAAAATAGTGAGGGATTATGCATAAAACTTCTACCCCTTGACTGGATGGTTAAGATTAGAAGGAGGGGGATAGATCCAACGATGGCTGCTATCCACCCCCTCCCTTATTCTTCTTCCTTCGAAAAACAGTAACAAAAAAGCCAATCCGAGGGCCGACGAAGTGCCACGCCGTGGAGCTCTGCGTGAGAGATGATGATGCAGCTATAGGACGTTCGGACGGATACATGCGAGTAGAAATGAAAGCTCGAGCGTGGGCTCGTCTTGCGTTATGCACACAAAAAATATATGGGGTGTATGGATTCTCCTATGGAAATGGTAGAAGGAGATGGTCTCCAGCAACCGTGCGTGGCCGGAGTTGGTTGAGGTTGCATGAAGGGAGTACGAAGAAGTGGATGAAGGCGGCAGTGAGGTGATTAGCCGAGACGAATGAGGATGGAGAAAAGTTGAAGATGATGGGTTGTTACACTACAACAAGAAGAAAAACTAAATTTAAAAGTTACCTACAAGAAGAAAAACGTAGCATGTGAAGGTAGTCGCCTATGGTGATCGATTCTCCGATGAGAATGACCGGTCATGACCTCGATTCCGGCGGAGAAGAGGCTTGACAAGCTAAGAGCTTGTGATACAATGGAGCAAGAACACCAAGGGATCACACCAATGGGAAGTGGCTCATGCCCACAACCTCTCTTTCACAAAGGAAATGGGAGCTAGAATGAAGGCTCCAATGGTGGATGAATTCAAAAATGGGAGATGAAGCTCTTTTATTTGGTGGAGGAATGGAAGAGATGATGGCTATTGGGGGAGGCCTCCACCAATGGGAGTAGACTATTTCAAAATTTTTTGGACACTAGTGATTGTCTTTATGTTCATGTGTCTAATAAAAAAAGAGAGGTCTTTTCCAATGAAAATATGTTTGAAATAAATAGTAAGAGACCTCAATATAAAAACTCAAATTATAAAACTTTCTCAAAATAATGTTATCCAGAATATTGCAGAACAATGCTTTTTTTTCAAAAGATGATAACTAAAAACATATTTTCTTGACGGTAGAAAATACCTATTTTGGATTTTTAGGATTTTTAGTTTTTTTTCTTGTTAATAATACAAAACTTGGAAATATTTTTGTTGATTTTTAATTTTATAAGATAAATAAAAAAGGCTAAAGATAGAGTACAAGACAAATTGACTTGTATAGAAAAGATCTATTTTTGTATCTTTTTGATTTTATATTTTTTAATTGATTTTATATTTTTAATAGAAAGTAGAATATAAAACTAAAAAAATGAAATTGAAATCTAAAGAAAAGGAGTTAAAAATGGAATCTATACAAAAGAAAGAAAAATCATAAACTATTGCACGTTAGGGGTCCAAAACCTAACTTTTGCATTGTAACTCCAAAAAATATGAAACCACCTTCATTAAATAGCTTATTAAAAATTATATACATATAAAGTGAGTTTGATAGATTTTGAGTTTTTATTTGAGAGATACTGGTCTGAGAAGTTGGAATTTTGGAATCTTATTCAGATCATAACTCGTTATCTGTACATTATTTTTGGGTGAAATCAATTTTGTATTTTTCTATATTTTATTACCTACAATTTCCATGTTCATAGTTTCTTTATTTAAGGTATAGAAAGTAGAACTAAAAATAGGTCCCAAAAATAAATAAAGAATGAATTAAATAAAAGGGATTTTTATTGGTAGTTCAACCTTTATCTCCCCCTACTTTATTCCTTGTCGACCTAGTCATCGAGATGCCTAGGTCTCAGGGTTTCGGGTCATAAAATATCTACAGTATTTTATTCTTTTTCTTTTCTTTTCTTTATTCTATAATTTTGGCTTCAAAAATCGTAATTTAGACACTATATACACAATGATGCATGGATGCTAAAATGCATGAATTAAAGGTATTCACATGTATTTACTAGGGATTTTGAAGCCAAAATGATAGAATAAAGATGATGAAATGGAGGTTCATCAGGAATGATGAATTTTTAGGGTTTTAAATTATTTTCTGTAAATAATTCTTGCGAAATTAATTTCTATGTCATTTTTATTTCTTCTTATTTTTAATTTTATTTTGCATTTCCCTCTCAATAGATACTAACTGTATTTTCTCTCTTAGCAGATAACTCAGCGCAATTTTCTATATAAATTCAAGGATCTACGAAGAAGAAGATTGTTTTTAATTTTATTTTGTGCGCGAGTTTAGATTAAGATTTTAATTTCTACATTATTTATAGGGTCCCTCTCTTTGAACCCTGATTCTTGTAATAATTTGGACTGGACTCTCTATAGTGTGTCAGGTCTGTTTCAACCCCTTTTATGTGGTTGGGACTCGAGTTGAGTGGCGTAGGAATTAGGCACACATACGCAAGCTTAGTTATTTGCTTTTGATTGTGCTCGTAATTTTTAGGCCACACACTTTCATTAACTATACACAATATAGATCATTTTGCTTAGCCAAATTGTTAAATCTATTCTTCTCGCTAATGGAACTATCTGTTTAGGGCATTTTCATCTGTACATACCATTTAATGTAACTTTTAGTTCCTTGTATTGCATTCCGCATGAAGAACGCGAGGAATCACTATAATTCTTCTTCTCAGCATGTCATTGATTTAAACGCGTGCATTGGTTTTCTCGACCCTCTACTCAGTTTTTACAATGTAGGATTTAAAGTAATTGGGACTGATCGGTAGGCATGATTTTCTATGCTCACATAAGACTCAAGTGATAACCCTAATTTAAAACTATGACTTCTAATCAAGGTGACTATATATAAAATTAACATAAAATTAAGCCTTGTGTCTGGTGGAGAGAACCCAATCATTGTTTTTCTAAGGACAAGAATCGCACAATTACGATATAGCCAAAATTTGGAGGCTTCATTTTGACTATTAGATTCAAAAACAACTAGCTACTTTTCAGTGAGGGAACTACAGTCTCCCCTAGAAGATTGGGTGATTAAAGGACAACGTGTAAGGCAGCGTCCTAAAGTATCACGGGTAGCCGCTCTACGGGCTGTATTGAAACCAAAACTGGTTGAAAGTAGATGCAACTAGCCATATGAATTCGGGCCAGTCTTTGTGACACTCTCCTGAACCTAAAGCTCCGCTTAATCTGCTTAAAGAGTATATTGCCACTAATTTAAAATTGAAAAGATAAGTGGCTGAACTCTAACGTGCCTTTACAATTGTTGAGTTGAGAATCTACATGTTTGAATTGTATTTGCTTTGCATGTTTATTCTCAATCATTTGACTCGTCTCTCATGATCTTATCGATTACCTTGACATCTGAGATGTATTTCACTGGGGAATTTTGTTCGGATCTTGTCGACACTTCACGAAACCCTTAGATTTTACGTATCTTCGGATTTGAGATGACCCTCTTCTCGAACCTACATGGTCTTGGGATGGTCCTCTGATGAACGCAAAATTTGCCACTTTAATAATCGGTAAATTGTAGTATAGGAGGCGTATTTCGGTCCATCAAAATACCATAAACTTTGAATGTTGTGGAATATTTTTACTTGACAAGTCTACCAAGGTCAAACACAGGGAACGGTGATTCTTGGTAGCGTGGTCTTAAGTCAAATTAAATAATTAATTAATGCTTGGTTACTTTCTGTGTTGAGAAAATGCAATTAAACAGAGAAAATAATTCAGCACAGGATATGTGATTACGATTTTTAATCCGAATAATAACTCAATATCCTCGATATTAAATCACAGATCGAAAGATGATAAATCCAGAAATATTTATCAATTAGAGCTCAAGCTTGCATGTGACCACAAGGAATCAATTTAGATCTCAAGCTTATTCCCTACAATATTATTCCAAAAAAATGATGTTTAAATCGCAAAGAAGTTAGGGAATAAATTATTCAAGCCTCCTATATATATCCCCTACAAGAAGATCAAATTCTTGGAAATAAATTTACATTCAAGCCTGCAAACAAATCAAGAATCTCCCCCAAAATATTTTGCATTCACAGATACAGTCCTTAAAAATCAGATTCGTAGTGTTTCACAAGATAGAGGGCGAAACAAGCTTTTAAAGGACACCAAGCTTGTAAATTTTGGAAATATAATGAAGAAATTATTCGAAGTTCAAACAGAGGGCCTAATAGCAATAAGAAGATTGATCTTTTATATCAAAGGATCCAGAGTGGGGCTTATCCGTAGTTAAATGAACTCGACAGGGGATCTTTGTAAGTGTTCAGTGGGCCTGGCTACAATATTGGATAGTGTGGATGCGAGGCCACTGAAGATCAAACTGTTCAGGTGCATCGACATTTTGGACGACTCTGATGCATTCAGAAGAAGATTGAATGACTGCTATCGAGCTTCCCTTCTTTCTCGTCCATCCCTTCAGCTGCCGTAGTTGGAGGAGATCCTCTACATTGAGATGTTCCACACCATCAGTCTTTATGCAGATTGAGAAATAGAAGTCCCTGCAGGAAAAAAACTACCTTGATTCCTCAAGAATCGGGTGACAGATATAGGTGGTGCAGAACATGATATCAAATCACATATTAAGCTCTTGAATAATTAAAATTGAAAAGGTTTGACCAACGTGCTTCCAGGCTACGATGGATTGCTCCAAAACAAACATTAAATATCCACTACATACATTAGGTGATATCCAATGTGAATGCTACTTCCCGAAGTCAAACACATATATATTATCAATGCTTGAATTCACACGTGCATATTGCTTCACATAAATCGAACTAGTGGAAAATATTAATATCATTCAGATCTCAATGGAAATCATATGATAAAGTCATGGCATATCTCTAATATCAATGAATATAACATTTTGACTCAGAATTACTCAATAGCTCGCATAGAATCCAGTAGAAGTTTTCCTGTCAGCATTTTATAACAAATGGGATCACCTCATCAGTTCTATTCATGGTACTGGAATTCAAATATTCTAAGAGCATGTTAATTGACAAATACAGACGTTGAATGGCTAGAGATTTTTGCAGTTATAAATTATCTCAAGAGTTAGAACACCTAAAGCATAATGGTAAGATCAGGTTCCCTAGAAAAATTCAGATTATCTCAAGAGATCTTATTAGCGAGATATGAATACACCCCAAATTATTCTAACCACAGAAGCTCTACTTGATTATATAATGTTCGGGTCTACAATTTGTTGGTGGGGATGAATGGGTGAGTGGAGCCCTCTTAATCGGAGGTGGATGGAACCGAGGGCAGAATCCAGATCAATGGGCCTTGAGCTGGGAATGATAGATTGCGGAAGAAATGAAGAATGTTGGGATGGAACTGGAGTTAAAATTGAAGAGGGGAACAAAGGGGAAGGTAGGTCCAAATTTGTAACGAGAAGTAGATGACAGAATGGAGAAGAAAATGAAAAAGGGGAAAGAGGGTACTACCTGATAGGTGCAAGCCAAAGGAATGGAGCTGCTCTTGCGATGGCTCCGGTCGTTGCTTCGGAGAGTTGGCGAGTCCTCTGAAGCTCGTACAACAGAGGGACGGGCAGTTGTTCTTGCAAGGTCCCCGATGGGGCCTTGGATCGCGCTGAGGTCTCGACCTTCGTCGTCGCCCAGCAAGCTTTGGTCCGCTGTCACCAATCCTCGACTCGGATCTAGAAAGGGGAGATGGAGATGCCTCGTAAATGGCGGATGGGCTGGAGGTTCAACGATGGGAGGCTTTATAGGGGAGGACGGGCTGTTACGCAGGGGTAGTAACGACCGACGAGGACAACTGGCATGGAGGTGGGGTGATGGCCATTACGAGATGAGGAGGAGAAACGATTGGAGTAGGCGAGGGGGTTGGTAACGGCTGGAGGAGGCGACTTGCATTGGGAATTTGGGGGAGAAGAAGGAGGGTCACGTGCTAGGCACGTGACCCGAGGGTGGCTTGGGAAGAGAAAGCAATGGGGTGCCACGTGGCATGCCCGGGGGCAGCCACGTGTCACCAAAAAAATTCAAAATTAAAAGATGAAGAAAATTAGGAAAGAAATAGAAAGAGACCTTAGATCGAAAAATTTCCTTCATAAAAGATGTTCGTCTCGACGAGATCTATAACTTTCATGAAGAATCAGAGAGCAAAAGAGGTCATCTGTGCGAAATGGTATTATTGGTGGTTCTCTGTGTATAGAAAACCGGCTTTTTGGGTTTTGTAATTTTTTTAGTGGTTTTAAAGAGGATAAAAAATCTCTAAAAAATACGATAAATTATAGAGAAATTAATTAAACACTAATCTGAATTTTTTGGATTTTGAATAAATAAGAAAATAGGAAAATAAAATAAAAATAAGAAACACACAATTTTTGTACAGACTCACAACGGACACTTGGACTCAGTAAGTTTCTTTGATTTCAGTTTTAATCTGGATTTGGATTTTTGTGTTTCTCATTAAAACTTTCATCAAAGAACACAAATAAAGAAGAAATAAAATTAAAACGGTTAATTATGCACATAAAAACTCAGGTCAAAAATAGCAAAAAGTCAAAATGCACAAAAGAGGTCCAAAACCCAACTTTCACATATGAGCTCCGAATTTTAAGAAATTGGTCTTGTTTTGAAGGTATTGGAAAATGGAGAACTTTAAAAGTGAGTAGACCAAAATCGGACACTGTATGAAGGAGATATGCTCGTTTTAGTCCGTCAGATGTGAAATTAGACTTTGGGATAATTTGACACTTATTGGAGTTAGTATTTTTTTTGTATTTTTTTATTTAATAAGGTTAGTAATATCTACACAATGGAGGTGGTTTGGGGTCAATCAGGATTAGGATGAATTAACTAAAAATAAGATAAGTTAGTTGCTTTTTGGGCTAATTTACACTTTGGATTTTTAATGCAATTATGCATGATGAAATGCAAATATTATTTACATATGTATGAATGCTAATATTGCTCTATTAATGATTAATTGCAAGTGAATGATGGGGAATAGAGCCTAAATGACCAATTTTAGCATGATGAATAAGGAATTCATTATACCCCTATACTTAAACGATGCTCGTCCCCGAGCATCAATGAATGAATGACTTAGTTGAATATATCCCTGAATGTGCATGTGAATTTTCAAGGCTCAATTCATAGAAGACCCTTAATTTGAGTAATCCTAAAATGCTGGGCTCAACCATGCTTTAATTAAAAGGAATCCAACTTCTCTAATTTTCAGACTCTCTGTTTGTACATATAATATAAGGATATGATTTTTAGTGTACTGCATTCATAAGAGCCAAGTCTACACATCACACAAAGTATCAATCCAAGAGACTCTCCTCTAGACCTAATCCTCAACACTAGAGAATAAGTCTATTCTTGCTTCAGTCAACCGTCTCAGTAGTTTGTCAGACTTGAAAGTGTAGATGGGCGGCCAGATGATGGAGGGCATAGGATTGTGTCTGATTTTCTCTCCCTCACATTGGAACAAGGTGCCTCTCGAGTGCCTTATTACTCAACACAAGTATATTTTTATTTTGTTGATCAATGTATCCGTCAAGAGAATTTGGAGTCATCTGCACTTGTTTGTCTGGGAGTACACAGGGGTGTGTCTCTTTTGAGTATCTAAGATACCTTCGACACCCATACTTGTATCGCTTACGATGCATAGCCCTTTTTATGGTGTCAGCCCGACTCCTTGGTCCTAATTAGCGCTTGGTCCAAGTGGACACTATGAAAATATTTGGGAGCGCTCGCCATTGGTGGAAGCTCATTTGGAATTTGACTTTGGATGATAGAGCTTTTCTTTGATATTTCTTTTTCTTTTCTTTTATTGGCTAGCTCCACTGCTTTTACCAAAAGTTGGCACACACTGATCAATAATTTTCATTAAGATTCAATACACCCTGGCACTTAGGTCAATATCAAAAAGATAACATATGAACTTGTTCACATACTGGCTAGGTTTTTGCTAACACTCAGGTTTTCTGAAGCCTTCATTAACTTTATCCCATCCTCGAATATCATTAAATCTGGTCTAAACTCAAATCTCTAGCCCCAGTTCCTCAAGTGACAACTCAACTCATCTCATCAATCATGCAGTTGTGAAAGTGATTGTGCTAATCATATTCTTTTTGAAGGTAGAGATGAAGAGTGCGATATAGCGCTCAAATCTTTCAAACTAGGGAAGTGAGGATTATTAAGTTCAAAAACCCTAATGACTAAGGCATGTTAACTCAGACTCTCAAGATCTCAGAAATCAAGTGTCCTAAAAAATCCTCAAGCCTTGAGTGATAGTGAATGTGTCAGGAATATATCAACCAAGGAATGCATGAAATGCAAGACTATGAGTGATTTTTTTATGCAAGAAAGTTTTTTTGGTTTCTTTTTTTATTTTTTTTATTTTTTTATTTTTTTGTTTTTTTTGCTTTTTGAAAAAAAAGGTTTAGACACGTAATAAACACTACATGTACCCATCCTTGATGTTAGATAAAAATGATTAAAGTACGAGCTATGGATAAAGTAGATAAAATATATACAAACACACCCCTATACTTAGCATGTGCTATGTCCTCATGGCACAAAGTGAAATGTAGACATAGCTCGTACGAAGTATAGAAGGATCAAAAATAAAAGAAGAGAAGTGATGTATAAACAATGGATGTGGTCCCCCTATACTTAGGCTCAGGTCAACCTAAGTATAATCGGATAATTACAGAAGGGGAACCGGGTAGATTTGCGGATGTACAAGATCAAGGAGGTTTGCGACGGACCTTCTTGCGGGAGTGTGGAGGGAGATAGTATGGAGATGCGGAGGGCGATGAAGAGGGGGCCGATGAAGAAGACCAGCCATCGTCGGAGTCGTCCTTAGGAGAATAGTAGTCGTCTGCAGAGGATCTCCAACTTTTATCGATCAGAGGTAAGTGCCCTTGGATCAGAGCTGTACTTATTGCACTTATCTGATGAACCATATCGGGACCGGATGAGGACTCTTCAGAAATCACCTGGTGTCTAAGGTCAAAGGTAACTTTCTTGGTCGGTTTGTTTCCTCGGGAAGTATTGGGAGGAAGTTGGACAATCTTCGTCTCCCTGTCTTCAGTAACCGATGTGGCATTCGTGAGTTCCTCATCTGATGAATCCCCGTAAAAGTCAGCCAATTCTTGAAGGGTCATGCACTGCTTCGGTCGAGGGAGATTGTTCCTGGTGATTTCGTGGCTTATGGCTAGGGGTGTTGATGTCACTTCCGGATGATCGTGAATTTTGGTGAAATCGGATGTTTCCGTAGTCGGTTCCTTATATGGTTCAAGTATCTCATGATATACTGCCGACTCAAAGATTGGACCACTCAAATAATCGTGGTGATCTTCAATAATATGGTCCAATTCTTCATAAGCTCCAATCTCTTGATTTTTCCTAGGAGCAGTGATAGGGTGGTGAGAATCCGAAGTTTGTCTAATAGTCAGTCTTTTAGGTGACTCTCCTAGGGTTTGTATCAGTGTGTCATGCAGAGATGTCTGATAATGTGAAATATTTATCTCTTGATCATAACTGTCGGTTTCAAGTTGGTTTTCCTCAGAGCAGGTCATGTCATTAGAGGTTTGTTCATTGTGGTCCGAGTTCGGGAACTTGATTTTCTGAGTCTCACAATCGACGATCGTCTTAGCGGAGGCTAAGAACTGCTTTCCTAAAATAATAGGAGACTCAGACAACCTTCCGGGGTGCTCAATGTCGAGAACAATAAAGTCCACTTTATGTTCTTTACCTCGGAAATTTACGACGACAGAAATGATCCCTCGCGGTCTTTTAGTAGATCGATCGGGTAATTGAATGATCACCCTAGTCTTTTTGAGTTGTCCAAATTTAAGTTGATTAAAGACGGACTTCGGGAGGATGTTTAAATTAGAGTCGTCATCTAACTGAACATGAGTGAATGTAGAATCCTCAATTTCACATGTGATCCGAGTCAACCGCTTGACTTTGCGACTTTTGATTTTATGATTCATCACCAAAGAACTAGCCATATATATGACATGATATTCAGTCCTGGATCGTTTCTTGCCCATCTTTTTGGGGTTCAGTTGACTCTTCACAAATCTCTTAGGATCGAGCACATATTCTATGGCTTTGATCAATGGAAGCTCTAAGATCAGACTCTTGCAAAATGCTTCCATTTCAGAATTGTCCAATTTTTTTGAAATTTCAATTTTTTCAGGTTTTTGGTATTTTCTGTAATATGGTCAGTCGGGGGATCAGAAGTCAGCATTTGTTGTGCCTGATTGTGATGATCCAGTGATTTGCATGGTGGTGGCCTTACTTCTTCTGAATTTTGTATAGACTAGATGAGATCATATATTCTCTCAGTTAAAGTGTCTGCTCTATGATTAATCCGAGCAATCTCATCCTCAAACATCTCATGACTAGTGATTGAATAATCATTCTCCATGTGTCATGATACTGTCATGTAATCTCGAGTAGAGTATTGATTGTTCATCATCATTATGGTCTGATCATGAGTTATATTTCCTTGACTTTGGTTTTCTCGGGGATTGTCAAAGGAAAATTTATTGTACTCAAGAGGATGGTCATTCTGAGTAGGGGATGGTTCAAGAGGCTGTGAGATCATAGTAACCAAAAATCATGTTCTACTATCAATATCGGTTACTCTATTGTTCATCCTCAATTCTGGTCTCTCTCTCATGTCCATAAGATTGTCAGAATGTGAGAGGGGGCTATTCCAAGAAGATGTGTGGTCGATGTATGGGCGGGAAGAGAATGTTGGCTGAGGGGAACTTGATTTGAAGCTCAGGTTCTCTTGAGGAGTGTGAGAAGAAGAATATCGGGACAAGGTCGTGGAGATCGGAAAAGAAGACCACTACGCCGACATCTTCTCAAGAGGGATGGAATAATCAGCGAACCATGATTTGCTTGCGATTACAAGGTCTTTGATGCACACAAATCAAACACAAAACAAACACATTAATTCACCCACTCAGCACTGGTGAAGGCACGTTAGGGTTCTATCACTTATCTTTTCAGTTTTAATTTAATGACAAAACAATCTTAAAAATTAAGCGGAGCTGTTAGGTGCCGAAATATTTCACAAAGATTGTCCCGAGTTCATACAAGTAGTTGCACCTACTTTCAGCTAGTATAGGTGTGAGTACGGACCGTTTAAACGGCCACCCGTGTTACTTGAGGACGGAGCCTTTCATGGTGTCCTCTAAACCACCTACTCTGCTAAGGGAAGTCAGACCGTGAAACGACTACCCGAGACCCTCACTGAAAAGTAGCTAATTGTTTTTAAAATTAGTTGTCTGAATGAAACTTTTCGGTTTTTGGCTCTGTTCTAATGTGTGCGATCTTGTCCTTACAAACAATGAGTGGGTTTCTCTCCACCAGACGCAGGTTAATTTTATGTCACTTTTATTTACAGTCGTCTTGATTAGCAGTCCAAGTTTTAAGTTAAAGTTATCACTGTAATTTTTGTGAGCACTGAAATTCACGCCTAACGAGCAGTCCCAATTCCTCTAAATCCTAAGTTGTAAAACTTGAGAAAGGAGAATCAGAAAAGCCAATGCAAATGTAAATCAATGATGCATGCTTAAGAGAAAGACTTACAGTGAATTGATGAATCCACATTTCATCATCTTTATTCTATTATTTTGGCACCAAAAACCCTAGCAAATGCCTGTAAATAGCATTAAATACACCATCTTAGCATTCATGCATGTACCTGTAAATAGTGTATAAAATACTGTAATTAAAACCCAAATTATAGAATAAATAAAAGAAAAGAAAAAGAATAAAATATTGTAAATGTTTTATGACCCAAACCCCGAGACCTAGGCATCTTGATGAATAGGTCGACCAGGAATAAAGTAGGGGGAGATAAGGGTCAAATACCTATACTATTCTATTCATTCTTTATTCATTTTGTGACTCATTTTTGGTTCCACTGTTATACATCAAATAAAGAAACTTTGTACATGAAAGTCGTAGATAATTTTATAAAGAAAAATACAAAATTGATTTCACTGAAAAATAATATACAAATAAAAAGTTATGGTCTGAATAAAAATCCAGAATCCCAACTTCCCAGACCTGTATCTCACAACTGAAAACTCCAAATGCATCAAACTCACCTTTAATTGTATATAGAATAAAATAATCTATTTAATGGCGGTGGTTTCGCATTTAGCGGAGCTACGGTTTGAAAGTTGAGTTTTGGACCCACATTGTACAACTGTACAGATTAAAATATTCATTTTATTATTCATTCATTATTTTTGAATTTTTATATTTTTATAATTTTGTAATTATTACTTATAATAAGTATGCACATTAAAATCAGAATAAAAATGTAAACAAAACTCAAATTAAAATACTTACATGTCTAATACATACGTATAGAACCTATATTCAGACCTATACAATACCTACTTACATTTTATTAAACATACAAAACATATCAGAAAAATAAAACAAAAATATATTTGTGTATATAAAAGTATTTTATAATTTTATAAAATAAGAAATAAAAATAATAAAATTAAAATACACAAAATAAAAATAAAAGGGTATAATATATAGGTAATATACCTATAAGGGGCATAATAGACAACTCATAAAAATATATTCCATAAAAATAAATAAAAATCATAACAAAATTCTACATAAAAAATAAATATTTTTTATTTTATAACCTAAAAATAATAAAATCATTTTCGATTTTTAATTGAATTTACAAAGGTTTTTCGAGGGGTTTTTCCTGGTTGGTATACGTGGACCAACCAGGTGGCGCCCCCAGTTGACCCCGGTCAACTGGTCGTCGCCCCTCCTGTGCTCGTTGTCAGAATTGGTTTTCGAGCCAATTTCTTGGCTTTTTCGCAACCAAACCTTTCACCCTTTCGACTCGATTTCTTCTGCAAATCTCTTCCTCGATCATCCACCTTGCCCGCCCCATGATTACATTGGGCCGAGGACCAGCGATTGCTCCAATCTTCGTTGATCTTTGAGCCCCTGTCACCTTAGGTCAAACCACTTAAAATGAACCCTCCACTTTCGATTCAAAATCGAGTCCCTTCAGTCCACCCCTTTCCGCCTCTCTTGTGCTCTGTGGCTTCTTGGAGGTGACAGCTCCACCGTGAGTCCTTCAGCCAAGGCGTACGAGGTCGGAGGCGTCTCCACCACCTCCCCCAACTCCGGCGGTCGAGGTACCTCATTTCCTCTGGCTCCGGCCATTGAGGGCCCCCTCTCCCCTATTTTTCATTCGCATTTTATTCCTGTTAGTTCTAGGATTAGAAACCCTCAAAAATCACGAAGAATCGTCGCTTGAATCGCCCAAATCATCATCTTGGCCGGAGCGCACCTCCGGCCAATCACCGCCACGCCTCGTTTCGCTACCATTCCACCATCCTGAGGTCCAGGCAGTTTGCCCTGGACCTCCTAACCATTTTTGCAGGTCAACGCGCTTTGACTCGTGCCTGGAGGCGATTTTGGAGCCTCGCCAGAGCTCACGAAGCCCCCCAGCTCCGCCGGCCACCTGCGAGCACCCCGACCTTCGTCGTGGTATTTTGACGCCCCCAGGAGGAAGAGGAGACCCCCAGGAGTCTCCACGTCCATTTTGAAGCCCAACCGCCACCGGAGGACGGAGATCTCGGGCGGAGAAGCTCGTCCTCGCTGGCGTTCTTCGCTGTTCTTGGTCCTAGCCTCCGCATCGTTGGATCGTGGAGAAGCTCCAGATCGCACAGCATCCGTCCGATCCTCCGTTGCCTTCACCGTCCGATCGTTCGAGGAAGATCTAATCTCAGCCATGCATCGTCGATGCGTCATCGGTCGTCCGTCGCTCGCCACGTGGATAAGTGGCCTAGTCTCCGCCGTTGGATCGCGCGCGCCCGGGGTATTTTGCTATTTTAACCCTGCGCATTTTGTATTTACTATTTAGTCCACAAACTTTCGTCTGTAGTGTAAAAGTTTTGTAAAATTTGCATGTAAACCCTCGTATTTATTTTATTTGCGCTTAGGTCCTCCACCACGTCACCTCACGTGACCTGTTCATGTGAGGTGTGGGCATTTTGCAAGGAGGCCCTCAGCCCTTTAATTATTTCGTTTTAGTACCAGGACTTGTAATTTAAGTGTTAACTTTTTGGGAAAATTGCATGTAAGCCCTCAGGTTTTATTGAAATTACATTTCAGTCCTCACCAGGCGCGTGCAAGTCACGAGCCCTGGTGGACATTTTGCGCCGACACCCCTGTAGGTTAGGGAATTCGTATTTGGTCCATAAATTCGAATATTTAGTTCAATATTTTGTGGAAAATTGCATGTATGCCCCTAGATGTTTTGATATTTGCACTTATACCCCTGCCAGGCTGTGACATTTTTGCTTGCTTGATATATTTAATTAGGGCATCATTTTAATTCAAAAAATTCTCAAAAAATCAAGTTAAGCTCCTGTGTGCTTGTTCTTTAACGTCATATTTTTAGTTTTTGATTTTATTGTATTTTCATATTTATTAAAAATCAAAAACGTGCTTTTTATCTACTGTCTAGCTTAGAAAATACCAAAAAAATATTAAAATACCTTAAAAAATTCCAAAAAAAATTCCTACTGTCTATTTTAACCCATTTTAGTGTCAATCCAAAAATCACTAACAATTGCAAAAGAAAATTCTTAAAATTTGAAAATACCTAAAAACTTCAAAAAAATCTAGAAAATTATAGAAACTCTAAAAAATGCAAACTCAACTCCTGTAGGTTCTATATTTTATCCTCTTTATTTTAAAAATAGTTTGGAAAAATTTTGTGGCTGTTTGATATTTTTAATTCCCATTTTACCCCCAGCCAGTAGCTAATTCACTGTTTTGCTTTATTTCAGCATTTAAAAATACCAAAAATATTTGGAAAAATACCCAAAAATCCCAAAAATAGTAGAAAAGCATAGAAATACCAAAAAGATTTTATTCCTGAATTTTTGGCTATTTTTGCACATTTTTATAAATATTGTAGCACCTCTTTTATTACCTTGTTTAAATTTTCCAATGTTGAAAAAGAATAAAAAATATAAAATATAACATTATAAAAATCAGAAAATTAAAAATCAAAATACAAAATTTAAAATTAAATAAAAAAATTTTAAATATAAAAACCCACAAAAATATTTGCTTGCATAATGTAGACATCACTTCACTTTCACTCACACACACTTGTGCATCTGCCCTGTTTGCTCCCTATGTTCGAACTCTCTGCATACTTGCTTGCTATACATCTTTTGTGCAGAGTTAAAAATAAATTTTAACTCCACATTTATTTCTAATTGTTTGATCTATAGTGTGGGTTAATTGTTGATTTAACATGAGGTTCATTTGTAGTGGTCACCGCACCGACTGTTGACTCGCCTTGTGAGTCAATACGACCGCCTTGAATTTCGTGTTTATCATGAATCCTCGTGTTCTTCATGCGGGATGCAGTACAGGGAATTAAAATTTACATTAGATGATATGCACATATGAAAAACACCCTAAACCGATAGTTCTATTAGCGGGAAGAATTGTTTAAATTTTTGACTAATGTTGAACGATCTATAGTGCGTTTAATTAGTGAAAGTGTGGCCTAAGAATTACAAGCACAAACAATGATAAAGTAACAATCGTATATGTGCCTAAGTCCTACGCCACTCAAGCCGGGTCCCAACCACACAGAAGGGGTTGAAACAGACCCGACACACCACAAAAAATGTTCAGTCTGAATTATTACGAGGGTTCAAAAAGAGGGACCCTACGAATACTGCAAAAAAATTAAACCTAGACTAATATTTCTCTCAAAAAATAAAATAAAATAAAAATCATTCTTTTTCGCAGGTCCTTTATCATAATTAGCTTTGAGCAATCTACGAAGAGAGAAAGTGCGGTTAGTATCAGAAGAAGAAAAGAAATGCAAAAGAAAAAATGCAAAAAGGAAAAAAGTGACATAAAAATTAATTTCACAAAAATTAATTACAAAAAATGATTTGAAACCCTAAAAATTCGCCGTTCCCCGGCAACGGCGCCATTTGATGAACGCGAAATTTGCCTCTTTAATAATCGATAAATTGTAGTATATGAGGCATATTTTGGTCGATCAAAATACCACAATCTTTGAATGTTGTGGAATATTTTTACTTGGCAAGTCTACCAAGGTCGAACACATGGAACGATGATTCTTAGTTGCATGGTCTTAAATCAAATTAAATAATTAATTAATGCTTGGTTAATTTCTGTGTTGAGAAAGTGCAATTAAACAGAGAAAATAATTCAGCATAGGATCTGTAATTATGATTATTAATCCTAATAATAATGCTCAATATCCTCGATATTAAATCACAGATCAAAAGATGATAAATCCAGAAATATTTATCAATTAGAGCTCAAGCTTGCATGTGACCACACTGAATTAATTTAAATCTCAAGCTTATTCCCTGTAATATTATTCCAACAAAATGATGTTTAAACCGTAAAGAGGTTAGGGAATAAATTATTCAAGCCTCCTATATATATCCCCTACAAGAAGATCAAATTCATGGAAATAAATTTACATTCAAGCCTGCAAACAAATCAAGAATCTCCCCCAAAATATTTTGCATTCACAGATCTAGTCCTTAAAAAATCAGATCCGTTGTGTCTTACAAGGTAGAGGGCGAAACAAGCTTTTAAACGACACCAAGTTTGTAAATTTTGGACATATAATGCAAAAATTATTCAAAGTTCAAACAGAGGGCCTGCTAGAAATAAGAAGATTGATCTTTTATATCAAAGGATCCAGAGTGGGGCTTATCTGTAGTTAAATGAACTTGACAGGGGATCTTTGTAAGTGTTCAGTGGGCCTGGCTACAATATTGGACAGTATGGATGGAGGCCACTGAAGATCAAACTGTTCAGGTGCATCGACATTTTGGACGACTCTGATGCATTCAAAAGAAGATTGAATGACTGCTATCGAGCATCCCTTCTTTCTCATCCATCCCTTCAGTTGCCGTAGTTAGAGGAGATTCTCTATATTGAGATGTTCCACACCATCGGTCTTTATGCAGATTGAGAAATAGGAGTCCCTGCATGTTAAAAACTACCTCGATTCCTCAAGAATCGAGTGACAGATATAGGGGGTGCAGAACATGATATCAAATCACATATTAAGCTCTTGAATAATTAAAATTGAAAAGGGTTGACCAACGTGCTTCCAGGTTATGATGGATTGCTCCAAAACAAACATTAAATATCCACTACATACATTAGGTGATATCCAACGTGAATGCTACTTCCAGAAGTCAAACACATATATATATATATATATATATTATCAATGCTTAAATTCACACTTGTGCATATTGCTTCACATAAATCAAACTAGTGGAAAATATTAATCTCATTCAGATCTCGATGGAAATCATATGATAAAGTCATGGCATATCTCTAATATCAATGAATATAACGTTCCGACTCAGAATTACTCAATAGCTCGCACAGAATCCAGTAGAAGTTTTCCTGTCAGCATTTTATATCAAATGGGATCACCTCATTAGTTCTATTCATGGTACTGGAATTCAAATATTCTAAGATCATGTTAATTGACAAATACAGGTGTTGGATGGCTAGAGATTTTTGCAGTTATAAATTATCTCAAGAGATAGAACACCTAAAGCATAATCTTATTAGCGAGATATGATCAGGTTCCCTAGAAAAATTCATATTATCTCAAGAGATCTTATTAGCGAGATATGAATACACCCCAAATTATTCTAACCACACAAGCTCTGCTTGATTATATAATGTTCGAGTCTACAGTCTGTTGATGGGGTGAATGTGTGAGTGGAGCCCTCTTAATCGGAGGTGGATGGAACCGAGGGCAGAATCCAGATCAATGGACCTTGAGCTGGGAATGATAGATTGCGGATGAAATGAAGAATGTTGGGATGGATCTGGAGATAAAATTGAAGAGGGGAACACAGGGGAAGGTAGGTTCAGATTTGCAACGGGAAGTAGATGACAGAATGGAGAAAAAAATGAAAAAGGGGAAAGAGGGTACTACCTGATAAGTGCAAGCCAAAGGAATGGAGCCGCTCTTACGATGGCTCCGGTCGTTGCTTCGGAGAGTTGGCGAGTCCTCTGAAGCTCGTACAACAGAGGGACGGGCAGCTGTTGTTGCAAGGTCCCCGATGGGGCCTTGGATCGCGTCGAGGTCTCGACCTTCGTCGTCGCCCAGCAAGCTTTGGACCGCTGCCACCGATCCTCGACTCGGAGTTAGAAAGGGGAGATGGAGATGCCCTCGTAAATGCCGGATGGGCCGGAGGTTCGAAGATGGGAGGCTTTATAGGGGAGGACATGCTGTTACGCAGGAGTAGTAACGACCGGCGAGGACAACTGGCATGGAGGTGGGGTGATGGCCGTTACGAGATGAGGAGGAGAAACGATTGGAGGAGGCGAGGGGGTTGGTAACGGCTGGAGGAGGCGGCTTGCATTGGGAATTTAGGGGAGAAGAAGGAGGGTCACATGCTAGGCACGTGACACGGGGGTGGCTTGGGAAGAGAAAGCAATGGGGTGCCACATGGCAGCCACGTGTCACCAAAAAAATTCAAAATTAAAAGATGAAGAAAATTAGAAAAGAAATAGAAAGAGACCTCAGATCAAAAAATTTCCTTCACAAAAGTTGTTTTTCTCGACGAGATCTACAACTTTCATGAAGAACCAGAGAGCAAAAGAGGTCATCTGTGTGAAGTGGCATTTTTGGTGGTTCTCCATGTGTATAGAAAATCAGCCTTTTGGGTTTTGTAATTTTTTAGTGGTTTTAAAGAGGAAAAAATCTCTAAAAAATATGATAAAATATAAGAAAATTAATTACATACTAATCTGAATTTTTTGGATTTTTAATAAATAAGAAAATATGAAAATAAAATAAAAGTAAGAAACACATAATTTTTGTACAGACTCACAACAGACACTTGGACTCAGTCAGTTTCTTTGATTTCAGTTTTAACTTGGATTTGGATTTTTTTGTTTCTTATTAAAACTTTCATCAAAGAGCGCAAATGAAGAAGAAATAAAATAAAAAGGGTTAAATATGCACATAAAAACTCAGGTCAAAAATAGCAAATATGACACTTATTGGAGTTAGTTATTTTTTTATATTTTTTATTTAATAAGGTTAGTAATATCTACCCAATGAAGGTGGTTTGGGGTCAATCAGGGTTAGGATGAATTAACTAAAAATAAGAGAAGTTAGTGGCTTTTTGGTCTAATTTACACTTAGGATTTTAATGCAATTATTCATGATGAAATGCAAATATTATTTACATATGTATGAATGCTAATATTGCTCTATTAATGATTAATTGCTAGTGAATTATGAGAAACAGAGCCTAAATGATCAATTTTAGCATGATGAATACGGAATTCATCACCCTCTTTCCAAGTTCCCTTTAGGTTTCAGTCAATCTCGGACTAACCCTCTCTTCTACTCTCCTCCTACCAAAGAGGATTTTATCTTTGGTAGAAATCCTAAACCTTATATCCATGAATCTAACCCTGACCTATCTGTATCTGAAGGTAAAAAGGAAGTCAATATGCCTCCCAAGAAGAACCCTGGTGAAGACGAGGACAATGACCTGTTGTGTATACTTTTGGCTAGGGTTACCACAACCGAGCAACACAATGCAATGCTTAGAGCTCAGATGGCAGAACTGCAACGAGGAGAAGCTGCTATGGAAGACACATGCCTCCCTGAATTAGATGAAGAGTATAGTTTGTTGATGCATTTACTCCATGAGGATGCATTCGAGCACAAACCACATTTCCTCACGCTTCTACCCAAGTTCGAAGGAAACAATCATGAAGAACCATATGCCTTTCTTTGAGATATTGAGCTAGTCTATGACAACTTTTCCCACCCTAGGGTAGTCAAGACTGCATAAGATTGAGAGTTGTCCCTTTCGCCTTGACTGATAAGGTAATTTACTGGTTAAAACCTAGGAGAAGTAGTCACCACATGGGCTACCTTCAAGATACAGTTATTAAAGAAATTCTACCAGTAAGTAGAATTAATCAAATGAGGATCAAGCTCACAAGCTTCACCCAGCTCCCTAACGAACCATTCTATGAGACATGGGAAAGGTTTACAGACCTAATTCAGAAACACACAGGACATAGCATAAGCAAGATGATGCTGGTCCATAGTCTTGTTAGTGGGATAAACCCTGAGACGCAAGGGTTAGTGAGCGCCTCTTGAAGAGGAATCTACATGGGATGACATGAGGACATAGTTTACAAAGTGTTCGAGAAATTAACAAAATCTAGACGAGCACAGACCACAAGCCGGGCCTACATAGCCAGCTCCCTTTCACTCTTATCTAAGGAGGGAGCTAAGAAGACTGTGAACAATCCGTCGACTGACAAAAACACAAATATGAGAATAATAGCTAACAAGCTAACAATAGTCAAACAGATTTATAAGAAGGTGGGCGAACTCCATAAAGTCAACTGATATGGAAACACTAGCCAAACCACCCAAGCAAATGGAAGAACTAACTGACAGGGTATCTAAGATACTTGATCCCATTAAGCAAATTCACTACATCCAAGGGAAAGGGGCAGGGAAACAGAGCCACACAACAAATCTTCGCCCAATAAACAAAAGAAACTCATGCACGAACAATTCATGAGGAACCTCCACAAGTCATGGAGATAAAGAAAGTATGGTATAATCTGGATCCAGTCAACCAGCTGGAATACAACTCTACTCCGAACCCTTGTCCACCACAATCGCCTTCACATGTATAAGAAATAGGGGGAGATAAGGTCATTAATCTATAAGAAATCCAGAAAATCAACTTCACATGCACGTACTTGCCTTATTCATTATGCAAATATCTTTACATATTTTATTTGTCACCAATTCAATCTCAAATAAAAATGTTTTCTTCTTGAAACATGTACATAAAAATATGTTTTAAATAATAAAAATAATTGTAAAAATAAATCATGTATAGAGTAAGAGAGACAACACTCTGAAAAAGCCATAAAATCAAAATTGGGAAATTGATATCTACTCTATATAGAATCAAAATAAACCAAACTCATTTTCACTGTGTTCAAAATTAAATAAGCTTTAAAATGAAAGTGTTTCGTAAAAATTGGAGTTAAGATATGAAGTCGGTTTTTGAGTGTTAGTGTACCTATATTTATATAAAATACCCATTCATTCATTCATTCATTTATCTCTTTATATTTGTGCACAAATTGTAATTTTAATATCTTGTACTATCCTATGTTATTTATATAATATATAACTAAAAAACAAAAAATAAAATAATTATATTTATAACATGGGTTTAATGTACCTATATTATACATATGTATATTTATTTAATCCTTTAAATAAAATTCATAAAAAAATAAAATAAAAATTTATTCAAAATCATCTATTTTTTTGTAAATAAATAAAATGTAAAATATTGTTCATATTTGAAAAAAATAAATAATTAAAATTGTGTTTATTGCACATATAGGTATTTTATACCTATGAATAAGGATTTTTATTTATTTTGCCCATATAAATTAATTTATTTAAATTATTAAAAAACATCACAAATTAAGTTGTTAATTTAAAAACATTATTTATTTCAAAATCTTTTAATTGAAAACCATTTTCTATTTATTTTGTAGTTATTTCTATTTATTTTCTTTGTTTTTGTCATTTTCTTCTTGGTTGTATTCAAACTACATTTTGATTGGACGGACCCGGGTTTGTTGACCTGGATCAATTGTCCCTTTCCTCCTCTTCGTCCGAATAAACTTGCCGACCTGCTCCATCTCTGATTTTTCTCGCTCGATTCCTTCATCCTTCTCTCTTGATTTCTCCATCCAAATAATCTCCCTTAATGTTGATCCTCGCCCGAATAATTATTCATCTAGCTTCCCTGGTTCACGTGCTTGAACTTCGTTTGAATTTTACCCTTTTCCAGCTCTATAAATAAGAGCTCCCCCTATTTTCCAGATTGAACCATTTTCCCTTCTCCTTTTCCCCATCATGAGAACCTATGAGAGTCGCTGGTGACATGAGTATCTTCTCCAGCAAGTGGGAGCGTGATCCATGCTGGTGGCCGGAGCCCCACCGTGCCCACGTTTCTTCAGCCGATCCAGAGCCGAATCGAGGATAGAACAACCCCATGTAGGTAATCGTAGGATAATGTGATCTTGATTTTGCATTTGATTTCAATGCATTTCAGTTGATTTAGATTTAGAACAGTATGATTTAGATCAATCTCCGATCATCCACCAGATCGGAGGTCCTCATTTGTTTTTAAGTCCCATTCTATCATCTCATCTCAGCGTGCCTGCTTCTTCACAACTTCTTCCACTTCTTATCACCTCAGATCATCAGATTTGAGGAGTTTAGGTTCAAACCTTATCTGTTCCCAGAACCTGATCCATTCACTCGCCATTTTGCTTTAACTTTGCTAAATAATCTTGACCCGAGGACCACCATCGAGCAATAATTTGCAAGATTAGAAGGAGTCATCTGAAGCAAGATCTAGTACCTGGAGGTTGACTTACACCCGCGTAGGAGCTCAAGCTCTAGATCTCCGATCATGAGATATGGACTCGATCTTCACCTTAGATCAACACGGGACTTCAATAGGAACCTATTGGAACCATCAACACTCAAATCGAGCTTCATTTGAGCGAGACTGACCCGACTGAAGATCAGCATTAGATACCTTCTTCTGAGTTCATCCAGAGACCTTGATCAGCATCCGATTCAGATTCACGCTTCCAGATTCGATCAGAACCGTCGCTTTGCACCCCAATGTCAGATGTACATTCAGTTCTCTAGCAACCAATAAGAACCACACATTCTTCACGTGCCCTGTACGCTTAGTTGGTGAAACAACATTGCCTTCCTCTGCATTTTCTTTGATTGTAAATAAGTCCGATTGGAAATGTGTCATGTTTTGGTTACTTGAATAATTGCACATAGCCCCTGCTATGTTTGATATTTGCTTTGTAACCCTTATATTATGGACTTACGTGCATGGTTGCATGTATGTTGGTAAAATTACAATAATTATCCTTGTATTCTGTTGTCATTAATTGATCCTTTATTATTATAAAATTTGCATTTTGGTCCCTGTTTGCATAGTTCACGTGTGCAGACACGTGTTCTCTTGGATAATTTGCATACTTCTCCTACATTTTATTCATTTATTAAAAAATAGTCTAAATAGTTTCTGTTAATTGCAATTGAGTCCAATTTCCATGTTTTTATTTCTTTGATTAGTTGCTTTTATTAAACGGATAAATAATTCTATAAAATCCACAAAAAATCACATTTAGTTTCAATTTATTTATTTTACACTAATAATTTTTGTTTTCAAAATTTCATTTATTTGTTGTTTATAAAAATACAAAAAAATGTTTTTTTTTCTCTATTTGATTTTAAAAATTCATAAAAATTGAAAATATTTTGAAAAATTCTAAAAAATTACAGTAGCTGTATTTTATTATCTTTTATCACCTATACGAAAATTATATAAAAATACAATAAAAAAGTCACAAAAATTAAATATAAAATCTTATAAAATCATATATATTCATAAAAAATTTGGAAAAAATACTTATGGCTTGTTTTGAAGCTAAATAAAAGTAATTTTGTTTAAAATTTGTTTTTAGTTTGTTTGATTTGATTTTCTATTTTAAAATATGAAAATAATAGTTTGATTTTACTTTATTCACTATTTTCAAAATTAACTCAATATAAAATCTAGAAAAAAAATATAAAAATTTGATCAAAATCACTAAAAATCGAAAAAATTCTATAAAACATAAAAGGGATATTTACCCAGCGAACCCTGAAATCTTTCAAAATTACCTCTACGACCTTTGAAACATCGATATTCCTCCCTAGACCCCGTAATCTTGCTAACCATTACCGTGCAGACCCTCTGGTTAACTCCCATCCATTTGTCCGTTAAAACTAACCGGCTTCCGTTATATTTGTTTACATTATACCCAATTTGTTTGTTAAATTTACATTCATTGCCATTTCCCCTTGGATTTGGCCCTCCCCGCCGTCCTCCTCGAAACCTCAACCCCACCGTGCCGTCCCTCTCCCTCTCCCTGTCCTCCACCGACTCCCGCCTCTCGGACATCCGGCAGTGCCTCCCCTCCCTCCTCTCCTCCGTCCGCCCGCTCCGAGCGGATCCGTCCGAACTCCCCTCCGTCCCCTCCCTCATCGACCGCGCCGTCGGCCCCGCCGCCGCCGTCCTCCGCGTGTTCGACGCCCTCCATGGCCTCGAGCCCTCCCTCTTACCCTCCTCCTCCCCCGCCCTTCCCGACCTCCCCTCCTTCCTCTCCCTCGTCCTCCGCCTCGAGGAGGCCCTCCGCTTCCTCTCCTCCCATTCCCCTCTCGCCCTCCAATGGATCCTCGACATCCTCCAGTTCCTCCACGACCACAGCCTCGCCGACCCCCCCTTCCTCTCCTCCCTCCGCTCCCTCCTCCTCTCCCTCCCCTCCCCCTCCCCTCGACTCCGGCCTCCTCTCCGCCTCCCTCCTCCGCCTCGAGTCACACTTCCGCCTCCTCCTCGAATCCCACACCTCCCCCATCCTCATGAATTCTCCCACCTCTTCCTCCTCCGCCACTCTCGCCATCTCCCCTTCCCCCATCCCCTCCTCCGTCCCCCGTGACCTCCTCTCCATCGCGCAGCGCCTGGATGCCAATTCCCGCCTTGACCGCTGCGTTGCCGCCTACGTCGACGTGCGCACCGCCAATCTCCGTGCCAGCCTCGACGCCCTCGGCCTCGACTACCTCCAGACCTCCACCTCCGACTTCAGCGACGTGCAAAGCATCGAGGATCACATTGCCAATTGGAGCCGCCATCTCGAATTCGCCATCAAGCACCTCTTTGAAGCTGAGTACCGCCTTTGTTGCGAGCTCTTTGAACCCGCTGGTCCTCCCGAACTATGGACTGGTTGCTTTGCAGATGTCGCTGCACGTGTCGGAAGAAGCTCGAGAAGGGGTGGTCGGAAGGGGGAGCGGAGGAGGCGAGGAGGCACAGGAGGAGGAGGTTCCCACCTGCCCCGCCGACGATGGACCTCTGCCCTGCTGCTGCGGCCCCCTCCCGATGGGCTCCCGCCCCCACCTCCCGACCTCCGCCCTGCTGCTGCGGCCCCCTCCCGATGGGCTCCCGTCCCCACCTCCCTGCTGCTCCGACATTATTTTTTCCCTTTTTTTTATTTTGGCTAATCCTAACCGTCCGATGATAATTGGTTAGGTTAACTCAAGACTAACTCGGGTATTTGACTCAAATATAGTTAATATTGACGGCGGGGTTTGTTGGGTAAGACGGAGCAAGATTACGGGGTCTAGGGAGGAATATCGATGTTTCAAAGGTCGTAGAGGTAATTTTGAAAGATTTCAGGGTTCGCTGGGTAAATATCCCAACATAAAAATGTTTTATTTCAAAAGTTTTGAGTAAACCTAGTATATTTGAAAAACAAAAAGTAGATTTAGCCTATGCACATATATACTCGTTATTTATTTTTAAAATTTAAAAATTTTAAAAAATGATAACATAAAAAAATAATCGAAAAATTTAAAAATCATACAAAATATTAAAAATCTATTAGAAAATCAAAAACATTAAAAAAGACATAAAACATAATCCTCATTTTTGTAGCCTCCCTGAGTTCAATCATATTGTCATCCTTGGTTAAATAAGTAGCACTTGTTCTCTCTTCTATTTATTATAAGAAAAATAAATTATTGTCTGAATTTGTTTTTGGGTTGCAACAACAACACATTCATTTTCACATTTTCTCATTAAATAAATTGAAAACCTAAAATCCTTAGATTCAACAGTATGTCTTTACCTTTGGAGGCAGTACGGTCTCCTGCAGGTATGAGAAGTAGACCATTCTAGCTCGATCTACCTTTGATGCTGAGCTATGTACTTTGGACACCACTATGATTGAGGTTGAATAGCTAAGGGAACTTCTTTATGAAATTCTCATGGTAGGTCAGCTGACTCATGCGATCTCGGTACATTGTGACAACATGAACACAATTACCAAGATCAAGAGTTCAAAGTTCAATCAGAAAATAAGGAGACTCATACAAATCAGACTTACAACGTTAATGGTTTTACTATCTCGAGGGGTGTTGGTTGTAAATTTTGTTGGATCCAAAGATAACACGATATATTTGTTGACTAAGCGACTTGATAGATCTTTAGCCTTAAAATCTAGGCTTAGGATGTGACTGAAACCATTGAGGGTTCCTCTACAGTAGCATTCCAACCTATCTATGTGGTAATAACAAGCTATATAGAAAACTGGCTGATACTCTTACTTTAATGCATATGCATGAGTGTATTATCTTTGGTAGCCTAAGTGTCATTTATACTACAAGTTTAGGAAGAGCGTAGGCTCTGAATGGGTTCAAGCCTTTGTGCAGGGTGTTAGCAGTGCATCCTTGGATAACTCCACCTTTGTGAGTGTTACTGTAGGTCGCAATTAAATGAAGATGATCTTTCCTGAACAAACTCATGAAACATTATAAGGATGCATGACCTTTAAAAGCATCTACCCTGGAGATTGTACCAAGAACAACACTTTGTTGTTTTTACCGTATATTTTAACACTAAGGTCTGAAGTTATAGATGTAGTTCAATTCGTTCATGCTGAGGTTAAAGTAGTAAACTTAGGTAAAAGATCAAATTGGAAGGTACCATTACTGAAAGCATCTCCTCTTCTACGGAAATCCAAGTTCTGTGAGCTGGACGGTATTGGAAGGAGGCCCTCAAATCCAGGCAAAACTCTTGGTAGGTCATTGTCTTTTAATTAGTCATCAAAGAAGGGAGGCGGGCTAGAAAGCCCGAAATGCGTTGAGGCGCATCAGTTGATGTTGAGGCATGCAGTGGACTTTCTTTGAATCTCTTTTTCCAAATCAATGAATTTATGGGAGATTGTTGTATTCAAAGTTAATGTAAGTAAGTTTTAACTTGGTAAATATATGTAATTACATTGGATTTTTATTTGATTTCAATCGAGAAACCAAATGACATTGGAGAGAGAGAGTTGGGAATTCCTAAATTAGAAACAAGGTGAGTCTTGGGTGAAAGTTTAGTGACACATCTAGTAGTTCTAAACTTTTGGTGGGCTTATATATGAGTTCACACTCATGCTCTTGTAGCAATAGTAGATAGGAGGAATGGAGGACCGCATGCTCGCGTGTGCGCTCCGCTCCGTCTCTGGCTCCGGTTCGAGAGAGTGAATTCAGATCTTGATACTTTTGCAACGAATTTCATTAGCGGGGCAAATAAATTAATTCTACGAATTATTTGTGATTCGATCGCAACGAGGGAATTCGACTTGATTCCAACAACTTGACACCATTCATATTCTACTTGTAATTTTTTTACAATCGTTTCACTTTGTTGGGTCTGAGTTTCTTGATAAGTGAAAGTTCTCGACTACTGAATCATGACACGATTCAGCATTAGAACTAGAACACGTCATGATTTAACATGATCCACTGTACCTCGAAGTATTTGAAACCATATCCACAATATCCTATAATCTGAGTTGATTGAGAAGTAGGGATGAAAACGAATGTGAATATATTCGTATCCGATATCCTATCGTATTAGTTTTATAAATATTTTGACATTCGTATTCGTATTCGTTTTAAAAAGGATGTGGATATGGATATCATTTTGACATTCGTTAATATTCGCATTCGTATTCACATATTCGTTTTCATACAAAAGTATAGTAATAGATTTATTTATACCTGTGTGTAACAACATTTTATGATTGCATTCACCATTGTTGATATAATTGTTATGTAATTACTATATTTAGTATATCTATTTTATGTGTAAATCATCTTAAATATGTATATTTTAATTAATCCATCAAATATTTTTGTTATTATTCGTATCCGATTCGTATTCGTTTTACATTCGTATTCATTTTTAAGGATATGGTAACACATTTTTACATCCGTCAATATTCGTATACGCATTCGTATTCGTATATTAAAATAGATAAGAATATGATTATACTTATATTCGTATCTGTATCCGACCGTTTTCATCCATACAAAGAAAATTTCTCAGGTAGCAAAAGCACATCCCAACAGAAAATGGACTGGTTGTGAAAGAGTATCACAAACGAAGGGTGAGGAGGACCCCCTCGAATGTCTGCCTACCTTTAAACCCGTTTGCAATTGATGGGTTCACGTTGTTTTCCAAAGTTAGGCACTTACTTTTAAAGGTTCCCTATGGGGCTTATAAATATGGGATGGTTCACTCATTACCAGCAATCCATCCGGAGGAATAAGCAGAGGAGAGGAGACAGATGGCGCATGGGGTCGGGGGTCTGCCTTGCCGCAGTGCCATCCTCTTCTTCCTCCTGTTCATATCATTAGGACAGCCTTCCACTGCAGTCAAGAAGGCGAGTCCTCGGATACTTTGGGTGATCTCTCGTTCATTTGTGCAGAATTTTGATGAAATTTTTGTATGGAATTTGCAGGCCTACATCGTTTACCTGGGATCACATTCCCATGGTAGGGATGATGTTATAGACCATGAAAAGATCACAGACGATCACCATGACCTCTTAGCTTCCGTTCTGGGAAGGTAATCTTTTTCACGACAAACGAGACGTCTTTGTTAGTTATGGTCTGTTTCATGTATCTCTGTGCCGCTTGTTTAGTAAGGAGAAAGCTAAGGATGTAGTATTCCAGTCTTATACCAAGTCGATAAATGGATTCGCGGCTAATCTTGAAGAGGAGGAGGCACAAGAGCTAGCAAGTACGTTCCATTTCCATTTGCTTCTTCTCCCCCCCCAATGGAAAATACATCGCCGAGCTCCATGATTACGACTTTAATTAGATCAATAATAAAATCATCTCGATGTTAGATTATACCAACAATATCTGATCTCTCTCGATATATCACGCGTGTTTTCTTGTTTCTTAGGGCATCCGGATGTGGTGTCTATTTTTCCCAACAGAGCAAGGAAACTTCGAGCAGATATCCGCCTTGCGAGTTACCTCGGACTTGAGGATTCCCAGCATAGGGTCCCCAGCAGTTCTCTCTGGGCAAAGGCCAACTTCGGTCATGATATCATCATCGGTGTCATTGATTCCGGTAATCAAGCTTTTCTTCTAGTTTTTCTACATTCATCATATCGAATCCAGCTTACGTCTTTCATTCAACGAATCAGGAGTGATGTCGGAGGAGGATAACTTCAATGACAAAGGATATGGACCCGTTCCCTCGAAGTGGAAAGGTATATGTCAGAATGACACGATTCCTCTAGAGCAAGGTGGAGTCAGGTGCAATAAGTAAGTCGTACTCACCTAGATCGACGGATTTGAAGGCATTCAACTGTTAATCTATATGATAGTTGCAAATGGCACCTTCTAGTCATTCATACTAATGACAAGTGTCCTTGACGTTTGTAGGAAGTTGATTGGAGCAAGGTACTACGAGAATGGCATCCTTAACCATATAAAGTTGATGAGCCCTGTAAATAAGACAGAATGGGATCCGGTGTTGAAGTTAAACTTCTTCACCCCTCGCGACAATAGCCCAGAGCACCATGGTACGCTGACCCTTAGCCTTGCTGGAAGCAGCCCCATCTCCGGAGTTTACGCGGGAAGCGAGCGGCCTGCGGGCACGATCCAAGGCACTGCCCCCGCAGCCCGCCTTGCGTCCTACAAAGCAGCATACCATGGCTTGCCTGATGGTTGGAATTGCGTTGATGCTGATATCCTGGCGGCATTCGACGGCGCGATCCATGATGGTGTGGACGTGATATCGATATCATTAGGAAGCGACGATCTAGATATGCCGGAAAAAGATCTCAGCGATTCGGTGTCGATTGGGTCCTTCCATGCACTTATGCAAGGGATCCCAACGGTGGCTTGCCAGGGAAACTTAGATCTACCCAGTGACAATTATACTTATCAGGACAATGCGATCCCGTGGGTCACGAGCGTCGGGGCAACTTTCATGAACAAGCAATATCTAGCAAATATTACATTGGGGAACAACAAGACAATAGTGGTATGTATAAATCTCGATACATAGCCTCGCAAAGTTGGCGTTGTCGATTTTCTTTTGTTCACATTTTGACACTTGACGAACTTTCATTTGGTCAATGATCCAAAAGAAGTCAAGGTCGGTAAAGTATATGTCTGTCTGAGAGACCCGATGGCTTTTGCGATTCCACTCTGAACAAGAGCATCAGACGTGATCCACAATAATTGGCTGATCTTAATCATGTGAAACATCCTTGCAGGGTGCATCATTATACGATGCTGACGTCGAGCCCCTCCCTGAAGGAAAGTTCTTTCCATTGACCAACTTCAAGCGTATCGGAAACACGGGAATGGAGTAATTTCTCGTTCAATCTAACTTTGATTATAATTTCCTTGCGTTGACAAAAATATGTGCCCAAGCTTTTACACTAGTTTAGATAAAACCAGATTTCGTGTCAGTTGATCCCGAGCTTAATTTCCATGTTTACAGATACTCCTGTAGCCCAGGAAGCTTTGATCCAGATCTAGTCAAAGGAAATATAGTTTTGTGTATGAGTGGTGATGTCTATAAGACTCTGGAGGCGCTCAAGGAGGCCGGTGGCTTAGGCGCCATCATCGTCAATTGGGATGGTTTGGCAAAACTAACCTTTGGGAAGCTACCCAACGTTGAAATTTCACACCATGATAGCGTTTCGCATGTCTACGATTACACATTCAATTCCTCGTAAGTTAAAGACAACTGCATGATCTATCCATTTGATCTGACGTTCCTCGTTCTAAGCAATATATTCAAGGAGTTCATGTGGACGTGCAGGGCTGTGGCTTCTTTTACGCGCACCGTCGTAAGGTTCGGAGAGCCGTACATAGCCGACTTCTCCACTCCTGGACCAAACAAAAACAATCCGGAGATACTTAAGGTATAAAAGATGTGCAGCTGTTTCGATTTGTTTATCTTAGTAACTAACGGTTATATACGTTCGCTTCTCTCAGCCAGATGTTGTTGCACCTGGAATCGTATTCGATATTAGGGCCAGTGCAATCTTGTCAAACGAATCGCAGAAAGATCTTGTGGGCGGAACTTCGTATTCAACCCCGATTACCGCCGGAGTCGTCGCCCTTCTCAAATCAATCCATCCCGACTGGAGTCCATCCGCAATCAAATCGGCACTCATGACTACTGGTATACATTGTCAATGATTAAGCAGCGGAAACTGCAATCAAATTTGCGTGTTGCATTACTCATGAGATTCGATACCTGCAGGAAAAAGAGTTGCCAAGAGGACTGTTGGAATAGGGGAGGGATGCATGGCCGACATTCCTGATGAACACCTTGTCGATTCAACACCGTTGGATTCCGGTGCCGGACAAATTGATCCCAACGCGGCCGCGGATCCTGGTCTTGTCTACGATATCACCGTGGACGAGTATCTCAACTTCATGTGCTCGCAAGGATTCAGCTCCGACTTGATCGCAAAGTTTGCTTTGAGATCGTACTCATGCCCAAAACAGCTACCAAGGGTCATTGATCTCAATTATCCGGCGATAGTTGTCCCCGACTACGACTACAGCGAGGGCATCGTGGTCACTCGCAGGCTCAAGAATGTTGGTCAGCCCGGGACGTATAAGGTCAGCTTAGAGATGCCTCCGATGATCAACGTGGCGGTGAAGCCGACCATCCTCAGCTTCGCGGCGGTGGGCGAGGAGAAGACGTTCGAGGTCTTTTTCAAGGCGACCGGCGCATTCAACGTGAGCTACGGGAGCATGACATGGGATGATGGCGTGCATAAGGTCACCAGTCCTCTTGCCGTGTGGGCCAAGTCCCATGAATTCCTCTCCCCCGCATCGCCTTCCTATAGGCAATGAGCGGAGCGGCATCGAAATTCTTCCTCTGAGACATATGATAGTTCTTGGTGACGTTCTTGTATTTTGACTGCAAGATAATGCAAATATATCGTCATTAATTATCTTGATACCACATTCTATCTGCTTATCATTAATTTCATAATAGAAAGAACGAGATATGTACACGTATATATACACACATATATACACATGTGTGTATATATATATGTGTGTATATACGTATACATATATGTATATATATATATGTGTGTGTGTGTATGTACATATATGTGTATATATGTATATATATGTGTATATACATATATGTATACATATATACACATATATGTACATACATACATATATATAGGGGCCCTTTCAAATAGGACGCAGTCCTTCCTGAGTTTAAGAAGGCCGGCCCTTTTTTGTATAAATCACGAACACTTTAGTAGAATACATATAAAGTTTGTATTATAGGTGCACGTTATAAATACGAAGCCGCATACAAAACTGCGCATTATAATACAAACATTAAAACTTTACATTATAATACAAAACTGTATATGTATTATACTAAAGTCATCCTGTTATACAAAAAAGAGGATGGCCTTCCTTAAGGATGGAAGGACCAAGTCCTATTTGAAAGAAATCCTATATATATATATATATATATATATAGAGGGCCCTTCCAATGAGGTGCACCTTTCCTGGGTGTATGGAAAGCCCATCACGAGATCTGTTAGATCTCGATCTAGCGGTTCTTCATCCAAAAGGGTATTTTAGTCCATACATTTTCATTTTATATTTGAATTTAATTTCAAATTTGAAATTTATTTCGTCTTTATATTTTTCCATTTTTAGCGTATCTGATTTGGTATTTTTTTGTTGTCTTTTAGTTGCTGAATTTTCGCCAACATGGTAGCATTTTCGCGCAATGTAGAATGTCAGGTTTTTCTGTAAAATTCCGCTTGATATTGTAAAACCGCATCCTGCATTGTAAAATAAAATCACAATTAGTAATATTAATATTATAATAATTGTAATTTTGATAACACTATTGTAAAAGATCATGGACGTTTTGTAAAATTTGTATGAAGATTGTAAATCAACCAGATCCTATTATGTGCGTTTTTCACAAATGCCAAGCATCTTTTTAAAAATAATCTTGAGATTGCAAAACAATCTCAGATTGCAAAATAGGTCATTTATATTGTAAAAATACGATCTGGGATTGTAAAAAAACACTCGAGATTGCAAAATAGGTCATTATATTGTAAAAACCTGGGCACACCCTCCATCTCCAGCATCCTCTCTACCCGCACCTCCTCCGCCCTTCTCCTCCACGACCCACCTCCTCCATGCACGTCCTCCTCCGCCCACACACCTCCATTCACGCACTCCTTCATCCGTCTCCTCCATGATCCACCTCCTCAACGCGTATAAATGTAAAAAAACAGTCTGAAATTTGTAAAAAGATGATATGCTATTGTAAAATACGATCTGGGATTGTAAAAAAAACTCGAGATTGTAAAATAGGTCATTATATTGTAAAAATCTGGGCACGCCCTCCATCTCCAGCATCCTCTCTACCCGCACCTCCTCCGCCCTTCTCCTCCACGACCCACCTCCTCCATGCACGTCCTCCTCCACCCACACACCTCCATCTACGCACTCCTTCAACCTTCTCCTCCCCTCCCCGCTTACCTTCACATCCACCAGCATGATCTCCGACGTTTGAACCTGTGGAATCGACCAGCCTCCTTCCACATGCCGTCATCGATGATCTTCACGATGTAGGTGAACGTGATCTGTTGGGGAGGCAATGGAGGACGTCGGAGTAACCTCCTCCCACATGTCGTCGTCGAGAGAGAGACAGTAGAGAGAGAGAGAGTCGTCGTCGAGAGAGAGCCGTCGTTGAGAGAGAGAGACAGGAGAGAGAGAGATGTGAGATAATTAAGGAGATATTTTGTTGCATTCTAAATATAGAATATACTAAAATGACCATAATGGGTTTTTCGACATTTAAAAAATATAGATAACAAGCCATTAATGATAACCATCAGATTGACTATAGATGGTTAGGATGGCGGGCTTTCCATGCACCCAGGAAAGGTGCACCTCATTGGAAATATCTCCTATATATATACATGCATATATGTATATATATAGAGGAAAATGGGGCTGCCCCCTTGGGGGAGCTAACTTAGCTCTCCCGCCCTATTTTCTTCAATTTTTTTTATTTTTTTGAAATTTTTTTCTGTGAATATTCATCACTATATCCCTATATTATGTCATAAAAATTTCGTGTGAAACAGAGACTCCTACGGCCTCCATCCAGACAGTAATTTTTTTAACGGTAACCAGATTTTTTAAATCGACCCCGTTTGGATGGAGGTCGTAGGAGTCTCTGTTTTGCATGAAATTTGAATAGCATAATATAGAGATTTAATAATGAATTTACATAGTTTTAGATTTTAAAAAAAATAAAAAAATTGTGAAAAAGGGGCGGGGGGAGCTAAGATAGCTCCCCCTAGGGGGCATACACATTTTATCCATATATATATGTATATATACATATATACACATACATATGTGTATATATGTATATACAAACATATACATACATGTGTATATATATATATATGTACATATATATATATATGTACATATATATATATATATATGTATATATAGAGGGCTTATCCACTGCACACAGGGCTCATTAGCGTTTCAATGAGCACTCATTTTAGGTCATACACGTGTATTAACAATAATTATATTTCTAATTATAGGCTACGACATGTTTAAAAAAATCATATATTTCCTATTATACAACGTCCTTAAAAATTGGAAGATGGTTTTGGAAAGAAACAATTCAAATAAATGATTCCACGCGGATGATTAAGGATCCAAACGCTATGATAGTAATAAATATAATTCGGTCAAGTAAATGTGTATTGTGAGATAAGTAATATCAAAAAAAATGATCAGTAATTTACATCTAAATAGTTACATTGTACAGAATCTAGTAATATGTATAAAATGGTCAGGTAAATGTGTGTTGTGCGATCAGTAATAACATACCAAATGGTTAGTAATACCAGTGTCTATGTAATGTGCAATGCATTGACAAATAGTTACTTTCTTACTTGAGCAATGCCCATGACTTACTGACCATTACTTTGTTATTACTGATCTCATAGTAGCTATTACTTGAGAATCGTACACATATTACTGAACATGTGATATAAGACAAGCACTAACTGACCGTTGTTTGGATATTACTGACTTCACAACAAGCACTTACTTGTCCATTGTGTATATATTACAGAATTATGCATCATGTAATAAAATGAATGTAAATTACTGACCGTTGTTTGGATATTACTGATCTCACAACAACCATTTACGTGCGTATTGTGTCGAAATTACTGAGTTCTATTCAAAGTAGTAATACATATAGAAATTACTGACCATTTGTTATGGTTTTACTGACATCACAACAAGCACTTACTTGTCCATTGTGTATATGTTACTGAATTCTGCAACATGTAATACAATGAATGTAAATTACTGACAGTTGTTTTGGATATTACTGATCTCGCAACAACCATTTACTTGACTATTATATATATATTACTGACATGAGCATTTGGATCTCGAATTTCTGTAAGAAATCATCTATTCGATTGTTTTCTTTCCAAAACGATCTTCCTATTTTATAGGACGAGATATAATTGGAATAATGATGACCTGCCTGCCCACTCGGATATAAGGTACTAAATGGTCGTTGCGACCCAAGCGATCAGGCTAGATCAATCAAGAAAAATAGACCACCAAACAAGATGAAAAATCAACCAACCAACAACAGCGGTCTTGCTATTATTTTAACCTGGTATAGCGACCAGGGTAGAACACAAGGAGCACGAATTGGCCTCACGGCCTACGAAGTAGTCAAAAAGAGAATAAAAGGAAATAAAAAGGTATTTTTGGTGGTTTTTAAGTCTTTTTATATTTTTTTGGATTTTTAAAATATTAAGAAAATAATAAAAACAAGGAAACAAGGCACTTCAACAATTTATTTAATGCACTAAAAATTAACCAAAAATTCAAATAAAAATATTTTTGTGTGGTTTATAATTTTTACTATTTTTAGTGAATTTTTGAGATTTTTCTGATTTTTGTTTAATTTTCTAAAAATGAAACAATGCAAAAAGATAAAAACAATGTCCAGCCAAGCTTAAAGGGCTTAGATAAAATATCTAAAAACCCCCAAAAAGCCTAGAGGTAATTTTCCTGTATAGTCAACACTACAAAGAAAATTAAGCCATTGGATTTATGATTTTTGGGTTTTTAAATTATTTATTATAATTTTTATGTGTTTTTGAGCGTTTTTCAATTTTTAAGAGTTTTAGATAATGAAAAATAGCCAAAATTGGCTAGAAAATCAAGCAAACAAAGACAATGCAATTTTTCAAACTCAAAATGAATTAGTATGGATGCCTAATTATGTGTGCAAAGACAGGGGTATAAATGCAATTACAGGAATTAAAATTTCTGAAAATAAAATGTGCTGACAGGGACTAATATGCAATTACCTATAATGCACAGAGGGTGGATGCAATTTCTCTGCAGGACACGTGCTCCTCACATGGGGTCGCCTGGTAGAGACTGGAATGTAATTTGCAAAACCTTCAGGGGACTATGTGCAATTTACCCAGGATGCAAATGCGAATCGCGTGGGGGGTCCTAGGCTCGGTGGATTTCGTAGGCTCGGGATGAGGCTCGAGCGGCTCTGGAGGTTCGGATATGGCTCGAAGAAGCTTCGGGTGATCCAAGCCTAGCAGTCGGGGAAGAGGCTCGGATTGGGCAACGTGGACGGATCTGGACCGTGGGATCAAAGATGATCCAACAATCCTTGAAGCTCGATGAAGAGGGCGACGTGGACGACCGAGCGCCACTGGATCAGGAGGAATCCAACGACCGTCGGATGCTCTGGCGGTTGGCGACGTGGCTTGATCAAGCTCGTAGGATCAAGGATGATTTAACGGTTGCGGGATAAGGCGACGTGGATGGCTCCTGGCCATTCGATTAGGAGGATCGAACAGCTGCTGGCTATCGTCCCCCAACAGCCCTCCGCCTCCTGCGGCGGAGAGGGCTGGGCTCCGATGAGGCTGGCCGAGCTCTACCTCGAAACCCGTCATCGGCGAAGGACGCTGAAAGCTCTGGCGTAGCTCGGAAGGATCGTGGAAGGGTAACAAAACGTCCGGCGACGTTGGCTGAGGCTGGAGTGACCTGGAGGCCACTGGCGATGGAGCTCGAAGCTGCGCCGGTCGTTAGAAGATAGCCGAAGCACGCGTTTTGACTGTGGAGTGGAATGGAGTGTGATGTGAGGCCTATGAAGCTGTGAAGGTGACCGGTGATCGAGCTCCGCCACGGTGGTGAAGATGGCATCGGTGGAAGGTGAAGTCCCTCGTCGGAGGAGACTAATGGTGGTGCGAAGATCAGAGCTCCGTTGCGGAGCTCTGGGAATGGTCGGCGGAGCAAGAAGATGCTCGTGGAGGGCAAATTAAATCGGAGAAGACAAAGGAAAAATAAGAAGGAGATCGGGGGAGAGATGGAGGAGTCTACCTGAGGTCAGAACTCCGGGGGAGCTTCCAGGTCTTCGCTCGAGGGACGGTAGAGGGCCTGAGCTCACACAACTCGTCGGAGGAGCTGCAACACGGCGTGGCGACGTCATGGATCTCGTCGGAGGTGAAGGCATGTCTTCGCTCGAATTTACACTCAATTGCTGTCACCAATAGGTAGCTCTGAGCTCGAGGATACCTCTCGCAATGGCGGATAGGGCTGAAAGTGGCCGGAGGTGGCTGATTTATAGGATGAGGGTGACGCGTGTATGGCTAGGAGGTGGTGTTTGTGGATGTCGTGGAGCGACTCTAAGGGTTGTCATGGAGATCGAGGGGGCTGGCAAGGATGAGGGATGAGTGGGATCCATCGTAGTGGCGTCAGTGGTCGGTAAAGGTGGTCGGTGTGGAGCCGAAAATAGAAAGGGGGTGGCCCCTTGCGCACGGTGGAGAATGTGGGTGTGGGGCGTGCAGAAGTTGACGACGATGTCCCGACCATTGGATCTCGCGATCCAACAGTCCAGATGGAGGTGTGGATCAACGCTGAGATCTAATCGAGGACGCGACATCGGAGGGCGCACAGAGTACCACGTGGTGGACTCTGGGCAAAGCGCGAGCGGGCAGTCCAGATTGCATCTGGAGATCGATCGGAGGGTCGAGGTCAGTGCAGGTTTGGATGGTGAAGATTGGATGTGAGATGAGCCATCGGACGGTGGAGAAGATGACACGTGGTGCAAGGGGAAGGAGGCGCTAGCGGATGGCTTGGATAAGATCTGGGACGTGATCAGACGGTGGTGAATTAAGGCGGACGTGTAGATCACTGGGCCGTTGGATCTAGATGAAGATCCAACGGTCCAGGGCGCGGGCGGATAGGTTAAAGGGAGCGGGCTGCGTGGCGCAATCAGAGGGTGCCACGTGGCCAGCTGTGAGTGGATGAAGAGAAAAATAAGATTAGAGGGAGAAGGAGGCTGAATTTGGAAAAACTCGAAACATGAAAGTTGTAGATCTCGATGAGATCTATAAGTTTCATGTTGACTAAAAATGAGATGAGGTTAAATGTGATACAAAAATACAAAAAATACAAATATACATATACAAGGAGGCCCAAAAACCCAACTTTTGCATACGAGCTCCAAATTGAATGAAATTAGTCTCATTTTGAAGGTCTCTGAATGTATATTACTAAGAAGGTGAGTATACCTAATTCGGAGTTGGTAAGAGTGATATATAGGCATTCTAAGGTCCAGAGGGTTTAGGGCTTTATTGGGTATTTTACAAGAGAGAACTCTTGCCTTCTTCCCTATATTAATAATTAATGGTGTTCATACTATAAGGAAAGGTGTTCTTTTATTTTGGAGGGGATATAATACAAATGAATAGGTGGATATTTTACAGTGGATTTTACACAAGGAATTGGCTTCTTATTTAAATGCAAGGATGAATGCTAAAATGCATATTTTGTGGATTGATGCATGAATGCTATCCATGCAAGATAAAGGGAAATATGAAGCTAAACACCCGGGGAAAAGCTCTATTTTCAACTTTAAGAGTGATGAATAACAGATTAATCACTGAGCCGTAGATCGGTCTGGGCACGGCGGAGATGGAATCGGGGTAGAGGGCGACACTCTGTGGGGCGGATCTCGAGCGGCCGGAAGGCTCGTGAGGAGTAGGCAACCCTGCTACGAAGGGGTGCGGTGCTGGGAGTCAGAGGGGCGGCGCGGGCTGCGGTGGACAAGGGCCACCGAGTGGGCGAGCAGCGGTATGGCGCGGAGGAGGTGGCGCATGGGCGCGGCGCCAGGAGGTGGTCGTGGACCTGCAACCCTTTTTTGTTTTCTTTATTTTATTTTATTTTTTTGTAAACAGTAGAAATAAATAAAAAAGAAAAGCTTTTTTATTATTTTTTAACATAAATGTAAACATGAGCAAAAAGATTTTTCTTTCTTTTATTTTAATGAACTTGCAGAATAAATATTAGAGAGATAGAAAACAAAATTATTTTTATTTTTTTATTTTCCTGCAAAACAAAGGTTAAAGAGAAAAGAAAAACAAAAATTTTATTTCCTTTTTTTTTTTAAATTCTTCCTGCAAAAACAAATGTGAGGTAAATAAGAAAAATAATTTTATGCTTTTTATTTGTACACAAAAATGGAAAGTGTGAACAGCCGGATCTTGCGATATGGAAGAAAGATCTGTATCTCCGACCACCGTACGTGTTCGGAGGTGATAGGTTGTGCGAGGTAGACGGTGAAATGCGTAGAGATCGAGAAAATGGTATGGAAATCGGTGCCGGACGTGATGTGTGTGGTGACCAGTTTTTGTGATTTTTAAGGATCTAAAAACTAATAAAATTGAAGCTAAGAATCAACCTATGATTTATCTATGAAAAACGGCAAGGAATAAAATTGGATCTCACCTTGGGGTCGGAAATGCCATTATGGCCTGACGAGGGTCGACACGCTATCACCGGACGGCTCGGAGGCTAGGCACCCTTCTTTAACAAGACGGCTCTCAGAGATCGGGCTCCCCTCCACCAAGATCGATCCAGCGTGAATGAAGGGGGAGGAATCCATTAAAAAGAGAAGAAAATATAAAAGGAAGATATGTACAAATAAGGAAAGTAATTAGTGGTTATTTAAATTAATTAATTAATTAATTAATTAATTAAATAAAATTCGGATTTAATTAAAATAAATTAATTAATTAATTTACAAAAATTAATTAACCACCTTAATGGTGGCTAATTAAGGCATAAAATCAAATCTTTACATAAAAGGTAAGTTTTCAATTCAAATAAACGAATAAATTAAATAATTAAATCCAAATTTCATAATTAAATTAAATCAATTAATTAATGTGAGATATTTTAATTTTTTGATGATTTTTATAAAAGGAAGTTAGTTGTATATAAATATTATGTATATATAATACAATATACATATGTATAAAAAACAAAAAAAATATATCTTTTTTCTAATTAATTTTTTTATTTTTCTATTTACAACTTTTTTTAATAAAAAAATATTTATAATTATGTTCATACAAAATAAATATTAATAAATATGTATAAAAAATAATGGTGAAATTGCACAAAACACCCCAGAGAACCGACTTTTTAACCGTAACTCCAAAAATTATAAAATCATAACCACTTGAAAGATAATTTAATTTAGAGTACAATGGAAATGAGTTTTCTTCAATTTGAGCTTGTATGGAGCCGGAATTGGTGTTTCATTTATCGCTTTGCGGCTTTTTCTGGGTGTGATTATTTACAATATGTACATTATTTTTTTTTACAATTATTTTTTTATTTACAACACATTTTTATTAACAACTTTTATTTACAAAAATAATTAATTTGAGATCAAATTATGTACAAATAAAATAATACAAGTTTTATACAAATATACAGGAAAATATTTACAAAATATTTTTTTGGATTTTTGACAGAAGACCCTATCTCCCCCTACTCCATTCCTGGTCGATCAGGTCAAGTTGACCTTCTCTCGGAATTCGAGTTAGTATGTATTTATTGCATAAATTCATCTTTTATTTTTCTTTTCTTTTTCTTTTCTTCTTTATTCTTTTATTAATGTACAAAAAGTGTTAAAAATGTAATTTTAATAAATGCATGCAAAATGGTAATGTTGTGCAATTAATGGGTATTTACAGGTGTTTGACTAAGGAAATGAGGCTAAAATAAAAGAATAAAGGCGATGAATCGTGGATTCATCATTCCCCTGTACTTTACCTTTGCTAATCCCTTAGCAAACACTTATTTGGAAAATAAGTGAAAACAAAAATAAAGAAAACAAAAAGGAAAGAAGTTAGAACAACATTGACTTTTAAACTTATCTTCATAAAAATGTAATATGTAGCTATGTCGGACCTTTGGATTATTGGTGTATCGAAACCTTAATGGGAAATGGATTTAAAACCTAACAGCCTCTAAGTTCCATAAGACTCATATTCAGGTCTCCTCAACAGTCAGATCAAAACAAGTCTACGTACACAAATTCTTATGACTATGAATCTTTTCGTGTACAGTGTAAGTGAAATACAGCTCATCATCTCAAAAGTAGCAAAGAAACAACCTCTCTCATCTAGCTTCTGGGGACCTGTGGGGTGGATTGGAGAGGCACGAAAAAGGAAAGGTCGAATTACTTGGTGGTTGTTTGGGTGATTTGGTTGGCACGAAATGGTGTGATCTTCCGACAGGGTAGGTTCCACGCGGAGAGTGTTGTGGTGCATGTCAATATGATGGCTGAGAGATTGGCATTGTAAATGATATTTCCATACCCGATGTATCAGATGTGTAATAATTTCTTTTTTGGTGATAAATGATGAAGTTTTTGGGAACTCAACTACACGGTCTATGCCCTTTTTTCTTAAGAAAAAAAAGAAGAAGAAAGTTTCGTGAAATTAACGATTAGCAAAGCCAGGTATCAAGATAATTAATGACGATATATTTGCATTCCCTTGCAGTCAAATTACAAGAACGTCACCAAGATCTAAGTTAGCATACATGTCTCAGAGGAAGAATTTCGATGGCGCTCCGCTCATTGCCTATAGGAAGGCGATGCCGGGGAGAGGAATTCATGGGACTTGGCCCACACGGCAAGAGGACTGGTGACCTTATGCACGCCATCATCCCATGTCATGCTCCCGTAGCTCACGTTGAATGCGCCGGTCGCCTTGAAAAAGACCTCGAACGTCTTCTCCTCGCCCACCGCCGTGAAGCTGAGGATGGTCGGCTTCACCGCCACGTTGATCATCGGAGGCATCTCTAAGCTGACCTTATACGACCCGGGCTTACCAACATTCTTGAGCCTGCGAGTGACCACGATGCCCTCGCTGTAGTCGGGGACAACTATCGCGGGATAATTGAGATCAATGACCCTTGGTAGCTGTTTCGGGCATGAGTACGATCTCAAAGCAAACTTTGCGATCAAGTCGGAGCTGAATCCTTGCGAGCACATGAAGTTGAGATATTCGTCCACGGTGATATCGTAGACAAGACCAGGATCCGCGGCCGCGTTGGGATCAATATGTCCGGCACCGGAATCAAATGGTGTTGAATCGACAAGGAAATTATCAGGAATGTCGGACATGCCCCAACCGCCCACAACTTTAACCGCCCTCTTGGCAACTCTTTTTCCTGCAGGTATCGATCTCATGAGTAATGCAACACGCAAATTTGATTGCAGTTTCCGTTGATTAATTATTGTGTACCAGTGGTCATGAGTGCCGATTTGATTGCGGATGGACTCCAGTCGGGATGAAGTGATTTGAGAAGGGCCACGACTCCGGCGGTAATCGGGGTTGAAAACGAAGTTCCGCCCATAAGATCTTTGCAGTCGTCACCACATATGGCTTTGTTCGATCTGTTTGCCAAGATTGCGCTGGCCCTAATATCGAATACGATTCCAGGTGCCACAACATCTGGCTGAGAGAAGGGAACATATATAACCGTTAGTTACTAAGAGAAACAATTCGAAACAGATGCTCATGTTTTATACCTTAAGTATCTCCGGATTGTTTTTGTTTGGCCCAGGAGTGGAGAAGTCCGCTACGTACGGCTCTCCGAACCTTACGAAGCTGCGCGTAAAAGAAGCCACAGCCCTGCACGTCCACATGAACTCCATTAATATGTTACTGAGAACGACGAACTTCAGTTCAAATGGATAGATCATGCAGTTCTCTTTAACTTACGAGGTATTGAATGTGTAATCGTGGATATGAGGAAAGCCATCATGGTGTGAAATTTCAAAGTTGGGTAGCGTCCCATAGCTTAGTGTTGCCAAGCCATTCCAATTGACGATGATGGCGCCTAAGCCACCGGCTTCCTTGAGCGCCTCCAGAGTGTTATAGACATTACCACTCAGACACAAAACTATATTTCCTTTGACTAGATCTGGATCAAAGGTTCCTGGGCTACATGAGTATCTGTAAACATGGAAATTAAGCTCGAGATCAACTGACACAGAATCTGGTTTTATCTAAACAAATGTAAAAGCTTGGACATATTTTTGTCAACAGAAGGGAATTATAATCAAAGTTAGATCGAACGAGAAATTACTCCATTCCCCTGTTTCCGATACGGTGGTAATTGGTCAACGGAAAGAACTTTCCTTCAGGGAGGGGCTCGACGTCAACATCGTATAATGATGCAGCCTGCAAGGATGTTTCACATTATTAAGATCAGCCAATTAATGCGGATCACGTCCGATGCTCTTGTTCAGAGTTGGAATCGCAAAAGCCGTCGGGTCTCTCAGACAGAGATATACTTTACCGACCTTGACTTCTTTTGGATCATTGACCAAATGAAAGTTCGTCAAGTGTCAAAAAAGTGAACAAAAGAAAATCGACAACGCCAACTTTGCGAGGCGATATATCGAGATTTATACATACCACAATTGTCTTGTTGTTCCCAAATGTAATGTTTGCTAGATATTGCTTGTTCATGAAAGTTGCCCCGACGCTCGTGACCCACGGGATCGCATTGTCCTGATAAGTATAATCTTCTTCATCTACCTCAGGACGATCTATGTTTCCCTGGCAAGCCACCGTTGGGATCCCGTGCATAAGTGCATGGAAGGACCCAATCGACACTGAGTCGCTCAGATCCTTTTCCGGCATATCTAAATCGTCGCTTCCTAATGATATCGATATCACATCTACACCATCATGGATTGCACCGTCAAATGCTGCCAGGATGTCAGCATCAACGCAATTCCAATAATCAGGCAAGCTATAGTATGCTGCTTTGTAGGACGCAAGCCGGGCTGCGGGAGCAGTGCCTTGGACCGTGCCCGCAGGCCGCTCGCTTCCTATGTAAACTCCGGAGATCGGGCTGCTTCCAGCAAGGCTAAGGGCCAGTGTACCATGGTGATGCGGGCTATTGTCGCGAGGGGTGAAAAAGTTTTCCTTCAAAACTGGATCCCATAGGGTCTTATTTTCAGGGCTCATCAACTTTATATGGTTAAGGATGCCATTATCGTAGTATCTTGCTCCAATCAACTTCCTACAAACGTCAAGAACACTTGTCATTAGTATGAATGACTAGAAGGTGCCATTTGCAACTATACTTACGTGCAGCATATAGATTAATAGTTGGCCTTCAAATCTGTTGATCTAGGTGATTAGGACTTACTTATTGCACCGGACTCCGCCTTGCTCCAAAGGAATCGTGTCATTCTGGCATATACCTTTCCACTTCGAGGGAATAGGTCCATATCCTTTGTCATTGAAGTTATCCTCCTCCGACATCACTCCTGGTTCGTTGAATGAAAGACGTAAGCAGGATTAATATGATGAATGGAGAAGAACTAGAAGAAAAGCTTAATTACCGGAATCAATGACACCGATGATGACATCATGACCAAAGTTGGTCTTTGCCCAGAGAGAATTGCTGGGGACCCTCTGCTGGGAATCCTCAAGTCCGAGGTAACTCGCAAGACGGGTATCTGCTCGAAGTTTCCTTGCTCTGTTGGGAAAAATAGACACCACATCCGGATGCCCTAAGAAACAAGAAAACACGCGTGATATATCGAGAGAGATCAGATATTGTTGGTATAATCTAACATCGAGATGATTTTATTGTTGATCTAATTAAAGTCGTAATCATGGAGCTCGGCGATGTATTTTCCATTGGGGGGGAAGAATAAGCAAATGGAAATGGAACGTACTTGCTAGCTCTTGTGCCTCCTCCTCTTCAAGATTAGCCGCGAATCCATTTATCGACTTGGTATAAGACTGGAATACTACATCCTTAGCTTTCTCCTTACTAAACAAGCGGCACAGAGATACATGAAACAGACCATAACTAACAAAGACGTCTCGTTTGTCGTGAAAAGGATTACCTTCCCAGAACGGAAGCTAAGAGGTCATGGTGATCGTCTGTGATCTTTTCATGGTCTATAACATCATCCCTACCATGGGAATGTGATCCCAGGTAAACGATGTAGGCCTGCAAATTCCATACAAAAATTTCATCAAAATTCTGCACAAATGAACGAGAGATCACCCAAAGTATCCGAGGACTCGCCTTCTTGACTGCAGTGGAAGGCTTTCCTAATGATATGAACAGGAGGAAGAAGAGGATGGCACTGCGGCAAGGCAGACCCCCGACCCCGTGTGCCATCTGTCTCCTCTCCTCTGCTTATTCCTCCCGATGGTTTGCTGGTAATGAGTGACCCATCCCCTATTTATAAGCCCCATAGCAAACCTTTAGAAGTGCCTAATTTTGGAAAACAATGTGAACCCATCAATTGCAAACGGGTTTAAAGGTAGGCAGACTTTCGAGGGGGTCCTTCTCACCCTTCGTTTGATCTACTCTTTCAGAACCAGTCCATTTTCTGTTGGGATGTGCTTCTACTACCGGAGAAATCTTCTCAACCAACTCAAATTATAGGCTATTTTGGATATGGTTTCATGACGTGTTCAAGAAATGATGAAAACTAAATGCATTCTCCACTAACGAAGTGAGGATGGAAGACAGGAATGGTCTTTAGATGTGATTGGAATTCAAAGCTATACTCGAGATTTGCTGGGATTAGAATGCATTATTCATGATCAAAACAAATCTGGAGAGACAGTTTCATACAATGTATAGGTGGGTGTGTGTGTGTGTATTATAGAATTTTATGGTCATATTTGCCCCCACGTATATAAAAACATGATACTTATATATGTATATGTAGCCAAATAAAATGGAAAAAAAATGAATATCTCTATGTACCTGTATTTGCCAAAAAAAGTTAAAAAGAATATTCTTGTTTGTATTTGTTTCGCGCGAAATAAAAGAGTATTTCTGCGTGATTTGTATAGGGCAAAAATACTTCCTATCCATGCTTTTCTTGAAGATGGAAAGCAGGCAAATAAAGATATATTTACTTTTTGGAGTAGAAGAGTAACCTATAACTCAGTCATATGGTAAGGCATATTCACTAGAACAAAATGGGGGTATAGTGACACTTTTTTTCAAAATAAAATCTGGCAATAAATTATCTCTTACTAAATATGTAATGACGATGTTATTCGTTGTGTAATTGTATTTTATACTTCAAATTAGCGAAAAATACCATATTCGTTGTTAAGATAACGGTATTTATACGTAGTTATTTTTCAAAATCTTAAATAATTGTATTATATCATTAGCAACGGATAAGCATTGTTACATGGACCGCCGCTAATAATACATCGACCACTATGATATTCGCTGTTAATTTCAAGTATAAAAATTCATTTCGCAATGAATAATAACGTTGTTATATATATATAAACAAATGATTTAGTGAGAGATTTTCAAAAAGCATCACTATAGCCTCATTTTATTGAAGCCACTACATGTAAACTGTTGAATTACTAGCACATAGTTGCGACCTCATGTTGTAGGTTTATGGTTGCAATACATATTGTGACTACAAACCCACAACCTATGGTCGCATATTTGAAAGTGCGACCACAATACTAAGCGACTAAATTCGTGCTCATATTGTGACCACAAGCGATCCCGATTTGTGTTGGTAAACATGCGACTGCATGTGCTCGCATGTGTGCTTGCATTATCTGATATGAAGTTCCAGGTAGAACCTCATTTCCCCATTCTACCTCCTATTGTTCGAACACCTCCCCTCCCTCGTGCCCTAGCTCTCTTCTCCTCCCTCCCATCGGATCCATCGAAAAGAATGGCATCACTGAAGATATGTGCTCCTTTCGTTGCTCCAGCATAGTCAATGGTTTTTGATCAAAAAATCGATCCAACTTTCCCAATCTTCACCACATTCTCAGATCTTCTATTTTCCTATCACTACAAAAAAATGTGTGATTGGTGTGCACGGACTGGCTTGCAACTGGCGAGCAGAGGTGCTGGCCCGATTGTGGGCGAGCACAGGGGAAACACATGTGCTTGCCCATGCTACTCACCAATTTGAGCCACAAGGCGCGGCTCTGAAGCGCGCGTCTGAAAATATGGGCGAGCGTCTGTACTGCACATGTCCTTGCCCAGGATGTAATCGCCCACTTGAAATTTAAGGCGTGGCTCAGAAGGGCACATGCCAATATATGGGTGAGCACCGGCGGAGTCATGGGCAAGCACGTAAGTATGCTCACCAAAGGCCTTAAACATAATGTCGGCATGCCTCTTCTTCCTCATTCTACCCGCATTTCTCCCTAAATCTACTCCTCCGATCCGTACTCCACCATCCTTGCCTCCTGCGACCCCCGTTTGTGTCATTCAACAACACACGCATCTTCCCTTAGGTATATTGCTTTATCCTTTCTCTCGTTTTTTAGCATCTCATTGCATATCAATCATGTTTGAATAGTTTTAAGTTTTTAAATTGTTGATATACTATTTTTATTTTGTATATATTCGAGTAATTGAATATGTTGTCTATGCAACTTACGCCTTGTTTAATATCTCGTTGTTGTTAGATTTGATGATGGTTGCCTAGTTTATATGAAAATTCATATGTGTGGCAGGTGTATGATGAAATACCACAATCAATGATATGATTAAATGTGTATAATAAAGTAGAATAATGAATACCGTTGTCAATTTTAAGCTTGTTAGTATAATTTATTGAGGATTTATAAAGACTATAAAGGATAGGAATATCATGCCTTGATAGTTTAGAAATGAGGTATAACTTATTAATTTGATGTCATAATCTGAACATTGATAACATAGAACTTGAATAATATTATGGTTGACTTGGATTATATTATTTACCAATTAGGGTAGCAAAGTAGATAGCCAATATAGTCAAGACATATTTGACTAGCATGCAATTCAGATGGTGTCACATTCTTGCTACCGAGTAGGAGAGAGATTGTTTGAGATGTTTCTCTTAGAATAATTTTTTAGCAAATTCATTGAAGTTTGTTGCAATTATTTTATCTAATATTTTGCAATACTTTTCAGAGTAGGTATCCTTTAATTCCTTGTCTGGGGAAGGAGGCTTATCGTCAAGTATTTATTCGTTTGGTGGAGAAGAGGATGAGCAATACTTTTTTTCAAGGCAAGGAGAGACTCGTATGCGAAGATGGGATACGATGAGATGAAGATGTTCGACCAACATGGTGCACAAAGGAAAGGTATTATATTACTTCCATAGTTTATAATGTAATTTTTATAATAATTAATATTCATAACATATTTGTTGCGGGTGGGTGGGTTTTTGTGATGCATTCATTGTAGATGTTGAGTTTGGAAGGAGATCGACGGCGGGATGGACAAACCGTCAAAAACAGATGATCAAATCGACCAGTGGCTCTAAAAGCCACAATCAGATTAGAGCGGAGCTGGTAATTTCTTTTAAAATTTAGATTTTAAACACTAACTTATTATAGTTCTATTCTTTTATTATTTTTAATATTTATTTTCCAGATGACTAGATTGGAAAGAGAACCCACATTTCATGAGTGGTGGTCTAGGTCCCACATGAGTGGGAAAGAGGGAAAGTCTCAATGGTCCATGTTTGGAGCAGGAGAATTGTTGGTTAGTCTTTTTATTTATAAGCAATTTCAAAAATATATTATAATTAATTCTTCTCTTTTTTTAACGTGTATTTCAGGATCGTTATTTGACACTATCTGCAGAAAAATTAGGTGGAGATCTTAATAGAGAACAACCCCCATTTGATAAAGCAATTTGGAAATAGGTATAGATAAATATTATTTTACTATATTCATTTTTCAACTTTATTTGAATATTAAAAAATCAAAGTTGGAGGAGAGGGATGTTGTGGCAAATAGGAAGCAGACGCTTGGTGGTCTTCATACATACTATATGGAGGAACATCATTATTCATATTCTACTTATGACCAGTCGTCGTATTCACAGCCACGGTGATGAATCTAGTATTCATCATGCTAAAATTGGTCATTTAGGCTATGTTCCCCATCATTCATTTGTAATTAACCATTAATAGAGCCTTATTGTCCATCATGCATGTGTAAATAATATCTGCATTTCATCATGCATAAAATGCATTAAAAATCCCAAGTGTAAATTAGCCCAAAAAGTTGCTAACTTCTCTTATTTTTAGTTAATTCATCTTAACTCCGATTAACCCCAAACCAATTCCATTGTGTAGATATTACTAACCTTATTAAATAAAAAATATAAAAAAATTACTAACACAATAAGTGTCAAATAATCTCAAAGTCAAGTTTCACATCTGACGGACTAAAATGAGCATATCTCCCACATACAGTGTCCGATTTTGGTCTACTCACTTTTAAAGTACTCCATTTTCAAATACCTTCAAAAAAGACTAATTTCGTAAAATTCGGAGCTCATATGTGAAAGTTGGGTTTTGGGCCTCTTTTGTGTATTTTAACTTTTTGCTATTTTTGACCTGAGTTTTTATGTGCATAATTAACTCTTTTAATTTTATTTCTTTTTCATCATTGTTCTTTGTTGGAAGTTTTATTAAGCGACACAAAAATCCAAATCCAGATCAAAACTGAAATCAAAGAAACTGACTGAGTCCAAGTGTCTGTTGTCGGTCTATACAAAAGTTGTATGTTTCTGACTTTTATTTTATTTTCCTATTTTCTTATTTATTAAAAATCCAAAAAAAATAGATTAATGTGTAATTAATTTTCTTGTACTTTATCGTATTTTTTCTATAATTTTTATCCTCTATAAAACCATCAAAAAATTACAAAACCCCCAAAATTCGGTTTTCTATACACATGGATAACCACCAAAAGGTCCACTTCACACAGATGACCTCTTTTGCTCCCAGATCCTTCATGAAAGTTGTAGATCTCATCGAGACGAACAACTTTCATGAATGAAATTTTTCGATCTGAGGTCATCTTCTATCTCTTTTTCCCTCTCCAAAATCTGAAATTTTTTGGTGCCACGTGGCAGCCCCTGGGCGTGCCACGTGGCACCCTCACTCTCTCTTCAGTCGCCCCCTCCCCGGGTCCCCTTCCTCCAGACGTTCACGCCCGCACCCCCTCCCTGTCGTTTCTCCTCCACCAGCTGTTCCCCCTCTCGCCTTTAAACCTCTGCCATGCACAGCCCCGGCCGTTACGCGCTGCTACCATCCTCCTATAAAGCCCCCTCCCTCCGGCCTTGTCTCGCATCCGCCATTCATCCAAGGTGCCGGTGACAGCGGCCTACCCTCGTCAGTGCGATCCGAGGTGACCACCCACCTCGTAGCAGCCGCTTTCTGCAGTTGCGCAAGCTTCGAGGCCTCCTCGCCGGCCATCTGAAGCGAACATCAGGAGGCAGCCTTAGCACCTCCGACTTCCTGGCGACACCTTCCTCCATCGACCGCTCAAGCCCACAGCTCCGACCTTGTTTCTTAAACCTTGCAGGAACACACCTCAACCTCCGCCCGCTCACAGCTCGGCCGTGTGTCGGCTGAGCTCCGCTCGCCTCCGACCTCGACCCCTCCTCCGAACAGTCGCCTCCGCCTCGAACCCCCCACCGCCACGCAGCACCTTCGCTCCACCTACACCAAGCGTCGACCGGCGCTCTGCCTGCGTGCAAGGCTTCGCTGCCCAGGTCGCGCACCAGAACCGCTTGCGCGGCCCGCCGATCCAACTCCCGCGCCGCCCCTCGAGCTGTGTGTCGGCCGAGGAGCAGCCTCGCCCCCTGCCGCACACCTCCGCTGCCAAGCCGCGCCGGCGGCATCGCCACCTCCGGTCGTCTCCGCCCTCCAGCCAGCGTGGGATCGGGCGGAAGCTCCTGATCTGACGGCCAAGGGCCCTCCGCGTCACCACCCCAGTCGTCGTTGGATCACGGCCTAGATCCAACGGTCAGTGGCCCGCCGCGTCAACAAATCTGGCCCGAGGCCCAAGCCTAGAGGCTTGGATGCGCCGAACCTCAACCTTGGCAACGAACCTCAGCTTTGGTCTCAAGCCTGTGCCTCGGCATCCGAACCACAGGCTCGGGACCCCCGAGCCTCCGCTAGCCGCCCGAGCCTCTGGTGCACGTGCTACGCACGTGCGCTTTGGAAAAATTATGAGAAGGCCCCTGTCAATTTTGAAAATTACATTTATACCCCCCCCCCCCGGTAGGGGTAAATTACGTCCGGGCCCCTCCGACTTTTATTAATTACAGATAAGTCCTACCAGGGACCTCTTTGCAAGGAAAACTTTATTTTATTTACATTTTAGTCCTTGAAACTTTATGTTATCATATCTTTTTCATACGAACTCCGTTTTGAGCATATAATATGTCATTTTGAAGCTTATTCCGTGCTTTATCACTTGGCATAAATTGTGGACAGATTCGAAGCTGTTTATTGATAATTTTTATTGAGGATATCTAATGGCTTATGCAGGTTCATTTTGACATATTTGTGCCACATTTTCCTTGAGAGAATTGACGATTTATTTTGCAGGGATTTGTTGGAGTTGAGATATTATTTGAGGACTAGGGAGATGGATTAGATGTATTGACTTATTGATATTGACTACGAATATTTCTTGAGAATAAAATTAGAAAGCTTTCGGAGATAAAAATCATCGCAGGATCAATCTGATATTTATTCATTCTTGCTGGAGTCAGGAATTAATTTGTTACATCTTGCTGAATTCGATATTATTTGATCTGTGATTTCATTTCAATGATATTGATTATTTTTTTGGGATTAAACATCACTAAAAATCGCAGATCCTGGGCATAATTCTCTCTGTTTATTTTCCTTGCATCACATCGCATCTCCATCATTGCATTGTATATTTTCTCAACATAGAGATTAATCGAGCATAAATTTAATTATTTAATTTGACTTAAGATCACGCAACTAAGAATCGTCGTTCCCTGTGTTCGACCTTGGTAGACTTGCCAAGTAAAAATTCTCCACAACATTCAAAGATTGTGGTTTTTGCTGAACCGAATTTGCCTCCTATACTACTGCAATTTATGATTATTAAAGAGGTGAATTTCGCGCTCATCAAATGACGCCGTTGCCGGGGAACGGTGAATTTTAGGGTTTTAAATAATTTTTTTATAATTAATTTTTGTGAAATTAATTTTGTGTCATTTTTTTTCATTTTTTCTTTTGCATTTTTCTTCTGATACTAACCGCACTCTCTTTCTTCGCAGACTACTCAGAGATAATTTTGGATATAAATCAAGGACCTACGAAGAAGACTAATTTTTATTTCAATTTTTGTGAGAGAGAGCTTAGACTAGGTTTAATTTTTCGCATTATTCTCAGGGTCCCTCTCTTTGAACCCTTGTAATAATTCAAACTGAACACTTCTGTGGTGTGTCGGGTCTGTTTCAACCCTATCTGTGTGGTTGGGACCCGACTTGAGTGGTGTAGGACTTAGGCACATATACGCTTGTTTGTTTATTATTTGATTGTGCTCGTAATTCTTAGGCCACACATTCACTAACTATACGCACT